>CM060678.1:133936266-134647516 GCA_030686995.1 Artemisia argyi | reverse complement strand
CCACTTAAATGTGAGGAATTTTCAGCCTAATGCCCTTATTAAAGGCTTGTTTCTTTGTTTATAAGTGTGCCGGTGTTTTATTTATTCTAGAACTTGTGCGTAAAATCTTTACGAGACCGTTGTAAGATCACATTCGTATGATATAAGTAATTTTAAATGATAAGAGGCAAACTTTGGATTTACACCAAATAGCCATTCAATAAAAATAAATTAGTAATCACATTGATTATCTAAATTCCAATATTAAAAAAACCTTTTGTAACGCTCATTTTTAGTGCTATTGCCACCTAGAACAACATTCTGAGCCAATGTTAGGAATACGTTTATTCCAATGAAGACTCGGTCACCCCGAGTATTGTAATAGCATAGTGTAGCTCGTAGTAATCATTAGTTTAGTGTAGTATTTGTGGAGTCAGGTCGGGTCTTTACCCACTGTCAGCCCGGTCCACAGCCCGTTTAATAGGGCGTTGAGTATGTAACTATAAATACCCTCTCCCACCCAAGGGAGAGGGTTGGACCTTCATTTGCAATTCAACTTTTTCTTTCTTGTTAACAAGGCTCCCAACCTCTTTCTCTCTCTAAAACTCTTCTACTTCTTTCTTTTCTTTCCTTGAATTCGATCCAAACTACAAGAACCATACATGTTATTTATTTGATATATTACAATTGGTATCAAGAGCCATGGTCACATCTTAGGGACTAGGTGTACTCGAATTAGTTTGGTCTCTTGTGTGGTTTGTTTGGTTCGAATCATACTCACCAAAACACCTTTGATTTTTAGTGTTTGTGGTTAGATATGTTTTATAGTTGTACTTTCATGATTAGGATGGTCATATGAACTTGGTTTAGTGGTTGGGTATCTAGTTTCTTGTGTTTATTGGTGATTTTGAGCAATTTCGAGTGTATTTTGTAAGTATTTCTTGGTAGAGAGTTGCTTCTTGGTGAATGATTCTTCATAGAGAGTTGCTTAATTTTGGTAGTGATTTGGTTAGTTTTGGTAGAGATTTGATTGTTTTACTATACTTAGAAAAGAAGACTAAATCACTAGAAAGCGACCTTTTTGTCCAGAAGTGTAGAGAGTTGATGCTAGAGAGAAAATAAGACAAAATCACTTGAAAGCGACCTTTTTGTCCAGAAGTCTAGAGAGTTGCTGCCAGAGAGTTGCTAAACCAGAGAGTTGCCATTCTAGAGAGTTGCCATTCTAGAGAGTTGGTTTTCAGCGAGTTGCCATTCTAGAGAGTTGCCATTCTAGAGAGTTGTCATTCTAGAGAGTTGCCATTCTATAGAGTTGGTACTTTTAGCGAGTTGGCAATTTTAGAGATTTGATATCCTAGCGAGTTGATAACTTCAGTGAGTTGGCATTCAGCGAGTTGGTCTTTAGCGAGTTGGTTTTTTTTGTGAGGTGGTGTTTAGCGAGTTGGATCTAGCGATTTGCTTGTTTAGCTGTTGACCAAACTTGACTTTTTACGTCAAAACTTCAAACGGCCATAACTTTTGAACCGTAACTCCGTTTTCAGCGAATTAGCTGTCAAAAACGTCCGAAACAGGCTGAATATTGTAAAGCTTTACCACAAAGTCGTGAAACGAATTTTTTTGAGGCCCAAATTACCTCCGTAGTGAAGTTATTGAGGTTTTAAGTTTTTAGACCAAACTTTTCAACATTACAATTTGCATCAACCGAACCAAATCATACTACTTGTTGATTACTCACTACTGGTTGACTCTTAGTGCGAATTGATAACTCACTGCTAGTTGATCAAGTTGTTGTGAAGTGACTACACGCTGCTAGTTGAATAGTTCTGTGATTTGAGAATTGTTGCAATTTGAGTTGTTGCAACTTGTCCAATTACAATTTGACGTTGCGAGTTGATTCTTGCAGTTTGACTAATTGTGATTTGACTTGGTGTGATTTGACTCATTGTGACTTGACTTTGATAACTTACTGTACCTTGCAAGGTTTATCATCTCACACTCAATCACTAAAGTCCTCTTGTATCATTTCACGGTTTCTTCTTGATTTTGTAAAATCCCGTGAAAGAATATATTTCTCGGTTTAAATCATAGAATTGTAAAATCCCGTGCACGTTTACATCATGTCTACTACTTCAGACTCTGTCAGATCTGAGAATGTACTTCACCAGCCACTTAAATTGCTCTATAATGCAAAAGATTGTTGCATAGAATGTTTTCAACAACTTCATTCACACCTATCGGTACTTTTAGAGGGAACTGGATTCAAGATGGGATTCGAACGTTCATTTACAACACTCTTTGGTCAAGATGTTCAGACTTTCACATGCACAATGATTCTTTACTTAGATCAACTACAACAACAACTTGACCAAGGAGAATTTTCCAAAAATGGATCCATGGCTGCTTTCAGTGTGATCAACAAACAACTCCGAGTGTTCTTCGACTCAAAATTCACACTGGAATATGACCATTATAGTCAGATGACGAAAAAGTGTTTTGCTGATCACAGGAGAATTGAGGTTGATACGTTCAGAGACACACTCATCCAACTTATGGATAAAGTGAAAAGATTCATTGATGAAAAAGCACAGCATATACCGGCATATGATGATAAGGTGAAGGCATGTAGGGTGCAATCATGTGATGGTATTGGCGATTCGGGTAAAGCATCGGATGTTGGGTCAGTTATCATGATATGCAAAGGGTCAGAGACTGATAAGCTAGACACTACCAGTAGTTCAGTGACTCTTATTTCACATGACATGGATGCAGATTTCAGACCAATAAAAGGACAAGTGTCGTGTGCTGAGGTACCCCTAACTGTACATCATAATGTGCTTTTTGATGAACGACTGCATACTGATCAAGTTATGCCCAGTTATGACACATATTTGTTGAAAAAGACTGATAGCAATACCATTTCTGATTTAACAAATATGAATCATAAAGGGGGAGAAAGTGATCAGGATGCTGAACGTGATGATGAGTCAAGTTCTTTTTTTACAGCTGAGTCTTTTAAATCAAATGATATGGTTGATAAAGAAACGTTTAATGAACTCTCAAAGAGATTCTTACAACTTGAAAAACATTGTATTTCACTTGAAATCGCAATGCAACAAAAGGAAGAAAGTTTTCAAACTAACCAACCATGTAAAGATCCGGAACTTCCTGATTTCCGCGAATTCTTTTTAATTAATGATTTGAAAGCTCAGCTAGAAACCAAAAACTTGACAATCAACAACCTGAAAAAACGTATTTCTGAGATGTGTGATATGTGTAATGAAGTTAAGGCTAAACATGACTGTGATGTTATTGCAACTGAAAACCTTGAACGCAAAGTGGCCAATTTACTTTTGGAAAATGAGTCTTTGAAAAAGCATTGTAAAAACCTGAACGAGTCAATCAAAGATATGAGAACTAAGTCGATGGAATAAACGAACTCTTTGATTACCAAAACTGATGAATTCAAAGCTCAACTTCTGAACAAGGGTTTCACAATTACAGCATTAAAGAACGAGCTAAGAAAAGCAACAGGGAATAGTGTGAACACTAAGTTTGTAAAACCATCTATCTTGGGGAAACCAGTTTCTCAATCGTATAGAAACCAATCCGTTGTTAGGCAACCAACTGCTTTTAGATCTGAACGTCCAAAATTTTCAAAAACACGGTTTGCCTCCTAAGTTGATGCTGAACAAGTTTTGACAAAACCAGTCACTCCACATTAGTTGCCTGAGATAATTGCTTCTAGTTCTGTTAAACCTCAACAAGTAGTTACCCCTACAGCCAGCTCCTCTAGAACTAGTTCGAAAACAGTGTCAAAACCTAGCATTAAGGTTCAAAACACTTATGATATAATGGACTTGTACAAGAACTATGATCTAGAAAAGGCTAGAAAAAGGGCATTACTTCATAAGGATGGAATCTTAGGTTCACAACCTAGCATGATCCCTCCTAGGTTATTGAGGAACACTGCTAAGGCTCAACCGGTTAAGTCTAGGATTTACTGTAAGACATCCACAATGCATATGAAGCAAAACAAACCTAAAACTTCTCCTAGGTGGACACAAACTGCTAAATCGTTGGTGACTAGGAATATCGATAAGCCTTCCACTATGCATAAGAAGCTTAGTAATCCTAGACATTGCCATAAGTGGGTTCCAACTGGTAGAATGTTTAAGTGCGTTGGACTTAAGTGGATACCTACCGAAAAGGTGCTTACTAATAGCAATGCCTTGGTTGACTGTGAAAACCCAAAGGGTTTGGATACTGTTGCCACTAACCCATATATATGCAATCAAGTTTGTGATGTTAGTGCAGGTACTCCTTACTCAGTTGCAGGTACATCAATCGTTCTCTATGGGAGAAAACTCAAAGTTTGGAGGCCCCGAGTATTGTAATAACATAGTGTAGCTCGTAGTAATCATTAGTTTAGTGTAGTATTTGTGGAGTCGGGTCGGGTCTTTACCCACTGTCAGCCCGGTCCACAGCCCGTTTAATAGGGCGTTGAGTATGTAACTATAAATACCCTCTCCCACCCAAGGGAGAGGGTTGGACCTTCATTTGCAATTCAACTTTTTCTTTCTTGTTTACAAGGCTCCCAACCTCTTTCTCTCTCTAAAACTCTTCTACTTCTTTCTTTCCTTTCCTTGAATTCGATCCAAACTACAAGAACCATACATGTTATTTATTTGATATATTACAGCCAATCTATTCGTTTCTTACATCCACTATAAAATAAAAAGAAAAAAAAATATATATATACACTTTAGCCTTTCTAAACCTATGAACCTTGTTGGAAGTCCAAAGAAAAAGAAAAAGAAATAATTACGGATTATGCTATTTTGAATGAAATGCGAAGGTTGCAAACTTCTAGTTTTGATTGAAGTGGTGTTTTTATTGTAAGTATGGGGGAAACCAAATATTTCCCAAGAAAACAAAAGAAAAGAAAGAAAAGTATAAATGTACGAGGAAGAATAAAGTGTTGGCGAAATATGTGCCAAATGGAGATCGTTATTACAAGAAAATGGACTTTTAACTTATTATTATTTTTCTTTTAGAAACAATTTCACTAAATAAATCCCATGTCTAAATACATACCCATATTATTACCCTTATCCTAACGTTATAACCCGAATAAAAGTCCTCTTTGATGAAATTTACTTGGTGCTTATGCCATGTCGGTGAAGTTTAGTTTTTTGTACAAGCCTATGGTAATTCATTTAACATGTCTGAGCATCTGAGTGTGATTCTTTTATACCCGATATATGAGTGTGAGTGAATTATACTTTCCACCTTCGTGAGATGCTTAGTCGCGTTATTTTGGCTTATGATTTCTTGATAAGATAAAAATAAGAATATTTTTAAAGATTGCTTGAGGGCAAGCAATAGTTAAGTATGGGGGATTTGATAACGCTCTAATTATACATGTTTATTCCATCGATTATATATCATTTATCTATTATATTATACAGAATATCATGTTATTTGTGTAGAATTGGTACTAATCTGGTTGCAGGATAGAACGAGAGAAGAAAGTCAGAAATACTACTAAAAAGACCCAAGTATTAAAGACCCAAGTACGCCGGTCTTAGAAAGGAGGGACTTGGAATGAAAATATACAAATATTAAAGACCCAAGTACGCCGGTCTTAGGACTGTGTGCGGCGTACTTGCTTGGTGGGTAAATGAAGTTGAATGTACGCGAAGTACGGCACACTTTCTACGAAGTGCGGCGCACTTACCTTGACAGTTACAAAACAGAGTTATTGTTTGCATTCATGATGAGGCGAAAAGTGTACCGCTTTTAAAGGGTCATTTAAGCCCGAATTCGTGATTATTTGATCAAATATTGACCTAAATCGTTCCTTTTGTCATTTTAGGTACTTTTTAGGAGAAATCTGGAAAAGAAAGCATTTTGGACATTTTTGGAGCATAAAAGTGAAGAAAACGGCAAAGTTTCAAATTTCCTTGCTGGAACAGTACCTGACGACGTCAAGATTTTACACGTGACGACGTCAAGAGTGACAAAATAGGTGGATATGGAACTTATAATGTGACGGCCCAGAAAGTTTTTAAGCATATTGGCCTGACGGCGTCACCAAGGCCGTCAGGGTCCAAATACACGTGACGGCCCAGAGTGATTTCCTACATGACGGCATCAGAAGTGGATCTAGGCAATACGAATTTCATCATGGCGGCGAGTTGACGGCATCACAGGCTATAACGTGACGCCGTCAAGGTGTAAAATCTATATATAGTTTTCCAATTTTCATTCATTAGTGTAGAACTTTGTGTGCAACTTTGAGGGAATAAACCCTAGACGAATTTTAACAGTTTTTCAAGGGTTTCAACCCCTTGATTCTTCCATTTTAAATTGAAGATAAGTACTTATTCAAATCATTCAATATGTCTATGTGTTGTGTGATTATATCTTACGCTTGTCTTCTCTTTAACATGCTACCTAGATTCTCATTGTGTTTGCTTAGATGTAGTGAAACCTAGATGTTGATTATGGGTTGATTGTTTGTTTATAATTGTTACGGATGATTGTATTCGATGTTAGGCTTAAGAAAATTGGCAGATTGTTGATATAAATAATGCATAAAACGTAATTTATATTTTTCGATATCTCTATGTTTTGATGATCACAAAATGTAAAATCATCAAACGTAAGATTACTACGTAAACAAGTATTAAGCTAGTTTATATCAATTTATCCAATTTAATTACTAAGGTATGAATAAACAAGTGCTTAATACATCTCATGATCAAAGGGGTATTTAATTAATTATTACAAAGTTTATTTAATTATATAAACATATTATATATTTTTGAAAAACACTTTTGGTAATAAAGAAAAATATTTTAATCATACTAAATAAATGAATTCAAATTTTTAACCAAAATCAGTTAATTTTTCACCAAATAAACTTTCCCCACTAAAAGACAGACTTTCTGGCCGTTACAACTAAGATTGGTGTGAAGAAGATAGGTGTGTAGAAGTTGTGACGAAGTTGTGGTGTGTACATTGGTGTGTAAGGTTTTCTCCGTCATATGGGAGTTTGTTGACATAGTAAAAAAACTCTCGAGTAGGTGACACGGGGAGTGGAGTAGGAACAAGGAAGGTGACCTTGTAGCCGAACCACTATAAATCCTTGTGTTGTGGTTTGATCTTTCCAACTCTTTTCATTACTTACTTATTTACTTATACAATATTAGCTTAGTTAGTTAGTTACTATATTATTGTTCATATAGTGCAAGCATTGACATCACATAAACTAGAATCGAAGTTTTTAAAACAAACTTGTTTTTATAAATTTTAAAACGGACGTAAAACTATTCAACCCCCCTTCTAGTTTTCCACAATTGGTATCAGGAGCCACGTCTTGCAAGATCTTTAAAATATATTGTATTTTAAAACTTGTAACGATCTATGGAATCTGAAAAATATTTAGAAGGGCAATCTATGCAAAGACCACCACTATTTGAAAGTGATGGATTTTTATATTGGAAAAATCGATTCGAAACTTATGTAAAATCAAAAGATCTAGATCTTTGGCACGTTATTACAAATGGTGATTTTTTACCTATTCAAAATAACCCCGAAACAAAGAAAGATGAAATAGTACATTTTGAAAAACAAAATGATGATTTAAAAAGAAAACTTGCTAAAAATAATGAAGCAAAAATGGTTATTTATAATGCGCTACCACGTAAAGAGTACGAAAGGATCTTTATGTGTGAAACCGCAAAAGAAATTTGGAACTCTTTATTAATAACTCACCAAGGTAATAATCAAGTCAATGATAATAAAATAGATCTACTTGTCCAACAATATGAGCAATTCACGGTTCCGGAAGAGGAATCAATTGATAATGCTTTCGCTAGATTTAACACTGTCATCACAAGTTTAAAAGCACTTGATGAGAATTTTTCTAGTAAGAATTTTGTTAGGAAGTTTCTTAGGGCTCTTCATCCAAAATGGCGAGCTAAAGTGACGGCTATTGAAGAATCAAAGAATTTGTCAACGTTGCAACTTGATGAATTAATTGGAAATTTGAAAGTCTACGAAGCAATTATAAAGAAGGACTCCGAAATGGTCAAAGGAAAACGAGAGCAAAGCAAGTCAATCGCCTTGAAAGCTAGAAAGGAATCTAGTAACGAAGATAGCTCATCTTCCGAATGTGATGACGAAGAATACGCCATGGCCGTAAGAGATTTCAAGAAATTCTTCAAAAGCCGAGGAAGATTCGTTAGACAACCACACGATGAAAGGAGAGCACCTCAAAAGAATAATGATGACAAGTATAGCAAGAATGAGAGAAAGTGTTTCAAGTGTGGTGATCCGAATCACCTCATTGGAAAATGTCCAATGATGACAAGAGATCAAAATCAAAGAGCATTTGTTGGAGGAGCTTGGAGTGATAGCGATGAAGATGAGAAAGAAACAACAAAGGAAGAAAAGTGTCTCATGGCAAAGACATCAAGTGAGGTACGTTCCGAAACCGAATACTTTAGTGATGAAAATTTATCATTAGATGAAAAAGATTTAGATAGTGAATACAATAGATTATGCAAACTTGGACAACAAGTAATGGCTAAAAACAAATCACTAAAATACATAAACAATCAATTAGAAAATGAAGTACTAGAACTAAAAATTAAAATACATCAACTTGAAAAAGGTAAAGAAATTTTTGAAGAATGTAAATCATGTCAAGAGCTTAAAAATGAAAACGACAAACTCAGGGAAGAAATTTGCAAACTTGATAAATTTGAAAATAGTAGTAACTCACTTAGTAAAATTATAAGTATTCAAATAGTATCCGGAGATAAAACTGGTTTAGGATTTAACTCAACCGAAGCTTCAACAAGTGAAATTAAAAATGTTAAATTTGAAAGTGAACTCAAGGAACTAAAACTTTCAAAATCTAATCCTAAGTATATACTCATAAATAATAAGAAAATACCTCTTGCTAGTGATGAAGAAATAAAACCGTTTATAAACCATCTTTAAAGACCGATGTTGAATCGTCTAAACCTAAAACAAGATCTAAAACTCCACCACCTAGGAAACCAAATAACTCTTACCCTAGATCTAAAACACCTCAACCAAGAGCAAACCAAAATAGACGAAACGTTAACAACAATCAACAAATGTGGAACTTCAATCCGTGGGGAATGTTTCCACCATATATGCACCCAAGTCAAATACAAAAGATGTTCGGATCAAATAACTTTGGTCAAATGAGACAATGTGGACCAACGTAGGAAATTCGCCATTCAAACATGGAAATTTTAGTTGTCACCTCTTGTTCGTACTATTCCTTAAAGACTTTGAAGATAAATGCATTGAAGACGAAAGGTACACATTTCCTTTTATTTCCTTTGTCAAGAAATGCATGCTTAGTTTAGTCTCTAGTTTTTATGTGATTTTGCTTGGCTTATTGTTTCCTCTAGATTTTATATCTATACATATATATATATATATATATATATATATATATATATATATATATATATATATATATATATATATATACTTATTTATTTATATTTTATATATATATATATATATAAACCTAGAAAATTCATTTGTTGATTTTCTAGAACTAGAAATTGTTCGTTTACGAACCTTTTCTTTTCCCTCTTTTGCCTTATTAAACTTCAATGTTCAACGACACTCATGCTGATGTAGAGAGATGAGTCGAAAAATCTATGATTGAAACAAACTCCCGTCTTCCGTTGCATACGTCTCCCTCCTATATTCTCGTCTTAAACGCCCATACTATATATGCCATAACTCTCTCGTCCACTTGATAACTTGATAAATTTCATCCGAAATGATCAAGAAATTTTAGTTGACGAAATGTCAAGTAAAAGTGTCAAGTAATTCCTTTCGTGCGAATACTCTCAAACGTATTTTTGATTAAATATAATGTTGATATAAATAATGCCTTAAAACGTTATTAACATATATCGATATCTCTATGTTTTGATAATCACAAAACGTAAACTCATTGAACTACAGATTATGACGTAAACAAGTATTTCGTAGTAAATATTCACTTTAGCATCCAAATCACTTAAGGTATGAATAAACAAAGTGTCTAATGCATTTTATGATCAAAGGAATTTTTATCTTTACAAACCTTACATTTTTTATAAAGTGGCACAAACATTTTTAAACTTATACAAAATATTTTTGTATTTATAAGAAATGTTTTATTCAAAATAAATATTTTGAATTCAAATTTCTACCCAAAAAACGACCATATTCTTCAAGAAAAACCTTCCCCACAAAAAGAAAAAAATTCTGAAGAAAAAATGTTTTTTTGTTAGGCGGCCCCCTTAATTAATTAAGGGGACCGGCTAGTAAATCAAGGGGACCGACAACATAATTAAGGGGACCGCCCACGCTCCCAAACAGTATTTTTTACCTTATAAATACTGGTTCATTCCACAGATTTTTCTCACCTTTTGCACGAAAATTTTCAGTCCCAATCCCTTCAAAACATCCTTCTAAATCCTTTGATCATAAGATTATAAGTCTTTGTTTCAAGTGATCCAATCCTTCACCACTCAAAGTGCAAGAGAAGAAACCTCCCTATCATAAAGCCAAAGATATATTAGGATCTAGTTAGTGTTTATGTGATGTTGTGAGTTATGTATATGTAATAAGTAGATCAAGATGATCTTACTTAGTAGTGTGTTTATGAGTGAGTAAGAAGTAGTGGGAAGAATTAGTAGTGTGGAGAAGTCATGAAGTTGTGAAGAAGTAGATGTGTGAATATGTAGTGGAGTATAGAAGAAGTTGTGAAGTAGTGAAGAAGTCGTGAAGCCATGAAGAAGTCGTGTATAAGTTGTGTAGTGATCGAAGTAGTGTTGGGAGATTGGTTCTAGCTACTATTAGAACTCGACATTTAGCTTAGTGTCGTTAAATGGTGTAAGCAAAAGTTGTATACGGTTTTCTCCGCCAAAAGGGAGCTTATTTAGTTGTGAAGAAAACTCTCTAGTAGGTGACTCGGGGAGTGGAGTAGGGCAAGGAAGGTGTCCTTGTAGCCGAACCACTATAAATCATCGTGTCCGGTTTGCATTTCCATTCTCTTATCTCTTTTCATTTATTCTTTCATTTATCGCTTTACATCTATGCTTGCCTATATGTCTTAGTTGTTGCTTATATAGTTGTGACGATTGATTATGTTGTACATAGAAGTTAATATTGTGATTGTATGTATAATTATATGATATGGTCAAATATATTATTATTCACACTTCTCATATTAAGTTTAACTTGATAGATAATTTGATACAAAACGTTTTAAGATTTTAAAAGGAAAACGTATTCACATGAAGACCGACCAAAGCTCCATTCATAAAACTAAGTTTTTCCAAAAGCTTACGTATATAATTGATCATATTGATTATATGGTGATTTCATACTAAACTCTAATTAAAGGTTTTCCAAACAAACAATTGAATAAATTCGAATCAACATTTTGAAACAAAGTTTTTATAATATGAAAAAGAGGGGAAAACTATTCAACCCCCCCTTGTAGTTTTCCACAATTGGTGTCACACCCCCAAAATACCTGTTTTTAGCAGCGGAATGGAATACCTGGGGGTGACTGTCATAGCATCACAATTACAGTTACATTGAACGACCTAAAGTGTCGTATGGAAAAATACATCGTTTGATCATTAAAACATTCAGAGTTTACAAAACTTAGGTCCCAAAAGGTATTGCCAATTTAGATAAAACAATTTCAACAAGATCAAACGTATCATAAGTGCAGAAAATATAGTGAGACGCGTCGACTCCGCGACTCCATGAAGGTCCAAATGTATGCAACATGAGCTACCTTAAAAACCTGAGAAATACATTGCGAAAACGGTCAACATAAAGTTGGTGAATAATCATAGGTTTATAAGTTAAATCGTATGTACAATAGCCACAAGTAAAGTAATAGTAAAAGCAAGGTGACAATATGTCAAAATGCTACATTGATCTTAAGCTCATGACCTCGAAGCTAGACGTACTAAAATTGGCCCCAAAGGAGTGTTTATCAGACACTCAAATTATTCAGACATGAAATGCATTCGTTTTCCTTATGGAGCAACCCAAACACGAATGGAGGCGTCACCCTCGATAGATCTATCCACTCACTCTCGCTTGGCAATATAATTAACGGTCCATGATAATAAGGGGACTTGAAGTGATAGTACTAACAACTTAAGCAATGTATGGAATTTAATACTTGGGCATGTACAAAAATAATTGTGCAATGTATTCTCCCCCGTGGGATTTAAAATCAAATAAGTAATTAAAACGGGGCTATGAGAACTCACCTGGAGTGATAGTACAAAGATGGCACAACGATGGTAAAGTAATCGGGACAATGAGGCGCGAACACTAGCCGCAACCTAAATGAATAATTGTGATCTAATTTAGATCATGCCGTAATGTAATGAATGTACATGCACATGATACTTATACCACTCGTGGCTTGGAAATACTCATTATTGTCATAGTAAAATAGTTTCCATACTTAGGAAAAATAAGTCCAAATATAGAAGTATATAACTTGTCGTATTATCTCGTATGAAAATGTTAGTGTTATATTCCTCGTATCGAAAACCTTAAAATAACGTCGTTAAGTCGTAATAAATATTCTTTTGGGTCATACGTATTCATTTGTTAAGAATATAGTCCTTAGTAACATTTCTAGAAAATATACCATTTAGTGCGTAAGTTATTATTTTCTAGTAGTGATTATATATATATATATATATATATATATATATATATATATATATATATATATATATATATATATATATATATATATATATATATATATAGTTTTGACGATGTTAAAACGGGTATAACTTGGTCGTTTTAAGCTCATTTTCCTCGTTCTTTATATTCACGGATTCGTTTTAATATGTAGTAATATATTTTCAATAGCTCGGTTCCTCTAGGTTACGTTTAACGTCTCTATTTGCCCGTCGAAAACTGTCAAACAGCATGCAGTTTTTCCAAAAATAGTTTTCGTCGTTAAATTTACAAAAATCATATCTCCTTCATTATAAGCTCGTTTTAATCCGTTCTTTCGCCAAAAGTTTCGTTTTTGAAAGTATTTTCTAAATCTTTGGTAAAAAATTACCCATCATTCACTGATTTTCCCACGTTTCAAAAATAGGGACAGTAGGTCAATATGTAGTTTCAAAAACCATTTTCCTAGTTTCAAACTTGTTCCAACTTCAACCAAACCACTTTCAATCACCACAAAACTAGTCTAATCCTACCATACACCTTCTTAAGGTGTCATGGGTTCCTAAACTTCATAAACAAAGTAGATCTAACAAAGATCTAACAATAATCACTTCCTAAGGTTCAAAAGTTAAAAGTTTATAAAATAAAGTGGTATAAATAGCATATGCATGTAGATCTAGTATATATATCATATGGATCTTGTATAAACTTGATAAAATTATAAAAATGAGTTTCTTATACTTACTTGAAGGATGGTGTGATTAGATGATGAAAAACCTTAGTATTCTTAAGTTTGTATTTCAAAACCTTACAAGAATAACCTAAATAAACTAGTGTGATACTTGATCTTGGAAAATTTCTTGGTCTTGCCCTCCCCTTGTTGTTGCCGTGTATAGGAGTAGAGAGAAAAGAGAGAATGAGATTTTTTTTCTTGACTTGAGATAATGGAATGAAAATAATGGTCTTGGTATATTATATATTTTTCCTTTTAGACATAAGGTACAAGCAATTAAGAGTTAGTAGATAATTTCAAAGGTGTAAGAGATTGGAATGGAGGGGGGGGGGGGGGGCGGCACAATGGAAGGAAGGAAGAAAATGTGGAGTGTGTAAGAGATTTGGTGAGGTATTAGTGTTATAATGTATATATTAATAGTTTTAGGGAATACCGGGTACCGAGTTAACTAAAAATAAATTTTAACGGAGTTAACCGGGACATAATAAAGTTGTAAAAATTATAAAAATAGGTCGGGTATAATTATTGAGTGTTTAGATAATTGTTGTTTAATTTCTACGAAAACCGTCGTAATTTTTGTAAACTTACGTTAATAATTAAAATAAATCTCAAAAATACCGGGTAAATTAATATTATAATTATTATATTATAAAAATGAATATAAAAATATATTGGAATCATAGTCGGGAGTGTCAGACGTGTTAGTCACATTATTGATCGTTTGCTAACGTTTAGATAGAAATAATTATACGTAAAAGTTAATTAGACCAAAAGTATTAATTTAATTATCCTACGAGTGGGATAGTATGCAAGTACCATAATGATGATACGTAGACTACTTCTAGTCTGTATGAGATGTCCCAAATGATAATGCATGGATTCGCTCCTGAACCAATACGGTTACGCGAATTTAAATACTCGTAAACTAAATTTACGATGACATGAGTAATGCATGTGAATAGTGGTTTTCTCTCGGAAATGAATAGTGTCAAGTGAATAGTAAAATTTCTGAATGTTTCTCGGAATGCCAAATTGACCTAAAAAATGATGAATAGTTATCGATGAATAGTAAATGATGAATAGTAAATTGTCGAGGTTTGGAAAATGACTGGAAATTACGAGTTGTGACAGTCTTCCCCTCTAACAGGAACTTCGTCCCGAAGTTCAGTTTGTGTTGGTCTCTGGAGTGGTATTGGTGAAAAGATGATAATAATTGAGAATTTTAGCGAACTTTCACGATAGGGATTCGATTCTGCTTCAACCATTCGACCTAACAGTCCATGATTTCTATTGGTTCTCATAACAAGTTTACATTTGTCCTTGGGTTGGATTCCTTTCCAAATGGGATTATGAGTGACAAATCTGAAAGTCATTTCCTGAGATTTGAATAGGTGAAACATGGTTGTGTAATCCGGTTGTTCTCTAACATGGCTCAAGTCTGAAGGCCACTAGGCCTACTCTGTCTGAAATATTACATGGTCCAGTGTATCTCGGGTTTAACGTTCCAAGTTTTCTGAATGATATCATGCCTTTCCTAGGCAGAACTTTAAACATGATCCTGTCATTAACTTAAAATTCTAAGGGTTTTCAACTGATTGAGCTTGTAATTGATTCTTGACTTGTAAGAAATTTCTAGTTATTTCATGAATGTCTACTGGACTAGTGAGTTTGGCTTTTTCCGAGTTTGGTTCGTCAATAGATGATCAGTGCTTCTTCAGGTTTATAATGTAGTATGGGTAATATATGTTGCTGAACTCTGCCAGAACTCAAATCTTATATGTCAGCTGGTCGATTCTAAAATGAATCTTAAATGGTCCAATATACTAAAGGTTCAATCTCTCGTGTTATCAAAATTGTATCATGCCTCTCCAAGGCAAAGCTTTCAACTTAGTTCGTTCTCTCACGTGAATCTGGTTAGTTTGCTATTCAAGGATACCCAATCCGTATGATGTGCGTCATGTACCAACCTAACCTCTATCAGTTTCTTGTTTCTTGTAACGGGTTCTTGACTTGTGAAATTTCCTTTGTTGTTCCATAATTTAGTCCTAGACCGGTGAATTTAACTTTCCGATTTCGGTTTGTAAATGGGTAATTGGTACTTCGACCATAAAGTGCCTCAAATGGTGTAGTCTCTACGCTCGTGCGATAACTATCGTTGCAAACAAATCTGATTTATGATAAAAGGTTAGTCCAACCATTTCTAGAGTCAATCACTTATGCTCTGAGCATAACTTTCCTATGTTTGAATCGTTCTCTCGTTCTGACCATCGGTCTGAGGATAGTAGGCGGTGTTTACATCTAAATGGGGTTCCGAAGGAAGTCTTAAAATGATAGCTAGAAGTCTGAGGTGATTCGATCACCTTTATCAGGAACAATTGAAATAGGTACAATAAATCTTGTGACAAATTCCACAACGTTATGTATTTCGAACACGGCGTTATGCGAAGAAAATAGAATATGGGTAATAATTTTGATTCCTCGTGTTTTAGTCTAATCGATTGCTAAGACATGTGTCATTCTTTGCCTACTGTGCTTGGTCTCCATTACTGACATTTGTAATCGTTCTATGGTGTTCCTCCTAATTTCCTTCATCACATATTCCAATATTCCTTATTGTCAAATCACAAAGCCCTAAATGCATAAGCGACGTAGCATGGTGATTGGTTTTCAAAATTTATCTCGCGATTTTTGAGTTTTTCGTCGAAATCTTTTTCTGAATAAACGAATTTTGAAAATGGAGCAAATGGTTTACTAAATAATATCTTTCTTGATGATTCAAAATTCAATAGTTAGGAAATGTGACGCGGTTTTCAAACATGTTGTGAATAGGACTGTTTACCAAAGTTTGATGTTTATATATTTCCCATTGTACAATGGTTTAGCTAAATATTGATTAAAAGGATCATATTTGTTCAAAATAGGCAATTCAAAAATTATTTTCTACGAGATATGTGATTTGTATAAACACAAATTTTTAAATCGACTTTACTTAAAGTGAAAATACTAACAAGGATAAAATAGTAGGATAGGTAATGTTCGCATAATGCATAAATGTCTGATGTTCGGTTCCTGATATTGGATGGTGCCTATTGGTGGTTATCAGGCAGAACTACAAGCCTAGGTATTCAACCAACTTAAGTCTTGAGATGGTTTATCGTTGAAATTGTCATCATGTTGGCAATATGAGGGTTTCAATTGATACTATGTCGATGAATTACCGTATTGTCTTCACATGTAGCTGGGGAGATATGCTTGGGCCTGATGCCTCTCTTGATGTATAGGTGAGGTTATCTAGAATTTCTTGAGAACACAATGCCTTAAGGAAATCTATATCGATACCCTTAACTCAAATCAATTTTCCTTGGTGAAACTTATTATAGGGAAGTTTGCGTTTAGATGAGGTCATGTTTAATCAAATCGCTCTACAGTATCGGTTAGGAGGCTTGGTTTATTCCCATGGTGTTGCTTAGCGTACCTTCACAATGTGTTCGATCCTGTAGCTCAGTCTAGCTAGTACCTTTGAATAAATAAATTGGACAACTAGGTCAGAGATGGGGGTTCGGATGGTCTAGTGGCATCTTAGAATTGTTGTTGAGTTATAAATTGTCTTGGTGTATACTTCTAGTCTAGGTTAGTAGTTCCGTAACCCTTTTATTGTTTTTCTTGTATCGAGTAATCCTCCTAGTACTTGATATGGGAAGTCTCTCCTAAAGAAGTCAATGAAAAGTCCAACTTAATGACTAAGTGGGTGACAGGTGGGGTAAGTATCCAGGGAGAGTTTGTCAGAAAAAGATATTTATAAAAAGAGTTTACTTGTTTAAAACGCTTTTAAATGAAGATTGTTATTAGCAATACTTTAAAAAGTAACTATTTCCTTCATGGCATAATCCTTCCTGAAGTATACATAGGTGATCAGGCTATGTATACTTGAGGACGAATGATGCGATGCTTGATTTATTCAAAATAGTATTACTTTTCTCAAAAGTTTTAGATGGTGTTCAACGTTTTGTTATTAAAAATGGTATCCTAATATTTCCTTTCAAAGTAACATAAAAATTGTCCCGCATAATAATAGTAAATATCTGGTGTAATGACCGAAAAATCAGTTTATAGTATGGTAACAAAATAGCTTATTTTAGAAATTCGGCAAAACGATTTCCCCATAAGGTAGTAAAATAGTTTGAAACTAATTTCGTTGAATGGTTTATTGGATACACGGGTAAATCCTATGGAATGGTAATAATCTACAAACCTGTCAAAGACGAAATCGGCCTAATTCCCTACTAAGACAATGGTATAATGTTACGTAACGATTGAAAATTGCACAATTGCAATAGGAAATGGAATAAACGAAGGTTACGATTATCACAGAGATAATAAAGATAGTCATTACATTATATAGGAAAGTGCTTCATATAACTAGGTTACAGCGACGTACTTATGGAAAGTACCAAAAGAAAGTACAACCCTAGAGGGCTCAAACTATGGTTCACATAATTAAAACATAAACTTCTTCTTCCAATTCTGGCTTCCCAACACTGGGCATTCACTCTTGAAGTGTCCCATTACACCACAGCCAAAACATGTTATTGATGGTTTCTGATTATCACCCTCAGTTGAAAACCTGCAATCCCTGGTTTTGTGGGTAACCTTCTTACAGTTGCCACATGGTTCCGGGCAACGGCCTGGGTTATGATGATGTTGACACCCTTCACACTTAGGTAAAATACCCAGGTAATCATTCCTTTCATTTAGACCTGCAGCATAGGGTTTAGAAACTCTCTGTCTCTTGCGTGGTCCTTGTGTGACATTCTCACCTCGGTTGTTGTTCCACTTCCTTTTATTGTCACTATTGTTTCCTGATTTCTTGGTGCGGGCTATATGTTTCTTTGCTTCGATCGCCATTCCGATAGCTGTAGTCATGGTATCAGGTTCCCATGAGTTGACCAACATACGAATTTCAGGAGAAAGTCCTCCAATGTACCTTTCAAGTTTCTTGCTTTCCGGTTCATCCATTGCAGAGCCTAGTCAAGCAAAATCATAAAAATAAGCAGTATACTTGAGAACATCATCTCCTACCATGGTAAGGTTTAGTGTTTCCTGTTCGATTGCTTGCAATTCGCTTTTCACACAGAACTTCAAACTCATCATCCTTTTTAGTTTCTCCTAAGAGTGTGAGTAAGCAGCATCAACACCTACTACCTGAACATGCTTAGTCCACCATTTCTGGGCATGCTCCCGAAAAGTGCAAGTGGCGAACTTAACTTTGTCTTCCTTACGGCAGTCGCCACATTGAAAGATTGTTTCTAATTCTTCGAACCATTTGAGAAATTCCTTTGTGTCTATATTTCCGCTAAAGGAGGAGGGATTACAACCCATAAATTCCACGTGAGTAAGTTCCTTGGTGAGGGCGGTAGTTACGTTCCTGGCAATGAATTGTCCAACAGCGGCTTGCGTCATGCTTGGAGTGGTTTGCTTAAATCTATTTTCATCAAATCATAAGAGTCCATGAGAATCTATGGGTAATAAGGATCATCCTATTCATAACACATGAATATAATACATGAAGGTTTCGGTCTATATGGACCAATATCATAGATAGCACAACCATTCCCCTATAGTAGAGTCAATACTTGGTGATTCCGTTTGTACAACAATCAAAATACTACAAGTTTCTTTGAACTATGCCACACCTCCCGTGGCTAGGATAATAGTAAAAGCTAGTAAAGATATAAGTCTAGTCTAAAGATTTCCTGTAGTCCTTCTAGGTGAAATCAGGTTTATGGCATCATAAGGTCGAGATAGTCCTGAAGTGGTGTCTGAAGTTGTGCATCGATCAAGTCCTAGATAGTGTAGATTCTAAGCCATTCTTGAGGAACCTGCAGATGTTCCTGTTGAGTCCGTAATCTTGGTATTATCCAAAAGGTGTTATCTAATTCGTGGTAAGTGGAAATGGAAAAAAAGAAATGACAATAGTGGTATTCTAAAGGATGAGAATAACATTGGTGACGATGAAATCCTAGTGATGGGTTAGGAGATAATGATGATAATAGTAAATGGAATACTACCCTCTTTCGCACAATCTCGCGAAATCTAAGAGGTAAAGTTGAAGTATGCACTATGGGACGACCAATAGTGTAATAAGCGGCTGATGGTGGCGGTAGTATCTGGGTAGTAAGCGCCCTACTAGTGAAGGATAGAAAACATACTATCTCCCTTGCAATAATCATCCTAATAAGTCCATTAAAAATTAAGTCTGAATACACTACCAAACGGCATTCTATGTATAGGCTGAATGATAGGAGAACCTTATTCCTTTAACAATTCAATGGTGCTAATGGCGGCATAAGTGCAACAGGTGGTATAATGGTAGTGGAAGATAACAGGGTATCTTAAACGTTGGAATCCGATAAAAGGATAATAGGGTGAGTATTTGAAGACATGTCACTTGTGAACCATGTCAATATAATCATATATATATATAGGAGTATGGGTATAAATAACTCGCACAGTGTGTGCATGAAACAACATGTATAATGAATATGCACCTATGATGAAATGATGAGATGCTATGATGGTGTGGTTATAGTCTAGGGTCCATGATACATCCTAGTTCGCTATAACCTTAGCTCTGATACCAATCTGTCACACCCCCAAAATACCTGTTTTTAGCAGCGGAATGGAATACCTGGGGGTGACTGTCATAGCATCACAGTTACAGTTACATTGAACGACCTAAAGTGTCGTATGGAAAAATACATCGTTTGATCATTAAAACATTCAGAGTTTACAAAACTTAGGTCCCAAAAGGTATTGCCAATTTAGATAAAACAATTTCAACAAGATCAAACGTATCATAAGTGCAGAAAATATAGTGAGACGCGTCGACTCCGCGACTCCATGAAGGTCCAAATGTATGCAACATGAGCTACCTTAAAAACCTGAGAAATACATTGCGAAAACGGTCAACATAAAGTTGGTGAATAATCATAGGTTTATAAGTTAAATCGTATGTACAATAGCCACAAGTAAAGTAATAGTAAAAGCAAGGTGACAATATGTCAAAATGCTACATTGATCTTAAGCTCATGACCTCGAAGCTAGACGTACTAAAATTGGCCCCAAAGGAGTGTTTATCAGACACTCAAATTATTTAGACATGAAATGCATTCGTTTTCCTTATGGAGCAACCCAAACACGAATGGAGGCGTCACCCTCGATAGATCTATCCACTCACTCTCGCTTGGCAATATAATTAACGGTCCATGATAATAAGGGGACTTGAAGTGATAGTACTAACAACTTAAGCAATGTATGGAATTTAATACTTGGGCATGTACAAAAATAATTGTGCAATGTATTCTCCCCCGTGGGATTTAAAATCAAATAAGTAATTAAAACGGGGCTATGAGAACTCACCTGGAGTGATAGTACAAAGATGGCACAACGATGGTAAAGTAATCAGGACAATGAGGTGCGAACACTAGCCGCAACCTAAATGAATAATTGTGATCTAATTTAGATCATGCCGTAATGTAATGAATGTACATGCACATGATACTTATACCACTCGTGGCTTGGAAATACTCGTTATTGTCATAGTAGAATAGTTTCCATACTTAGGAAAAATAAGTCCAAATATAGAAGTATATAACTTGTCGTATTATCTCGTATGAAAATGTTAGCGTTATATTCCTCGTATCGAAAACCTTAAAATAACGTCGTTAAGTCGTAATAAATATTCTTTTGGGTCATACGTATTCATTTGTTAAGAATATAGTCCTTAGTAACATTTCTAAAAAATATATCATTTAGTGCGTAAGTTATTATTTTCTAGTAGTGACTATATATATATATATATATATATATATATATATATATATATATATATATATATATATATATATATATATATATATATATATATATATATATAGTTTTGACGATGTTAAAACGGGTATAACTTGGTCGTTTTAAGCTCATTTTCCTCGTTCTTTATATTCACGGATTCGTTTTAGTATGTAGTAATATATTTTCGACAGCTCGGTTCCTCTAGGTTACGTTTAACGTCTCTATTTGCCCGTCGAAAACTGTCAAACAGCATGCAGTTTTTCCAAAAATAGTTTTCGTCGTTAAATTTACAAAAATCATATCTCCTTCGTTATAAGCTCGTTTTAATCCGTTCTTTCGCCAAAAGTTTCGTTTTTGAAAGTATTTTCTAAATCTTTGGTCAAAAATTACCCATCATTCACTGATTTTCCCACGTTTCAAAAATAGGGACAGTAGGTCAATATGTAGTTTCAAAAACCATTTTCCTAGTTTCAAACTTGTTCCAACTTCAACCAAACCACTTTCAATCACCACAAAACTAGTCTAATCCTACCATACACCTTCTTAAGGTGTCATGGGTTCCTAAACTTCATAAACAAAGTAGATCTAACAAAGATCTAACAATAATCACTTCCTAAGGTTCAAAAGTTAAAAGTTTATAAAATAAAGTGGTATAAATAGCATATGCATGTAGATCTAGTATATATATCATATGGATCTTGTATAAACTTGATAAAATTATAAAAATGAGTTTCTTATACTTACTTGAAGGATGGTGTGATTAGATGATGAAAAACCTTAGTATTCTTAAGTTTGTATTTCAAAACCTTACAAGAATAACCTAAATAAACTAGTGTGATACTTGATCTTGGAAAATTTCTTGGTCTTGCCCTCCCCTTGTTGTTGCCGTGTATAGGAGTAGAGAGAAAAGAGAGAATGAGATTTTTTTCTTGACTTGAGATAATGGAATGAAAATAATGGTCTTGGTATATTATATATTTTTCCTTTTATACATAAGGTACAAGCAATTAAGAGTTAGTAGATAATTTCAAAGGTGTAAGAGATTGGAATAGAGGGGGGGGGGGGGGGCGGCATAATGGAAGGAAGGAAGAAAATGTGGAGTGTGTAAGAGATTTGGTGAGGTATTAGTCTTATAATGTATATATTAATAGTTTTAGGGAATACCGGGTACCGAGTTAACTAAAAATAAATTTTAACGAAGTTAACCGGGACATAATAAAGTTGTAGAAATTATAAAAATAGGTCGGGTATAATTATTGAGTGTTTAGATAATTGTTGTTTAATTTCTACGAAAACCGTCGTAATTTTTGTAAACTTACGTTAATAATTAAAATAAATCTCCAAAATACCGGGTAAATTAATATTATAATTTTTATATTATAAAAATGAATATAAAAATATATTGGAATCATAGTCGGGAGTGTCGGACGTGTTAGTCACATTATTGATCGTTTGCTAACGTTTAGATAGAAATAATTATACGTAAAAGTTAATTATACCAAAAGTATTAATTTAATTATCCTACGAGTGGGATAGTATGCAAGTACCATAATGATGATACGTAGGCTACTTCTAGTCTGTATGAGATGTCCCAAATGATAATGCATGGATTCGCTCCTGAACCAATATGGTTACGCGAATTTAAATACTCGTAAACTAAATTTACGATGACATGAGTAATGCACGTGAGTAGTGGTTTTCTCTCGGAAATGAATAGTGTCAAGTGAATAGTAAAATTTCTGAATGTTTCTCGGAATGTCAAATTGACCTAAAAATGATGAATAGTGATCGATGAATAGTAAATGATGAATAGTAACTTGTGAATAGTAAATTGTCGAGGTTTGGAAAATGATCGGAAATTACGAGTTGTGACAATTGGTTCTAGAGCCACGTCGCTCAAATTTTCAAAACCAATGGTTTTAAAAATTGAGTACGATCCATGTATCAAATTACCCATTAAGGAGGATTAAATATGAAAAGTGTTTTTTTGATTTACTTGTATTAGTTTTGATGATATATACACTAATTATACTAGCTCGAAATAATATTATGCTTAAAATAAGTGTTATATGTTCGGTATCAAAATCACAAAGTTACACACCTTTCCGAAAAGTCAGAAAACAATTTTTTACAAAAAAAAAAAAAAAAAAAAAAATGAAATTTTGAGTACAAAATGGGCGGCCCCCTTAAATACTGGGCGGTCCCCTTAATTATTCAAGGGGTCCACCTATCTGTTCGACAGTTTTTCGAAAACTTTGAAAAATCATATAAAATTAACCGTAACTCCGTAGAAGTCGTGCCACCCGGTGTTTTAAAGGTAATTGAGTCTACTTTCATTTAAAAATACTTACAAGTAACCATTACAAACTTAAATAAGTAAGAAAGTCAAAATATTATACGGTAGTCAAAAATTTGTGTTTCGTTTTAACGTAAAACTTTTGTTTTACCTTTTCCTTCAAGTCGGGCATTCCTAGTTGATATACTTTTGAAAAATTAAGTATTTATGTTTTCAAAATATTGATCTTAATTAAACTATAGAATGGGGAGGAAACTATTTTACTTTCAAATAAATTCGAGCTAAGTAAACATTGGTGTATATAATACACAAAACGACGACAAGTGTTTTATGTGTTATGTGAACTTCTTTGTGATTTTATTTTCTTAATTGAATATATTAAATGATTGTTGCTATTTGAAGTTTAGCTATGTGTATATCTATGCATATGTGCCCTATTAGTTTATAGTTCGTTTTCCGATTTATACTTAACTAGATCTTATGCTAGATTTCTTGCGTTAGGATTGTTATAATATGCTTGCATTGCATATAGGTATAGATGGCTTAATGTTACTCAAAAATCTTGTAAATGAGTTCAGTCTAGTCACCTAAACATTTCAAACAATTTAATCTATTATGCACAACACACTTAAATATTTTCTACAAATTAGCTTGTTTTACCTTAAGATGTTAAATAAGAGAAATTGAATCATTGTAAAACATTAATAGTTATATAAAAGAAAAAGTATTTTCAAAATCTAAGTGTGTTCATAATAAGTAAAAATGAAGAGTCTTTCACAAAAACAAAACATATAACAATCATGAAATAATAAGTCAACTTTCAATCACTCACTAATAAATAATCTTAGGATTAATGGAACACACTATCAAAATGTTTATTTATTTCTAATAAAGTGTCCGTGAGGGTCAAGAAAGATCTTGATATTATATCAATTCATTATTCAAATTATGGTTGATATATTTATCAAATCTAATTAACACATTTTTGAGTGTGGACAAGAAATTGGATTGCTATTTGTTTAGCTTCAAGATTATATCAAATTACAACAAAAAATATAGTCTTGAATCTACATACTCAATCACACTAGATTGATATGAAAATAGTTACATCCTTTGTAGATAAAAAGAGTATGCATTGGATCATAACTCACACTTGTGTTGATAATTTCAAATTGAATCAACTTGTCCAATAATTGTGTTCCAAATATTAAAATAACATTTTAAACACATTTATAAAATATACAATGAAGTAGGATTGACGACTTGGATGTTTCGTCCGAAATATTCAAGCAATTTACATTGCAATGCAATGGATAAATGTGTCATATCCGAAAAACCAAACATGAGCAAACTAACAACATATGTAAACTTTGCTCACACTACTTAAAATTATCACCACAAGATAAAATACATATTTAAGAATAATACACACTATATGTTCTATATATTTCATTTTCTTTGTAGCATTAATGGTTGTGTTACAAGATAATGCACTACATTTTTTTTTAATAATATAAGTTATTAGAATTGAAAAATAACTTGTCACAATCCATAAACAAGTAAAATTTATTTTTTCAAATACTTGTTAAAGTATGATATATAACATTGGCAAAAATCATAGAAAATAATATTTGTTTAAAAATATATTAATGTCTAGTTTTGATATCATTTGAGAATCACAAACTCATTTAAGATAAATAATCTTAATGAGATTCATTTCACAAGAGATGCTAAGGTGCACTCTTAAGTCTAGCACAGTTATTAAATCAAGTAATATGTCATCAAAACCAAACAACCGGTAAATCATGAAGAAAGGATTAAAAATTTTTGTTTACTCTTATCTAAACATTCAACACGTCTCTATTAGGATCGTGAATAAAATATATCATCTAGATTTACCTTCATAAAAACATGATGTTTGAGTCACATTAAGCCAAGTATTAGTGAATCAAGCAAACTTCATATTTGGTAATCTTCGATAGGTAAAATTAGAAACTCGATTTCTTCTAAAAAGAGAATGACTACTGGAGAATCTATTGACTAGAAATTCAATTTAACCTAACGGTTGAATTGCTTCTATGCGAGAAGTTGGGTGTGTGTAACCCGTAAAAATGGTCGTGTTTAGCCTGAATTGAGCACCACTAGTAATAGTCTCATACTCATTCTCCAACTTGATTAAATTGCTCTTCCTATATATACCTAACGCTAGTTTACTTTTATGAACTTTGCTTCTCATTAGATTCTTTCATTCCTAGATCTATGGCATTAAGTTAGATAAGCGTGCGAAAACAAAGGAACTATAGATGTTAGGTTATACCCCATTCAACACTCTCGCATCTAACATATAACGTATCGTCTTCATTTCCTTTAGGATCATAGGATATGTAGAAACGATAGCATGAGATAATAATAGGCTTAACCATTCCTCTTGAGCATGAGATCTTTAATAAACATTTTTTAAAAAATATTTGATTTATGATATTTGTTGTCAAAAATCTAATATCTCTAAAAATATACAAAAACCTCACATTTTGGAAAATAGTTTTTCAAATAACTATCCCACTTTTAAATAACATGTTTTCACTATCAATATTCACAATTTTGTTTTGATCAAAACTAAAGATTGGTAAAATATTCTTTACCGTTCATTCACACATTTTGAAGTAAAAACCCAATCTATTTTATTCAAATAACTCTCACATCTAAGTGAAAACTTACTTTCAAACATTGTTGAATAATGCTAAAAACGTCTCTTTTAAAATCATGCATGGTGATCTCATATTTGTCATCTATATTCATATAAATGACACTTATAAGTGAACTAAATCAAATCAAGAGGACCATGGTTTGTTCATTAAGACTTTGTTTGTAACAAGTCTAGAAATCCATGCTATCATAACTACCCACTTATTGCACATTGATACACATTAGGATTAATCCTCCTAGTTATGTAGTTATGAAATACTAGATGTTGCTTATTGTTTCCTAGCACTTATATTACTTGCTTGATGAGTCTGTTTGCATGCTAGATGAAATTGCTTGTTTACTTAATCTCTTTGATTAACATGCTTTGGCTACATAATTGCCTACATAATTAGTATATGCTTAATTGCCTCAAAGAGTTGGACTTGTTTGAAACAAAAAACACAACCTTTCTGCAATTCACTACCAAAAACCCTTTTCTGGCAATCTGGGAATCACCAGATGGGCGGCCCCCTTAATTATTAAGGGGACTGGCCTCCAATTAAGGGGACCGGCCATTTGATGGTCAAAGGTGTTGTCTCCTTTTTCAACTCTTCAGCCCATTTCATCCTACACTTCCCAAAATTCATAAACCTATTTTATCCTAAACCTTCTATCAAAATTTATACATCCTTAATCCCACCAATCCTACATTATAAAAACTCTCATTCCTCTCAATTACTCATCTCTTCATCACCTCTCCCATTAAACCAAAACCACCAAATAATCCGTTTGGAGAAGAAAGCCTAACTTCTATTAAAAGCCCGTCAAACCAAATGATGTTGTCAAACATCCAACACCAAATTCCTCCTATGTCTTCAACATTACATACCTAACACCTCACTCTCCTTCTCACCAACATTACATATAAAAAACCCTTACTCACCCATATCCTTCTGCATTACACTCAAACCTCATAATCTTTTCACAACTCAAACGATGTTGTTCATAATCAACCAACACCTAAACCTCACTCTCACACAAATGATCCATTTAACAACAAATCATCCATTCGTGCTTCCACTAATGCTCCTTTTTATGATAAGCATGCACAATCCCAAAACAATAATCCCAACCTCATTACCAACACTTTACATGTTGCTCATTCAACAAAAACACCATCCACTCATGAAGCATCTCTTCCACCCATATCATGTTTTCATGATTACCCAAGCTCAAACATGTCTCCACCACCAAGAGTATCACCACCACATCCTACAACTTCACATGCCATTCCTATGTTGCATGTTCAAACCCTCACCCAAGACAACTATCATGCTCCACCACCATCACCTTCCTCCGAACACTTAATGTTCATTGAGGGGATAAAAGAATCCCATGAGCTTAGTGCTCTTTTAGCCTTACATCTTGCTCAACGCAATTTGGATCCACCTTCATCTAGATCACCCTCATCACCACACAACATAAATCAACTTGAGAAGCATGTCAACAATTGACTTTGTTGCATCTTTCTCTTAAAAACCATTGCATTCAATGAACACCTCACTTGGATTGAATACCTTCTCACTAGATCACATCTAATACCCTCACTTGAAAAACATCCAAAACCTCAATCAACCTCTTCCGCTACAAACTCTCCACCACCAAAATATCTAACATCCATGCACCCAAAAATATGCCTCCATTAATCCAACAACCTTACCCTAACTAAACTACATCATTCCAAACACTCCATCATTAACCATTCTAAGCATACTATATGCTTTTGACTTTCACTTTCAAACAAGAATCAACCAACCTCTTGTTGCAAGCAAGTCTGATGGCTCTCTTTGGCAAATTAGGATCTTTTACTTATTGAATGCATTAAGCATAATAAATGAAGATATCGCTATGTGAGCTTAGTATTTGTTTGCTATGCTTGTTGTTTTCCTTATTTTGTTATATATGCTTGTGCTTCTAATATTTTTCTTGCGAGAATTCCGTATCTCAATTCCTTGGTGCCCTTGAACGAGGGGGAGCACACATCAAGGGGGAGCTTTCTACCCGTTTAACTTCATTCATGAAGCTAGTCGGCATAACCTTTCTGATTCTACAAAAAGGGGGAGAAGTGAATATAAACTTACTAAGTACTTGTCTAAAAATTAATTTTTAGATTTAATAAGTTTAGGTTTTGTAATCATCAAAAAGGGGGAGATTGTTGATATAAATAATGCCTTAAAATGTTATTAACATATATCGATATCTCTATGTTTTGATAATCACAAAACGTAAACTCATTGAACTACAGATTATGACGTAAACAAGTATTTCGTAGTAAATATTCACTTTAGCATCCAAATCACTTAAGGTATGAATAAACAAAGTGTCTAATGCATTTTATGATCAAAGGAATTTTTATCTTTACAAACCTTACATTTTTTATAAAGTGGTACAAACATTTTTAAACTTATACAAAATATTTTTTGTATTTATAAGAAATGTTTTATTCAAAATAAATATTTTAAATTCAAATTTCTACCCAAAAAACGGCCATATTCTTCAAGAAAAACCTTCCCCACAAAAAGACAAAAATTCTGAAGAAAAAATGTTTTTTTAGTAGGCGGCCCCCTTAATTAATTATGGGGACCGGCTAGTAAATTAAGGGGACCGCCCACGCTCCGAAACAGTATTTTTTACCTTATAAATACTGGTTCATTCCACAGATTTTTCTCACCTTTTGCACGAAAATTTTCAGTCCCAATCCCTTCAAAACATCCTTCTAAATCCTTTGATCATAAGATTATAAGTCTTTGTTTCAAGTGATCCAATCCTTCACCACTCAAAGTGCAAGAGAAGAAACCTCCCTATCATAAAGCCAAAGATATATTAGGATCTAGTTAGTGTTTATGTAATGTTGTGAGTTATGTATATGTAATAAGTAGATCAAGATGATCTTACTTAGTAGTGTGTTTATGAGTGAGTAAGAAGTAGTGGGAAGAATTAGTAGTGTGGAGAAGTCATAAAGTTGTGAAGAAGTAGATGTGTGAATATGTAGTGGAGTATAGAAGAAGTTGTGAAATAGTGAAGAAGTCGTGAAGTCGTGAAGCCATGAAGAAGTCGTGAAGCCATGAAGAAGTCGTGAAGTCGTGTAGAAGTTGTGTAGTGATCGAAGTAGTGTTGTGAGATTGGTTCTAGCTACTATTAGAACTCGACATTTAGCTTAGTGTCGCTAAATGGTGTAAGCAAAAGTTGTGTACGGTTTTCTCCGCCAAAAGGGAGCTTGTTTAGTTGTGAAGAAAACTCTCGAGTAGGTGACTCGGGGAGTGGAGTAGGGCAAGGAAGGTGTCCTTGTAGCCGAACCACTATAAATCATCTTGTCCGGTTTGCATTTCCTTTCTCTTATCTCTTTTCATTTATTCTTGCATTTATCGCTTTACATCTATGCTTGCCTATATATCTTAGTTGTTGCTTATATAGTTGTGATGATTGATTGTGTTGTACATATAAGTTAATATTGTGATTGTGTGTATAATTATATGATATGGTCAAATATATTATTATTCACACTTCTCATATTAAGTTTAACTTGATAGATAATTTGATACAAAACGTTTTAAGATTTTAAAAGGAAAACGTATTCACACGAAGACCGACCAAAGCTCCATTCATAAAACTAAGTTTTTCCAAAAGCTTACGTATATAATTGATTATATTGATTATATGGTGTTTTCATACTAAACTCTAATTAAAGGTTTTCCAAACAAACAATTGAATAAATTCGAATCAACATTTTGAAACAAAGTTTTTATAAAATGAAAAAGAGGGGAAAACTATTCAACCCCCCTTCTAGTTTTCCACATATAAATCTAATATATATATATATATATATATATATATATATATATATATATATATATATATATATATATATATATATTTTCTTGTTCTTTCCAGAAACCATAATCACGAAAAATCAAATTTTGGAGGGCGGCCCCCTTAATGTTTAAGGGGACCGGCAGCCAAATGAAGGGCGGCCCCCTTAATGTTTAAGGGGGTTGGCCATCTGATTGCTCCAACACGCTTTTCTTCTTGTTTTTTTTGCCAAACACTCCACTTTTTCAACACTCCTTCCTTCTGCTACTGCTGTGACGAAAAACCAAACCCCAAAACACCTAAAAACCACTTCCAAATCACATAATTCGGGTTATTTCGCAAAGGGCAAATTCATCTAACACGATCACCATTACATCTTGTAAGTTTTTCATAACATATTTCATCTAATTCCATCTAATTTGGTCAAGCTCAAGATTAGGGGTGTCCAAAAGAACCGAGAAACCATACCTGAACTGGACCGTATATTAGAACCATGGTACGGTTCTTGGTTCCTAAAATTCCAAAATTTCGGTTTTCGGGACGGTTCGGGTCGGAACCGTCCGGTTCCGGTTCTTTCCCGAAAGAACCAAACACTTTGAAAATATGAAATTTTATAGGGTTTATTTGGGACATTGTGTAATGTGTATAGCCTTTTAAGGAAAAAAAAAACCCTAATCATTATTAGGCTGTAACATAAAAAATCTAAAATTAAAAACACATAATAAAAATAAAGCCCTAACTTTTGATCAATTCAAAGATCATCATTCATCAACATGAAAGTAAGTTTATCTCGAAATCACTATCGTAAGTTTATCTCGAATATGTAGTAAACGAGTATTTGTATTTTTGTGTGTATTTGTATTTTTATAGCATTATTAGCATGTCTTTATGAATGATCAACGATGAAAAAAAGATAGATTATTTAAACCCTTAGGTTCTTGTGGGAAAGTACCGAAATTCCCGTACCGGAACCGAGTACCATACCGGAACCGTACCGAAGAACTTGGACGGTTCTTGGTTCCACTTTTTCCATATTTTCGGTTCCCGGTTCTTTTGAGACGGTTCCGGTTCGGGACGGTTCCAGTACCATGGATACCCCTACTCAAGATTATGCATGTTTTAATAATTTTTTTCAAATTCATAATTTCTTTCGAATTGGGTCTAAAATATCCATAACTAAATGCTTCTCTTAGGATTAGGATGCTTAATTAACACTAGAAACTAGTAATTATAAACCCTCGTGTCGAAAATTTTTGAAAAATTTCATACACTCCTTTTCAAAAATTTTGGTAAACGCATTGTTGAATAATGCTATAAAAACTTGTTAAAACTAATCACATTATATTTTTATAACTTGTAAAACATGAAACTATATTTCTCGACTAAGTAAAAATATTTTTGTACACGATAAAAGGGTGTTTGGATTATGTCCAAATAATGTCGAAATTAATTCGTTATAATTTTTATAAAACGTTGTCAAGATTATAAACCTAAAATTTGTAATTCGGACTTGTCAAGATATATAATTCATATATATATTGACATACTTGTAGTGTAAGTGTCTAGTTAAGGAAGCGTTTGGTTTAGTACGAAACATGACATTTTTGAGTCAAAATATAAACCATCTTTATCGAAAACTAATCACATGCATAAGAAACTCGTAAGAAATGGCTAGTTTTACAACCTAATGTAAATCTAGTAAAATTCATGATATATTAAGATGTTTAAAAGGACGTTTGGATTTGTCTATAACTACTTACTAAACATCGTAAAATAAGAACGAGTTAAAAATAATATTAAGGAACATGGTAAAGCACTTCTTAGGATTATCGTCTTAGAGTCGAAGTATGTTTACGTTCCAACATAAGTCTTAACAATATATACACTTTTATTCTTCTTTATATTTATTTTGGTCTTTTGTATTGTTGTTGTGTTTAGGTGAAAATGCCAAAAGCGACTACCGAAGATCTTTCCCACACTAAAAACTACATTCCTAAAGTTTCCCAACTCCGTACTACATCTCCTTCCATTGGACGTATATATTGTCAAATTGAAGATAGAAACGTTCATGAGGGACGTGTAGTAGATCTAGCATTTGCTCAATCCGACTACATTAATCGCTTGTTTACAAGCATCAACTTCAATTGCCTTTTTGAAATCAATGAACCAATCGTTCCTCGTTTCATAGTCGATTTCTATAGCCAAGTCACCGTTCAAACCAATGATCTTGGTGCCATCACCATCTCTTTCATGATCCAAAATGAATTTATCACCTTAACTCTCGAACAATTTGGTCAAATCCTCCAAATTCCTTTTAGAGGTCAAGCCGTTTTCACAAACGAGTGGGACCTCGAATCTCTACATCTTTGTCGACCAACCTTTGGTCCTTATCTCTCCGGCATCCCTCATCCCGACGAAATTCGTCAAGTCCTTGGTGTGGAGCGTGCCACTACAACCCGAAAAATAAAATCCAAAAACGTCCCAATCTCTTCATACCAACTTCTCCTCAAGGAATTAGGCCCCTACATGAAGCGTTGGGAAGAACTCATTCGTGAGAATGCGTTCGGTACTGGAGGTCACCGGGACCATCTCCCGGCGTACCTTGCTCACATGTTGTATTGTATCGCTGTCGAAAAGCCATACAATTTGGCCTACTTCTTTATCAAACGGATTGAGTGTGCTAGAAAAACTCCCAAAAGCCAATCTTCCATATGGAATGTTTCTTACTCGTCTCTATCATCATGTTATCGAGTACTACCCCGATCTTGACAATAGCATCTATGAGTCCATCTATACCACCTTACGTCCTCTCGCTCTAAAACAAGCTCGACGAACTTGAAGTGACAAGGGAAAATCTCGTCGTCATAGCTTTCACGGTTCATATTCTCGACAAGACGATGACGATGAGGAGGAAAACATCCATGATGCTAGTACCCCTTCGTTTTCCGAGTTCGTTGATAATCTAGAGGATCTCGACTATCCCGAGTATTCAACCCCATCTCCAAGCGATCAAACCGACGAAGTACTTCATGAGCGAACAACCGAGATGCTTAGATGACAAAAGAGTTTGCATGAAGAAGTTAGAGGTGGCTTCAAATCCATCGGAAAGACGTTGAAGGGTATCTTCGGGAAGAAAAGGAGATGATGTGTTTAGCTTATGTTTGTTAAACAATATTTATTTTTATGTCTCTTGATCGTGGATTTTTTATGTGCTATTTGTCCGAATTATATTCGTAAGTACTTGTATTTCCTTTGGATAATTGTTTGGATACTTGACTAGGTTGATAACTTGCTTAATTATGTTCAATATATGCTTATGATTGCATGTTTTATCACTTAATCCATATATTTGCTTGCATGCTTAGCTTATGTATATATATGTATAACGTGTATGCTCTCTAATAGACCAAAACAAATGTGAAATGCCCAAATAGAGCTTGCTGCAAAAACAAAACAGAATATAACGTTTTTCCAGAAAAATTTTGAAAATTTTGAGTTCTGGGTCATCAGATGGGCGGCCCCCTTAAATTTAAGGGGACCGGCCTCCATTTAAGGGGATAGGCCATATGGAATAGTTTTTACACTGTTTTCTTTTGCAACTTGTGACCTCTTTTGCTAGTCTCAGCTACCATTTCCCTTAAAAACTAAACTTATTTTGGAATCTAACAATACAACTTCAAATTAATTCTATTTCTAAACATGTTTTCATACTATATAATCCCCATGCATGTTTAATTCACATTTCATCATCCTCAACCTTCATCAAACCTCATCCTTTTATCATGTCATCACCAAGAACCACCCATTCAAACAATGCCAAGAAACAAAAACTTGTCATTATTCCACCAAAACAACTATTCATTGACCTCACAAATGAAGACAACACCACCCATCACCACCACCTCAATGCTCATCTCCTACTGCACCAAATGCACCTTCCAAAACACCATCAACAAATGGAACCTCTACTTCTTCCATACCATCCACTTCATCCATAAATGACTACATAAACACCCACTTGTCTCCTCCACCAATAATTCAACCATCACAACCTACCAATGAAAACACAACTCTTGCACTAACCCTCTCATTATCACCATTAACACCTCTTGATGCACATTTCTCATCATCCCATATCAATCCACCAACCTATAACCCCGTCCCATGGAGCTTACTTGAAGCTCATGGTGACACTTGCCTTTGTTGCATCCACAACCGAACAATTGTGTTCGGACTAAGAGATGAGATACAATACATGTTTTCACACATTGAAAACTTGTTGCATCAACTACCAATCACCACTACTACAACTCCACCACCAACAACAACAAACACTCCTCCACCATCATCATCTCCATGTTCGCCATCAATTCCACCCAATTAAACATGCTTGGTATTTTGCAAATAAAATTGTCTTAAACCATTTTGGATGGCAAGCTCTAGAGAGGACTTTCATGTTAGAGCTTTGGTTTATTTTATTTATGATTGTAAGCCTTCAAGGCTTTTCTTATTTGCACTACTTGTTGATGTAATGCTTGTTGTAACCTTTTTAATTCTATCAATGATTATGGTTATGTTTAGTTTCTATTCTTGCATGCTATATATATATATATATATATATATATATATATATATATATATATATATATATATATATGTGTGTGTGTGTGTGTGTGTGTGTGTGTGTGTTGCTTGTCCACTAAATATTTTTTGCAAGAATTCCATATCTCGATTTCTCTTTGACCTCAAAACGAGGGGGAGTATACATCAAGGGGGAGCTCCATTAAACTGGGGATAACCTTTTTGATGCTAACAAAAAGGGGGAGAATTGCTATAAACTCACAATAATACTTGTATATAAACTAATTTTTCGCTTAATGAGTTTAGATTTTGTAATCATCAAAAAGGGGGAGATTGTTGACATAAATAAAGCATAAAAACGTTATTTATATTTTTCGATATCTCTATGTTTTGATGATCACAAAATGTAAAATCATCAAACGTAAGATTACTACGTAAACAAGTATTAAGCTAGTTTATATCAATTTATCCAATTTAATCACTAAGGTATGAATAAACAAGTGCTTAATACATCTCATGATCAAAGGGGTATTTAATTAATTATTACAAAGTTTATTTAATTATATAAACATATTATATATTTTTGAAAAACACTTTTGGTAATAAAGAAAAATGTTTTAATCATACTAAATATATGAATTCAAATTTTTAACCAAAATCAGTTAGTTTTTCACCAAATAACTTTCCCCACTAAAAGACAGACTTTCTGGCCGTTACAGCTGGGCGGCCCCTTTAATTATAAGGGGCGGTCCCCTTAAAATTAAGGGGACCGGCCATGATTTAAGGGGACCGGTCAGGCTCCTGTGTCAGAATCTGTCAGAAATTTTCTCCTATAAATACCACCTTAAATCTGGAATTTTTCCCCACCTTTTGCACGAAAATTTCAGATCTAAAACTCTCTAAACATCTTCCAAAACCCTTTGATCATTAGAACACTAATCCTTGTTTCAAGTGATTCAATCCCTTCTCATCCATCCTCATCAAAAGTGTAAAAGAAGAATACTCCTTCTACAACTAAGTTCAAGAAGTATTGAAGAGTAGTTGTGCATATTGTGTATATTATTTGTGAAGTTGTGTTGTGCTTGTAATAAGTAGTTTAGAAGAAATAGAAGTTGTATAGGGAGAAGAAGTTGATTATTAGTGAAGTAGTGTAGTTGTGAAGAAGATAGGTGTGAAGTAGATTGTTGTGAAGAAGATTGGTGTGAAGAAGATAGGTGTGAAGAAGATAGGTGTGAAGTAGATTGGTGTGAAGAAGTTGTGATTAAGTTGTGACGAAGTCATGGTGTGTACATTGGTGTGTAAGGTTTTCTCCGCCATAAGGGAGTTTGTTCACATAGTGAAGAAAACTCTCGAGTAGGTGACTCGGGGAGTGGAGTAGGAACAAGGAAGGTTGATGGATCTAAACACCTTGAACTTGTGTTAGATTGATACTTTGAGTTATATCACTAAGTATGCAGAATCTACTTAGTAACACTTAGAAGTTTGATTGTGAGTAAGACAGTTGTATATGAATAAGAACAATGTATGTAAACAAACTATTAGCTCCAATATTATTAATGATAATAATACGAGTGATCTTGATATCACTAGGGTTACACCTTGAAGCTCTAGAAACGTATATATCAACTTATAACCTAGGATCTCCTTTTATAGCACAAGGAGTCCTCTTCTACAAGATAAGTATAATGCTAATAGAATAAGATATACACAAGATCTATTCTATATTTATCTAGAACACGTTTCCTAACAGTTATCTAATAAGCAGTGGTAATATATGTTCTTACAGTGGTAATGAGTTTCCACTGCAAGTACAATCTTCTGCAGTTGTAACATCTTCACTAGCCGTGGTAACTATTAGTATAATTCCCAACAATCCTCCCCTAACTTATGATTAATACATAAATCAATAAGTTTCTTCAAATATTCAGTAAACATGAGGATATGGGAATTCTTCCAAACACTTATCTTCTTCTTAATAACTCTTTATCAGCTCTCACACTTTGATCATAAATCCTTTGTATCAAATCATCTATGACTTCAGTTCTTTCCCAGCATCTAAGCTTCTCTGTCAACATCACTGTCAATACTCCAGCTCTCAATGGATATTCTTTCTCAGCCAACATAAAAACATCAACTCCATCTTGAGTAGAAATATGATGCACAGAACTTGAATCATAGAATTTCCACAAAGTTCTTGTACCATGAGCTTCAAATCTCCAATACCTATCACTTGGGTCAGGTTCATATAATCTTCTGAAGTGAACCCATAACTCCTTAGCTTTGACATCAACAAGTTCATCCTTCTTAAACTGATCTTGAACAATTCTCCACAAAGTATCCAAATCTTCTCTATCACAACATCTAACAATATCTTTAAAGTCTCTGCAAATGTTTGTGACACTTCCAGTTCTGATGATCTTCCAAGCAACACCAAAACTATCAGAAAAGATCTCCCAACTAACAACTGGATATTTTGCTTGTAGAGGTTCAATGTTAAGTACATCAGTCTCTATAAACAACATATTTGTAACTTGCTCTTCAGCCTTTTTGTCTTCATAACTATTGGTTCTTGAACCATTGGAATGAATTTACTATCTTGTCTTTTGATTCTATAGTAAATACCTTCAACCTGTTCATGTGACATTCCTTTGAATTGAGCCATCTTCATGTTTCCAACATGGCAACAAAAAGTCTTCATCTCAGCAATAATCTGTGCCTTTGTAAGCTTTCTAAGCTTCTTTTGACCTTTTCTAACATCCCCAATGATTTCATCAAGAGCCTGCTGATTCTTCATTAGAATAAAATCTTTAAGTTGTGCAGACTTTTGGTCTTCATTCAAGGTTGTATTTGCAATAAGTTCAATGGCCTTCTTCCTGATTATTTGATCATTGTTAATCAAAAATTCAATCTCTTCTTCTGTAGGCACAAAAGTGAATAATGGAGGTTTCTCATGTATAACAGTTGGTGAAACACTTGAAATTGGTTCTTCCATAACAGCTTCAAGTCTATCCAACCTCTTTGCTTCCATAAAACTAGCAACTTCATCTTCCTCTAGCTTTCTCTTTCTTTCATTCTCTTCTGCTTGTTGTTGCTCTGCCAATCTTGCATCAAAGTCAATATGAGCTTGTTCCTTCTTAGAAATTTTTCTTGTTTGCTCTTGATCTGAAGCAATCACAATAGCCTTTCCTTTAACTGATCTTATTCTGGCAGCTTCTTCCTCTGAAGTGGTAATTTCTTGAGTAGCAGTGGGAACTTGTTCACTTGCAGTGGTAATTGGTTGATCAGTGGGAACTTGTTCTGCTTCAGTGGAAATTGGTTGAGCAGTTCCAACTAAATCATCAAAATTAAAACCAGCATCAGCATCCATATCTTCAAAATCAAATTTCCTCCCCTCAGTCTCAGCAACATCATCATTTGCTTGAACATTATCAGAATCAGGAAGCTCAGCAAACTCTTTTTCAAAATTTTTACTCCTCCCCTTAAGCTCTGCATCTGGATTCCTCCCCTGTTTGGAAGAATCTCCCAAAACTTTAGAAGAACTTGCAGAAAACTCATCCTAAGGTGAAGATGATGAAGATAACACAACTTGAGGTCTTTGCTTCTTGAGATTCTCAACTTCATTCTGCAATCTTTGAATCTCAGCCTTCAATTTATTCAGCTCTGTGGCATGTTGTTCTTTGGTCTGTGCCAGATCGTTCTCCAGAGCTTGAACCTGCTTGACTAATTTGGTACAAATGTCCATCAATTATGTTTGTTGCACACTGCCTTCATCACTTCCAACTGTGTAACCTGCTGGGAGAGGTGAATAATGAGGCATTGATTCAGGCTCTTCCCTAGTTGAACTAGGATTAAGCCTTGAACCACCACTGCTTGTTCCTAAACCAAAAGGCTCAGAAACATGCAATGTTGAGATGAGAGAAGTTGGTTGTTTAGACCTTCTCTCATAAGTGTGAGTTACAGCAGGGGTATGTTGAATTTGTGGAACAACAATAGTGGGTGTGTTTTGAGATGCAGCTGGGATTGGTGCATCCTCACCCTGTACTTGAGCAATTTTAGCAAGCATTTGAGGCAAAAGTGGATGAACCTCCCCATTCCAAAGATCTGAAGCCTTACACATGTTTTGAAAAACTTTTGGCTTAAGAGTGGAAGGTTCATAAATTCTATTGTGAGGGTGCAGTTGAAACTCATTTAACACTGCTTGCACAAATCTTGGATACATCAAAAATTTATATTGACTCTTTACATTGCCTTTCATTTTATTGAAAATAAACTTTGAAAAATTGAAAGTCCTATCAGTTGCCAAACAAACCAAAGGATAAGCCATGGTTGATGCAAATTGTTCATAAGATTTTTTCTTAGGACTTAGGCAATGTAAAAGAGTGTGAATTAAAAATCTCCAATGGGGACAAAAACATCCTTTTCTGAAAGTAACTTTTTGTTCAGATGTATCATACCCCATTAAAGCAATATTAATGAAAATTTCTGAATTAGGTAATGTGATGATACCATTGAGATCATCCAATTGGAGAATTCTCCTCAAGGATGACTCAGTAACATCAATAGTTACCCCATCAACTGTGGCTCTTAGAGCATCCACAGATTCTTGTGTGTCTCCCTGTTCAAGAGTTATGGACTCCACAGTGTTCTAGAACTGTTTGATATGAGAGACATAGATTGTGGGATTAATAGTTAAGGCATACCTTATATGAGTTGTGTTTAGAAAATCCACAATCTGATGAAAAACAGGGCCACTCTTCTCGTTTGACTTTTGTAAGTAGGTCACTTGGTTGTGCTCCTCGACAAATTTTAGAATCGCCATGATATTTGTGAAAAAGAGAATAAAAGTGTTAGTAATCAAGATAAAAAGCAAGCCGTATGATGATCAATTTATACTAATAGGGTTTGAGGAGGTTGCGCAATGTGAATTATCTTTAGAAAGAATTATCTTTGGAAAAAGAATAATTTAAAATAAGTAAGTAGATAATTCACAAAAGATTTTACCCTATTAATAAGGAAAGACGGTTATTTTTACAACGGCTAGTAAAAATTAGATTACTGACACAACAGTTGTAACGGCTAGTTCATCAGTGGAAAAATTACTCTTGCAGTGGTAATTAATGAACTAGCAGTGGTAAAATTTTCACAACATATCAAAGAGCAGTGGTAAATAAAACATGTAAATTTGCTGCTCTTATCATAGTTTTTAGCAAACTACCAGCTATCAACGGATTTGATATGTCTTTACCATGAGCCGTTTGCTTATGGACTAGCCAACTCTTGATCACATGGATGTATGGTGAGTTGATAACCTAGTTTTTGGTAAACTATCAACCATAAACAGATTTGATAAGTCTTTACCAGTAGCCGTTTGCTCTGGACTAGCTGATTCTTATGTGGATTAGACATGGTGAATCAATAACCATTTGTTGTGTGTCTATGATACACACCTTATAGCTCCAATGATATGGGTTGTATTCTGTAACACAAGGTAACTCTCAACTTATCCCATAAAGATTAACCCAAAGTAACTTTTTAACCAAGTTACTATTCACAAAAATATCTCCCAAAAGTCAACCTGATAAAAACCAAATTTACTCCTCCAACCTACCAAAACAAGTAGGAGTAAATATCCTTCATTAATTAGAATTCGACCTTGACTTTGCATATAAAAGGGGGCTCAACATCTTTTATCTTTCATCAACAATCTTCTTCAATAACACAAACCCTAAACATCATCATGAGTTGGTTTCCATTAATCTACATCTCCTCTGATGACTCTTTAGATGAGGAAATCAGTTACTACTCAGACTCTGAAGAACTTTCTGCTGGATGGAGTGGATATTTTCCACCAAGTGCTGCAACTGCTACATCTTCAAGCATGAAGCCCAATAAGAAGATATCAGCTGATCCTGCTCCATCTCTAGAGTTTTATTCAAGCTCTTCATCTGATGATGATAATGATCCAACCTTTGATCTTTCCAAGGAGCTTCCAAAGGCCCTTACCACAGCATTGACAACTGTAATAAACAACATGAAGTGGCCAGCTGTTGACAAGCCTAATCAAACACCAAGACCTCCCAAGCAAGTTCTGGGACTTGCTTGTCCAAGAAAACAACTCTTTTTTGATGACAAGAGAAAGAAAATTTCCAAGGGCAAGCATCAATATGAGGGAAAAGGAAAGAAACCTATGGAGTAGGTGTTGGGTTGTAGGTTCATGTCTTATGTGATGGTTTTCTGTAATGGTGACAATGTTTTGTTGATGGTTGTGATGTACTCTTCTTAATGATCAATAAAAGTACTCTTTTGTTCTTGCTATTATCACCAATCTTTCCACTGTTGTATGTTAATTACCACTGTGCACTTGATAACTCTGCATACAAGTTAGTAGAAAACCATACATACAATACAAACAATATTAGTACCTAAAAACTATCCTGCAACACTAAAAAGTATTAGACATCAAAGTTTATGGATTTAACTTTCCAATACCTGTTACCAAGTATTGAAACCTACCCACATCAAGCCCTTTTGTTAATAAATCAGCATAATTGTCATCAGTATGAATCTTGACAACATTAATAAGCTTTTTCTCAAAACAATCTCTAATAAAGTGATGTCTAATTTCAATATGTTTAGTTTTAGTGTGTTGCACAGGATTTTTAATAATGCATATGGTACTACTATTGTCTATATAGGTAATGGTGTTCATGAAATTGTACCCATAATCCAATAATTGATTCTGAAGCCAAAGGATCTGAGCACAACAACTAGCAGCTGCAACATATTCTGCTTCAGTGGTTGAAGTAGCAACCATAGTTTGCTTCTTGCACTGCCATGACACCAATCTACATCCAAGAAATTGACATCCTCCAGTAGTTGATCTTCTATCCAAACTTGCACCAGCATAGTCACTATCTGAGTATGTGATCAATTCCATTGGAGAGTCTCTTGGATACCATAATCCTAGATTAGGATAAGTCTTCAAGTACCTAAAAATCTTTTCCACTGCTGTCATATGTGATGTCTTTGGAGTCACTTGAAATCTTGCACAAGCACATACAGCAAACATAATGTCTGGCCTTGATGAAGTAAGATACATCAAAGAACCAATCATAGATCTGTAAGTGTGAACATCAACATTAGCATCACTAGCATTCTTCAACAATAAGTGAGTGGTCTTGTCAGCAGGGGTATTTGAAGATTTTGCATCAGTAAACTTGAACTTCTTAATAATCTCAGCCACATATTTGTCTTGGCTGATAAATATGCCTTCCTTACTTTGTTGTACTTGCAACCCCCAAAAAGAATGTAAGTTCTCCCATAGAACTCATTTGAAATTCATCTTTCATCAGCTTCTCAAACTCTTTGCACATCTCTTGTTTAGTAGACCCAAATATAATATCATCAACATATACTTGAACAAGTAGAATATCACCTTTGTCTTTCTTGATGAACAAAGTTTGGTCAATCTTGCCTCTAGAAACCCATTATTTAATAAATAAGTAGCTAAGGTTTCATACCATTTCCTTGGAGCCTGATGTAAGCCATAAAGAGCCTTAACCACTTTATAAACTTTATTAGGGTCTTGAGGATCTTCAAAGCCTGGAGGTTGAGAGACATATACCTCCTCATCAATAGTTCCATACAGAAAGGCACTCTTAACATCCATTTGATAGACTGTAAAGCCCATAAATGATGCATAGGCTAAGAACAATCTAATAGCCTCAATCCTTGCAACAGAAGCAAACACTTCTTCATAATCAATACCCTCCTCTTGAGTGTATCCTTGAGCAACCAATCTAGCTTTGTTCCTGATTACAATACCACTTTCATCTTTCTTGTTTCTGAAAACCCATTTAGTACCAATGACTTTCATACCATCAGGCAAATCACAAAGAACCCAAACCTTTTGAAGTTTAAAATGCAGCAACTCATCTTGCATAGCTTCAACCCAGCTAGATTCTCCTAGAGCCATATACACATTCTTAGGCTCCACCTGTGAGAGAAAACAGAAAAACAAACACTCATTCTTCTTGCTATGTTTCTTGGACTCATACACTTCACTTATGAACCCATGAATATCATCTTTCTTTGTATGTCTTCTAGTCTTCACACCTGATTGAAGTTCACCAATAACATTATCAAGTGGATGCACTTTGTGAATTGAAGACTGTGATGTGCTAGGAATATCATATGTTGTAGGCATGTTTGAAATTTCTACATCATCACTTGGTGATTCCTGAGAAATATGTTCCACATTTGGGCTGACAGTGGAAACTTCTGGTGTAGCAGTGGGAATTGAGTTACCACTGCTAGTAGGAATATCTTTATTCACACCATCTACATCACTTGGCTTTTCAGAATTATCAACAAAGTCCCAAAGTGGCATAACAATTTGATCTTCATCATCTTTGCAAGCTTCATCTTCATCAATGAATTCTTCTGAATCTTCAAGATCTTTGTATCCAGTGCTTGAAGTAAGAGGTATATAATTCATTGTATTTGATAATGTTTCAAGATCAAATAGCCAATCTGGTCTTGAACCTGCCATGTTTGCTTTATTTTCAAGGAACTGAACATGCAAGTTCTCTTCAATCTTCTTTGTTCTTAAATTGTAGACTCTAAAAGCCTTGCTAACCATAAAGTATCCAACAAAGAAGCCTTCATCTGATTTTTCTTCAAATTTACCCAGATGATCAATGGTATTGAGAATAGTAACATGACACCCAAATGGCCTCATAAACTCCAAAGTAGGAGGTCTTCCTCTGAACAACTCATAAGGTGTCTTGTTCTTTGTTTTGACTACTAAAACTCTGTTCTGAATGTAACAAGCAGTGTTAACTGCTTCAGCCCAAAAAGTCACTGGAAGCTTGGAATCAGCTAACATGGTTCTAGCAGCTTCAATTAGTGTTCTGTTTCTTCTTTCTGCAACTCCATTTTGTTGAGGAGTTCTTGCAACACTAAATTCTCTTTTAATACCTTTGTCTCTGCAGAAATCATCCATAACTTTATTCTTGAACTCTGTCCCATTGTCACACCTGATGATCTTGATTTTCTTTTCAAATTGATTTTCAACTTGAGTGATTAATGACTTAAGAATGCCTGTGGTTTCATCCTTGGTACTCAAAAAGAAAACCCATGTGAATCTACTGAAATCATCAGTCACAACTAGACAATACTTCTTCAAATTGATGCTGCTAACAGAGGTAGGACCAAACAAGTCCATATGCAGCATAAAGAGTGGATGATTGATTGAATTGAATGCCTTGGTCTTGCATGAAGCTCTGTGTTGCTTTCCTTTGAGACAGGCAACACAAGTTTGATCATTTTCAAATCTTTTCTCTGGTAGGCCTCTGACAAGTCCATCTTTCACAAACTTGTTGATGGTCTTGAAGTTAACATGACCAAGTCTTCTATGCCAAAGCATTGATTCATCCAAAGTGGCTTTAGCAAGCAAGCAAGTAACATCATTATTAGCTGTCACAACTCGTAAATTCTGGTCTTTTCCCGAACTTTCACATTTACTATTCATTGGTTACTATTCATCGATCACTATTCATCATTTTACTATTCATCATTTTTGAGGTCAGTTTGATATTCTGAGAAGCGTTTAAGAATTTTACTATTCATAAAACACTATTCACCTCCGGAGAAAATTTGTCATTTTTACGTGAGTTGCGTCATTTCTGTACACGTACGATTATCTACCTAATAAACGTTATCGTATGAACTATTATTTTGAATAATTGATCCGTCAATCCCAACTATGGTCCTAACATATTTTTATACTCATAATAATAATATAAAAATTATATTATTAATTTACCCGGTGTTTTCAAATCAACTGTTACGTTTTCCGGTCAAAGCTTATAACTCCGTCGGTTTGCGATATTTCAACCCGATCATTATTTTAACTTCCGATTCTGATCAGGAATATTATTTTACAATTTTTACAACTTCATTATATTTTATTTCACCTCGTTAATATTTATTTTTAGTTAACTCGGTACCCGGTATCACCTAAAACTAATAATATCTAACATTATACACCAAAAGTCCACCAAAATCATCCAATCCCATTCATTTTCTTCCACCCTTTTCCCCAAATTGTGGATCTTGCCTCCTAGACCAAATATATACTTTATTATCACCACACTTATTCATTTAACACATCCATAAACTAGCAAAATTCTCTCTTCTTCCTTTCTTCTTTGGGGTGATTGGCCAAGAACAACAAACAAGCAAGAAACCATAACTTTTCCAAGATCAAGTCATTTCCTAGATCCTTTAGTTGTTCTTGTTTGAGTTTTGAAATAAAAACTCAAGGTTTTATAGGTTTTTCATCATCACAAGCTCACTAATCTTTCAAGTAAGTTGTCAAAACCATTTTGATAATTTATTTAAGTTCCTACAATGATCATATGAATTTCATACAAGGTTTACATGCATATGTTAGTATATACCACTCATTTATATATATATATATATATATATATATATATATATATATATATATATATATATATATATATATATATATATATATATATATATATATATATATATATATATATAACTTTTGATCCCTAAAAATGGATTATAGTTAGATCCTTGTTAGATCCACTTGATTTATGATGTTTAGGAACCCATGACACCCTAATAAGGTGTATGGTAAGATTAGACTAGATTTGTGGTGATTGAAAGTGGTTTGGTTGAAGTTGAAACAAGTTTGAAACTAGGAAAATGATTTTTGAAACTATATTTATACCTACTGTCCTTATTTTGAAATCGTGGGAAAATCAGTGGATGATGGGTAATTTTTGATCAAAGATTTAGAAAATACTTTTAAAAACGAAACTTTTGGCGAAAGAACGGATTAAAACGAGTAAATAACGAAGGAGATATGATTTTCCGAATTTAGCGACGAAAACTAGTTTTCTGAAAAACTGCTTGCTGATGAACAGTTGTCACGGGCTGTTTTGGGCATAAAACTTGATCTAGCCGTCCCGACTTATCAAAAATATGTTAGTATTTTGTCCCACGATTCCGGGAATGTAAAGAACATAGAAAACGAGCTTAAAACGACCAAGATATACACTTTTGAAACTAGGCGAACTATATATATATTTGACAACTTCTAATAGCACATATTCTCTTAAGTTATGGAAACACTATAAATCAACGCCAACACTTATTTTCAAACTACGAGTGGTATAGGCTTCATGTGCATGTACATTCATCGTCTCCCCTCATAATTTAAGTAGGTCGTATCATTCGTTCATTATAGGTCGCGGTTAGAGATCGAACCTCATTTTTGTGTATCCACTTTTGTCGTCATTGCTATCGCTTCGAGGTGAGTCATAGCCCCTACTCTTTTAAATTGTTTTGTTAACTTTTTGGGGGAGAATACATGCTCGTTTTTACATGAATTACTACTTGACCTTTTGAACTTGACTTGACTTTTGAACTTGACTTGACTTTTGAACTTGACTTAAACTTTTGACCCTAATGTACCGTACGTACTATGACCTAAAGTCTCGCCATTTTTGGTGGAGCGTGCAAAGTCTCACCTTATTGGTGGAGCGTTCTTAACCCTAAAGTCTCGCCTTATTGGTAGAGCGTGCTAAGTCTCCCATGTTCGGAGCGTTCTTAATCTTATATAATAGTTGTATGATGTACTGTTCGTACATTCGCATTGTTCGACGCCTATTAGTAGTATGGATAGCGCTATTAGAGGTCGGCCAACCTCTCGTCCACCATGTTACGGGACGCATATTATTTAATTAGGGGCTTTGCATGGCATACATTATTATATAGGTGGTGCTTATATTGTGACTTATTATTGACCACGGGTGCTTGACTACTAGACCTAAACTATTTAGCAGTGGGTTGTAAACACACAGGTTGCAAGTCTCTTATGGCGGGATTTGCAACTGAGTGGATTTACGATGCCTTTGCTGTGTGATCATTTTCTATAAACTTTACTTGTTAAACAAACTCTATGAACTCACCAACCTCGTGTTGACACTTTAGCATGTATTTTCAGGTTGTAACCTATGGCACGCTACAGGAGGTTTTGGCAGGGCATGGCATGGTCATAGAAGACTCTGATTATTTATATGGGGACCATTTTAAACTATTTTAAGGGCCTACTTCCGCACCACTTTTAACAATGTAAATTCAACATTTTGATTTAACTATTTTATTTTAAATGATTGAAGTGAAAACCATTTTTTGAACTTGTGTTGTAATACCAATTGAGTTACACCCCAGATACACGTATGCTTCCGCTGGACCCGATTTTGGGGGTGTGACATTAGCCACTATGTTCTGCATGTCAATGCTATACAAATTTCCTTTTCTAGGGATTTTAAGCAAAATGTCACTTTCATCAGGAAGCTTATAATCCTTAGATAAGATATAGCATTCATATTCTGTGAATAGAACTCTATGCTTCTTGTCACACATCTGTGACACACTAAAGAGGTTGTACTTGAGTTCTTTCACATACTGCACATCTTCAAAATCAATGTTTCCAGCCTTGATTGTTCCTTTGCCAGAAACTTTGCCACCAATTCCTCCTCTAAAGCTGACAAATTGTCCATCATAAGGTTGAAAGTCTGAAAGATAGGACTTATTGCCAATCATGTGCCTGGAACATCCACTGTCTGAGTATCCTTGATCATTAGTAGTCTTTGAATGTCCCTGCACAAAAAATAAAGGAATTAGTTCCTTTTGGGGACCCAAGCCACAAATGACTTGGATCTGCCTCGCGTATCAATATAATTATATCTATCAAAGGTCATTGATACACCATTGGGATTGTTTGAGGTGATGGTTCCTTTTGGTTTCCATTCCCAACGTGCTGAGGCCTTAACAACATTTCTCATATTTACCCTTTTCTTGTTAACAGACCCACCAGTGGTAACCTTTGGCCTTGCAGTGGTAACTGCTGGCTTAGCAGTGGAAACTGCTGATTTTGAAACTTTAGGTACCCACTTCTGATTATTGTTAACTTTCTTTTCAAAATTGGACTTTTTCCCTGTTTGAGTAGATTTAACAAAAGTAGTAACAGGGAACTTAGGGTAAACTCTGTTTTTATTTCTGGCAGTGGCAACAGCTGGTCTAGCAATGGAAATAGGTTTAGTGCCAGAATTAAGCAAAACAGACCTGGGAATCATCTTGCTAAGTGGATTTGGGTGAGTTAAGTTATTAGCATTTTGTCCATTCACCCTTGTATTCCCAAACACTTCCCTTCTTCCCAAGTGGTAGGTACAGCTATAAGCCAAATGGTCAAAGCTACCACATATATGAAAGGGTTTGTTATTAAACACAAAGTCACTACCAAATTGCCTAGATTTAACATGATTCCAACTCCTCATATTGCCTCTAAGAGTTGGTGATCTACATCTGTACATCTCTGCATATCTAGTAGTGGGCCTAGAGAAATTAGGTTGTGACCTAGGCTTCTCTTTGACTACATCAGGAATACTTCTTTTAATCTCTACTTTAACATTCTCAGGAACACTAGGCTTAGACTCAACATTCAAATTATCATCTTTAAGAGATGAGTCACTAGCACTATCAAATACATCAACTTCAACCTGAACCTTTTCAATTTCAACAGGCTTAACAAATTTTGGTCCATAGGTCATAGGTGGTTCCTGGAATTCTTCTAAACCTGTGTGAGCTAAGTCAATGCCAGGAGGTGATGGAACACCTCTTAGAGGTGGTGGAACTGTTTTGTATCCAAGTCCTGATTTGGCTTTACTCACAACTTGGGCTTCCCAAATTTTATCAATACACTTGGATTGATGATCCAGTGTTTGCTTAGTTATCATTATATTCTCACTAGCCACTTTAACTTTTTCTAGTTCTTCTCTAAGAACCTTATTAACAGCAACCTGATAATCTGAGTCTCTTCTTAATACTGCAATATCATCATTGAACTTAGATTCATTTGCCCTATAATGCTCTAATTGAGTTTCTAAAACTCCTAGGCCTCTTTTATGATTTGCAAAGTTATAATTTGTATGAGTTAACTCTATGTGTTGCTCAATAAATTGTGCTTTAAGTTTCTCATACTCTTTTAAGGCCTTACAAGATTTAGAACAAGCATTATCAATTTGTACCTCAAAGTCAGAAAAAGCCATTAGTGCAAGCTCTGTAGCAACCATTGCAGACTCTGAATCATCTTCCTCTTCCTTAGTCATAAAGCTCCAATCAAAGCTCACTCCATCAATGGCCAATAGCCCCTTTGGCTCATCAGTAGTAGGTTCCTTCTTCTTGTCCTGCTTGTACCAAGTTGACCTATTGTCAGACTTCCTTGGCTTCTTACACTCCCTGGCAAAGTGCCCCTTCTTATGACAATTGTAGCACTCCATTTTCTTTTTGTCAAAACCTACTGTTTCATTGCCACTGATGTTGATCTTTCTTCCAGTCTTCTTCCAAAACTTCTTTGTCCTTAAGCTTAGTAATGCCACTTGCCATTTAATGTCCATCTCCTCCATATCATCTTCATCAATTTGATCCAGATCCTCATGATTGAGGATTGAACCACCCACTTGACTTGATATAAAGGCATAAAAAGTAGTATCACTAAGCCCTGCAATCTGTCTCTTTGAGCTACCAGTGGAAACACTTCCACTACCAGTGGAAACAACAATGTTAGCACTGTCATCATCACTATCACTTTCTTCATCTGAACTATCATCAAGAGATGATGATATGAGTGCTACACTTCCTGAACTTGAGCTTATTTTGCCAGCTTTCTTCAATCTTTGTTCAATAACCTTGAAGTTATTGTACAAGTCATTAAGTTTCATGGTCTCCAATTCTGGCTTATCTTCCCACACAGCAACATTGGTTCCAAACTCAGAGGGTAAGCTTCTTAAGAACTTTAGATTGAGGTCTTCCCTTTCCACCTCAATTCCAAAAACAGTGAGTTGAGTAACAATCTTTTATAGCCTTGTGAAGATGCTATCAAGAGATTCATTACTTGATGAACCAAAGTTTTCATAAGTCTGCTTCAGCAAGGTCCTTTGAGTCTTCTTGGTGGAATCATTACCACCAAAAACTTCACAGATCTCATAAAAAAGAGTCTTTGCAGTCTTGTACTTGCTGAATGCTAGTACTTGGTCTCTGGGAAGTGTCATCAGCAACAAACCTCTGGCCTTGAGATCATTCTTCAACTGAAGTCTTTCATCATTAGTAACAGGTCCAGTGTTGACCTTAATTACTTCCATGCCACCAATCATCTCTGAAGTAGAACTTGGTTTGAAAGAATTTCCAACCATAATGATCTCTCAGAGTGTGTAGTCTTGGACCATAAATAATTGTTCTATCATTAGCCTCCACATCTCAAAGTCATTCAACTTAAGCTTTGGAAGCTTAGCAGCAATGTTTGAATTACTGGTTTCTGTCTCCATTGATTCTTCTGAGTGAACTTGAGTCTTCTAAATCAAAGTATCAAAGCCTGTCTCTGATACCACTTGATGGATCTAAACACCTTGAACTTGTGTTAGATTGATACTTTGAGTTATATCACTAAGTATGCGGAATCTACTTAGTAACACTTAGAAGTTTGATTGTCAGTAAGACAGTTGTATATGAATAAGAACAATGTATGTAAACAAACTATTAGCTCCAATATTATTAATGATAATAATACGAGTGATCTTGATATCACTAGGGTTACACCTTGAAGCTCTAGAAACGTATATATCAACTTATAACCTAGGATCTCCTTTTATAGCACAAGGAGTCCTCTTCTACAAGATAAGTATAATGCTAATAGAATAAGATATACACAAGATCTATTCTATATTTATCTAGAACACGTTTCCTAACAGTTATCTAATAAGCAGTGGTAATATATGTTCTTGCAGTGGTAATGAGTTTCCACTGCAAGTACAATCTTCTGGAGTTGTAACATCTTCACTAGCCGTGGTAACTGTTAGTATAATTCCCAAGAAAGGTGACCTTGTAGCCGAACCACTATCAATCCTTGTGTTGTGGTTTGATATTTCCAACTCTTTTCATTACTTACTTATTTACTTATACAATATTAGCTTAGTTAGTTAGTTACTATATAATTGTTCATATAGTGCAAGCATTGACATCACATAAACTAGAATCGAAGTTTTTTAAACAAACTTGTTTTTATAAATTTTAAAATGAACGTAAAACTATTCAACCCCCCTTCTAGTTTTCCACACAGGCTTCCATTGGTAACTTGCTTGAACGTCTTAAGAAACATGATCGGAGGTGTACTACGATTTTTGGTTGTATTTAATGCGTAAGAGAATTCTAATGATCCCATGTTAGGAGCTTCTAACGGCTCGACATATGAGTGAAGTAGGATCTTATAGAGTTAGGGAATATTGTACACGACCCTACGACTAGTACTAAGGAATATGACCCGTCATCCATGAAATTGTAACAAGCTAATCAACCTGTAAAAGATATCTAGGGAGTAATGAAACCTAAGTAAACACAATTTTATTTTATTTTGATTGCATCTTTAGTTAATTGGGTTAGTTGGCTAGCAACTAATTCCGCCCACTCCTTCAAAACCCGAGATTTTAATTGCTTTCTATAAAATATAAAAATACAAAAAGAATCATCCCTCACCTCTAGACCTAGTTTAGTAGGCTTTCTAATCCTAGCGACACTATTCCTGAGTTGAACGATCAATCCCCCGGTACTTGTCACTATACTATACTACAACGATCAGGTACTCTGCCTGGTGGGGGTTGTAAGCTTCTCGAGATCCCTTGAGAGGTAAAACCTGTTGCGAGGGTGCAATTCCCATGTATCAAGTTTTTGGTACCGCAGCTCGGGGAATAGTTATTGTCTAGGTTAGGATTTCTTTTTATTAGGTCTACTTGTTAGATTCCTTTCTAGTAAGATTTTTATTTTTATTTTTAGGTTTTCTTTAGTCTATCTTATTTCTTCATTTCTTTCTTCGTAACCTTTACCATCCGACATCATGGAAGGTGGTAATATCTTTGAACCCATCAACCCATCACAACAAAACTACCCACAAAACCCACCGCTAGCAAACCAACCTCTTAGGCCCCGAACTTTAGGAGACTATTCCCGTCCTAGCCACCGCTAGCAAACCAACCACCTAGGCCCCAAACTTTAGGAGAGTATTCCCGTCCTAGCCACCAAGGCTATCGAAACACCATTGAGCTCACTCGAGGAGCCAATGTGTCCCCCTTGCGATCCGACACCATCCGATTGGTGCAAAGCGGATGTGCATTCCATGGACTTCGTTCCGAAGATCCTAATCAACATCTCAAGGATTTCCTTAAAATCGTAGATTACATAGACCTTGATGTTGCAACTAGAGAGTCGACCTGATTATGTCTATTCCAATTCTCTCTACGTGATCAAGCTAGTCAATGGCTTGAACGTTTACCCGCGGGATCCATCATCTCATGGGATGATCTCACTTCTCGTTTCCTTGCACAATTTTTCCCACCGGGGAGAACTACCAAGCTTAGAAATGATATCTTGATGTCCCAACAACGTCAAGGTGAAACTCTATATGAAGCATGGACTCGTTTCAAGGACTTACACCAAAAAGTCTCTCATCATGGCATAGATCTTTGTCTCCAAGTCTAAATCTTCTATGACCATATCGATCTCTCCACAAGGCGAACCATTGACCAATCGGCCGTTGGCAAGCTACGTGATCTAAGTGCCGAAGAATCATGGAAACTCATAGAAGATCTTGCTCTCTATGACAACGAAAGTTGGAATGATCCCCGTGATTTGAACAAAATGGTCAAGGCAATATCTTTGCCTTCAAACAATTCTAGCACTCCCGACCGTAGGATCATGGAACTTGAAGACCAAGTCAAGTTTCTCATGAAATCCTATGAAGCTCCTAAGCCTTCAAGCCAAGTGAACAAAATCACTTATTCGTGTAAATTGTGTAATGGTCCTCATGAAACTCATAACTGCATGGAACTTCCAAAACATGCTTTTAAGGAATTCACATCGTCACGTGCTGATAAAACAAAGGATAGAGAGCTCGCCACTTATCGAGGACCTCGAAACTTTGGCAAGGCCTATGATGCATGGAAGGATAAATAAAATTTCATAGGATACCAAACTCGGAGCGTATCATTCGATGATTCTCCTCCACTCGAATGGTTCGAGCATTTTCCACCACAGAACACTCCTAAGCAAAGCTATGAAGATGCCTTGCGAAAGTTCATTCTCTCTCAAGAATTACAGCTCTCCACGCTTGAGACCCGATTTAGACAACAGCAAACCGATATGAATGACAAGATTTGTAATATGTTAACCGCTATTAAAGAGCACGCTGTTAGTAAACCGATTCAGGTTGAAGAAGTCAAATCTGTCACCATCATGAATCAGCCAACCTCTCCTGTGAAAATAAAAAGCCCTAGTAAACTCTTTAAACATCTGTCACCAAAGGTGAAGGAAGTTAGGGACCATGTTAACCCCCCAGGACCAATCCACTTTGTAAATACCATCACCACAATATCTGCTCCTATACCTAACCAGAGCCAACAACCAACTGGGAATAAAGTTCATGAAGTTATGGATGAAACCAAAGAGATAGACCACGAATTGGCCAAGAGCCTTGCCGACTTATTCGAGGACTCCATCACACAAGAGTCAGGCGAATGGGGTGAGTCGAAAGAGAGATCAAAAGGGCACACGAAAAATCCAGTAATTTTGGTGAATCTGTTATAGAGAAACTCGAGGAAAATATGGTGGATATTACTATAGGGAGTAGTGATAGGATTAAGGGAAGCGACTCTGAAGTTTTTAAGATTTATTGCACTACTAGAAAGAAGCTCATAACCGATACTTACATAGATCCTAACCTCCCTATAAATGTAATCCCCCTCTCCCTTTACAACGAAGCCTTCCCAGAACATATCTCGTGTGAAGGAATCGATAACGCCAGGATAATGAAAAGGTTATCAGTTATGATTGGAGGATTCATCTATAACATTGATCTCACTGTGATCGATGACATAGACTCTATCACTAATCCAACATTAACCAACCTCGTCCTTGGGAAACCATTTGTTAATGAAACGGGAGTGATCCTTGATGAAAAGGATGGTAGTGCATTATTCACCAATGGCGTCAGGAAAGTGATTTTTCGAAAGGGTAATGAGGAAGTGTATGAGTACCGTCCGTCACTAGATTGTAATGCAAAGGATAAAGCGGCGTGATCTGAATAACCTCAAAATCCCTTGTATGATTGGTCACAAGTATTTCGATAATGTCTACATTGACGTGTTTCTACCTAAGAATTTTATGTCCCTATTCCATTATAACAATATTTGCAGATGGGGGATGATTTATAAAGGAGAAAATGTTGTTGGTAGAGATCATGAAATCCAGGTATTCATAGGAAATATGGCATTCACAATGGACTTTACGATCGTGGACAACATTGAGGATTATATCAACCCAAGGTTATCACAAGTTGTTTTCGGAGCGCCCTTTTGTGAAATCACTAACTTACTGGTTGACAACCGGAACGGAATCATGACTTTCACTGATGGAATTAGGAGGGTGTCATACCAAACGCCATACAAGAGGAAAGACTTCGAAGGAATTGATTGTGACGGACTTGATAAGCTAGGTTCTCAACTTGTTTTATGTGACGAAGATGTTCGAAGAGGATGTAAAAACACCTTTGATTTATCATGTGGATTCTTTAAGGATGTTAGTAAGCTTGGATCCAAGTATCGGGAAGATGTCTTTGAGTTTGAAGACCCAAAATACCTGCACTATGATAGCGATCCCGATATTGAAGATGACCTAGAGAATTTGACCAATGATGAGGTCACGTAATTGCCCATGACCTTAAGTCTAGCTACAAGACTCGTAAATAAAGAAAAGCGCTTCTTGGGAGGCAACCATGTTTTGTGTGTTTTTATTTGTTTGATTTTTAATTGTTTGATGTTATTTGTTTCCGTATGCGTGTTTTATTTTTATTGTTGGTAGATCATGTTTCAAACTAAAATTGTGAAAATGCTTTATTTTGTCGTTTAACTTCGTCTTAACTTCATATAAAGGTATTTTGCAAAAGCTAAGTGTAAGGGGAAACCCCAAATTTGTTTCTAAGAACGAAAATGATCATGATTCGCCACAATATTAAATGAACATGTATATTAGGAATTGTTAGAGTCAAATGCTTGTATCGAGTCATAATGATGTTTTGCAGGATTTTCCAGGAAGTAGGACATAAGTTTTTCCAGAAATTTTTCGGAAACTTAACATAAAGATTTCTGCAGGTCACTTCTGACGGCGTCAGGATTTAACCCCTAATGACGTCACGTGTAAAATACTGGAAATTTTGTGAGTTTTGTTTTTCTAACGGAGTCTTAAAAGTTTTTGTTGATTCTTTAGTTTTATAAATTCCAGGAAATCCGCAAATATTCATTCCACAAGCATTATATCTTAAATTGCTTTCTAGGACTTGTTAGTATATATATATAGATTGCCGCCGATTTTACGCGAGGTTGCCTTGTTTGTTTTATCAGGTTTAACAGGTTATATTTGACAAGAAGATGATTTAGACTTCTGGAAGGGAAGCTTTGAACGTTCAATTTCTTGGAGGAAGATCTAACCTTGTTAACACACTATCCACACCGAACGAATCAGGGGAGTATTTGTTTTCATTCTTTTACCTATTTTACTTTTACATCATTTAATTAAACATTGAGGACAATGTTCATCCTAAGTGTAAGGGGAGGGTAAATGATGATACCTTATAGGATACAATTGCACTTAAGTTGTTTGTTCGATGGTAGGTGTGTAATAAAACTAAAAGAAATACTTGTTAGTGTACTTTTAGCGCCAAATTTAAATTTTTTTACAACATTTAGGAGTGAAACTTTAGCCTTAACAAGCGTCTCATGGATAGGAGTTGTATGACTAGCACAAAACCGTGCCATTCAGAAAAATTTTCCACCCAAATATGTGAGGTTCGCCTTTAGATTTGATAGGAAAAACATTTATTATTAGTGCTTATGAGTGTACCGGTAGCATTTAGATTCTAGAACTTGCGTTAGTGTTGCATCCCGAGACCGCTAGTGAGACTACATTCGTGTAGTAGGAATTACTACATGATAAGAGGCATTAGGATCACCCTTGTGTTTAAACCAATATCATAATTACTTGACCATTTAAGTCATATCACTTGACTAGTAAAGTCAATTAATTTTTCCCACACCTTAGCGTTGTACTCATTTTTAATACACGATACCCCTAGTACACCCCTCTGAGCCTATCTTTTCGTTTCTAACTTTAAGCATTTTACTTAAAGGAAGAATTTGTTATAACTCACCCAAATGTACAACCAAATCGCCTTAGCCTTCCGTGTATGCACTCATCATTAGTGCATTATTGTTATTTGTTTAAACCCTTAGTTAATTATCGAATTGATTACATGGTTGCTAAGTCGAGTCATATCTTGTACATATTGTCTTAGGACGATTGGGACTCATGGGTGAAGTACTTGTGTTATGGAGTAATGGGGAAAAACATCATATATTACCCCCCCCCCCCCCCCATATGTGCATTAATCTTAAAAAGTACTCCAAGTGTTTTGATTATCATGATTCGAGTCATTAGAGTAGTTTATTGTAAAGTATGTAAAAATTCAAGTGTAAGGGGAATGTACATTCCCTATGATGTATTATTTTGTATGGTAGGGTAGGAGTGTATGCACAAAAAAAAAAAAAAAAAAAAAAAAAAAAAAAAAAAAAAAATCGAAAAAATCGAAAAAATCAAGAAAAAGAAAAAAAATTGAAAAAGAAAAGAGAAAAACATACGGACTACCATCCCGTTTCATTCTATGTTTGTTTTATGTTTTTGTTATTTTTGATTTATTAGCTTAAGTCGAGTCGAGTCTTGGCTTAGCAACGTCATATTGTACGTGTAATTAACCAAGATAATTAACTCGCCACCAGTAAATATTGCCTTTATCCAACAAAACCGTGTTTTCCATATCCCTACACCTAACGTTATAACCCTTTAAAAGACCTCTTTGATAGTTTATCCTAGGTGCTTACGCCAAGTGGTGGAGGTTTGATCCTTTACCAAGCCTATGGTAATCTATTTGCTATGACAGGTAGTGAGAGATGTTTTCCATTTCCATATTGTGATATATACTTTATTACACCCGAGAGATGTGAGTATCTAAACACTATTTGTGAGGTGCTAGTGTATGACCTCCGTGCTTGTTTTTGGTTTTTAGTGGAATGATTATTTGTTGTAATTACTTTTATATTAGTGTTAAATGACCCCTAACTTGTATTTTGATTAGAATAAAAGCGCATTTGCTTGAGGACAAGCAAATATCAAGTGTAAGGGTATTTGATGAGGTGAAAAGTGTACCGCTTTTAAGGGGTCATTTAAGCCCGAATTCGAGATTATTTGATCAAATATTGCCCTAAATCGTTCATTTTGTCATTTTAGGTACTTTTAAGGAGAAATCTGGAAAAGGAAGCATTTTGAACGTTTTTGGAGCATAAAAGGGAAGAAAACGGCAAAGTCTCAAATTTCCTTGCTGGAACAGTACCTGACGACATCAATATTTTACACGTGATGACGTCAAGAGTGACAAAAGAGGTGGATATGGAACTTATAATGTGACAGCCCAGAAAGTTTTCAAGCATATTGGCCTGACGGCGTCACCAAGGCCGTCAGGGTCCAAATACACGTGACGGCCCGAGTGATTTCCTACATGACGGCGTCAGAAGAGGATCTAGGCAATACGAATTTTATCATGGTGGCGAGTTGACGGCGTCACAAGCTATAACGTGACGCCGTCAAGGTGTAAAATCTATATATAGTTTTCCAATTTTCATTCATTAGTGTGGAACTTTGTGTGCAACTTTGAGGGAATAAACCCTAGACAAATTTTAACAGCTTTTCAAGGGTTTCAACCCTTTGATTCTTCCATGTTCAATTGAAGATAAGTATTTATTCAGATCATTCAATATGTCTATGTGTTGTGTGATTATATCTTACGCTTGTCTTCTCTGCTAGGCTAAATTCTCATTGTGTTTGCTTAGATGTAGTGAAACCTAGATGTTTATTATGGGTTGATTGTTTGTTTATAATTGTTACGGATGATTGCATTCGATGTTAGGCTTAAGAAAACTGGCAGACTTCCATTGGTAACTTGCTTGAACGTCTTAAGAAACATGATCGAAGGTGTACTACGATTTTTGGTTGTATTTAATGCGTAAGAGAATCCTAATGATCCCATGTTAGGAGCTTCTAACGGCTCGACATAGGAGTGAAGTAGGATCTTATAGAGTTAGGGAATATTGTACACGGCCCTACGACTACTATTAAGGAATATGACCCGTCATCCATGCATTTGTAACAAGCTAATCAACCTGTTAAAGATATCTAGGGAGTAATGAAACCTAAGTAAACACAACTTTCCTCATTATTATTTCCACCACATTAGTATAATAGTTTTATTTTCATTTCTTTTATTTTATTTTGATTGCATCTTTAGTTAATTGGGTTAGTTGGCTAGCAACTAATTCCGTCCACTCCTTCAAAACCCGAGATTTTAATTGCTTTCTATAAAATATAAAAATACAAAAAGAATCATCCCTCACCTCTAGACCTAGTTTAGTAGGCTTTCTAATCCTAGCGACACTATTCCTGAGTTGAACGATCAATCCCCCAGTACTTGTCACTATACTATACTACAACGATCAGGTACACTGCCTGGTGGGGGTTGTAAGCTTCTCGAGATCCCTTGAGAGGTAAAACCTATTGTGAGGGTGCAATTCCCACATGTCAATTCATTGTGAGGCCGATCACTTGTCCTCATTTACTGAATATTGGAGTTGAATTAGGTCAAGATGAGCCTATAAAAGTAAAGGTACGAAGCAGAAAAAAAGGGGCAACACCAACGAGAAGTAGGGAAAGTATACGGAGTGAGATTGGTGAACTCATACCAAGTTCACTATATCGGGGTTCGAGGTTGTGATTCTATTGCTATGACAGAGTGTAGGAGAACAAACCAAGAGAATTATCTCTGTGAAATCATTTGTTCTTTCGTTCTAATCACTTTGGTACACTTTTCCACTTTGTCGAATTGAATTATGAAGTTTATGAAATTTATGTTGAATGATATGTGTTTTGTTATTACAATAATGGAGTAGCCGTTATATGTTTATTTGGCTGATATAGTTATATGGTTTTTTGCAATGTAATGTACGCTTGCTATTGATACTATGCTTAAGTTTAATTGATGAGATTATGCTTGGATCATTGTTGAATGTTTGATGTATCTCTGTGGTAGAAGTAGGTCGAAAGGGTCTGCCATTTTGGTATTATTTCAAGGTGTTTGTCTATGGCAACTTGGTGTTAACCTTGTAGAAATTGGTCGACAAAACATTTACCAACCCATCCATAATCTTGTTTAATGCCTTATCTCATGTCTAACGAACTTTATGAGGAAATTGGCTTATGTATACTTCTGTTATGAACCATTCTTAATGCATTTGATATATTGAGAATCATACATCAAAAGGGTTTCTTAATATGTTGGATAAATAAAAGTATGAGTGTTAACCATGCATCTCTTGCTTATATATCTTGTTCATGATTGCTTGCTCATCATTTACATGCGACTTCCATGTTTCTTAGCCAAAATAAACATAGCTTTTAATCATATAAAACAATCAATCTAAATTGCTAGTCTTTGGATAAGTGACAATCTAGGGACTTTACTTTAACACAATTGTTAACTTGGCTTTTCTACAATCTCTTGGGACGGCCTGGTCTTATCTAAACCTTTACTACAAACGGGGGTTATACTTTACCCATGCATTATATAAATTAAGAAAAATGGTGAAATTAGTATTATAAATTTAAAGCTTTCGAAACACATCAACATATTAGATAGTCGTTGACATTTAAAAAGTCAAACTAACCAAATGCTAAATGTGATGGTATACTCACCACAATCGATCACACCTTTGTATTACCAAAACCAAACACAGTGGCCACTTAACATTTGATGAACCTATGTTCAAACCCTTCTTTCTTCCATGTTTGAATAAAGATAAGTACTTCAATAATCATTTAATATGTCTATGTATTGTTTGATTCTATCTTATGTGTATCTTTCTTTTAACATTTTAGGCTAGGCTTTTATTGTGTTTGCTTAGATGTAGTGAAACCTAGATGTTGAATATGGGTTGATTGTTTGTTTATAATTGTTACGGATGATTGTATTCGATGTTAGGCTTAAGAAAACTGGCAGACTTCCATTGGTAACTTGCTTGAACGTCTTAAGAAACATGATCGGAGGTGTACTACGATTTTTGGTTGTATTTAATGCATAAGAGAATTCTAATGATCCCATGTTAGGAGCTTTTAACGGCTCGACATAGGAGTGAAGTAGGATCTTATAGAGTTAGGGAATATTGTACACGGCCCTACGACTAGTATTAAGGAATATAACCCGTTATCCATGCAATTGTAACAAGCTAATCAACCGGTAAAAGATATCTAGGGAGTAATGAAATCTAAGTAAACACAACTTTTCTCATTATTGTTTCCACCACATTAGCATATTAGTTTAATTTTCATTTATTTTATTTTATTTTGATTGCATTTGTAGTAAATTGGGTTAGTTGGCTATCAACTAATTCCGCCCACTCCATCAAAACCAGAGATTTTACTTGCTTTCCATAAAGTAAAAAAATACAAAAAGCATCATCCATCACCTTTAGACCTAGTTTAGTAGGCTTTCTAATCCTAGCTACACTATTCCTGAGTTGAACGATCAATCCCCCGGTACTTGTCACTATACTATACTACAACGATCAGGTACACTACCTGGTGGGGGTTGTAAGCTTCTCAAGATCCCTTGAGAGGTAAAACCTGTTGCGAGGTTACAATTCCCACGTATCAAGTTTTTGGCGCCGCAGCTCGGGGAATAGTTATTGTCTAGGTTAAAATTTCTTTTTATTAGGTCTACTTGCTAGATTCCTTTCTAGTAAGATTTTTATTTTATTTTTATAGGTTTCTTTAGTCTATATTTTTCTTTGTGCCTTTGTTAGTAAATTAAGCTCATTGACTATTCCGTTTGCCATTATGGAGAACGCGAATCCACCATACTACCAACCACGAAATTCACCCACTCCAAATGACATCTTGATGTTCAAACAACATCAATATGAGCCTATCTATGATGCATGGACTCATTTTAAATATTTACTTCGAAAAGTCCCTCATCATAGTTTCGATTTGTGGTCTCAAATTGAAATATTTTACCATCATGTCGACCACTATACCAAAATGGACATTGACCATACCGCAGATGGGGACCTTTGGGGATTAAGTGCTGATGAAGCAAGGGAAGCCATAGAGAATTGTGCCATACTCGCTAAGAAGTTGGACAACCCAACAAACGTTGTTACGGATAAATTGATAGCAAGTTTAATGGAACAAGCAAGAAGTTTGTTTGGGGATAATAAGCCTATAGATGACATACCTAGGTGCACGGAGTGGCTTGATTTCACCATAATACAAGATGAACACATAGGTAATCTAGATACAATGGAGGATGAGGTGAATAACATAAGCCAATCAGTGCTCCACAAGTCCTACCATCATTTGATGCGTACACACCTCCCTTGACTTACCCGGAAGAAGTAGAAGAGACTATAGGAACCCCGATAGAGGTAGAACCCTTGGATCAAGCACAACTAGAGAATATAGGTTTTAACACTTGTAGTGATGACCTTTCTTTTAGTTCTAAGGAAGTTCCTAGTTTTGATGAACCGGAGCCTCAACCAAAGCCGTTACCTAATCTTCCATCTTTAGATGTGAATTTAGGAATTGAAAAAAGGTCCCGATCCACCCATCAAACCATATAGTCCGGGTAGTCTTGGGATAAAGGTAGTAGACTTTAAGCCATGTAGAGAGGAAGCTGACATAGGAATAAACCATGACCTTACATACTTACATCACCCATTTATGAGTGATCACAAGAAACATTATGGGTTTAAACCGGGTTTATTAAGTCAAGATGGATTCCCAACTAGGAGTCTTTCGAAGTTGATAGAAAATGATCCTTTCTAGGAAAAAATCTTAATCCACCCATTAACCCAATTGAATTAGGTAAGGTTATGATGATAAGAACACACATCTTTGAGCATATAATTCATTCACCACTCTTTCCTCATGAGGCATACTTCCACCGAGATGGTGTGTATCACTACTTTCACCCACACTTAATCATAAGTGTAGGGAAAACCTCCTTGATTATCTTTAAATAAGGGTAGAGTCAGGCTCGTGACTCGAACAAAAACAAGCACTTCTCGGGAGGCAACCCAAGCCCCTTTTTATTTGTTTTATTTGTTTATTTCTTTGATTTTATTTGTTTCCGTATGCGTGTGTTTTTTTATTGTTTGTGGGTCATGTTTCAAAGTAAATTGTGAAAATGCTTTATTTTATTTTTAACTTCGTCTTAATTACATATAAAGGTATTTTGCAAAAGCTAAGTGTAAGGGAAATCCAAATTTATTTCTAAAAACGAAAATAATCATGATTCGCCACAATATTAAATGAGCATGTATATTAGTAATTGTTTGAGTCAAATGCTTGTATCGAGTCATAATGATTTTTAGCAGGATTTTCCAGGAAATAAGGCATGAGTTTTTCCAGAAATTTTCCAGAAACTTAACATAAGATTTTTCCAGGAACATTCTGACGGCGTCAGGCACCAAAATTCTGAAAAATTTTGCGAGTTTTGTTTAAACCGGAGTCTTTAAGTTTTTGTTGATTCTTTAGTTTTATAAACTCTAGGAAATCTGCAAGCATTCATTCCACAAGCATTATATCTTAAATTACTTTCTAGGATTTGTTAGTATATATAGATTGCTGCCGATTTTACGCGAGGTTGCCTTGATTGTTTTCTCAGGTTTAACAGGTTATATATGACAAGAAGATGATTTATATTTCTGGAAGGGAAGCTTTCAACATTCATTTTCTTGGAGGAAGATCTAACCTTGTTGACACACTATCCACATTGAACGAATCAGGGGAGTATCTGTCTTCATTCTTTTACCTATTTTACTTTTACATCTTTTAATTGAACATTGGGGACAATGTTCATCTTAAGTGTAAGGGGAGGGTAAATGTGATACCTTATATGATACAATTGCACTTGAGTTTGTTTGTTTGATGGTAGGTGTGTAATAAAACTAAGAGAAATACTTGTTAGTGTACTTTTAGCGCCAAATTTAAATTTTTTTACAACATTTAGGAGTGAAACTTTAGCCTTAACAAGCGTCTCATGGATAGGAGTTGTATGACTAGCACAAAACCGTGCCATTCAGAAAACTTTTCCACCCAAATATGTGAGGTTCGCCTTTAGATTTGATAGGAAAAACATTTATTATTAGTGCATATTAGTGTACCGGTAGCATTTAGATTCTAGAACTTGTGTTAGTGTTGCATCCCGAGACCGCTAGTGAGACTACATTCGTGTAGTAGGATTTACTACATGATAAGAGGCATTAGGATCACCCTTGTGTTTAAACCCGTATCATAATTACTTGACCATTTAAGTCATATCACTTGACTAGTAAAGTCAATTAATTTTTCCCACACCTTAGCGTTGTACTCATTTTTAGTACACGATACCCCTAGTACACCCCTCTGAGCTTATCTTTTCGTTTCTAACTTTAAGCATTTTACTTAAAGGAAGAATTTGTTACAACCCACCCAAATGTACAACCAAATCACCTTAGCCTTCCTTGTATGCACTCATCTTTAGTGCATTATTGTTACATGTTTAAACCCTTAGTTAATTCTCTAATTGATTACATGGTTGCTAAGTCGAGTCATATCTTGTACATATTGTTTTGGGACGATTGGGACTCATAGGTAAAGTACTTGTGTTATGGAGTAATGGGGAAGAACATCAAATTATTACCCCTATATGTGCATTAGACTTAAAAAGTACTCCAAGTGTTTTGATTATCTTGATTCGAGTCATTAGAGTAGTTTATTGTAAAGTATGTAAAAATTCAAGTGTAAGGGGAATGTACATTCCCTATGATGTATTATTTTGGATGGTAGGGTAAGAGTGTATGCAAAAAAAAATAAAAAATAAAAAATAATAAAAATAAAAATAAAAAATCGAAAAAATCAAGAAAAAGAAAAAAAATGGAAAAAGAAAAGAGAAAAACATACGGACTACCATCCCGTTTCATTCTATGTTTGTTTTATGTTTTTGTTATTTTTGATTTATTAGCTTAAGTCGAGTCGAGTCTTGGCTTAGCAACGCCATATTGTACGTGTAATTAACCAAGATGATTAACTCGCCACCAGTAAATATTGCCTTTATCCAACAAAACCGTGTTTTCCATATCTCTACACCTAATGTTATAACCCTTTAAAAGACCTCTTTGATAGTTTATCCTAGGTGCTTACGCCAAGTGGTGGAGGTTTGATCCTTTCCCAAGCCTATGGTAATCTATTTTCTATGACAGGTAGTGAGAGATGTTTTCTATTTCCATATTGTGATATATACTTTATTACACCCGAGAGATGCGAGTATCTAAACACTATTTGTGAGTGCTATTGTATGACCTCCGTGCTTGTTTTTGTTCTTTAGTGGAATGATTATTTGTTGTAATTACTTTTATATTAGTCTTAAATGACCCCTAACTTGTATTTTGATTAGAATAAAAGCGCATCTGCTTGAGGACAAGCAAATCTCAAGTGTAAGAGTATTTGATGAGGCGAAAAGTGTACCGCTTTTAAGGGGTCATTTAAGCCCGAATTCGAGATTATTTGATCAAATATTGCCCTAAATCGTTCCTTTTGTCATTTTAGGTACTTTTGAGGAGAAATCTGGAAAAGAAAGCATTTTGGACGTTTTTGGAGCATAAAAGTGAAGAAAACGGCAAAGTCTCAAATTTCCTTGCTGGAACAGTACCTGACGACGTCAAGATTTTACATGTGACGGCGTCAAGAGTGACAAAAGGGGTGGATATGGAACTTATAACGTGACAGCCCAGAAAGTTTTCAAGCATATTGGCCTGACGGCGTCACCAAGGCCGTCAGGGTCTAAATACACGTGACGGCCCAGAGTGATTTCCTACATGACGGCGTCAGAAGTGGATCTAGGCAATACGAATTTCATCATGGCGGCGAGTTGACGGCGTCACAAGCTATAACGTGACGCCGTCAAGGTGTAAAATCTATATATAGTTTTCCAATTTTCATTCATTAGTGTGGAACTTTGTGTGCAACTTTGAGGGAATAAACCCTAGGCGAATTTTAACAGCTTTTCAAGGGTTTCAACCCCTTGATTATTCCATGTTCAAATGAAGATAAGTACTTATTCAAATCATTCAATATGTCTATGTGTTGTGTGATTATATCTTACGCTTGTCTTCTCTTTAACATGCTAGACTAAATTCTCATTGTGTTTGCTTAGATGTAGTGAAACCTAGATGTTGATTATGGGTTGATTGTTTGTTTATAATTGTTACGGATGATTGTATTCGATGTTAGGCTTAAGAAAACTGGCAGACTTCCATTGGTAACTTGCTTGAACGTCTTAAGAAACATGATCGAAGGTGTACTACGATTTTTGGTTGTATTTAATGCGTAAGAGAATCCTAATGATCCCATGTTAGGAGCTTCTAACTGCTCGACATAGAGTGAGGTAGGATCTTATAGAGTTAGGGAATATTGTACACGGCCCTACGATTAGTATTAAGGAATATGACCCGTCATCCATGCAATTGTAACAAGCTAATCAACCTGTAAAAGATATCTAGGGAGTAATGAAACCTAAGTAAACACAACTATCCTCATTATTATTTCCACCACATTAGTATAATAGTTTTATTTTCATTTATTTTATTTTATTTTGATTGCATCTTTAGTTAATTGGGTTAATTGGCTAGCAACTAATTCCGCCCACTCCTTCAAAACCCAAGAATTTAATTGCTTTCTATAAAATATAAAAATACAAAAAGAATCATCCCTCACCTCCAGACCTAGTTTAGTAGGCTTTCTAATCCTAGCGACACTATTCCTGAGTTGAACGATCAATCCCCCGGTACTTGTCACTATACTATACTACAACGATCAGGTACACTGCATGGTGGAGGTTGTAAGCTTCTCAAGATCCCTTGAGAGGTAAAACCTGTTGTGAGGGCGCAATTCCCACATATCACAAGCAAAATATTGATTGCTAAACACTATCATTTATTCAAAACCCAAATTTTTATTGATTGATCTCATGTTGACAACCATTAGAAACTTGACTACCATCTAAATATACACTTATCTAGACCTACAACTTTCCCTATCACCATTTACCTTCATTTCTATCCTTTCTTTTAGATATTTAAACAGAGCTTCAAGTTTTGTAATCCTTGTTTCCAAATCATCAAACTTTGGTAACACATTGTCGGCGGCCTCTTCCTTCTCCTTCTTAGCGCCCAAACGATCTTTCTTTGAGCAATCCTATTTCCTCAACCCACTATACAAAGCCTTCCCCTTATCATTTTGTGCCATTCATAGCTATTTTGATTGAATGTATGTGTGCTGCGTTGTTGATATTTTAGGATTTCATAGAATTTAATAGAACGAGTGTGGTAACCCGCCCGTTGCCGCGGGAGCATTGTGTTCAAACAACAATAATCCCACAGTGACCAAGTGTATACCAAATGCATTTAAAACAAACATGATCCAGAATATAAAAAAGCCACTAATATGACTCGGAATCAAACATGACCAAGCTTATGGTAAATAGAATTATATTGTAATCAATTGGATATTGCACTTACTAAAACTCGTTTGATTCACTATCTTAGTATCTATTTTACAAATTAAGTCATCTATGAGCCGCTATCTCTCCTATATAATCCGTTCTCCATAATATCGTCTAAATCTTCCATTTCATATCCATCAGCAATAAACTGATCATCATTGTCGTATTGTGACATGATCTGCACAACATATATAATTATCAGTCCAATTCTTATTATCATACACTGATATTACAGCAGTATATGCAAAAGTGTATTTTGATATAAGAGTGTAAAAATACTTGTTTTGACCCATTGCCGAAACCACCCAACCCGTTCAGGTTGTTTACTTTAAACAAAAACTGCAAAAGGAAAGAGCTAAATTCACCTGGAAATATTTGGTAGTTGTTGTAGAAGTCACCACAAAAACAAATGAGAACGGTATTTCAAAGTCCATTACACTGAAATCCGTTGAAGCCTACAAGAGTAACAATATATATAAGCATCTCGGTGTATCCGTTTGTTCTTTATAGATGATGAAGAAATACCTACTTGTGTTAGAATCCTTTGAACCGGCGTAGAGTGAAAGAATAGCATTGGTGCACAAAAAATGGCTTAATGAACCTTTTTTTTAGTAAGTAATGGCTTAATGAACTTTGAGAAGAAGGCTTTAGAAGCTTTTAGACCATGACCAAAAGGCCACTTTTAAGTAGAGCAAACCTAAGGTTTAAGAGGCTGTGACCATGGTTTTCAATCATCATGTCCCTTCACGATGCAACCGACAACATGTAATTTCTGTTTTTTAGTCAAGTTTATGACTTTCTTATGTAGTACCTCTTGTTCTTTGGTAGTAATTACTAATTTTCATGAACTTGAACTACTTCAGAAGATACAACATCCAAATGTGGTTTACTTTATGGGCTACGCTACTGAGAAAACAGAAATTCATTTGATTCGAGTATAAATAACAGTTTTAGGCCAATAAATCTGAGAAAAAGACCCTGGAAAACGCAAACAGAAAGTGTAAGCTTACACTGTTATTTCACGCATATTATTTGATTGAGGGCATGCAACATATTCCCCTAATAATTTATGTATGGTATCGGCCAAATAAGTTTAAACAAGCACCCCTAGTTTGTTCAAGTATAAAGAGAAACAAAAGAAAGAATAAGATCAAATAATAGATACCTGACGAAGTGGCTTCACATGTCCAAGCAACAATTTTCTTTTGAAGTGTATATTGTTCTGTATTTACACTTTTGTGCATCGTTGGATCTACCCTGCTTTTCAAACATTCCAAGGTCAACCGAAACAGCAACTCTGTACGTGTTACCAACATTCGCTTCATCCGTCAATTCATTTAGAATATCACTTGGGCTAGTAGGTTATGAAAAAGATTTTTTACTAACACACCATCACAATATAGATGCACATAAACTCTCGGATTTTTAATATAAACAAAGAGTAATCCTTATCACTAACAATCGCCACATTTTCACTTCCCAATGGTGATTTTCCCATACCCTTTGTTTTCATAGTCTGATTCCTTTTGCCCACTGAAACTAATTAAAGTCTCAAGTGGTACGTTACTTTTAAAAACATAAAATTACAAATTGTTGCTATAACTTTTATGGAACAATTTTCTAGATTGCATATTAAATAAAGAAAAGTCACTTAAAATGTACCTTCTTTTTTTGGTTAGCTTCTTTGCGAGTGTGAAGGTTGACCCTAATTTCGGTTTTTTTCAGCATTTCGTTTGTTCGCCTTCAATGCCTCTGCGCCGTTAACCTTTTCCTCCAACTGCCATTTCTCTTTTAGAAGACTGATTTTTTGTCAGGACAGAAGAAATACAGATAATCAAGTAATTAGTTAATAAATTCTAGTATGCCTATACAAAGATTCTTGTATCCAAACGTCATCATTAATGGTTTTGTCATTCGTTGGATATGTGATATTATCAATAAAATCATGTCTAGAGCTGTTAAATTACTTTTATGCATAAAAAAGTCAGCAGCTAAACAGACCATTTTGGAAGGCTAACTTTTTAATGTATTCACTACTTATTAAATGGTGTTTGACAGGCCATTTTGGAAGGCTGTGTTTGGATAGCAAATAGGCGGAGGCGGATTAGAATGTCCAAGCATTCTAAGCTGCTTATCTGTTTGAAAATAAGTTGTTTAGGAGGTTTAAGCATTCTAAGCTGCTTATCTTGGTTGAAATCCTACAAAAAAAAAAAAAAAAAGGATTGATTAAGGGCCAACATTCTTATCCGTGATTTCGAACTCATATTGTGTCTATCAAAATACAAAAGAAACTATATCTTTATTTTATAGTGAAGTAGACATTTTTATCCATTAATATTTGAAACTGCTTATATGTTAACCAATCTGTCTCAAATAAGCAATCACAAATTGGTTATTATTTTTAATAGCACCTGTATAACAAAAATTGCTCACCTTGTTAAAAATCAGCTACATGTTTGCGGCATCCCCTTTCTTCAAGGCTTCAGTTAACCTTCTTAGCCACACACCATTACTGACTCCATACCTTAATACGACCTTCATATGAAAGTTGCCCTCTAACTTGCTTTCCAATATATCCAACAACATAATCGGATGTGAAAATGGTACCATAGAAAGGCCTGGCAGGCAAGGATGCACAAACACAATAGAAACTTAACCCATAAACATGCATTCACATAATTAAAGTCCTGAACATAAACATAAAAGTCAATAATGTACACACCAATATTCAGCGATAGACCCATTTGTACTGGGCTCAGACTTTGATAGAATCCTTTACAGTATTCGACACCATTGTCAAGCAGACCCATCTGAAAACATTACAATAAGTTTAAAAAAAAATTGTGAAAGCAAATAAGATTGAATTCAAGAAACGATACCTTTCCAATATGAATGATATGGCATTTTCAAAATTACCAGGCATTTTGATTTAGAAACCAACATACCTAGCCACAATTTGTGGGTTGTAAACATTCTTGTTTACGGTTGTAGAATGAATGATCGCCAACCAAATGACAAAATACTTCAAACACTACACAATGAACTGCTACATACACATTTGAACACATAAGGAACATATAAATTCTCTTTTATAGTTACTAAAGGTTGATCGCATTTCCTCAAACATTTGGTGTGCAACCAAACAAAACCCAACATTTTTATAAAAAAGTAGTTATATATATATATATATATATATATATATATATATATATATATATATATATATATATATATATATATATATATATATATATATATATATATATATTATTTTGATTTTTTTAACCCTCCATCTCACTGATACTCTTCCTTACCAACGGTAAACTAAAAAAAAATCACTCACTAATAGTAAATCAAGACAAACCTGGAAAAGAGAAATTCACTGCACCAACTTCTTCACAAAAACCTATTAAACTGAAAAAATAGAAGGCAACCATAGGTACATGGATAAATTAGGATTGCAACTTTGGTTCCAATTTATGACAAATATGAGTAATAATAATCAGAAATTCTTTGAAACAATAATAAAACTCAACTCTAATAACAAATAAATAATCACTAAGATGAAGAACTAATAAAATAAAAATAAATAATTATTATAGACATGTTAATAAGAAGCCGATTAGTGTCTATGTTGGTGAAAGGGAGATTCATCATAAATTTTTGTGTTCCTTGCTTTAGTGGATTTGTATCAGTAATACCAAACCAAGAAATTTGGCCGATTTTGATCTCCTTAAAATTGTTTATGTGTGTGTTTTTTGTTTAGGAACTCGGAGTTTTTGATATGGGAATCTTGCCTCTGATTATAGTAGAAACAATAGCAAACTCAAAATATCCTAAAAGATCTAATTGGGAGATTGATTTTGTGGTTATGTGAGAGAGATAATTCTGGAAAGAGTGTGGTAGCAAATGGGTTTGGGGTGTGGAGAAGATGGATGAAGATCAATGGGAGGAGCTGGAACTTTCTAGTGAGAAATGGGGGAAAATATCAGGGGGAAAACGGAACGGGAATAGTGAGTGAAACGTGTGAACAGTGTTTCAAACAATGTTTTTACAGGGGTCCAACTAATGAGATGGAATGCTTTGAACGGGGCACTTCCCCACTTTTAGTGTGTGTGTGTGTGTGTGTGTGTGTGTATATATATATATATATATATATATATATATACTAGTTGCAAAGCCCGCCCGATGGGCGGGCATGACTTATAATTATCGTTGAAATTTATAAGTTATATATATAAACCTACCATTTTTATATTTAATATATGGCAATGAAAGGAACAATATCAACAACTATGCCATAATTCTTACCTAAACTATAAAAGATTTTCAAGTAAACCACTGCTTCCAGTATAATGGCAAAGAATACCATGAACCTAAAATCTAATAAATTATAGAACCACTACTAATTTCAAAATCATAGATGTTATTCTTCGGTGGCCTTTATGGTCATGTAGTACCTTTGATTCATATACACCAATATCCTATTCTTTTCTTGGCTTTATGGTCATGTAGTACTCTGTAGTAATAATTTCAAAATCATAGTTGTTAATGGTTTTATCTGGCTTTCTAACTAAGCAAGGTGGAACATAATGCAAGCAATACCTTTGCTGTTTTGCATTATCAACTTTAATTGGCATTCTTAATTAAGTAGCGGTTAATGAATTGCGAACATCGTAAAATATTTATACAATGAATAAATAATAAAAAGAAATGAACGGTAATGAAATAATAGGAAATAAAACTTAATAAGTTATCCGCCATTACAAAGTATATGTATTTTGTTCAAATGCGAAATAAAGCTTCTTTATGCACAATGTTGGTCGTTGAATTTGTGTATTTACCATCTTTATATAAACATAGAATCTTCAAACACTTCCTGCCCATGAGAAAAAACGAAACAACCCAACTTTAGACAATGTCTGGCCTTGACTTTTATTAATGGTCGTACCGAAGAAAATTTGAACAAAGAACTGTCGTTGGTTTAGTTTAAACGGAATCGTATTGTCTGACGGGGTAATGACCATACGCGATATTGCGCAAATAGTACCCACACTCCCACCTATATCTTGAAAGGGCCTTTATCATCATGTATATTCCAGCCACTTTGTGAAACCTGTAATAAGATTTGATCGAACATTTGTCTCAGTTCTTTAACTATGGTTTATACTTTTTCACATACGGAGTTTTGACATTTTTATATATATATATATATATATATATATATATTAATACTTAAAATTTTGAATTTAAAGGTAACGCATAAATTGTTTGATACATTGAGTAATGGGAACATACTTTGGTAAGTGTTTATACTCAGGTTCAAATTATACATCATAAATTCAACTAAAGAAAATGAAATTTAAGATAAAACATTGAACACAAAGGAGAATTGCTAACTCGTACGCAAGTTTAATAAGAAGGATCCTATAAATCCTATAATCCAAAATGTGTCTGGATTTCACTTGGGTTTTGACTTATGCCGCCTAATAGTTGCGTCCAACATCCCCTACATTGTAAATTTATCAATAATAATCAACTTAGTTCCAACTAATAAACATATGATGTCAAAACATTGATAATTCATGTGCAATTGATGATTAGTCTAAAAAAGAAATGTAATTGATGATTCGAAAGCAATGTTGCGTTTGTGCTTCAGACATGCTTTTTAAATAATAAGGTTTTAAAGTGCTTATTTAAACCTCATCTAACTAATTAGCAACTTGTTTCTATTCAAACACTGGTAAACTGTCGTATAAATACACAATGAGCAGGTTTCATATACAATCCCAAACACCCCGTTAGTATTTTTAATATATCCTTTTAAATTAACCAACTACAAATATTTCCCCTAAAACTCACAATTTAGTAGTTCAAGTTATAGAAACGTATCCTTCGCAAAAGTAAGAGCGATCCAGGTGGATAAATAATGAAGTGGAGAAGTATATTTTTATTTTCTTATATCATTATGTGTGTTGGCTTGAGATGTGGCAAGTGAGTAATGTGCCACTCGAAAAGTTGTAATGTGCTTAATTTTTTGTTCATATCCATTATTGAGTATATATTAGTATTTTCCTAAACACCACCAGTTTAATATAATGCTTGTACCAAGATATAAGTAAGAAAAAAACTATTAACATCCCATAAAATCAGCCATACAACTATGTAAGGAAAACTATATAGAATAACTCTTACTACAACCATTGTCACAAATACCATTCAATCCAAGCACAACATGAAATTTGACAGTGTTCATTCTGCACTCTACGTACTAAAACAATTTAACCAAAAGGGTTTGGCCGATCACCTTTACCCCCCTAAATTTACCTACTGGTACTATAACATAGGAAAAACAACCATGAGTCATTTCTTAATTTGTGGTATAATGATTTTGAGGTGATAAAAAGCAAGGTCATTATAGGTACAAAAATAACTGCCATCTTAACACTATATTTTAACCCCAACAGCATAAATTTTGAGTCAAAGATTGTCATTTTTGTCATATCAGGCACACACAATTAGACATACACCACCAAAAATAGTCGATGTTGCGAACATGCAAATAAAAATAATGCCCCCTCCTCTTAAGTAAGTATATATTTACATTTTTAGTAAGTTTATGGAGCATGAGATAGGTAAAATAGTGCAAAATATACTCACCAGGTGCAATCGGGCCGGATACAATACTCTCCAGGCTCCCTTTAACTCCATCTTCTCACACTCGTGTATAAACAAACTCCACACATCCTCTAAAGTTATATAGAAATGCCCTGTAAGAATAGATACATCACTTGTATAGTGAGTCATAAATATATTATTCATAACTGATACAAACTTATAAGCTAAAAAGATACAACTCACCACCAGATTGTAGCTGTTCCTTGAAGCCTTGATCCTTAACTATAAAACTATGGACCAGGTCAAAAACCTTACTACCAACACCCTTTGCATCAACATGATTTCCTTCTCACAAAACAAAGATACCTAAAGCAGCATAGCATTGAGTTTAGAAGTTCAAAACCATTTATTTTCAAACATAGAGTGATATTCGTATAGTTTTTTCATATCTCAAAATTTCACATTGTGATTTTTAAAATAACATGTAGCTACAATATTTATAAACATTAGGATAATCCTAATACATATCGATATTCAATAATAGTCAATTTGAAACTCAAGAGTCCAAAATTGGACAAATAATAGTAAATATCCAGCATAAGCGTTAAAACACCCTATGAAGCAAGTGAAATGTCTGTCATATTGGTATATTGCATAACTCTTTCTATTATGTTTATTAATCACTTATCTTATGCTGAAAGTACACAAGTATTATATGAAGAATAGTAGTAAAAATTGTGCATATAAGAGTAAATAATATACATTAATTGTATTGATAGAAGTGGTCATTGGTGTGGTTTGGTTCCACATTGAAATGATTGGTCACAAGATAGATCATCTAGCCTTTGGTCCCAGCCATGCCTAGCCATTGGAATACAATTGCAGCCATGGACTTTTGCAGTACCTGTTCCACATTTGTATAAACAAAGTCTTCTGAAATATCGGATTTCTCATGCGCTAATAGATGTCTAGCTGGTATACGTATAGTATATAACTTATCCCTTACGTATTAACATATTACACAATATTGTTCAGTTGGAGGAACCTTTTTCCAGAACTCTAGAACAATTTAGCAACTTTCACGTGTTCTGATATTAAAATAGTATTAGTCAAATTTACTAATAAATAACTAAATACCTATGTAGTGCTTCTTATTTGTTGATATATAAAGTTCTTCTACTCGAAGACAAGGTTAACGCCACATGGACATCTGAAAAACACTCATTTGAGTAAGATTAATAGTTACAATGAGAATACATAAATCTTAAATAAACAGAAAAAGAATCTACAAACCTCACACATTAGATCCTCAATCTGAGATAAGTACATATTGGCTGACATCATTCCGGCAAGTAAGCTAACATCCCTTGTTACCTCAGGTGTCACCCTTGGTTACCTGCATTCCATACCAAAAAAATATTATAAATAAATTAGTAAAATCTTTAGTTTTTTTTCAAAGACATTGCTAATAAATGTTTAAAATAGCTTAAAATTGTGTTAATTGAAGGTTTCGGAGGCAAAGACTTTGCCATTTCGACATTCAAAGATTGGCCTAAAACATCCATGTTATTTAGTGCCAATGCAACAGTAACTTCTTCTGGTTTTGAAGCGCTTGAGCAGCAACAATGTCCTGTGCAGCAGCCATTGCAGCAGCAGATGATATCAAAGTAATGTAATCAAAGGTTGTTTATCTGATGTGTTGATCCAATACTTGTTTAGTAACAATGGGAACATAATGAAACAAATTAGTTAAATAAGGATCAATCATAACTCAATATATTTTTTCTTCTTAAGAATTTTGACAAGGTTCCACTTTATGCTTTATCCGAACTCACAATCAACCATGTACCATATGTAATTAAGATTAAGTGTGAATAGCACAAGAAAGAAATAGTAAACGCAACTACCAAAAGAATGTATATAATTGTTATCAGTAGTTGACGCTGACGAATTTGCTGCCACAGTTCCACTTGACAATACCTCATGTGCAACACCTACAGTATAAGCTATTTAACCATTAGATCATCTAATATCGTTCAAATTATAAAATTCTCATGCCAACTTAGTCATTACACTTGGTGATTTTTTTATTTTTATTTTTATTTTATTTATATATTTATTTATTTTTATTTCAGTTGTTAGTATATCATTAGTAAATATCAGGTATGGTTATATATGTGCCTCTTATCTCAATATATACTGTATTAATATTTTTATGAAAGTGATTGCTAAAGTAGAGGTTGAAAGCATGATACGGTTATCACCGTACATTCTCCCGTGTGCAAGAAATATAATGTGAAGGATCATATTAGTCTAGTTATGATTAGAAGTCTAACATCGCCACCTCCTAACTGGACACAAGGGCAATAGCATTTCAATCACATTAGACATCATCAAATTACAAACCATGGTAAATATTCATTGTTAAGCAATATATCATACATAAACATCAAATGATATCTGTTTATGTGCTATCATGTTCATTACTTATATATTTGTTGCCTAATTTCTTCTTTTAGGCAGGGTAGTGTAACTGAGTTTCTCTCATATACAAAAGAGCAAAATATCTTATAAGAGGTATGAGTTTTGATTCCCATTTAAGGTTTCCAGTTTGCTATCTCCGTTTTTATATAGAGAGTGACTTAAACATAAATTAAAAAAGATAAACAAAGACCTCTCACAGATGCAATGTCTAATAGCAAAGATAAACGATATTCATAAGTTGAATTATATTTTAGTTATTTGCTCATGCCCGAACCTAAATTTTCCAAGATGTAATTAGTGGATTGAGTAACAGGTCACAACTTATAATATTTGACAGTGATATATTTCATACTGTGTAACATACAATAGAAAAAGACACAACAAAATAACATGCTAGTTAACCAAGAGTTAGCAAAACATAAGATCTGTCACATGCATCATCTTGTTAAATTAACTGATTACCTTTCATTTCACTTTAATGTAAAGTAACAATAAAACTGAATGCAACTGCAAGTGTATTGAAAGTTGAACGTGAATGGATTGTACAGTAGGAAGAATTGTTCAACCTTTGGAAATGTACCTAGTAACCTGTTTTTTTTGTGGGTTGACCTACATTTCCCAAAACCCTTTTCAGAACAGATGTTATTGCTCACTAAAAATGATCGTGCCTTAAATTTTAAAGGTATACTTAGCTAAAAATGATATAAACCTAAATACACTAACGCCTGCTATTATTTAGTGATGCACCCTTTAAAATCCTATACTGACCTCAAAGAAACTTTAGTACACAGGGCAACCAACCTCACATCTTAGAGGTGTTTGGCATTGCGTTTAGAAACTGACTATATAATTTTTCCTTCCTAAAGCACTGCTAATCAAATCCCATTGTCTAGGCATAGCTAAACTTATTATAACTATCTTCCACATCTACTAAATCAGTTTCAACTTACTAAAGGGTTGTGATCCATTGATTCTAATCTAAAAGATTACTTGTGATTACCTGAAAGCAGTGACAAACTAAAACCCCACTTATCAATCCATTGAAGATCACAACTGCTGCTACAACTCTTACTGCAGAAAGTATTTGTTCTTCGGCGTATGCATTCACTGGGAAGCTAGCATAAGCCACAATATCCACAACTTTGCAGCAACTCCAGGACCAACTGTCTCGTACTAATGCAGCATAGCATTGGAGCCCATTACACGAACCACCCTATAAAAAGCACAACGACCTAAAAATTACCATTTGCAAATTAGACTAATGACGCAAAGTTTGTGTTTGAGTTCATTGCTAAGTAGCTAATTCCATTAGAATCTAGAAACACATAAGTTTATAATGCATTTTAAAGACCATTCAATATATAAAATAAACTTTTAAGCAGTGTCGCTTAAGAACTGATAACTTATAGGCTATTCTATATCTGACTAACGTGTAAAAAGAGGGGAGCATTTATTTTTTAACTTAATTTCTTTAAACATGCTGCATTCTTTCGATATAGCTTTCATTATGGTTCTACTTGAATCCTATGACATGCCAAAACTAATCTCCTTTTAATGAAGACCATTTTGTTGTTGAACCATTACTTCTATAAAAAATTTGCCTCAATCTGTAACTGAATCTAACATTTAAACTCTTAAAAACTTCATAAAAACCATAACTTTTTTATTTTCTTTTAGGTAAAGACAGACTCAATTTAAAATTTGACCACCCAAATAGCTTAATTTGCGTTATTTTTCAGTTGAGGCAACAGGAAGCGAGCTATTGTAAATTGCTTCCACATCATACCGGACCAACTCCAAGTTTGTCACAACATTTATGTTATTGTTGATTATTATTACTGATATGGACGGCATGATTTTCTATGTTTGGGTAAGATTTTGAATGGCAAGAATCTACTTACTTCGTTGGGGTCTGCTAATCAGTATTCTACTTTTTCCTCCAGTTTTATCTATCTTAATATAAGCGGCATGTACTTCATAGTTGGATTTGAACCAAGACATCTGCATCTATTTCAAATAACTGTACAGTGGCCAAAAAGAATACATGCTACCATGAACAATACAGATTATCCACTCCAACCCAAGTTCCTAGAAGCATATCATAAGCATCCAGCCGGTGAGTTGTGTCAAATATTACAACATCACCAAAAGAATCAAAATTCTCTGAATAGTACCTGGCTTTCACTATCGCCACAGCCGTTCTCCTCTCCTGTTGACTTAGTTGACCACGTTCGGTGTCAACACTTCTCGTGGCCTACATCATATGGAAATTCAAACTGAGTTACTTAAAAATGCATCATTTTGAGTTTGGTTTATCTCAAACTGGGTCAAATTAAGGAATTAGCTAAAGGGGAACAGTTCAGATGGGTTTACAGTCACCCAAACTCAAAAGAAATGCATACAAATCTCCCAAATCATTTTCACATATTGACTGTGATTCAGCAGACCAGCTCAGATGATCTTCAACGGAACCATTTGTGACACTCTATTTCCTGCAAAAGCTTGGACGTAAACCTCTAGTAGATGAATTTAATTGAGGTGGCCTCATCTGTCTTCTAGGGTATTTTTCCTTTGGACAGTAGCATTGAATGTCTCTCTATAAAAAAAACAGTTAACAAATAACCAAACAAACCATTCCCTCATTGCCATGATAAAACATAAGAGTAAGATGAATATCAAGTTTAATAATCTTTGAAGAAGAGGCTTTGGCTAACAACGACGTGCATGGTGGGAACGCCACCAGGGACATCAAACAAAGGACTCATGCATTCTCTTACCGTATTGTTGTTCTCCAATATTTTCCTACCACTAATTATTCTAACATTTTTCACTGTTCTTGGAGCATTATTTTTCTCTGCAAAACCACAAAAAATATTATTCTTCCACTTAATAATGAAACAAACATTGAACCCAAACTTTCTGGATGAACTTCAAGAAAATGTTGGTGTCAGATGTGCACATGAGTGATTCGTTTATCAGGATATTAGTTTTCTTAAAAAGCATTATTCTTCCATTTGACCCATGGGTATTATGATAGGTAAACATATAATGTTATCTGAAAAATGTAACATTCAGGTATGTGACAACAGAAACTGAACTCACAACTCATATACAAATATGTTGTAGATATTTTTAATATCTCGGCATCAAACCTGGTGACTTCATGATAGCGTTTGCGATGGACTTTTGTTTTAATTTTGATAGCCTTTGGGACTGCATATTGGCGACTGACTTTGTGCAAATAATAATAAATGAACAAAATAGTACCTGATATGTTCTCCTTCATGGCCCTTCACCATTTTCACTGGAACAAAGTTAACCCTAGCTGTCACCATCTCTTTGTTCTTGTGTGACTGAAATGAAATCTAGAAATTATCAGTTGTGGTATAGATTTCAAATGATTTTTTATATATTTGGGACAGTACTGTGCTACCAAGAATGTGTATGCACACAGATCAGAGGTGGCAAATTAAACCCACCCATTTACTACTAACTTCTAAATGGGCTGTTGAAATATAAACCTCGTCGTACAATAACTAACCTCCACTAAACGATCGTAGATGATGAATACTGGCTTGCAAGCGTGCTGATTCAGAAGTGCGTTGCACATTTACACCTACACAGTTAAAACAAAGCCGAACTGTATATTAATATAAAAGATTGCGCTTTACCAAAAAACAGGAATTCTATGGTAGAAAAATGCCTTGCCACCTGCAACCGCTGAAGTTATCCTATCAGTATCGAAAACCGGCCGACATGTTCATAGTCTTTCCCATATTTGCATCTGGTAAGTCATGGCAACATTATTCTTTAAAAATTTACTCACAGGGTACTCGAGTTATAAAATATAAGAATGCACAAAAAATCCGAAAAACCATGAGCATACTTGCGCATCTGGTGCGTGTGATCCATGGCTGTCAATATGGCAACATGATATAACGTAAAGCTGAACATATAAAACACACTCGAATCAAATAGAAAAATTACTATATTTGTTGCATACCTTTGTTACTCCATGACTACTTGCGCATCTGGTGCGTGTGATCCATGGCTGTGAATATGGCAACATGATATAACTTAAAGCTGAACATATAAAAACACACTGTAATCAAATAGAAAAATTACTATATTTGTTGCATACCTTTGTTACTCCATGAGCCATTAATCTGGAGCCAATTGCTGACCAAGTTATGGCTATTTCTCCAGATGTTGTCCACTTGTACCTATTAACATATGGACATATATTATAAAGCATCCATACTTTAACCTTAAAATAAGAGAACTACTTAACATACTCTCCAATAGTTCCATCTGCTCGTATCCTCATTCCAAAAAAAAAAAAAAAAAAAAAAAACATAAAATGTGATACAATTAAAGGGGTATTGTATGGAACACATTCATTGATCTGAATGTTCTTAAGAGCCATGTCAACACGACGTAAGAATTTAGGAACACCCATTGAGATTGTTTTGTAGAAGTAACTCATTCTCGCTCTCATCTCATCTTGTGGAGTTGGGGGAGTCCTCATCTCATTTCTATGGAAAGCAGCTTAAATCTACAAATTACATAACACCAATTAAAGGACTTGATGGTATTGACTCGGTTTTGGTCAGATCGTTAGTACTTACTTCTCTATGCAAAACCTCATCAAGTTCCTGCTTGTCATCAGTAGTGATGTCTTTGGCATATAGTTGAGCCATACAATCCCGATCCTGAAAAGGACGTTAAACAAAACAAAAATGGTGAATTTTGAACATGACTATTTGGTCAAATCTGAATAAATTTAGAGGGGTCAAAGGATATACCTTCCATGCCTTTTAAGCAAAAATCTATAAACAGTTGAACAGATTGAGTTAGATGAGCAGTCATGACCAAATCAACGGTATGATTCTTGAACATGATTACCTGGTGGGTAATTAAATAAATGTAGATGCATGCCACTGACCTCTAACCACAATTCCTCTTCTAATGCCCCTGATCCTCGCCACATTTTCTACCAAATCATATAAAAAATATTAAAATCATTCTAAGCAAAGAAATAACTTATACTGGATGAGATTAAAATCATTTAATGCAAATATAAAAGCAAAGTGGCTATTTGATCCTGTTAAGTGTAAAATATGAGAAGGCTACAGTAAGTATACAATAACATAAGATGATTAGATTTTTGATAAAAACAGACATACATAAAAAAACAAACCGATGAGAAGATATTGTTTTTAGAGGATACGGGATTAGGGTTGAGGAAAAATTAGGGTTTGGGTGATGAATGAATAAAATTCGAATATTAAATAATTTGTTTTACTATAATTAAGGAATGTATACAGGTTTATGTATATATCTATTAGGGAATGCTGTAGTTATTATTAAAGCATAACATAATTGTTTTCAATTATCAAATCACAATAACTTACATGCTCCACTGGTTGACATGCTTGTGTGTGGATCCCAAGACCCAGGTTCAAATCCTGCAAGTGTCATTTTTTGAAAAATAAATCCGAATTTTGAATTAAAATACGAAATCAATTTACAAAATTCATTTAAAAATTAAAAAATAAATACATGTTAAAAAATAGTTTACATGTGATGACATGGCAGATGACATGGCTGATTAAAAAATAAATACATGTTAAAAAATAGTTTACATGTGATGACATGGCAGATGACATGGCTGAAATTGAATTACTGGGCATTGACTGGACAATGACTGGGCATTTCCTTCAAATGCCTCCTGTTATATATAATGTAGAGATATATATATATATATAAAATATCGGGTTAGACATTAACCATATGCGAGTTACAAATGTGGTTGGACTGTATTGCCCTTGGAAAAATAATCAAAACTGAGCGTTGACCAAGCCAATACGGGTCAAGGGATGCATTCGGTCTCAAAATCCATAGTTTTGGACGCATGGTGACGATTTTGCCAAGTTAGGGTACATGGCGATGTTTCCTGGAAAGTTTAGGGACCAACGGTGTATATTTGTCTTAAGTCAATTAAGTTGAATTCAAACACCTTCATGTGATAAAGAAGTAGCAGGCGGGTCTTAAGTCAGCATACTGTCCAATTGAATGTCACTGTTGAACCTGAACCACTATCAACTAACAAGGTGTTAAAAAAACAAATAAATAAATAAAAATAAAAATAAAAATAAAATTCAAACACCGCCCAAGACTATTGTTACTGTTCATAAACAATAACTAAAAACAATTAGTTGCTAATTGTTTTACGTTAATTAAGGATGTTTATGATTGCTTATTAAAAACATATTATGCGTTTTGTTATCTCATAAACAAATAATCGACTGTCAAAATGTGATTTAGAAATATAATGTTTGGATGCGATTATACTGTCTAGTATCGCAATAATCAGATAATCAGTTTTTTATGTGGTTGGCAAATCATATTATATATAGTTTAAGAATGTAAAGTGACTAGAAACGACATTTTATTAATGTGTTGTTTTAGTTCAACATGTAAAAACGGACGAAAACGTGTAAAAACGGACGAAAACATGTAAATACGGACAAAAACGTACGAAAACAGACAAAAACGTGTAAAAACGGATGAAAACGTATAAAAACGGTCGAAAACGTGCTAAAGACTAACTTTGCAATAATAAAATAAATGATCGTTAAGTTAACAGGCTTCATTTAGTTATTTATAAATTTGACAGATGAATTACGGGGTAAAAATCACATACTCCCTCCGTCCCAAAATAATTGTCCTCATTAGACTTTTTAAAGTCTTAATTTCTCAACTTTGATCTTTAATAAGTTTGTTTATGTTATATATTAATAGATGCAAAATATATGAATTGATTGGTATTTAAATGCTTTTTCATTAGTATAATTTTCATCAAGTATTATATAACACATACAAAAATAGTTAAGATCAAAGTTGAGAAATTATGACTTTAAAAAGTCAAATGAGGACAATTATTTTAGGACGGAGGTAGTATATTTTTTTGGTGCAAGATTTTAAAAGGATATGGTGAGAGAGGCGCACTGCGCACATATTAATAGTTACTGGGCTTTTTGAAATAAATAGTTTTCATAGCAGTTGGGCCTCTAGAAACAATTCATTTAGACTGGCCCTCTAACAATTTAGTTTAGGTTTTATAAAATGCTGTACTTTAACAAATTTAGGGTTCCTCACTTTTATGTCGCCTCCATCAAACACCTCCCAAGTATACATGTCTTTCATTTGCCATTATATACGAAGATCCATTCATATAACAAGAGTGTGTACTTAATGGGAGAGATGAATCATTTTAGCCATGAACAACATTCATTGATGCTAAGGGAGACGGTTGAAGGTGTTGGTGATGATGAGTTAGCCGTGGCAACACATTTGCCTTAAGTTTAGGATCAATAAGTTGGATAAGAGGATGTGTTTGATTGTTTTGGTTAAAAATGCACAATTTACACAAAAGTAAAACTAACATTTTGTTACTTGAAACGAAATACAAGTTCTACCTTTGTGTAAGTGTGCATTTTTACCCAAAACCAACACGAAAACCATCCTCTTGTCCAACTTATTAATTCTAAACTTATTTGTAAGGCATGTAGAAGATTGATTGTCTGGTCCTAAAATAATTATGCTTGTGAGGCTTGTGAGTTCCAACTAGACATGTATTGTGCCAAAGTTGTGGCTCAATCATTGTCACAAATGCAAAAGTTCTTTTCCCAGTCACTGCATTAGTCTACTAGATCATTATGTTTGTTCTACCTGTAATCGTGACATTAATGGTATTTTGATTCTTGAATGTTGGGCTAAACTATGTAATTTCAATATTTGCTGTCTATGTCAACAGAGGAGGAAATTTATTGTTTCCGCAACTATCATGTTTAATGATTTTCTCTTGTTCTTAAAGTATTATATTGTAGTTTAAGAGTGACATTAATCTTCCTTGTGACTACTTGGTCTCCGCTAAGTTGGGAAATGTTTTGATTGTAATGCCCGGCATCAACTCTGGTGAAGTGGTGATCCAATAGAAGTCTGTTATCCGTGTGTAAAACCGCTCACCTTGGCATACTATAGTTGTAGAGAAAGATGATGTACATACACTAACATTACATCAACTTCACCTAGATCATTCCCTTAACTAGGTACGACACATTGGACGAAATTGATTCTAAAGCTTGTTTTTCACATTGATTTTATTAGTCCGACGCAAATGCAATGGGACGAGATCTTAAAAAACTCGTTTCTTAAACATTTATAGTTAAATTGCTGTAGTTGTTATTCATTTGTAACAAGTTAGTTTCAACTCGATTAATTAAATATGTTAATTAGTAGCAAACAACCATATTTACTGGGGAAATGAATATGGTCAGATGCAATCTCAAGGGGCTCCAGAACTAGTGATAACATACAATGCCTACATGTCAAAATAACACACATTCAGGTAAAGCCTTTGCAACCCTTTTGTGCATATTTGCAAAGTACACCATCCAGGTTTACTAATACAAATGAATTAAATAAACATTATGACATGTAATTTGTACAAATTGTTTGCATATCGCCTTCAGTATGTGTTAATTACCGTGTTAGAACCAAGAAAATGAGGGAGAACCCCTTTAACAAAACGAGGCTGTGTCAATTTCGAATAAAGACCATCCTGAATAGCCACAAGTGAATCGTGAGTCCCTTGTTCCACAATTTGACCACCATTAACGACCAAAATCTTATCAACTCGTCTCATAGTAGATGGTCTACGTGCAACTAAAATCGTTGTCTTACTTCCAATTAATAGTGTATCAAGAGCCTCTTGCACGACACGTCTTGACTCATGTTCAATCATACAGTCAGCTTCATCTAGTAGCAAAATGGGTGCATTTTTTAGTACAACACGAGCAATTGCGATCCTAAGTTTTTGTCCTGGTGTTAACTCCACTCCACTGGGACCCACTTGAGTGTCGTATCCTTTTGGCAAACTGCTAATAAAGTGATGCGCGTTTGCTATTCTTGCTGCTTCTTTAATCTCAGTTTCACTTGCATTATGTCTCGCGTAAAGGATGTTTTCTCTAATGGTAGTCGAGAATAGTACTGGTTCTTGTTGGACGAATCCGAGCTGACTCCTTAACCATCTCAGATTATATTGTTTCAAATCTTTTCCATCTAAAAGTATCTGTCCAGAAACAGGATCATAAAATCTTAAAATCAAAGAAAGTATAGTACTTTTCCCGGAACCCGAGACACCAATTACACCGACCGTGTGTCCACCGTCAACTTTAACGGTAAAATCCCGCAACACCATGATTTCAGGACATGTTGGATAATAAAAGTTAACATTTTTAAACTCAATGGTCCCATACGCGCTAACGGGTTTAAGTGCATTAGATTCATCAAAGTTAATCTCAGGAACATGATCGATAATACTGAAACCGTCCACAAGATCTTTTCTACTTTTGTGTACAATGGGTGCCAGCCTGAATGGTTGCACAAGTGCAAATGTGGCAAAAGAGAATACAATGAACTCTCTAAGGGCGGTTGGAAGATCAATGTAACCGTTTCTTATTGAAATGGAAGTGTACCATAGTAGAACAGCGTTACAAGCAAAAAGGAGAAACCTTGAAAACCCGAACACGAATCCAACTATTATTCCATGGATGAAAGTTTGTTCATATACTCCTTTTAGATACAATCCGTAGAGTCTTAAAGTCTCGTTTCCAGCACAATATGACATGACTATTGATATGTTTCTTGCCACGTCTTCTAAGATCATGGACACCTTCTTGTGAAGGTCCTTACTGCTCCTTGAGAACCCCGAAAGCCAGGTCCTCTGGAAAGTGAGAGTTCAACATTAAAGTTTGCACGACCAATAAGATAAGGGCTAAATTAAAGAATAGCACTGTACTTTCACTTCATTACTTGTTATAAGTTATAACAGCATAGTTCCAAATATCCTTATAACACCAGAAGAAAATATTAGCTAGTCTTACTGAAAAAGCATGGATAATTAGGTGAGCTCCTTATACATTATCCTTTTTTTATTCTTTTTCTTATTATTGCGATGTTATCAATTTCCTGCAAATTACATTCACTGATGAACTTTTCTCATGTTATAATACTGGAACAATCCCGATGAAAATGATTGAAAAAAGGAAGATAAATTGTTAAAAGACGAGAACCTGTATAATTGCAGAGAGGGCAAGAAATGGTATGGTGATGAGAGCCACCGAAGCCAACCTCCATTCAAGAGAGAACCCGATAATTATAGCAACAAAAGCAGCACAAATGTCTTGTACAGCAACAGATAGCTGGTTGCTAAAAGCAGCACGCACATATGTGGCATCATTTGCCAATCTCGACAACAGCTTATCACTATTGTTCTCATCTTTATCAAACCACCCTACTTCACTCTGGAGCATGGCTGAAAACAACAACAATAATAATAATAAACAACTAAACAAATCACACCACGTGTAAAAAAAATTAAATACCGAAAAAAAATGTACCTGAAAACATCATTCGGCGGATTCTTTCAGTCATTTTTTCTCCCATAATTCCCGAGTAAAAGTGTTGTAACATGGTGGCTACTAAAACAATTATAGCCATACAACCGATTATCAAACACCATTTATCAACATCAAAATGACTTGCATCAGGTTTATAGTATGCAGTCACTATAAGACCAACAACATAAGCAAGAATTGGCCTAAAAGATCCAAATATCGAAGCCCCTAAACTCCCCAAAACTGCATACAACCACTCTGGTAAACTTAGATTCACAAGTCTCATGAATGATGGTGAAATTTGATGTTTACTTTCGTGTTTCTCTTTTGGCCGGGACCTATCACTGAGTTGCTTTATACTGTAAGGGTTATATCGAGAGTCCTTATGATCTGAATTAGATCTTGTTTCAAGACTATCCACCCTTTTTGAGTTATTTCCGTCCTCATTCTTACTTGGCAACCTAAAATATTTTGCAATATACTCAGATGTCATTAACACACATGGTACAATTTATTATTTATGTACACAAATTTATCAAAGTAGGCACATTATAAACGGTTTATCAGCTAAATGTCATAAATACGGGTATGTATATTATAATGATCACTGATTTCAAAAACTTATTTTCTAAACTACCTTAATTTGCAAAACAAGCTTTCTTGAAACTTTTGACCTTTTTTTGCCAATTTTGACAATTTTGTGAAGTTTGACTATTTTTAAGCTGTGATTTTATTTTATTTTATTTTGAGAAACTATGTAAAGAAATGCATATTTCTGAAAGGAAAAAAAAAAAAAAAAAAAAAAAAAAAAAAAAAAAGTACATTTAAAGTGGAAAGAAGTTTGCATCAGTTCGCCAGATTGGTTCTCATTTTAAAGCAATTTATTATGACAGTTGAAAAAAAAACTATATACCTTTCGGGAAGTTTAACCACTTCTTCGCATCTAACAATCTCAGAATACAAGCCATTTGAGTTCATCATTTCCTCATGCGTACCCATTTTGACACATTGACCACCCTTCATGACAGCAATAAGATCAGCATCTTTCAGAACACTTAGTTTCCGAGCGATCATTATAGTTGATCTCCCAAACGTAACCGTACGTAAGGTCTCATGAACAGATCTTTCTGCTTCTAAATCAAGCTTGTTTGTAACTTTATCAAGCAAGACAATCGAAGGGTTCAAAAGAACCGCTCTAGCTATAGATATCCTTATTTTCTGCTCTTCTGTTAATGCTAAACCACTTTTACCCACCTAGTGAGAATCAAAAGATAAAAATAAATAAATAAATAAATAACTCTGGATTAAATGAATCGTAATAAAGGTAAACCCTTAGAGCAATTTAATGTATATATCATATAAGTCGTATGCAAACCTGAGTGTCATATCCATTTTCAAGTGAGCTTATGAATGCATGCACTTGTGCTATTTTAGCAGCCTCCTCGATTTGGTCTAAAGTGGTATTAGGACATCCAAAAGAAATGTTATCTGCTATGCTTAAATATACTAATGCTGGTTCTTGGGTCACAAGCCCCATTTGGCGTCTGAACCATTCCACCTTCAGGCTTTTGATATTTACACCATCCAACAGAACCTCTCCTGATTCCGTGCAAAAAAACTTCAAATTAATAAAAATGTAAACACCTGAATATAAATCCGTGACAGAGTGAATCATCTTACCCATATTAGGATCATAATGCCGTTCAAGTAGTGGAATTAAACTACTTTTTCCTGATCCGGTTTGTCCCACAAGTGCGATTGTTTTTTTGGCAGGAATAGTAAGATAAAGTCCACTTAAGATGGGAGTTAGAGGACAAGAGGGATAGCTAAAGTAAACATTGTGAAACTCAATCTTTCCTTGAACAGAATCTAAAATATTTCCATCTGAATTGGCAGCAGAAGCGGAGTGTCTTATTACCTCATAGAGTCTGTATGCAGCTATACGACCTTGCTCAAACGAGTACAAATTTGTAGTCGCCTGATTCAACCCACTACAAAATAATACGAATATAACTTAATAATTTGTACTAAGATAAAAGCAATAAGCCCATTTGTAAAGAAGTTAATTAGAAGGAAAGATGCATACAGGCCACTTAAAATTATAGCAAAAATGGCGGTTATAATATCAGCACCGGTGCATTTTCCATTTGTTACTAAAAACCTTCCGACCCACAGTTGTAAAGCACAAGAACACATTCCGAATCCGTATGTGAATCCAAGTCCAAGTCCTTGAACAAGGCTTATTAGGATGCCGTATTTCAGTGTATCCTGAAGTGAAGAAGCGTAATGATATTTGGCTAATGCTTCATTTGTGAATGCATATAGCGTCCTTATGTTTGACAATGCCTGCAAATTGTGTATTTGATCCAATAAATTTTAATTGAAAACCCCTAATAGCACGATTGTTTGTTTTTAGTGGATATGCACAAACCTCTTCAGCAACGCTTGCAGAGTGTTCGTACACATCTTGAAGTTTTTCTTCACATTTATGGAGGAAAATATTTGTAATCCAACTTGATGCAAAAATCAATGGACCGCTCGCTAATGCTAAAAATGCAATTTGCCAGCTGTTTAGAAATGCAATGGCAAGTGCACCCAAACATATTGCAATGTTGTAAATATAGTCTCTAACCTGAAAACATTTAGTTTGTTATGTTAACTTATCACAAGAACTAGAAGAACTTGAAATAAATATGATCTGTAAAAAACAGTTGGTACCTTTTCACCAAGGGCACATTGAATAACTTGAACATCAGTCAAAACTTGGTTCACTATGTCCCCATTGTTTCCATAGGTATCGAAAAAACTCATGTTTTGGTTTAATATTACTTGAACATACTTTGTTCTAATAACAGCAGTTTGTCTTTCCGCCGTAAGAATCCAACACCAAACCTCTGTAACATAAATGCAAGTCAAATTTTACAATACCTTTTCCCCCAAAAAGATTAAAATTTACAAGAAATGGAAAAGAAATGAACAACAACAAAATTCATTACAAAAACTGAACCTAGCCTGTATGACTGTAACCATCTTTGTTAAAAACTGATGTAAAATTTGTTATAAATTTCAGACAGTTTCTACAAGTTCACTGCAATTCTTAACTTTTAACAGAAGGATTCATATGGCATGTCGTGATAAAATTACTCTTTGTAGCTATAGAAAGTAGCTTGTAATATGCAATTAAGTTTGAGAATTGGGATAATTGTGGTAAGTTACAGCAAATTATCGCACTTTAACACTAACAACAATATAGTTTGAAAATTATCAAAGTAACTAAGAGTACTATACTTTCATTTTCTTACCAATCATACGACCATAAGGTAAACTAGGTTGTCAGATACTCGTATTACTGGTAAAAGAAACGAAAGTAAAATGCGGCACTAAAACTCCGTTTTTCTTGCAGTGGATGCTATGAAGTGGTGAAATAATAAAGTATGTTTTTTAACATCCCATAGTTTTCATTATACCTTCTTACTATTAATGGTAAAAGTTTTGAATCCTTAATCACTTGGGGAGGAGAACACCTTAGAAATACACCGGGATACATACGGCTAGGCTAAAGTTAATTTCTTACCAATCCATGAAGCAGCAAAAACGCTCAAACCTAAATACACAATGTATAGAGCATACTGCATATTACCAACAACCAAAAAAATGTAAGAGATCATGAAATTAAACTACAATCAATCACAAAAGTTATAAAATAAAATAAAATATAATAAAACTCATTAGGACCTGAGAAAAATCGTCGAAAAGTTCATGTGTATAACTACTGCGAAAGCTCAATAAATGAACAATCTTTCCAAACAAATGCAGATATGCGACAAGTGATCCACCATGAACCACAGCACACAAAGATCCCACCACAATAAGAATCCAATCAAACACATCGGCACATCTAAACAACGCGGTAAATGGGACAGCAGATGGCGCAATCACTTCCTCTTCTTCTTCCTCAATCTCATCATTCTCTTCTACAAAATTCCTCCGACTCGTGTCTGTATCAAAGTAACGCAAAGACTCGTCCGTCAAGTACTCCAGAGCCTCGGGATTCTCGGACACTGGTGTCAGTGGGCCCACACCGTGTGGAGGGGTCCACACGAAATCAAACATAGTTAATATTTGAAGCTTAGTCGAGTATGCTATGAAATGATTTTGAGAATTTATAGATTTAAAGTGTGAGATATCGAATTATTAGAAGATGTGATTATATGTTAAGGGGTCTAACATTTAAACCTAAGGATCAAAAGGGTTGACTGTTGGAATGTATTATAGTTGATTCTGTTTAATGTATGTACGTGTGTGTTTTTCTGTCTCTAGGTTCCCGCCATATTCTTTGGGTGTCACTTTCATAAGCGTTACAGTAGAGAGGATATAAACGATTTTTTATACATGCATGTTAAATAAGATTTAGAATTTGTTTCGCAAAACTAGCTGAATTCAGTGGCGGAGCTACACTAAATATTTTGGGAGGGCCATTGATGGAATCCTTGTATAATAGGACGGTCAAAAGCTAAACAATACAATATTTTTTTTTACACATGAAAGCATACTGAAACTGAAGTAAAGATGGAGCAGAAGTCGATTTTTCTTTTTCTTTTTTTTTTTTTTTTTTTTTTAAAAAAAAACTTATTACTCAAAGTACCATTTGATTTTTTGAGCTTATTGCTCAAAAGGGGTAGACTGCTTGGGTCGCCATTACGACTAGCCTAATATTAGTTACTTATGCAATGTACAAATATTATACGGTAACTAGTAAAGATGTAAGATTGACCAAAAATAAAAACAAAAGATCTCTTCATAGAAGAAATCTTGACCATATTTTTTTTTTATACATGCATCTTATGTAGCTAAAAATGAATTATCTATCAATGATAGTTTTGCAATATATTTTTATTTTTGTATCTATGAAGGAATTATCTATCAGTGATTGTATAAATGACAAGCACTAAAACTTCCAAATCCAAAATTATATTCCTTGGTGAATTATATAAATACAAATACTCAACAGTGGACATGCGAATCGGTTGACATGCAACATCAAGAAAAGATGAAAGTACGAACAAAATAAACTTGCATACATTTATGCTTGGTCTTGTTTGATAAAATAAAATATCAATATAGGTTAACATATAAAACCTAGAATTTAAACATGTAAAAAATAACATTATATTGCAAACATATATAATTTCCATTTAGGACAATCAAACATTATATAATCGAAAATATTATTTATCAAGTAAAAGAAAACATACTCATTGTGTTTAAATATCTTCATTGATAAGAATTAAACAAATTGTGGCTGTAGTTTAGTGGTAAGAATTCCACGTTGTGGCCGTGGAGACCTGGGCTCGAATCCCAGCAGCCACACAATTTATTTTTTATTTATTATTATTATTATTATTATTATTTTTGCTTTACAACTTTCCTTGAACAATGAAATGCTGACTGCTTTTATTCTGGTTTTCTTATTCAATCGGTGCTTGTAACATTCTTAAAAATAATCCCTAAATACTATACTTCAACTCTATATTAAAACAGTCATGTAACAATCATATACTAGTAATAAATATGGCAGCGCATCTTCGTATCGCAATATTGGTTGGGTCATTGGGCATGCACGACAAATTTTATAGTACGTTATCATAGAACAGATACATTATCGACTTGAAAGTTGAAACTATTGATCAATAACAATTTGATGCATTTATGGAAAATTCCAATTTTACGCTTAAAATTGAATTTAGCATTATAATTAAGTCAATTTTTTTTCAACTTCCAATTTTGGTCATGTGCGACTTGTGCTACTGTGCGACTCCATACATTGTGCGACACGTGGCATGACACACCTTTCATATCAACTATTTGTGAGTCAGCTCCTAACCCCACTACTATTTTGTTTTATTCGAATTAGGTGTGCGACTGGCGGCTATGCTACTTGTACTAGGTGTGCGACTGGAGGCACAATATCTTTCTTAGATTACATGGAGAAGGAACGAAAGTGCCAATTGCTTATTATTATTATTTTTTAGTGTTTACTTCTTATTCTTGAACAAGAATTATACTTTGTGTGTGATGCTCCCATTACAGCGCTGTTCATTTCGTTCAAATCGATAGTTATTATTAACCTTAATAATGATAGATAATAAGGTAGGTTTTACAGTTTATATGTGAATATTTGATTGTTTTAGTTGATTATTACTTTGATTTGATAGGCATTTATGTTCTAGATGTATTAATCCTCTTAGGTATTAAGATAGCTTGATTTCTCATTATATATAGTTCCACTAACCTAACACAATCTTATCCACTCACTTACTACTTTTCCGATCATCACTTACTACTTTTTCGATCATCACTTCCTTTCATAGTATCTCTATAAGTAAATCTGAAAATGCCTTTCACAAATTTCCCCTTTCATGATCGCCTAGCTGTTGAAGCTCGCTCTTTGAGCAGAGCTCGTCAACTCTTTGTGTACTTTGAGAGGATCCGTGCAGCCAACCTCGCGGAAGAGGAAGAGCTACGAGCCTATGTTGAGGAGGCCCGCCAAAGAATCATAGAGATAGATCTCTATTTGTTCGAGCTCGGCCAGGTATATGGCTCGACTGTGGCTGCCCATGGTCGTCGTATGCTTAGGCTTGCTCACTACCAGGATGTGTCAAGAATAGTCTTGTACACACGTGCTACTGATGAGGCCCAATACAATGCCGATCTACTCTTGGAGTTTATTGGCAGTGTGTTGCTTCTTTAGGTGTTGGTGGTAGGTCTAGGCTATGAATGTTTGGTAGTTAGGTGTCGTTCCGTATGGTGCATAGCCTAGTACTTTTAGGGATGTTGGTTTAACTTTGGCGTTTATGTATTAGTTTAATCCTTCCTAGTGGTTACTTAACGCGATTTTCTTATGTATGCATTAAGTATTTATGTAAATATAAGTTATTAATGGAAATCCAGTATTATCTATCTATTGTTGTGTTTTGTTGATGTCAAAGTGTTGGTTTTTGTGGTTGTCCAAAAAACAGTGGCGTTTATGTATTAGTTTGGTCCTTTTTAGTGGTTACTTAACACTTAAATGATGATATATTCATAATTAAATATGAGACGTGGCGATAAATTGTGTTGTCTAATAATGTTGTTCATTATTTAGCAAATATGGAGATTGTGATGTATATGAAACTTTAAATACTATGGTTGCCAAGCTGCAACATTTGGCTTCTGATTGAGTACAATGTTTTGAGTTATGCTAGATAATGTAAAACAATTATTTATCCGAATACAAAGAAAAAGGTTATGAACTGTTATAATGGGTGAAACTCAGTAAGGACTGAGCTTATTTGATCATTGCTTCTGCTTGATTTTAGCTTGTGGAATAGTGTTTAGAGCTTGGTTGTGGTTGTTCAAAGTTGTGTTTGCTTGTATTTACCTTGGCTTATGCTCATGTGTTGGTGTTGTCTAGCTGCTATATTTCAAGAATTCACTTAAAGCTCTACACTCATGCCTATTGGATGTTTCAGCTTATGGGAAGCTAGTAGCCATATTTCTTAATAGCTCTTCGTTGCCTCAAAGTTGCCCCAGTAGCCATATTCTTTTCTTTTAATGTTGCAGCCTTAGGTTAGTTTTCAGCTTGTTAGTGCTTCTTAGGTTTATTGAATTGCTTATCTCTGTCCCAGTAGCTTATTTAGGACCCCACCCATTTCAGTAGCTTGTTATAGCTTTTAATATCCCTTTTTATACCTTAGTATAACTTAGGTGTCCTAAATGACCCATTCTTGATTCCATATTAGTGAATTCCCCTCACGTATACTTTGTGTATATCTTTGGTACGCGCATCCTGCACGCTATCTTTTTGGTCAATGGTTACTTTCATTTGTTGCCATTTGTTTCAGTTTACTTAAAGGCTGTGTTTGTTTAATAATGTAGGGATACTAACATAATTCTTGTGTTTTTTGGCAATGCGTATATGTGATAAATCTATCTTGTTTTTGGTCTATGTTTACTATGCTTTGTTAGCATTTTGTTTTTCGTTTACTTATCGGCTGTGTTTGTTTAATAATGTAGGGATACTTATATAATTCGAAGGTCCATGTTAGAAGCAAAGTTCGATACTTTCCGTTAATTAAGGCAAGGTTAGATGAAAAGCGGCGTACTTTATTCTGGTCTACATGTTTTGGACCATGGTTAGATATAACTTATGTTGATAATGACAAGATGCTTGATGAGGCGAAAAATGAACCACTTTTAGGGGGTCATTTAAGCCCGGAATTGAATTTATTTGATCAAATATTGCCCTAAATCGTTCCTTTTGTGATTTTAGGTACTTTGGGAGAGAAATTTGGAAAAGGAAGCAATTCGGACGTTTTTGGAGCATAAAAGTGAAGAAAACGCCAAAGTCTTAATTTTCCTTGCTGGGAACAGTAGGTGATGGCGTCAAGAGCATTTTGGTGACGGTGTCAAGAGTAAAAGTGGTGACGGCCCAGAGAGAACGTGAAGGCGTCACCCAAGGCCGTCACGTGTTAACTTGTCAAAACTTGCGCGTGGAGTAGGTGATACTGTTTTGGTCATAACTTTTGCATACGAACTCGGATTGAGGTGATTCAAAAGCCCACGCGAAGAGGACGAAGAGATCTACAATTTGGTGAAAAAATGGTGGTGACGGCGTCAAGAGTAACGGGCTGACGCTGTCAAGATGGGCCGGGCATAAATAAGCCTATAAATATAACATCATAACTTCACTTTTTGTAAGCCCTAAACCCTAAGGTCGATTCCTGGGTTTAGGTGGGTATTTTTTCAGCAACTTAGAGGGTTTCAATCACTCCATAAGCATCATGTATTGGTTTGATGATTCTATCTTAATTATATTTTCCATTATCATTGTTGTTTGCTCTTCTTTGATGATGATTTGCTAATTCACCTTGTGTCTACTTATGATTATGTGAAACTTGTATATAATTTATTAGATCTCATTGATTTCTTGTTGATGTTGTGTCTATCTCCATCAATGAGGGGCTTGTTGATGTGTGTGTCTATCTCCATCAATTAAGGCGTGACAACTTCAATAGATCTAGTTGGTTTAGTTTATAATTCTTGTTTCCTATTGATTCTTGTTTTGATTGAATGAATTCGATGTTAGGCTTAAGAAAACTGGCAGACTTCCATAGGGTAACATGCTTGAACGTCTTAAGAAACATGAACCGATGTGTACTAGGTTTTTATGGTTGTATTTAATGCATGAGCGAATTCTAGTGATCCCATGTTAGGAGCTTCTTAGCCGGCTCGACATAGGAGTGAAGTAGGAGCTTATAGGATTGGGGAAGTAAGTACGCCACCCCATGAATGGTATTAAGGAATACAACCCGTCAATTAAAACAAGGTTTTACAATTCAATAGGTAGAATTGGATAGCTAGCAAGGAGTAACATATCATAGGTAGACATGCTTCACTTATCTTGTAGAACCCTAGTTTACTTTTCTTATTAATTAGTAGCTTTTGGGTTAGTTGATTAGCAACTAATTCCGCCCACTCTCCCAATACCCGAGATTTTTACTTGCTTTTCATAAAATATAAAAACATAAAAAGAGTCATCCTTCACCTTTAGACCTAGTTAGATTAATTTCAATCCTAACGACACTATTCCTAGCTGAACGATCAATCCCCCGGTACTTGTCACTATACTATATTACAACGATCAGGTACACTGCCTGGTGGGGGTTGTAAGCTTCTCGAGATCCCTCGAGAGGTAAAGCCTGGTGCAATCCCTACGCATCAATGCTTGTTCATCACATGTTGGAAAAGCAACTGAATTCTGATGATAAGCACTATGATCTCTCACTTGTTTATCATGTCAATGAACATCTTTTGCATTTTGGCCGTCGTGAGTTCCAGGTCATAACTGGTTTCAAATTTGGAACCCCTACTTTACGTGGGTTTAGGACAGGTCCTTTGAATTTTCATGATCGTGTTTTTCCTGACAAGATTGTTGAGCATTTAAAAAACATTGATCTTCTTTCTTTTATTGAGGATGACGAGGCTTTTTCCAAAATATCTGATGAAGACGCAATTCGTGCTTGCCTGTTGTTAGCCTTGGAGGTAATTTTTATGGGTCGCGAATTGATATCTATGGTGGTTGATCCTTCGGTTAGAATGGTTGATAGTATACAAACATGGAACAATTTTCCTTGGGGGGAACACATTTGGCGTATGTTGTATGATGTGATTTTGAATGTTAACTCATTTAAAAGGGATGCGTTTCAGAAGGGTGATGAGGCGAAAAATGATCTGTTTTTAGGGGTCATTTAAGCCCGGAATTGAATTTATTTGATCAAATATTGCCCTAAATCGTTCCTTTTGTGATTTTAGGTACTTTTGGAGTGAATTCTGGAAAAGGAAGCATTTTGGACGTTTTTGGAGCATAAAAGTGAAGAAAACGGCAAAGTCTTAATTTTCTTTGCTGGGAACAGTATCTGACGGCGTCACCAAATTCTTAATGACGGCGTCAAGAGGAAAAACAAGAGGTGAAGAGGATGGAGTCCATGACGATCCAGAATGTTTTTGCACTAGGGCATGACGGCGTCACCATAGGCCGTCATGGCCCCTTAACACGTGACAGCCCAGAGGAAAAATGCTTTTGACGGCGTCAGATCTGGATATAGGCAATCCGATTTTATTATGGGCGGCGGGTTGATGGCGTCAGAAGTTTCTTCTTGACGCCTTCACCTTGGAAAATCTATATATAGTTTTGTAATTTTCATTCATTAAAAGAGGACAATTTTAGGAACGACTTGGAGAAACCCTAGCACGATTTTAACAGTATTTTCAAGGGTTTTCACCCCTTGAATCCTTTCATATTCAATTAAGATAAGTATCCTTTCAATTCATTCAATATGTCTATGTGTTGTTTGAATATATCTTACACTTGTCTTGATTTTAACATGCTAGGCTAGATGTCTTGTGTGTTTGCTTAAATGTAGTAAAACCTAGATGTTGATTATGGGTTGATTGCTTGTTTATAGTTGTTACGGATGAATGATTTCGATGTTAGGCTTAAGAAAACTGATAGACTTCCATAGTGTAACTTGATTGAACGTCATAAGAAACATGAACCAATGCGTACTAGGTTTTTATGGTTGTATTTAATGCATGAGCGAATTCTAGTGATCTCATGTTAGGAGCTTCTTGCAGGCTCGACATAGGAGTGAAGTAGGAGCTTATAGAGATGGGGAAGTACGTACGCCACCCCACGATTGGTATTAAGGAATATAACCCGTTATCCACGCAACTGTAACAAACTATCAACCTGTAAAAGATATCTAGGGAGTAATGAAATCTAAGTAAACACAATTTTCCCATTTATTGTTCACACCACTAGTTTAATTAGCTTTATTTACATTTTTGTTATTTTATTTTGATTGCATCTTAGTTATTGGGTTAGTTGACTAGCAACTAATTCTGCCCACTCTTCCAATACCCGAGATTTTTACTTGCTTTTCATAAAATATAAAAATACAAAAAGAATCATCCCTCACCTCTAGACCTAGTTTTTAGGCTTTCTAATCCTAGCGACACTATTCCTGAGTTGAACGATCAATCCCCGGTACTTGTCACTATACTATACAACAACGATCAGGTACACTGTCTGGTGGGGGTTGTAAGCTTCTCGAGATCCCTCGAGAGGTAAAGCCTGGTACAATTCCCACGCATCAAGTTTTTGGCGCCGCTGCCCAGGGAATAGTTATTGTCTAGGTTATAATTTCTTTTTATTTTGGTAGACATGACCGTTAGTAATTACTGTTCACTAGTCGTTATTCTACTATTCGTGATCACTATTCTCAATTTTCACATCTCTTAAATACATCAGTTATTTTGTCTTGTCTAGTACAGGTAAATCTAACTGAGTCACGTATTTTAGGAATAAAAATCTCTCGACAACCTCTGTTCAAAAATTCTTTACTCGAGTAATCACATTAAATTTGAATTTCGGGACGAAATTCAGAATGACATGTGGGTACTGTAAAACCTCGCAAAAATTCATATAATTAACTTCGGTTAATTAAATAAATAATCTTTGTCATTATTGTAATTACCATTTTTACGGGGAAATTTAAAATTTTCTTTGTATATTAAAATGGTCACGATTACGATATTGCCAAATTCACCAAACGACAAAATAAGTTATCGACACAATTAACAAAATATTAATTTCACTAAACTTAATTAATAAAACTAATTAAAAAAAAACCAATAGGGCCTTGTTTTTAATAAGCCCAACCGGCCCAATTTATTAACCCAAAATTCATTACAAATAATTAATACAAATTGACTAAGCATGCTACAAAATGTCTCGTTCATTTCTAATTTCTACAAACGACCTACGTATATTTTTGCACATCCTCATTAACCTCCTAGCCAATTATTAGTGTGTCAAATCTCACGTTCATACGTTGAGTTTTGATACGTTTTTAAGAGGTAAAGTGTTCGACTCGTACAAAACCAAACCGATTCACAACTTATTCAAATATTAACCGTTTTGATTCCCGTTTGTTTCTAAATGATCCTAATAATAATTCTATGGTGATTTCATGTTTAAATGTTAAGGATGGTCAGTTATATCCAAGGTTTACACGATATATCAAATCGTGTATGTATATATTTGATGTCGACATCTATAGTGAATCACCAAAACCATTCCCATCATTTGTGCTCTCACATTATATATTAAAAGCATATAATTCGTCCTATCATCCAAGTATCACTGACATGCATTGTCCTTGTGTCTCTTTGGGTGAATTTAGAACCATTCGATTCATTCTAATTGATACATATATACGATTCATGGATGCACTTGCTTCATTCCATTCTCAAACTCTTTTACCTATACGTTTCTTCCTAAACATCACCTCTACAACTCAGAAGTCGAATGATATATTAGTTTGGACGCAAGGAAGGAATATCGGGTTTGAATAATAAGTATAAAGATTGGGTTATACTTGGAAACGTGATATTCTTGTGTTCTATTCTATCACACTCGACCTCTTTATCACCTCTAAGGTGTTTGTAAGTCTCTTACAACTCATTTGAATCCAAATCACACGTTAAATTATTGTCATGCATCATAATTATTTTAGTTCGATCGTATATAGTTTCATATATATATATTTCACGTACATATATATTTTTAGTACACAAAAAGTGACTAGCCTCTATCTTGGAAGGCCTAAGAGTCACGTAGCACACAAATTTCACCTTAGTTTTAATGTTACATGCATTTAACGAGCCTAAATTGAACCATGTTTCACACGTATTAAATCACCTAAACACTTAGAAAATAATTCAAGTTTTTCAAAATATATACCGGTTTCAAACATGCCACAAAACATACGTATAACTTTCAATTTCACGTAACAAGCACCCAATATTTTTCTACGTACTAATAGACCAACTAGAAAACTATTAGTTTCATATACACGACTTATAAAAATAATCACGTTTTGACATGCCAATCGAGCCAAAGTGAATCGACACAAACCGGATTTTTCAAATAAAAACTTTATATAAAAACTAATATTTGTCGATTGGGCTCAACCAAAGCCCAATAAGACTTAACGATTTAATAGCCCACTGGACCCGTAAAATATATTTTTAGAATCACAAAAGAAGCCCAAGTTCAAGCCCAAAATAATTTTCATGCTCTCGCCTCTAAATTTTTAAATGGGCTTATGTATTGTTTCGTTAAGGCCCATAAGCTAGAAAATTAAGCTTTTCATAAAATAAGCTGTTGAAATAAACTTGAAATTAATAAAAGAAGCTACAGAAATTTTTATAAAATTTTTATAATCATTTTTGTAAATTTGGACTAAAAATGTAACGCGACGACACCTAAAAGGACTAAAAATGCAAAACTGTGAAAACTAAGGACTAAAACTGTAAAAACAGAATTATTAAGGTAGAAAATGATTTATTATTAATCTCCAAGCTTAGATTGTAATTTTGGACAAGTAGTGGACTATAAATATAAAATAGATACGAAAAGGACTAACGGTGTAACGCTAACGCCGTTAGTATAAAAAGTATAAAAGTTGGAAAAGGACAAGGACTACACATAATCTATTTGACATTCTCATTTTATTTTCTATTTTACGGCAACTATCACGTCATATGTATTTTATTACGTTTTATATATATATTATTTATTTTTACGTTAATAATATATATAACGATATCTAAAAAGTTAATATTATTACTTACGATTAAAAAGGTAAAACTACGATGGATATTTTAAATAAAGTATTTTATCATATCATGCATGGCATAATAATTTCACTGCACATCATCTATTCGTCATAACGAATAATAATTATTCGTTATTCGTTCGTATTTACCAAATAGTATTTTGTTATATTCTCTGATAAATTTATTTATCAGGTTCCGTATCAAAGACGTTTCTATAATCATTCCCATAAATCTCATCCTACTTTACTTTTCATCATTTCCAAATCAATCCAGGTGAGTCATAGCCCCATTTCCAATAATTGTTTTTAAACTTATTGGGGGAAATACATGCTTACATATACTTTGATAACTTGATAAGTATATGAAATAAAATACATGATTTAAATCAATTTCCTAATTGATATTAAAATAATATAATTTGTGATTTAAAATGTGATATATATAATACTTAATTGAAATACTGATACTCATATAATAATGCATTCAATTTGATTATTGTGGTATGTGATATATATATTTTACTGATGAATTACTTGAATGAAATATTGATACTCTGATGATAATGTTTCCAATTCGATTATTGTGATATGTGATATATATATGTTACTGGCGAAATACTTAAACTGAATTTCTGATACTCAAACGATAATATTTTCAAACTGAATTTCTGATACTCAAACGATAATATTTTCAAACTGAATTTCTGATACTCAAACGATAATATTTTCAAACTGAATTTCTGATACTCAAATGATACTGTTTTCTAATTGATTACTGTGATACGATACTTGATTACATGATGTTATTCTAAATGAGCCCATTAGTCCTTGATATTGCCTAAGTTAGCTTATCGCCATATAGTCCCTCAATTATGAGCCATTAATCACTGTAATGTGAGCGCGAATATAGTGAACAGATTCGAAACCTGTTTCAGATTGACCTCCGATCCCACTAATACTTGACGGAATACCATTATGCATATGGTTAGTCGTATTAGTCGTGATACACTATATTTGAGACAAATAGGAATTGGCAAATCACCTATGATTAGAGGGCAAAATCTGTCATTGATTTGATAGAACACCCCCTTTGTTAACGTCTTGCGTGTCATGAGGCTTGGTGCAATATCTATAAAGGAAAGATATATGTTTTCAACATATATTTAGATACAGCTGTATAGGTTTGACCATACGTGAATTGTATATATGATTGATTTAGTATCATGAGTTTCCAGCTCATGTTAGGGTTATTGATTCTTTATTTGAATGTGATTGAATACTTATATGATTTATTTGTGAATATACTCGATACTTGTTTCATTACTGTTTGTATTTTATCAATACCAAATATTCCTGAACTCTAACAAAATAAAGGGTTTTTCCTAAAACTCTATGAACTCACCAACCTTTGTGTTGACACTTTTAAGCATGTGTATCTCAGGTAATTTAACAGAGCAGGACAAGACACGGAGTGGGCATTTATTACTCTGATAAATTAAAATGGTGTAAAAATCAAATTTGTCATTTTTACAAGCCTTTATATCTTTTTATAAGATTTTAAATTAAATGGTTCATCTTTTATCAAAATTATTATTTGAATGACAAATAACTTTCAAAACGTTTCTTTTAAACCCTTTTATGTGGTTAAAACTTCGATCCTCACCGTAACACTCAAATTATTTTTCCGCTGCGACAAACTTAAATTTGGGGGTGTTACAGATTGGTATCAGAGATACAGTTATAGAGAATTAAATGTTTTCAAACATTAAAACTATAACTACATTTTCAAAATAATGACTTTACACCATAATATTTTATGCTCTCCGTGTCTGCAGACTGCCGTGCTTCATACTTTATCTGTTGAGATTATTTTACATGCTTAATAGTTCCTCATATACAATTGTTATTTCATCTGTACTGTTATATCTTTAACATACAAATATACTCATAAAATATTATTCTCGGTTACTACTGTAGCATGTCTTCAGGAACGCCCGTGAATGTCAAAACAAATATCCATAATACTAATACCTCATCTATCAATAAAAATTCTCCGAATACTGAAGATGCTTACGTACAAATAACAAAAATCCACGCATAAATTACCTTGTCGATTAGTATGGATGTTAAGTCAGAATCTTAATATGATTTACAATGTCTTAATTTGAATGGATTGGGACGCCCTTTTATTCAAATCAAGAAATTTTACATCATTAAACCATGAGTCTATATTTCCTTAGTTACATAGTTTGGGACGATTCTCTATGTAAATAACGAAATATAGATAAATAGGTTTAATTATATCTGAAATAACAAGCATATGAAACCAAGAACCACTAAATTTCATTAAAAACTCCATATATTAATACACAACGATACAATTAGCATTCGTAATGCTATTGTCACAAATACCATTAAGTAAGGCAGGAATAACCAATTGGTAGACTTGCCAAGCCAATGAAAAATATCACTATCTCTTACCTCATAATTCATCCACACTAATAATCAAAACCAAAATTTGCACAAAAAGTGCTATAATCAAATCCAAAAACTCCAAATCTTCCTTTGGGATGTGAGCCAAGAAGATGTCTTCAACAACATACAAAATTTTGGGAACGGTATGGGTGTATGACATTTTAAAATCTTTGGATGAAAGAAATATGAGTGGTGAAGAGGAAAAGGTGGGATATGTAAGGCGGTAGCCGTAGACTACTATCCTACCCACAGACATTCCCTATTCACTACCCAAAGACAAAATGACTTTCATCATTCCCAAAGGCTGAAAATCCGGCAATTTTACTCTACGTCCTTATCCAAAATTTTCTTTGTAAAAATCTGTATCAACAAAGCTCTTTGTTTAACGGGTAGGTTACCCGCACAGATTTTTATAATTCATGATAAATATCTAAAAGTGACATCTAATGAGTTTTCTTCCAAATTGTGTTCACAACGCAAACATTCAAACATCATATTATTAAAATATACTTAACATTACAAACAATACTTTATTAAAAACACCTAACAAACATAAACCTAAACTTCAAAAATAGGCTGGATAATCCCAAATCTGAGAGTTGTTGGAGTCACAACCATCATCTTAAGGATCAAGATTCGCCAACCTCTCTTCCTCTATCTGAGCCTCCCACCTGCTCAGTTCCCGCTCCATGTCAGAAGTCCAATCACCATCACCAACATCCATATTTTCCTCAAAGCTTAGCTGGAAGTGATCCAGATGAGGCAATTGTTGTTGTTGTTCAACAACTCTTGGTGCGGATGAACTTGATGCACCATAATGGGGTTGTTGTGGTGGTGGTGGATTTTGTTGTTGTTGTTGTTGTTGTTGTTGTTGTTGTTCAACCCTAACAACACCAAATTTTTTTTCAAAACTCCAACGAATTTTATTGGAGATCTGGGCCTGAGTCTGACCGACACAAGCCCTCAATGATTCAATAACAGCGGCGTTCTTGCGGTACTCATCCTCCAAGAATTTATCAATCACTTGCCTCCTCTCCGCCGATATATCTGTGCATCTCACATAGCGTTCTCTAAGTTCTTGATTAAAATATTTTGCCATCTCATACTGATTTATGGCCTCCACAATCGCATTTTGGCGATCCACATCGCTATTCTCAGTTTCTGCTTTGATGAACAATCGAAATTGTTCAGGGGCATGTGGAAGTCTGCAAGGCATCAAGTGTTTTGTGTGTGTGTGTGTGTGAAAAACCCAAGTATGCCAGTGGTATTTAAAAAGGGGTTTGGAAATATTTTTCCTTTATTTTATTTTGGTAGACATGACCGTTAGTAATTACTGTTCACTAGCCGTTATTCTACTATTCGTGATCACTCTTCTCAATATTCACATCTCTTAAATACATCAGTTATTTTGTCTTGTCTAGTACAGGTAAATCTAACTGAGTCACGTATTTTAGGAATAAAAATCTCTTGACAACCTCTGTTCAAAAATTCTTTACTCGAGTAATCACATTTAATTTGAATTTCGGGACGAAATTCAGAATGACATGTGGGTACTGTAAAACCTCGCAAAAATTCATATAATTAACTTCGGTTAATTAAATAAATAATCTTTGTCATTATTGTAATTACCATTTTTACGGGGAAATTTAAAATTTTATTTGTATATTAAAATGGTCACGATTACGATATTGCCAAATTCACCAAACGACAAAACAAGTTATCGACACAATTAACAAAATATTAATTTCACTAAACTTAATTAATAAAACTAATTAAAAAAAACAAATAGGGCCTTGTTTTTAATAAGCCAACCGGCCCAATTTATTAACCCAAAATTCATTACAAATAATTAATACAAATCGATTAAGCATGCTACAAAACGTCTCGTTCATTTCTAATTTCTACACACGACCTACGTATATTTTCGCACATCCTCATTAACCTCCTAGCCAACTATTAGTGTGTCAAATCTCACGTTCATACGTTGAGTTTTGATACGTTTTTAAGAGGCAAAGTGTTCGACTCGTACAAAACCAAACCGATTCACAACTTATTCAAATATTAACCGTTTTGATTCCCGTTTGTTTCTAAATGATCCTAATAATAATTCTATGGTGATTTCATGTTTAAATGTTAAGGATGGTCAGTTATATCCAAGGTTTACACGATATATCAAATCGTGTATGTATATATTTGATGTCGACATCTATAGTGAATCACCAAAACCATTCCCATCATTTTTGCTCTCACATTATATATTAAAAGCATATAATTCGTCCTATCATCCAAGTATCACTGACATGCATTGTCCTTGTGTCTCTTTGGGTGAATTTAGAACCATTTGATTCATTCTAATTGATACATATATACGATTCATGCATGCACTTGCTTCATTCCATTCTCAAACTCTTTTACCTATACGTTTCTTCCTAAACATCACCTCTACAACTCAGAAGTCGAATGATATATTAGTTTGGACGCAAGGAAGGAATATCGGGTTCGAATAATAAGTATAAAGATTGGGTTATACTTGGAAACGTGATATTCTTGTGTTCTATTCTATCACACTCGACCTCTTTATCACCTCTAAGGTGTTTGTAAGTCTTTTACAACTCATTTGAATCCAAATCACACGTTAAATTATTGTCATGCATCATAATTATTTTAGTTCGATCGTATATAGTTTCATATATATATTTCACGTACGTATATATTTTTAGTACACAAAAAGTGACTAGCCTCTATCTTGGAAGGCCTAGGAGTCACGTAGCACACAAATTTCACCTTACTTTTAATGTTACATGCATTTAACGAGCCTAAATTGAACCATGTTTCACACGTATTAAATCACCTAAACACTTAGAAAATAATTCAAGTTTTTCAAAATATATACTGGTTTCAAACATGCCACAAAACATACGTATAACTTTCAATTTCACGTAACAAGCACCCAATATTTTTCTACGTACTAATAGACCAACTAGAAAACTATTAGTTTCATATACACGACTTATAAAAATAATCACGTTTTGACATGCCAATCGAGCCAAAGTGAATCGACACAAACCGGATTTTTCAAATCAAAACTTTATATAAAAACTAATATTTGTCGATTGGGCTCAACCAAAGCCAAATAAGACTTAACGATTTAATGGCCCACTGGACCCATAAAATATATTTTTAGAATCACAAAAGAAGCCCAAGTTCAAGCCCAAAATAATTTTCATGCCTTCGCCTCTAAATTTTTAAATGGGCTTATGTATTGTTTCGTTAAGGCCCATAAGCTAGAAAATTAAGCTTTTCATAAAATAAGCTGTTGAAATAAACTTGAAATTAATAAAAGAAGCTACGGATATTTTTATAAAATTTTTATAATCATTTTTGTAAATTTGGACTAAAAATGTAACGCGACGACACCTAAAAGGACTAAAAATGCAAAACTGTGAAAACTAAGGACTAAAACTGTAAAAACAGAATTATTAAGGTAGAAAATGATTTATTATTAATCTCCAAGCTTAGATTGTAATTTTGGACAAGTAGTGGACTATAAATATAAAATAGATACGAAAAGGACTAATGGTGTAACGCTAATGCCGTTAGTATAAAAAGTATAAAAATTGGAAAAGGACAAGGACTACACATAATCTATTTGACATTCTCATTTTATTTTCTATTTTACAGCAACCATCACGTCATATGCATTTTATTACGTTTTATATATATATATATATATATATATATATATATATATATATATATATATATATATATATATATATATATATATATATATATATATATATATATATATATATATATATATATATATATATATATATATATTATTTATTTTTACGTTAATAATATATATAACGATATCTAAAAAGTTAATATTATTACTTACGATTAAAAAGGTAAAACTACGATTGATATTTTAAATAAAGTATTTTATCATATCATGCATGGCATAATAATTTCACTGCACATCATCTATTCGTCATAACGAATAATAATTATTCGTTATTCGTTCGTATTTACCAAATAGTATTTGGTTATATTCTCTGATAAATTTATTTATCAGGTTCCGTATCAAAGACGTTTCTATAATCATTCCCATAAATCTCATCCTACTTTACTTTTCATCATTTCCAAATCAATCCAGGTGAGTCATAGCCCCATTTCAATAATTGTTTTAAAACTTATTGGGGGAAATACATGCTTACATATACTTTGATAACTTGATAAGTATATGAAATAAAATACATGATTTAAATCAATTTCCTAATTGATATTAAAATAATATAATTTGTGATTTAAAATGTGATATATATAATACTTAATTGAAATACTGATACTCATATAATAATGCATTCAATTTGATTATTGTGGTATGTGATATATATATTTTACTGATGAATTACTTGACTGAAATATTGATACTCTGATGATAATGTTTCCAATTCGATTATTGTGATATGTGATATATATATGTTACTGTCGAAATACTTAAACTGAATTTCTGATACTCAAACGATAATATTTTCAAACTGAATTTCTGATACTCAAACGATAATATTTTCAAACTAAATTTCTGATACTCAAATGATACTGTTATTTAATTGATTACTGTGATACGATACTTGACTACATGATGTTATGCTAAATGAGCCCATTAGTCCTTGATATTGCCTAAGTTAGCTTATTGCCATATAGTCCCTCAATCATGAGCCATTAATCACTGTAATGTGAGCGCGAATATAGTGAACATATTCGAAACCTGTTTCGGATTGACCTCCGATCCCACTAATACTTGACGGAATACCATTATGCATATGATTAGTCGTATTAGTCGTGATACACTATATTTGAGACAAATAGGAATTGGCAAATCACCTATGATTAGAGGGCAAAATCTGTCATTGATTTGATAGAACACCCCCTTTGTTAACGTCTTGCGTGTCATGAGTCTTGGTGCAATATCTATAAAGGAAAGATATATGTTTTCAACATATATTTAGATACAGCTGTATAGGTTTGACCAAACGTGAATTGTATATCTGATTGATTTAGTATCATGAGTTTCCAGCTCATGTTAGGGTTATTGATTCTTTATTTGAATGTGATTGAATACTTATATGATTTATTTGTGAATATACTCGATACTTGTTTCATTACTGTTTGTATTTTATCAATACCAAATATTCCTGAACTCTAACAAAATAAAGGGTTTTTCCTAAAACTTTATGAACTCACCAACCTTTGTGTTGACACTTTTAAGCATGTGTATTTCAGGTAATTTAACGGAGCAGGACAAGACACGGAGTGGGCATTTATTAATCTGATAAATTAAAATGGTGTAAAAATCAAATTTGTCATTTTTACAAGCCTTTATATCTTTTCATAAGATTTTAAATTAAATGGTTCATCTTTTATCAAAATTATTATTTGAATGACAAATAACTTTCAAAACGTTTCTTTTAAACCATTTTATGTGGTTAAAACTTCGATCCTCACCGTAACACCCAAATTATTTTTCCGCTGCGACAAACTTAAATTTGGGGGTGTTACAGCCAACCATTGACTAATCGGCCGGTGGCAAGCTACGTGATCTAAGTGCGGAAGAATCATGGGAACTCATAGAAGATCTTGCTCTCTATGACAACGAAAGTTGGAATGATCCCCGTGATTTGAACAAAACGGTCAAGGCAATATCTTTGCCTTCGAACAATTCCAGCACTCCCGACCGTAGGATCATGGAACTTGAGGACCAAGTCAAGTTTCTCATGAAATCTTACGAAGCTCCTAAGCCTTCAAGCCAAGTGAACAAAATCACTTCTTCATGCGAATTATGTAGTGGTCCCCATGACACTCGTGATTGCGTGGAACTCTCCGTAACAGCTTTTGCGGACTACGCATCCTCGCGTATCGACGAAGCGGGAGATAAGTGATACACTTTCAAACCCGAGCCAAACCCTTACGGTGATTCCTACAACCCTTCTTGGAAAAATCACCCGAACCTTAGGTGGAAACAAAACCAAAACAATTCTTCCAATCCGCCTAATCGTTACCAACCAAACGGTCCACCCTCCAACCGTACTTTCAACAAAAATCCTTCTAATAACTATGGTAGTACCAACAATCTTGAAGGATTGATGTCCAAGTTTATGGCATCTCAAGAAGCTCGCATAGTTAAGTTTGAAACCGAATTCAACCAACAACAAACGGAGATGACCAATAAGATTGACAACTTGTTGAAAGCCCTCAACAACCAAGCGTTAACTACACCTAGGAAGGACACTAGGGACGCCAATAGCGGAATCCAAATTAAGGACCCCTCATCATCCAAACACGTCCACTTTGTCAATGTTGTCACCATTAAGCCAATAGATAAGGATATAGAAGAAAGTGACAAGGATGAAGGTGGAGTAGAAACCGAGACTAGGGATGAAATTAAGGACGTTGAGGTTAATAAGGGAGAAAAGTTAGAGGAAGTAGAAAATGTAGAAGAGTACTTTGATAAGTTGCCCACCAAGGAAGAACGGGAATATCACAAGGATTTATTCAATGATCCCGAGACACCATATATCATTGGTTCACCCCTTATTAAAGTAGGTGATCCCTCTAACATCAACATACCATGCAACATTGGGCATATGCATGTATGGAAAGCTTATATCGATCCTAGGTCTCCTATAAACATCATGACTAGGACTTACTATAATTGGGTAATGAAGAAGCAACTTGGTTATAGGATGATGCCCAACAAGAACTTGCTAAGTAATTTTGTAGGTAGAGTGAAAGGATTGCATGTGATTGTCGGAAACTTCACTTATGAGACCGATTTTATGATAGTGGAGGATACTCGTCCGGTGATAGATGATTGCCTAAGTCAAGTAGTGTTCGGAAAACCGTTCGTTGAGGCCTCTAAGATGAGTTATGATCTGACTCTAGGGATAGTTAGATTCAAGGAAGAGAATGATGAGATTGCCTACCAAATGCCCTATAAGATTGAACAATACCACCTCCTATTGAACATAGAAAAGGAACACAAACAAGCAGTTTACTATAGGAATGATGAGGATAGACGTAGAGGAGTAGAGTATGTTATGAATACAATACATGGTTTCTATAAAGAATGCTTGCAGCTAGGTATGGAGTACAAAACTAATATAGGAGATGACCTAGAGAGTGAAACCAGGGATGAGGTCACGTAATAGCCAATGACCTTGAGTCTAGCTACAAGACTCGTAAATAAAGAAAAGCGCTTCTTGGGAGGCAACTCATGCTTTGTGTGATTTTTATTTGTTTGATTGTTATTTGTTTCCGTATGCATGCTTTATTTTTATTGTTGGTAGATCATGTTTCAAAATAAAATGGTGAAAATACTTTATTTTGTCGTTTGACTTAGTCTTAACTTCATCCAAAGGTATTTCGCAAAAGATAAGTGTAAGGGGAAACCCCAAATATGTTTTTAAGAAACAAAATTGATCATGATTCTCCACAATATTAAATGAACATGTATATTCGTATTTGTTAGAGTCAAATGCTTGTATCGAGTCATAATGATGTTTTGCAGGATTTTCCAGGAAGTAGGACATAAGTTTTTCCAGAAATTTTTCGGAAACTTAACATAAAGATTTCTGCAGGTCACTTCTGACGGCGACAGGAAGAAACTCCTGACGGAGTCATGTGTAAAATTCTGGAAATTTTGCTAGTTTTGTTTTTCTAACGGAGTCTTAAAGTTTTTGTTAATTCTTTAGTTTTATAAACTCCAGGAAATCTGCAAACATTCATTCCACAAACATTATATCTTACTTTGTTTTCTAGGATTTGTTAGTATATATAGATTGCCGCCGATTTTACGCGAGGTTGCCTTGTTTGTTTTCTCAGGTTTAACAGGTTATGTATGACAAGAAGATGATTTATATTCTGGAAGGGAAGCTTTGATTGTTCATTTTCTTGGAGGGAGATCTAACCTTGTTACCGCACTATCCACACCGAACGAATCAGGGAAGTATTTGATTTCATTCTTTTACCTATTTTACTTTTATATTCTTTAATTGAACATTGGGGACAATGTTCATCCTAAGTGTAAGGGGAGGGTAAAATGATGATACCTTATAGGATACACTTTCACTTGAGTTTGTTTGTTTGATGGTAGGTGTGTAATAAAACTATGAAAAATACTTGTTAGTGTAATTTTAGCGCCAAATTTAAAATTTTTTTACAACATTTAGGAGTGAAACTTTAGCCTTAGCAAGCGTCTCATGGATAGGAGATTGTATGACTAGCACAAAACCGTACTATTCAGAAAAATTTTCCACCCAAATACGTGAGGATCGCCTTTAGATTTGATAGGAAAAGCATTTACTATTAGTGCTTATGAGTGTACCGGTAGCATTTAGATTCTAGAACTTGCGTTAGTGATGCATCCCGAGACCGCTAGTGAGACTACATTCGTGTAGTAGGATTTACTATATGATACGAGGCATTAGGATCACCCTTGTGTTAAACCCGTATCAAAATTACTTGACCATTTAAGTCATATTACTTGGCTAGTAAAGTCAACTAATTTTTCCCAAACCTTAGCGTTGTACTCATTTTTAGTACATGAAACCCCTAGTACACCCCTCCGAGCCTATCTTTTCGTTTCTAACTTTAAGCATCTTTCTTAAAGGAAGAATTTGTTACACCCCACTTAAATGTACAACCAAATCGCATTAGCCTTCCGTGTATGCACTCATCTTTAGTGCATTATTGTTACATGTTTAAACCCTTAGTTAATTATCTAATTGATTACATGGTTGCTAAGTCGAGTCATATCCTTGTACATATTGTTTTGGGACGATTGGGACTCATGGGTAAAGTACTTTTGTTATGGAGTAATGGGGAAGAACATCGTATTATTACCCCAAAATGTGCGTTAATCTTAAAAGTACTCCAAGTGTTTTGATTATCTTGATTCGAGTCATTAGATTAATTTATTGTAAAGTATGTAAAAATTCAAGTGTAAGGGGAATGTTCATTCCCTATGATGTATTATTTTGGATGGTAGGGTAAGAGTGTATGAAAAAAAAATCAAAAAATCAAGAAAAAAGAAAAAAAAAATAGAAAAAGAAAAGAAAAAAACATACGGACTACCATCCCATTTCATTCTATGTTTATTTTATGTTTTTGTTATTTTTCATTTATTAGCTTAAGTCGAGTCTAGTCTTGGCTTAGCAACGCCGTATTGTACATGTAATTAACCAAGATTATTAACTCGCCACCAGTAAAGATTGCCTATATCCAACAAAACCGTGTATTCCATATCCCTACACCTAACGTTATAACCCTTTAAAAGACCTCTTTGATAGTTTATCCTAGGTGCTTACGCCATGTGGTGGAGGTTTGATCCTTTCCCAAGCCTATGGTAATCTATTTTGCTATGACAGGTAGTGAGAGATGTTTTCCATTTCCATATTGTGATATATACTTTATTACACCCGAGAGATGTGAGTATCTAAACACTATTTGTGAGGTGCTAGCGTATGACCTCCGTGCTTGTCTTTGGTCTTTAGTAGAACGATTATTTATTGTAATTACTTTTATATTAGTGTTAAATGACCCATAAATTGTATTTTGATTAGAATAAAAGCGCATTTGCTTGAGGACAAGCAAATCTCAAGTGCAAGGGTATATGATGAGGCGAAAAATGATCCGTTTTTAAGGGGTCATTTAAGCCCGGAATTGAATTTCTTTGATCAAATATTGCCCTAAATCGTTCCTTTTGTGATTTTAGGTACTTTTGGAGTGAATTCTGGAAAAGGAAGCATTTTGGACGTTTTTGGAGCATAAAAGTGAAGAAAACGGCAAAGTCTTAATTTTCCTTGCTGGGAACAGTACCTGACGGCGTCACCAAATTCTTAATGACGACGTCAAGAGGAAAAACAAGAGGTGAAGAAGATGGAGTCCATGACGATCCAGAATGTTTTTGCACTAGGGCATGACGGCGTCACCATAGGCCGTCATGGCCCTTAACACATGACGGCCCAGAGGAAAAATGCTCTTAACGGCGTCAGATCTGGATCTAGGCAATCCGATTTTATTATGGGCGGCGGGTTGACAGCGTCAGAAGTTTCTTCTTGACGCCGTCACCTTGGAAAATCTATATATAGTTTTGTAATTTTCATTCATTAAAAGAGGACAATTTTAGGAACGACTTGGAGAAACCCTAGCACGATTTTAACAGTGTTTTCAAGGGTTTTCACTCCTTGAATCCTTTCATGTTCAATTAAGATAAGTATCCTTTCAATTCATTCAATATGTCTATGTGTTGTTTGAATATATCTTACACTTGTCTTGATTTTAACATGCTAGGCTAGATCTCTTGTGTGTTTGCTTAGATGTAGCGAAACCTAGATGTTGATTATGGGTTGATTGCTTGTTTATAGTTGTTACGGATGAATGATTTCGATGTTAGGCTTAAGAAAACGGGCAGACTTCCATAGTGTAACTTGCTTGAACGTCTTAAGAAACATGAACCAACGCGTACTAGGTTTTTATGGTTGTATTTAATGGATGAGCGAATTCTAGTGATCCCATGTTAGGAGCTTCTTGCAGGCTCGACATAGGAGTGAAGTAGGAGCTTATAGAGATGGGGAAGTACGTACGCTACCCCACGATTGGTATTAAGGAATATAACCCGTCATCCACGCAACTGTAACAAACTATCAACCTGTAAAAGATATCTAGGGAGTAATGAAATCTAAGTAAACAAAATTTTCCCATTTATTGTTCACACCACTAGTTTAATTAGCTTTATTTACATTTTTGTTATTTTATTTTGATTGCATCTTAGTTATTGGGTTAGTTGACTAGCAAATAATTCCGCCCACTCTTCCAATACCCGAGATTTTTACTTGCTTTTCATAAAATATAAAAATACAAAAAGAATCATCCCTCACCTCTAGACCTAGTTTTTAGGCTTTCTAATCCTAGCGACACTATTCCTGAGTTGAACGATCAATCCCCCGGTACTTGTCACTATACTATACTACAACGATCAGGTACACTGCCTGGTGGGGGCTGTAAGCTTCTCGAGAGGTAAAGCCTGGTGCAATTCCCACGCATCAAAGGGACTTAATATGAACCCTAAGTTTCAACCTTCTTATTCATTGGGAGGGTTTATTTTGCCATTCAAGGTTAGTAATTTCCCGTACCATTTTTGTACTTACATTGTATGTTGTACCAGTAACAACTTACAATGACTTAAATTTGCTACTATTTCAGATTTGGATTTTAGAAGCATCTCTCCAGAGTAGCCGGTGGTGGACAAAGGCGCCTAATATTCTTCCTAGAGCTGTAACATGGACTAAGAATGTTCCGTTTGAAGCAAATGTGAATTTCGGAGAGCTTTTTCCAATGGTAATTTGTATACATAAAATTATGGTATTTTTAATTCCATAATTGTCAACGATGTGTTACTGTTTTTAGTATTCAATGTAGTTTCGACGTGAAAGTTATTAAGCTTCTGTTTGTGCATAGCCCTCATTTATGCTTTTATTGGTTTCTTAGGGTGAAAAAAGTAACTATGAATTGTTTCCATCAAGGACCGAGGGAGCGTCTGAATCGTTTAGGCGTAGTGTTAGGTTTTTTAATTGGTACGTGCCTAGACCACCGCCGCTTGCTGAAGTTGGCCTTGTTGATGAGTATTTTCGTAAAAAAAGTGAAGCACAAAAGAAAATGCTAGCTGAAGATGCAGAGGAAGCTGTGGAAAACCGTACCAATCTGCGTACTGTTTCTATCATGGAACGTGTTGAGATTATACAAGAAATCTGCGGAAGTTTGCTGAAGCTACCGGCTGAGGTTCAGAGTCTGAAAGGACGTGTCCACAAACTTGAATTTGTTATTTATTTATAATTTGTAATATAACATTATGTGAACATTCATAGTTAAAATTTGTTTATATAAAAAAATTATTGATGACCAAATTATTTCTTTTGTAGATTCTGACTCGAAATAGAAAGGCTGGAGATACGGTTCAGAATGTCAACAAGGTCGAGCCGAAGTGTTCGCATGATAGCCAAAAAGTAAGTTCCCATTTTTTTAATTTTGATTTTGTTCTTGGTAAAAGCTTTATACGCTTACTTTGTGTTCCTTATCCTGTACTTGCAAACCTTATAGGGTAGAGTGGAATTTGGATCTAATGTAGAGACTGATCTTGCTAACGAGTATTGCACAAACTTAAATGATGACTTTCTGGACTTATTTGACGGACCGATTTAACAAACATAGAAATATGTTGTGCTTGACCATCATGAGCCATGGCAGAAAGCATTTGGCACCGGTTTACAGGTTTGTACACCCTGAACTAGTAACAAACAATACTTGCGACATAACGGTTTTTCTTATAAGTTAAAACACATGTTAAATGTTTCAGGATGTAAAAGTTGAGGAGCTATCTAACAGAGATGTTGAACAGGTTTTTTTTTTTTTTTTTTTTTTTTTTTTTTTTTTTTTTTTTTTTTTATTCGCAACAATAATGGAGTGCATTTGTATACTTTAGCATCGTGGGGTCATTTATAACTTGGTTTGTAATTTATGTTGTGAATTGTTTTAGGATGAATGGGTCATTTTGGATGATTGTGAGAAAGTTGATAAGCATGAGGCGGAGTTACGTAGGTTGGCTTCGGTTAGAAATGAAACTGTACGACTTAGACAGGAAGAGGCGAAAAGATTTGTGGATGGTGGGGTCATGAAACTGCCTCACATGAAACTTTGTTTAAACCGTCCTGGACCAAAGAAGAGGGAGTACAAATTTGTTTTGAGGCCGCCATTCACGGAAGAGCTTCCGAAACATGTTATTCCTACCTTGGAAACACTTAAAAGTCAAAAGACTATTCATGATCCTTTTATGCGTGAAATGTGTAGAGATGTCAAACCTTGGACAGAGGTACCACCTAAAGCCTTATACACTATGTTAGTATATTATGTCGTATTCAGTTCCACAATATACTATGATTACTTAATAAAGATATTATTCTTAATATTTGCAGGATCTCAAAAGGAGTCACAATAGTATCGACACAATTATACTTGATCGTGACTTTGAGGGATTTTTAAATAGTTCTTGGTCGCCTCGTTTCAAGTTTCCTTGGTGCAGTGATATTGTTGTTGATCGTCTTTTCTGGGAAAGTCTAGCTGGTCTTGACGATAAACGATCCAGTTGGTTACGTGACGAGGTAAAATCTCCTTTGTTGAATTTGCTTATTTACAGCTTTTCACAAATAGTAAAAGTTACCAAATTTGCTTATTTTCATATGCTTAAATGGTTTGTTAAAAAAATTGAAAACCTTAAAAAATAAATAAAAAGAAACGTTTGCAAAACCCAAGATTCGAACCTGGGTCTCACCACTCAGAACATAACCTCATACATATTGTTTGACTTTCTTTATAATGACATGCAGCACATCGATCTTTGGGTGATGTATATGTGGCACTTTAGACCTAATAATGTCGATTGGTGTATGGTTAGTTGTTACTTCTTGACAATTCTCCTTCAAGGTTCGATGCCACTGTTTTATGCGACTAACGAAGTATATGACTGTGCATGGGCTGATGTTGAGCGGGTACGTGTATGGATCGAACCTTTAAACATTTAAAGCATTATGCTATAAGTTATATTCATGTTTCTTAATAAACTATTCAGCTGTTCATCCCTATAAATGAACCTTTCACCCATTGGTCTCTTGCCGTGTTTTACATAAAAACCGGGGAGGTGGTATTTTATGACAGCGGTGAAACATATGAAGTGGAATATCGTGAGTGGTATTTCAAGATGAGGAGGTGTCTAAGGGAAAATCTTCCTTTTATACTTAAGGAGACAGGTGTATTTGAAAAGAAAGGAATCGACCACACTAGCTACCGTATAAATTTTCACCACGTAACTCACGTCCCCAAGCAGGGTGGTGTTTTCGGTGACTGTGGCATCTTTCTATGCATTTTCCTATACAGGTGACTAACACTTTCGGTACCGTGTATCATACTTTTCGTTACGTGTCTTATTTTATGTCAAATGTAAGATCCTTATTACTACACAGGTTGGCTTATGGGATCCCTCTGGTTATGGATGACTCTCTTCAAACAGCACTGGCATACAGAGAGACATTGATTCATTTCTACTTCAAGCACAAGATATGCTGCCCTTGTATGTTTCCACTAAGTTCTAATGCCATGACATTGTCACTCGTTGTTTAAGTTCCCTTTATATGTGTTTGTGTTTTAGTAACGATGGTACTTTAAGCGTTATGTGTTGGTATGTAATGTAACCATGACTAAAGATTGGTTTTACTCCAATCATTTTGGTACTTAATGTATGATGTGGTTACATTCCTTATTGTGGTTACATTCCTTATTATTTATGTTGTTGAAAGTTTATATTGGAAAATGAAATCATTGTAATATGAAAAAGGAACATTAAGACCAACAAGTTCTAGCATAACATATTATGTTTCAAGCAACAACATAATACAACTTAGACATTATCTTAGTACATTGTTAACCTAAGGGTCTGCCAAGTTAACCGGGTCGTAGACAAACGGCATTGATCATTGTGAACCCTGTGAGCTAACACGTCGGTTTTGGGGCCTTCCATTTTGAGTTTGTGAGCTCCCACTACTTCTGTGTGTACCTCCGGTTGATGACTTGCCACCCCTCTTCTGCAAAAGTCAAATTTGTTTAATCACATACTTAGTGGTAGTTTTGCAATACATTACTATAATAAATAAATAAAAAATACCTTTTTTTGCATCAACGGTTGTTTGCACGTCGCTCGGTTGTGTCCAAATACACCGCACCTCCCACACGAAATTTTTCTTGGCTCCTCTCCTCGAGATCTGATTATGTCTTTGTTTTTAGGTCTTCTGGCTGGTCTCTTATCCATAAGTGGTGGTTCTACTACCTGAATGTTGTTTGGTGTTTCCCATGTAGAAACGTCACCAGTTGGAAATATCAATGTTTGTACCTCGTTCCATGGTTGTAGTTCAATCTCCTTTCCGTCAGAGCCAAGCAAAGTTTTCAATGTGTTTTTATACACCTTTTGCTTACACTTCCTTCGGACTCTAGGTGTAGTTGGTGGTGGTTCAGTAAAAGGATGTTGTAGGTACACACTCTTCTTCCTTTCACGAGCAAATGGAACCTGGACAGTTTTAACCTTCTCATGCTCTTGAACAACGTTAGCAATTTCGACAACCGGCATGTCATCGTCAACGTTCAAGATCTCCACATGATTATCCCGTTCCATATCAGCTACCCCCTGACTAGTTTCCTGGAAAAAAAAGTGTAGGAATGCAAAGGAGATATAGTAACTTATTTTAACAAGAAAATTGGTATACAAAGGACTAAATTATCGATAAACTGAAAATATTTAACGTATAATTACCGGAGGAGGGGTGAAACTAATCAAGTCCATCAAAGCTTCTACTGCTATCAACCCTTCACTAGGATATGGACATATACGTTGAACTTCTTCATCCACATGCATCATTTCATCAGCGTTATTATCCTTGACAATAATAAAAAAAATTAATCATTAAATAAATAATACGAAACCATATTATATCATAATAAAAAATAATATTAAGAAGGGTGCATAATTATAAGTAACAACAAATAAGTTAGTGTCACACCTGTGAAGCATGAACACCGGAAACATCATCGGTGGTAACATTTGTTACAAACTTATCAACGCATACCGTCTTGATTCCCAAACCATTATCACCATCAACTGGGTTGGTCACGCAATTGTTCACCCCATTCGTACCGGTTTCCAAGACTCTCCCTGCATTACATTCTTCGACCAAATCATGCTTGTGTTTGTTAACACCCTCATAAGCATCTTTCAAAGTATTGCTAACACTAACACAAACATCAACCAAGTTATGGTTGTTCACAGAATCCGATAACTCCATGGAAACATCCGACTTTTTCCTAACCCCCCCCCCCCACCATTCTGTTTCTTTACAACATACTGAACACCCACAAGTACGTCAACCAAATTGTTACATCCGGTTTCACAACCCTTGACACCATTACTAGCAGTCACCGAATTTTGACCCCCAATTAGAGCTTCACCAATCTTAAGTCCTATGCTTTCAGCTTTCTAAACCACTATAGGAACGATCTGAGGTTTCAGTAGTTCTTCGATTGCAGTCAATCGAGTACTGATAGTTTTGTAGTTCGTCAATTCGTGTTCCATATCTGCCAACTTCTTTACAAGCTTTGATTTGCTCATACCATTCAACCCTTGATCAACAACCTCCGCATTCACCTCTTCTTCTTCCTCCTCAGTATCTTCCTCAACAGGTTTACAAGTTCTGGCATGCACTTCATGCTTAACCTCTTTGATAACTTCCTGTTTAACACGTTTGGTAACAAATGTATGACAAATCCTTGGGGCAAATTTTCTGTGTGCCAATGGTTTTGGAGTTTGGATGTTTGATGTCTCCAGTTGTTGGAAAAACTCAATACTGGATCGCCACCAAAGTGATTGGTTTTCGATAGGTGTCGGCATGAGTTTTTTTAAGGGGTGTGGTTGAATAAAATAAACGGTTGTAGTCAGATTTGTTAAACTTTGAATTATCACTCCAAGCCACACTGCGAGGAATAACATTATCTTCTTTTTTCCACCATAACCTTGAGTTAGGAAAGCTTTCCAATACAAAAATCTGCAAATATAACAACAAAGGAGTTAATATTTGTGAGCTGAAAATAAGCCATAAGAACAGTTTATATACTAACCCTACAAAAGTCTAAACAAGGTCAAAAATTAAAATATTAACGGAATGATACACTACAACACCTTAAACAGGTTGAAGACCTAGGTTAGAGGGGATTAAAACCGGTGAAAGATAATTTATTAAAAACCAAATTACAACTATACAAAATTTAAACTTAAAACAAATAAATTAAAATATAAATATAAATTGATGTTATGCTAGGTAGGGACAATATCAGCATTTGGCCAAATTGGGTAAAAAAAAATTCATTAATAGACCCTAAAAACTAGACCCTAATAAGCAGATTTGACAATAAGCAGTTTGAATAATAGCTTATTCAACCAATTTTGCACCAAAAGCTCACAATAGGCACATACAACTTATGTATGCTGTTATGCTAGGTAGGGACAGTATCAGCATTTGGCCAAATTGGGTAAAAAAATCATTAATAGACCCTACACTCATTTGGTTCACAGTTTTTTTAAATAAAAAACCTAAACTACGCTAATCTAAAACATAAAAACCAAATGGTGATTTAATCTAAACTATTATCCTTATACCAAACACCCCCTTAACTTGAGAAATTGGTGATTTAATCTACCCAACACTGATTTGGTTCAAAGTTTTTGAATACAATACCTAAACTAAGCTAATACAAGTACATCAAAGCTAAACTAGTTAAAAGGCAAAATTGACATATTTTAAGCAACAACCTAAACTAGTACATCAAAGCTACTTAACACAACCTAATAAGAATCAAACTTAATAGCTAATACAAGCTAAATTGAACAGCAATCAACCTCAATAAACAGATCTAAACTATGTAACTATATTATGCAAACTTTAGCTACAATTTAAAGGATAAAAACATTTGCATGTCAATTAAATATTATATATACTAACCTTCAAAGCAAAAACAAATCCGTACAGCGAATATGTAGCGGTGTATGAGGGACCCACTTTGATGTATTCTTCCAAATGTGTCTTTCTTTTCTTTGAAACAACATTGTAAACACTGTCGTGAAATTCCCTCCACATATATTCCCCCCAAGGAAAAGCATCCCACGCATAAAAATTATCAACTAGGCAAAGTATCTCGTTTGACATTACATGCCTGAGCTCTTGACCCATCAATACATAAATTAGTGCTAACAGCAGACATATACGCACGGCATCCTCATTGGACATTTTATTAAAACTTTCACTTTGCAGAACCCTGATAAGATCATAACCCTTTATTCTTTCAATACCCGGAAAAACACGCTCACAAAAACCAGACACTGATTCCTCCAAATGTTTTAAACTAATTTTGCCGAATCTTAAGCCAGTGAGTAAACAAAACTCTCTCCTACCAAACTCTAGTGTATGTTTATCTATCTCAAAATACATGGGGGTTTCGAAACTAGGGTTATCAATATGTTTTTGATGTTGAAGCATAAAATTGAGAACATGGTTATCATGGTCTTCTGATCTTAAATCCAACCATGGGCCCAAAACAGTGTTTCTAAACATGACATATCGATCCTCATTATAAGCCAACTTACCCTTAATGGTTGAAATTAAGTACAATTTAGATCGGACGGTAACTTTCGCATTATAAACCTACATAAAAAAAAAAAAAAAAAAAAAAAAAAAAAAAAAAAAAAAAAAAAAAAACTATTAACATTAATAATGAATTTTTAAAAAACAAAAAAAAAATAGAATTTTAAAAACCAATTAACATTAAAAATGAATTTTAACACTAAAAAACAAAAACAAAAGATAAGAATCATAGATGTTTAAACGTACGCTTTGACGTCTCCACGTCTCTTGTTCTTCAGGATTAACCTAAATCAAGTAAATGCAGAAAATTATATTAAACTAAACCACAAAAATCGTAACAACAACTGCGTAAAAATCATAAAATGTAAACTTACGATTTGACGTCTCTTCTTCTCCATGTAAAAATCATAAAATCGTAACAACAATTGGTGTAGATCGGCGGTTTGTGAAGATCACCACCACAATGTGTGCTATGTGTGTTTTTTAGATCTAGAGTTGAGAGAATAGTAGTGAGAATAGTGGGAATAGTATTAGGCGCGAGAAACGCGAAGACAAAATATTAAAAAATGGAATAGTAAAAATAATATTATTATATTCATTTGTTCCTTCCCGAGGAAATCTTATAAATATTTTGTTCCGTAAGTCGCACACCTAGTACAAGTAGCACAGCCGCCAGTTGCACACATAATTTGAATAAAACAAAATAGTAGTGGGGTCAGGAAATAGTTGATATGAAAGGTGTGTCATGCCACGTGTCAAGGGAAATAGTTGATATGAAAGGTGTGTCATGCCACGTGTCACACAATGTATAGAGTCGCACAGTAGCACAAGTCGCACATGGCAAAAATTGGAAATTGGATAAAAGTTGACTCAATTGTGATGCTAAATTCAATTTTAGGCGTAAAATTGAAATTTTCCCCATTTATAAGCAACACTGAAGTTCAATTAACACTAAAATATAAAAAGTTTCAAGTTTGATTCAAATTCTGCTAGATTACTTTCAAGTGGACATGCCAACCTTCCCAAAGAGTGCTTTACCCAGTTCGAATGTGTGCGGTGATGGGCTCACACCCGTAAATTATTTGACCAAAAGGTGAAAACCATAGTTTTCAAAAAAGAAAAACTTTGTTCTTCCTTAATCAAGTTCATGATGCAAACAAGCCGCACTAACACCATAATGGTACATGTTCCTTGCCGAGAACATTCCCCGAACACGAGTGATTTGTTGATGTTTTCAGCGTTGTCATGCATTTCTAGTAACATTGGTTTCTTCGGAAGATTACAAAAACATATGGTGCACATGATCACTGATACATCATACAAGAGTATAACATCACTCAAAGCATAAACAACGTGAATACTAATGATTATCTTCATAAAAATCAAGCAAACTACACATACACGTAATTCGACACATTCAAACTCCAGTCTAACAATCTTCAATCATTATGTACACGTAATAGTTTAACTATATGCAGCAACTTATGAAGCCAGACTACACATAATTTAGACAATGTCCATCAACCGTTGTCTTTGCAAAGCAAGCACAGCACATTTGTACATTCATCAGAGAAACTAAACTTCTTGAAACGTTTAGTGGTATACTGATATACAAAGAATCATAATAAGGACATAGATTATTACATGATAACCATGATTATCTAATAAAATGAGCACTATATACTAACACCTCACTACCTCAGTGTGGTAAAGTGGGACGACTTTCAGGATCAAGTATACCAGAAATAAGAGCAATCAATGCCCAGAACATGAGAATGCCGATCACAGCAGATCTCAATACTCTGTCACACCCTTCATTCACATCAGGGAACTCAAAATTTGACCCAAATGTCTGAAAGCCGCCTGTGCTTTCTGTATCTGCATTTAACTCTCTGCTGCTGATAAACTCGTTCATTTGAGGAATCTGCGTATGGAAATTGCTAAGCTTAGAGCATCGTGAGCATGCACATTCTCCACCAAGATACGACGGGAATGTTTGGAGGTACTCCAAGAGGTCGTTTTTGTACATCCGCCCAACTATTTTAAGCTTTTGTCGAGTTGTGGGTTTCAGAACCTAATAAAGAGCAATTTAGTAAGCACATCTTTACTGAATGGCAGTTATATTAGATGTTAAATTTGGTAGAAAGCCCCGAGAATTTTCAAAACTCCAAGCTTTGCTGTGTTACTTGAAAACTTTTAAGGGCATGTTTTTGAAGTTTATGTATGGTCTTATGAGCTTATCTGTTTTCGGCTAATATTTCGTAAGCTTAATTTTTCCGGCTTATTTTGGAACTTGTGGGCTTATATAAGTTTGTTATAACATAATGAACTTATATAAGTTTGTTATGACATAATAAACTTATATAAGAACATGAGTCCATAAATAAGCCAAAACAATGGGGCTTATGAAACATAAGCCGGACATATAAGCCCATAGATAAGCTTAAACAAACGCACCCTAACTTTTTATTAGCCAATGTAAAACAAGTTCATCAAATTTGCTGTTTTTGACAATTTCGTTCATACATAATGGTCACATTTTGTTTTATAGTTGTTCATTTCAGTATAGAAACCCCTAATTAGGTGTGTGCTATCATTATGGTACTGGAATCTGTGATATACTTGTCAAATTGGAAATTAGATGCTCAGATATGTCTATTCGAACAAAACAAACATTTATTAGTTTATCATGCAGACTGAGTATGACTATTTACTTTGCTCTTTGTAATGGTTAAAACTTTATTCAATCACTATTAGTATGTTAATCCCTAGTTTAGGTTTATGTACACTTGCAATACGACTTATAATATTCTGCATTTGTGTATGAGGAAACTGAAATCGTGAAAACATCAAAACAATAATATGTTTCTTCTTATGGAACATCGGAAGAATAAAGCTTACTTGAATGAAGGTTTGTGCAATAACTCTGGCAACTGGAGGAAGCCGAATAACAAACAAACAACCCAGACGATTTGGATAGTTATCTTGCAGAGTAGCTGCACAGGATCGAAGTAGTTGCATAGGAAATCTTAAAGATAATCCTTCACAATCCACCAATACTGTGACCTGAGGGTTTTCTGCATTAACTAGATTTAGGATTCCATGTTCTACCTGAGATACTGCAATTTCAAAAATATAATTAAGTGCAATTGCACACATAATCCCATGATTGGGAAGAAAATCAATTCTTTAAAAAAATAAAAAATATTAAAAAGATGTGAACATACCAATTGCTTGTGCAAAGCGAGGTCTTTCATTAGGTGGCAACCTAATGCAAGCAACAAGGCGAATAATGAGACATGGGCGGTTCTTAACATCAAATCCATGCCAAAATACCATATTTGACCACATTTCAAGTTCTTCTTGTGAAAGAATTCTGTAAGTCTCTCTCCAGCGAATTGCCTTTTTGACTAAAGTAAGCAAATATGAAAAATCACCATTTGCGGCCGCATGGAACCTATAAAGCTCATCCTCGTCTATTCTGCATGATTATCAGTTTGTCATGAATATCTGTAATAATTATATACTTTTTAAAAGATAAGCACAAATGAAATGAAGATTTTATTTCAGGAGGATGAAACAGCATAATGACTCTGAAAGACCTTATTTATTTCTAATTCATATGTCTAACAAATCTTAATCCCTATGTACTCATTTGACCAGCTTTCAAATATTTCATTGTTCATTTGATAGGCCCAAATCCCAATATAAACAATGAACAACTTACAATTTTCAGCCAAGAAAAATAAGAGAAACTACTAACTATATCCTTCAAGAGTTTTAAGCTTGTTTGCTCATTTGCCAAGAAGATAAAAGGTTTCAATTTAATGGTCAGGTTTGACATGGTCTTACCTTTTTATTAGCAAAAAAGAATGATCATGGTATCTAAAGTTAACCCAAACAAAGGGCCAAAACCGATCTCTTTAGGTATAGGCTTGCTGTTGAGAGTTAGCGTGAATGCTCCAGTAAAGAAGCTTGAAGCAGAACATGAAATGATATTTTATCTTTTTAATAATGACTCAATAGTAAGATCTTAATGAAAATAAGAGCATTATCTTTCTATTTATGGTTTCATATGTTCCATTCTCTCTTTATCCCAGCTGTGTAAGATCATTGTATTTAACAAATTTCATCTTGTTATCCAGTTTGTAGAATTAATAGTCGTATACAAATATACTCTCAGCCTGTAATAAATGTATATCCTGATTGTGCTAAATCACCTCTCTGGTAAATGAACACCCTGGTTGTCTAGCTCTCTATAAAGATCAATCAGCCAATCCGTTGATGACTGATGTGACCCGCTTCCACCAGTGACACTGCAAAGTACATGCCAAAAATTATATAAACAGATGATGGGTTCAAGTTTCTTGGGAGAAATCATTTAACCGCTTTTAGAGGGGGGAAAGGGGGGGGGGGGGGGGGGGGGGGGGGGGGGGGGAGCTGTAAGCAGCTATATAAAGATATATTGTTATTACAGTCAAGCAAAGTCTGACTGATGTAAAAGAGACATGATTATACTTCTTCACATACCTTACATCAACAGTGGACTCTGTAAGAGGCAACTCGGCATGATCTGGAACAGCATCACAATCACTTCTTCTATCTAAATTTTCTGTGTCATCTGAGTCGAGATTGTTTTCTTCTGACTGATTGGATAAAGTCGTTGCAATAGAGATCACTAGTAATGGCCTTGACAATATCTAGCATCAAGTAAAGTTATAGCCATCAACATTTAAGAACTTTTGAAGGGTAATGCAAAAGATATTTTAATGAGGCCTTGAGTATACATCCAGAGTGTGGAACAATGGGCCATGACAATGAACTCTTATTCAATGATTTTAAACATCAAACCAATGCACATCATACAGCTAACACAATGCAGATAACATATCCAAATCCACATAAATATTCTAACATTAATAGGCAGAAAACTGATTACTAAACATAATTGCCCATGTTAGACATGTATATACGTACTAAAAATTGTAGAATGATTCACAAGGATACTAAGTTTGAACATGTAAGATACATAACTAACACTTGGGATTTCAACATGAGGCCTATGTTGTCATTTTCATACAATTCTCTGTTAGAAATATCTCTATTAATCAATGAATATCTCGACACATAAGAATCAGAAAGGAAATACAGGGGATCTCAGTTTTCAACTCTGAAGGTACAGTACGATACTAAGGTGTGCATAACTAAAATTATACACGACATCAACATGCGTGACATAGATACATACCTGTGCCCCTTTAATCAAACTCCTAAATATATCCCACCTTTGAAGCCACTTGAGCGGTGGAAAGCAGAAAACTTGTAAAGCCTGCAGACCAGACCACACAAAAGGGCACTTTGCCTTTGATAATCTCCTAACTATCTCCAAGGCACCAACTTTTAGTAGAAACAATGCTGCGTCATTCACAGTCGAGTTTCTAACTTTCCCATTATTAAATAAAGGTATTTTCTTTAGAAATGTGTGGGAAAGAGGCTTCGAGCCAGAAGCAACCAAAGCTAATTTGGACGCTTTTCTGCTGGTCATAGAAGCTGCTGCTTCAGAGCTAATGGTTGGAACATGATTGTAAAACGAGTCTCCCATTTTTCAGAAATCTGATGAAGCGATATTGTAACTCAGAAAATGATGTGAATGTTATTTTTAAGAAAGAGCCCCCACCTTCTGGCCAAAAGAATCATTTTCGAGCTGCCAAGCTTGAGCTTCAAACAACTGCATATGCCAAACAGATCACAACTTCACAAGAAAAGCCTCGTTACTTACGTATCACTAAAACTAAAATCTAGCGGTCATCAACCTGCAAGCACATGAGATAAGCACACTTGTAATGATCACATGATGGCTTACTTAATATGGATGTTCTGGAGATATGGTGTACAATACTTAAGGGGCACAAAGAAAGTATAATACAACAGTTATAGTTTCCACTTAAAAACAAATTAGAACCTTCCTAGTGGTACAATGAAGCAGTATAAGGACAAATTTAAATTGTTAACGTTTAATTGGTGAACTGGAGTATTACCATCATCAAGTGAATTTTATAAAGTCGGCCACTCATTTTTCTCACAAAATACAGATGTTGACCTCAGTTAATTACCGATATGAAAGCAAATTGCCATATGTGATATACTGAAATCTGATAACCATATCAGCTAAGTGCAAACAACCCTGAAGTGGCCACGCCAACCTCGTGAAAAGGGAGGGCAAACCCCGTGGATTAGTCGGCTAAAAGGTCGGAAAACATGGTTAGCCAAAAAAAAAAAATTCAGCTAATCTTATAAGCCAATTGTATCTCACTATCGGTATTCCAGATAACTAAGCAGGTGTCTGAATGATCCCATTGCAGAACTGCATTTTCAAAAAAGCAGATAATCACTTTTTTTCCTTATGTTTGTTATACACTGTTTTTTAATCAAATAATAACTCCCAAAACACATTCCCAAACATCCTCAAAATCAACATTAAAGGCCCAAAAAAAAAAAAAAAAAAAAAAAACTGAGTAATAAATTCTATAGAATTTTGAATCCTGAAGTTCACGGGTAAATATCAACATTATAAATCTAAGTAGCATTCAATCAAACAATAATTATGTAAATAGATAAGGGGATTGAAAAAAACAAGTTTTACCTGGAATGGGTGAATTGAAAACAGAGATACTAGAGGAATGATTATAAGTTTAGTGATCTAAAAAGATGTTTGTACGTGGCATCGACAACTAATTGAGATTTGTTTTGTTTTGGGTTTGGTTTGTTTTTATTTGTTTCGCGCTGTCTGTCTGTCTATAGGTGTAACCGTCCACGTTACGTGTAGCAGGTGGCCATGACTTTGACTTAATTACTGTCTTTTTTTATACTTTTGTCACAACTCACAGCATAGGAAAATTTCTGAATAAGAAATTGCATTTTTTATTCAATCTGATAGTGTATGCAAAAAGTTTAGATAGGGGTGAGCATCGGACCGGATCTTGACCCGACTAATCCTGATTTCAAAAGTCACCTAAATCGTATATCGAATACTGACTCGAAAGTAGTCGGTTTTTTGGCCCGTCCCGACCCGTCCTGACAGTAGTTGGATTTTGCTTATATTTTGTCGGTTTTTTGCTCGTCCCGACCCGTCCCGAATCCCGAAAATGCTAAAAATCCATCCCGACTCCCGAACCGAGAAGCTGTTATTCGATTTTGAAACTATCAGTTTATGTCATAATTGGGTCAGTTGTCAGGACTCGGGCGGTTTTGCTCATGTTATCTTTGTTGTAATTGTATATTATTATTATTATTGCAAAACATGTATTTTATTTTAGTTTAAGTTTACAATCGCAACCAACACAATATTACCTTTCACGATTCTTATTCTAAAATTATTGATCACAAGACAAAAAAATATACGATTTAAAAAAGTAAAACTACGGAGTATACTCTTTAACCAACTAAATATGATACTTACCTTATTAAACTTTGTTTATATTGATTGAAACAAGGTAGACAATTACTTTTAGGAGGGAGTACTTTTGTTCTATACTAAATGTCAATTAATTAAAAACTTTACCGAGTATAGATTATATTTGATTAGTGAACAGTTTGTTAGTAAATTTTTCTAAAATTGTGTGCAGTTTGAAAATAGACACTTAACATTTTGTAAGATGATTTTTGATAGAGTGGATAGATATGTTTTACTATCATGTATAGGTGATCGCTAAAATGGTCCAACACATACATTTAGTAAGAGAAACGTACACGCGTGATTAGGTGCTCACACTTATTTCATGTATCTTGTCCGGTTTTAAATTAATACGTTTCAGTTTAAACGGATTTTACAATCACATTTCTTTCCTTGAATCACATATAGATCATTTTGAGTGTCATATCCAGTTTTCATGTTAATATACCACGCACGGGGTTATAACAAAAAAATTTGTTATATAAATATTGATTATTGCTAGTCTATATAAATATATACATTAATTTGTTTTGATTTTATGTGATAGATAATTACTTAAATAAGTGTTCTAAATGATAAATGTTAAATATTTTTTTTGTAAGATAGTTTGATCTAACATTTCATGTCGTTTTTTTCATGTTTGTGTTATTTTTTTTATTTTTTTTTAAATAAAGGGCTGGCGAAGGGACCAACGATGCAGCAATGGCGCATCCTCATGTGCAGTTTGGCGACGTTATTGAGAGAAAATAATAAATTAAGCCTTATAGATACAGACAATTTAAAAAATTTTTATGGGCCTTATTTAAAAAGTAATAATATTAAATGCTATTCCTTAACTAAAAAATAAAACACCCTCTGAAACAAGTTTGATATGAATTTACCATCCTAAAAGATACTCCACATAATCATGGGTCAGCACCATATTTGAACTTGTGACACGAGCTCCTTCTCTACCAACTAGCTATCCACATGGACGATGAACACATTTTCAACATTTTAAAGACTAGAACTGCAGTTTAGCTAAAGTACAAGGACGTGTTTTGCAATTTACCTTTAAAGATAAGTCAACAACGAGAATAAACTAGAAGAAACCAGTCCCAAACAGGAAAAGAATTTTCCGAAGAAGAGCCTCGAACCCTCTCAACAACACCAGACCACCATGAAGAAGAAGAAGAACATCCTCGAATCCACCAAACCCATCTTCCCCAACTTATATAATCTCCACCCGCCTTTCATCCTTCCCCATAATCAGCAAGAGAAACAAAAAACCAAACAAACGAGCATTCTTATCATTCATTCACAACTCAATTCTTTGTTAAGCTTTTTAATTTTCTTTATATAGAAAGATGTCTGGAAAAGGTGAAGGACCAGCTATTGGTATTGATTTAGGGACTACTTATTCATGCGTTGGTGTTTGGCAACATGACCGTGTGGAGATCATTGCTAATGATCAAGGGAATAGGACTACGCCGTCTTATGTAGCTTTTACGGATACTGAGAGGCTCATTGGTGACGCTGCTAAGAACCAGGTCGCTATGAACCCCACCAACACTGTTTTTGGTATGTCATTCTGTCTCTATTCCTCTCTTTTTTAGTATCCAGTTTCTTACATTGGTGCTAGTTATATAATATGATTGGCGATTGTAATGACAACCTTAAAGAATTGATTTTAGGCTTTACGGCAGTTTCTTGTTGGGTTTTTAGCATTGCTTTAAGGAAGTTTTGCTGTTTAAAAAAATACATTTGACAATGTAGATACTAGTTCATATGTTGGGATTTTGTTTACCTGTCTTTATGGCTTATGGCTTATTGAAGTTGATAAGCTCATAAGCCAAAAATTTGTGCTTATGAGCTTTTCAATAGTTCAAGCCCATAAGCCGGCCAAATAAGCTCAAACAAGCACCCCTGCAGAACATAATTAGTTAAAGGAGTTATTAATTAATTAATATTTAGTTTATCTACAAATTAAAGAATCGGGACCTGCAAAAATATTATTTTAGAGAATTTATTAATTGATCGAGTTTCTATTGTATTTTGGTCAAATCAAGTTACTCGTTATGAAATCCATAACTAGATTTTTGGATCATGTGTAGGTCAGGTTTTGATTTTGGATTACGAAAGTTAGGTTGGATTGTAGTTTTTGATATTTAGCATGCTCTAAGTTTGACCTTTACTTGATTTCGTCTTGTTCTTTGAGTTGATTTCAACAACTATATACAGAAAGTTAGTATTGTGATGAATTTACTGTTACTGTTTGATTGGTTAATGTTAATTGATCTTCAACTCTAACAGATCCTCATTGTGTTCTCTTTTTTCAGATGCCAAGCGTTTAATTGGAAGGAGGTTTTCTGACCCATCAGTGCAGAGTGACATGAAGCACTGGCCGTTCAAAGTCGTCCCTGGTCCGGCCGACAAGCCTATGATTGTTGTTAATTACAAGAACGAAGAGAAACAATTCTCTGCAGAAGAGATCTCTTCCATGGTTCTAGTCAAAATGAAGGAGATCGCTGAGGCCTATTTAGGTACCACCATAAAAAATGCTGTAGTCACTGTCCCTGCATACTTCAATGACTCGCAGCGTCAAGCCACTAAGGATGCTGGTACCATATCTGGTCTTAATGTCCTGAGAATCATCAACGAGCCGACTGCAGCTGCCATTGCTTATGGGCTTGATAAGAAGGCTTCGAGTACTGGTGAGAAGAACGTGCTGATTTTTGACTTGGGTGGTGGTACTTTTGATGTCTCTTTGCTCACTATAGAAGAGGGTATTTTTGAAGTGAAAGCGACTGCTGGAGATACGCATCTGGGTGGTGAAGACTTCGATAACCGGATGGTTAATCACTTTGTTCAGGAGTTTAAGAGAAAGAACAAGAAGGATATCAGTGGGAATCCAAGAGCTTTGAGGAGGTTGAGAACTGCTTGTGAAAGAGCGAAGAGGACTCTTTCATCAACTGCTCAAACCACTATTGAAATTGATTCTCTATACGAAGGAATTGATTTCTACTCGACCATTACTCGTGCAAGGTTTGAAGAGTTGAACATGGATTTGTTCAGGAAGTGTATGGAGCCGGTTGAGAAGTGTTTGAGAGATGCAAAGATAGACAAAAGCAGTGTTCATGATGTGGTTCTTGTTGGTGGCTCTACTCGGATTCCTAAAGTTCAACAATTGTTGCAAGATTTTTTCAACGGCAAAGACTTGTGCAAGAGCATCAACCCTGATGAAGCTGTGGCGTATGGTGCAGCGGTCCAAGCCGCTATTTTGAGTGGTGAAGGAAACCAAAAGGTTCAAGATTTGCTTTTGTTGGATGTGACACCTTTGTCACTTGGACTTGAGACTGCAGGTGGTGTTATGACGGTGTTGATTCCAAGAAACACAACCATTCCCACCAAGAAAGAGCAGGTGTTTTCTACTTACACGGATAATCAGCCAGGGGTTTTGATTCAAGTATATGAGGGTGAAAGAACAAGAACCAAAGACAACAATCTGTTGGGGAAATTTGAATTATCTGGAATCCCACCTGCTCCTCGTGGTGTACCTCAGATCAATGTCTGTTTTGACATTGATGCTAATGGTATCTTGAACGTGTCGGCAGAGGACAAAACTACAGGTAAAAAGAACAAGATCACGATTACGAATGACAAGGGACGTCTGTCTAAGGAGGAGATCGAGAAGATGGTGCAGGAGGCAGAAAAATACAAGGCTGAGGATGAAGAACACAAGAAGAAAGTTGAAGCAAAGAATGCCTTAGAAAACTATGCCTATAACATGCGCAACACCATCAAGGATGAGAAGATAGGCTCCAAGTTGCCTGCGGATGACAAGAAGAAAGTGGAGGATGCGGTGGAAGACGCCATCAAGTGGTTGGACGGGAATCAATTGGCGGAGGTTGAAGAGTTCGAGGACAAGATGAAAGAGCTCGAAGGGATTTGCAATCCAATTATTGCGAATATGTATCAGGGTGGGGCTGGTGGTCCAGATATGGGCGGAGGTATGGGCCCTGATGGCCCTTCGGCTGGTGCCACTAGCGGCGCTGGTCCTAAGATTGAAGAGGTGGATTAAGATGTTTTAGATGTTTTTAGAAGTGTTTGAAAATGCTTGTCTATGTAGTAGTTAGTTCTTATGATGTGTATGTCAACTGAAAGATGAACATGTTTATTTTCATTAAGTTATTTTGCTTTGGTTTAAGAAATGAGAAAAGTGCTGGTTTTTTTGTGAGGACTATTTCAGATTTTTGTGTATCAATAACTCAAGTTGAAAAAGTTATCGTTTAGAACTGAAAGCTAACTTTCTGGATCATGCAATTGCCAACCATTGTGCAAATAAACAAAACAGCATAAGAATATGATTTAATGAATTACAAATCAAAATCCCTTTACTGATCATGAAGGTGTACAAAATCCCCTCGCAAGGAGAAATCAAGTACAATCCTAGAATAGCTAATTGCTGAACTTGCTGTCTAGATAAAGTAGATTTAATCTATCAACAACCTTCACCCTTGGAGTGTTTATTGCTCACCTCCATAAAAAGTTAAGATTGAAAAACTTGTCATCAACCTGATTTTTCTTTTTCCTTTGAATTTCTCATAGAGCATCCATTATTCCATTAATCCTGACTTAAAAGGGATGACCTGTATGAAAATTTACCAACTTGAAACATTCATTCTTGACTTTTTCTCTTTGCAGCAAGTACAATAAACTATGTCTGAAAGGTGTTGCTCATTTCTGTATAATCACTTGGTGATCTGGTCTCCTTGTAGCAAAACATTGTGGTAGAAGATTTAGTGTTATCTAAAGATGAGATATAAAAACCAAGTCGTCTTTCTCTATCTACAAAGTGAAAACTCACCATCAACCGGAAACCTACCACGACCCACCCTACACACACTACGTTGTATATGAAAGATGGGGTTTAGTAATGACATGTTGTAATATTCGAGCAGTTCTGATTTGTTTCCTCCTTTGATTTGTGGGCGCGTAAAGGGTGTGGAGGGAGTGCGTTGTGTGGCTGTTCCATGTTCCGACGGTGGTGATGGGTGTAGGTGCAATGTTTTTTTAACAAGTGCAATGGTTGTGGCCGGTGGGATTTGTAGTAAGACTAGAGGTAATGGGAGCATATACGTAAGGTGCACCCTTACTCGTGAACCTCCTACTTGGCTTTTGTCTCACGCGTGACCAAAGGAAGATGAGGGAAGTGGTAACCCTCCTCATCTTTTCGCTTTTATGCAAATGTGAGCCTCCATGTATGTATTTATTGTTATTTATTTGTTTTGTGATTGTGTGTAAGGTATTTTAATAAAAATGTAAGAGTAGTAATCATTACAGGTGAAAGATGAGAAAAAGTGAGGGGAGATGAATGGTGATGTGGCGCTGAAGTAGAAAATAAGGGAGTGGTAACCGCTACTTTTATATAATAGAGAAAAAGAGGGCATATATTGTATCATGGTGTGTGTTAGAGAGTGAAGTGACACGCGAGATGTGTGTGGAAATAAAAAATAATGTAAAGTGACAAGTTTACTCTCGTGTGCAAGTTAAGACGGATTTTGCCATTAAAAGATAACATCCGTTTGACCAAAGGACTGTGGATGTTAAGAGTTTTAGAGTTAAGGACCATTTGCATTAAAAAAAATCAAAGGACTATATATGCAATCCAACGCTAACCACAAGCACGAGTAATTTACTCTATTTTAAATATAAATGTTCACTATCCAACAAATAGACATCAAACTAAATGGCAAAAATGATCCATGCGGTTAACAAACGATTACAATCATAGTCCCTGAAAGAATGCAAAAAAGGTCCTTATCATTTACTTTAGATTACATAAATAGTCCCTGAGTTAACTCTATGGGTTGTTTGTGTAACAATAAATTAAAAGTCCCTCCGGTTTACGTATGTTGCCAAAGAATCCCTTAAAAGAAAAAAAAAAAAAAAAAAAAAAAAAAAAATGAAAAGAAAAAAATGTCTATCATTTACTTACCGTTAGAGAAATAGTCCCTAGGTGAAATCTAAGAACTGTTTGTGTAACGAACACTTGCAATTATAGACACTATCCTTAGGTTAAATCCGGGGACTACTTGTTTGGCGAAAAATTACATATATAGTCTCTGTAGTCATCTGTCAATTTCAGAAATGATCCATCAGTTAAATCTAAAAAATGTTTGTGTAACCAAAAATAATTTCGGGTGAGATCCCACGCCCCGCAACGAAGCGTGGCTAAAAAAATCCTCGTTATAAGAAACATGTGAATTTTACAAAATTAATGACTAAAAATAGTTTGACTAATTGTAAAACCCGTCCTTTTGGTTTGGTCAAATTATAGACACAATCTTTATAAATCCAAAAATTTCAAACGTAGGCTTTGTAGGAAACTTTTATGTGCAACTATCATCTCTAACATAAGAACATATGAACTTCAGAAATGTATATGCAGTCGGTAGTCCTCGATAGAGACATACACCAAAATTACTCACATGGATCATGTATGCATTTTTGAAGATGTATAAAGTGCAATTTGGCTTATCATAGGAATGTTTTTGGAGTTCACTAAATTGTTTTAGGTAAAAGTTAATTGGAAAATTTTGAAATTTGTAATGAATAGTAACTTTGAGATGATATATCATATATCTATACCATATATAATAGGGAAGACATTTTTCCTCCATTAATTGTACTTTGAAGTTTTAAAGAATACAAGTTAATAAGCAATATGTACAAATGGTTAATGCTATGTATAATATATTAAATAATAAATTTTTTTACACATAATTATTTAAAATATTCATTAATGTAAGTTAAATGCCAAATTTTTGTTTGGTTATGAACATTAAAAAGGTTTGAAATTTGTATATTCAAAAACATTTATCATCTATGTATTTATTTTAGTAAAAGTTTAGTAAAATTTTAATAATGTTGCTAATAAAGTACGAAGATTTTTATGTGATTCATAAATCATGAAAATGTGTAATTTTGAATAACGAAATTTATATAAGCAATGCTAAATATATTAATATATTACTAATCATATATTGCAAAAACTAGTTTATACTACTATATATTTACACGTTATATAATATCTTGGCGAATATTACACAACATTTTAGCAAATATTTTTCATTGTCAATCATCACAATCTTGTAATACTACTGACTATCATTTTCGTTTCATTATTCCATCGTGACGTATAGGTACTTGATATCTTAATACTATGAAATAGTGTACGATAAATTATTCTTAGAATTTTCACATGTCATAGAAAAATATTGTTCATGAAAATTTTCATTACAGGGTCGCCGCAACACGAGAGTGAAAACTAAGGAGAATTACAAGGACCATTACCATAACTTTGTTTGAAGGAAAAAATGAGTCAGCAAGCATTTGACAATGGAGAATAGTCTAGAACAAACTAGGCGCCTGGAACCATCTCGCCTCTTAAAATTTCACAATGAACATCCTGGAACTCACGAAAGTAATCTTAACCCACTTATATATATAATCTCCAACCACCCTTCCTCATCATCACAAGAGAAACAAACAAGCAAGCAAGCAAACGCATTTTTGTCCCCAAAACAAATTCTCTGTTAAATTTTTTTAGTCAGTGTTTAAAAAGATGTCAGGAAAAGGTGAAGGACCAGCTATTGGTATTGATCTAGGAACAACTTATTCATGTGTTGGTGTTTGGCAACATGATCGTGTTGAGATCATTGCTAATGATCAAGGGAATAGAACCACACCTTCTTATGTTGCTTTTACTGATACTGAGAGGCTCATTGGTGACGCTGCTAAGAATCAAGTCGCTATGAACCCTACCAACACTGTTTTCGGTATGTCCTCTTTTCCTATAGAATGTCTTTAATTTTTAGATTTTATGTTTGATATACTTAGTGATGCAAACAGAGTGTTGTTTCTGAATTACTAGTATAAGCTTTTTAATTTGAAGTATGTCTAATGTTTTAGTTTATGTCATGAATCGGATGTGGGATGTGGGATGTTTGTTAGGTTCGTTTTTTGTTATTTGCTATGAAACATATAGATTATGTGTTTTAACACTTTAACTCCAGCTAAGTAATTATCCAGAAAATAGAGGATGCAAAACAGGGTGTTACTTCTAAATGAGGTTAGTTTTGGTTGATCTTAGGGGGTTGATGTTAGACCCTAGTCGGACTATAATTGTACTGTATGTTGAGCTGTTAGAATATTCTATGAACAAATTATGGTTCTGCAAGTTTAGTTTTCCTTGTTAAGACGAAGTGCAACCTTTTGATGAATTCAGTATTTCCATTTCATGTCTCTTTACAGTCATCTAGACAAGAGTTGTTCTTTAGCTAGCTTTGAATAGTTTTCAGGTGTTTAACTGGATGTTTTATTATGTGATGTTTGTGCAGATGCCAAGCGTTTAATTGGACGGAGGTTTTCTGATCCATCAGTGCAGAGCGACATGAAGCACTGGCCATTCAAAGTAGTAGCTGGCCCTGGTGACAAGCCCATGATTGTCGTCAATTACAAAAACGAAGAGAAACAATTCTCTGCTGAAGAAATCTCTTCCATGGTTTTAGTCAAAATGAAGGAAATTGCTGAGGCCTATCTTGGTACAACCATAAAAAATGCTGTCGTCACTGTCCCTGCATACTTCAATGACTCTCAGCGTCAAGCCACAAAAGATGCTGGTGCCATCTCTGGTCTTAATGTCATGAGAATCATCAACGAGCCGACGGCAGCTGCCATTGCTTACGGGCTTGACAAGAAGGCTTCAAGTGTTGGTGAGAAGAACGTGCTGATTTTCGACTTGGGTGGCGGTACTTTTGATGTTTCTTTGCTTACTATTGAAGAGGGTATCTTTGAAGTGAAGTCGACTGCTGGAGATACGCATTTGGGTGGTGAAGATTTTGATAACAGGATGGTTAATCACTTTGTTCAGGAGTTTAAGAGAAAGAACAAGAAGGATATCAGTGGGAATCCAAGAGCTTTGAGGAGATTGAGAACTGCTTGTGAAAGAGCAAAGAGGACTCTTTCATCAACTGCACAAACCACCATTGAGATCGATTCTCTTTACGAAGGAATTGATTTCTACTCGACTATCACTCGCGCAAGGTTTGAGGAGTTGTGCATGGATTTGTTCAGGAAGTGTATGGAGCCAGTCGAGAAGTGTTTAAGAGATGCGAAGATGGATAAGAGCAGTGTTCATGATGTGGTTCTTGTTGGTGGCTCTACTCGTATTCCCAAAGTTCAGCAATTATTACAAGATTTCTTCAACGGTAAAGAACTGTGTAAGAGCATCAACCCTGATGAAGCCGTGGCATATGGTGCAGCTGTCCAAGCAGCCATTTTGAGTGGTGAAGGGAACCAAAAGGTTCAAGATTTGCTTTTGTTGGATGTGACACCTTTGTCTCTAGGACTCGAGACTGCTGGTGGAGTTATGACAGTGTTGATACCAAGGAACACGACCATTCCCACCAAGAAAGAGCAGGTGTTCTCAACCTACTCGGATAATCAACCAGGGGTTTTGATCCAAGTTTACGAGGGTGAAAGAACACGCACCAAAGACAACAACCTTTTGGGGAAGTTTGAGTTATCTGGAATCCCACCGGCTCCTCGTGGAGTACCACAGATCAATGTCTGTTTTGACATTGATGCTAATGGGATCCTGAATGTGTCTGCAGAAGACAAAACCACAGGTCAGAAGAATAAGATCACGATTACAAATGACAAGGGAAGGTTGTCTAAAGAGGAGATAGAGAAGATGGTGCAGGAGGCAGAAAAATACAAGGCGGAGGACGAAGAACACAAGAAGAAGGTTGAAGCAAAGAATGCCTTAGAAAACTATGCCTATAACATGCGAAACACCATCAAGGATGATAAGATAAGCTCCAAGCTGCCTGCAGATGACAAGAAGAAGGTGGAGGATGCGGTGGAAGAGGCGATCAAGTGGTTGGACGGGAATCAGCTGGCTGAGGTTGAAGAGTTTGAGGACAAGATGAAAGAACTAGAAGGAGTTTGCAATCCAATTATTGCTAAGATGTATCAGGGCGGGGCTGGGCCTGATATGGGTGGAGGCATGGGCGCCGATGGGCCTGTGGCTGGTGGTGCAAGTGGCGGTGCTGGTCCTAAGATTGAAGAGGTGGATTAAGGTGCTCCGTATGTGTAGTTGTAATTGAAAATTCTTGTTTCTCTCTAGTAGTTGGTCTAGTGATGTGTATGTCAATTGAAAGCTGAATATGTTTACTTCCTTTGAGATGATGTTACTTTCAAGATTAGAGAAAAGTCATGCTTTTTTTGTGAGAACTCTTTTAGATTTTTTTGTATCAGAAACATCTTTATAACTTCGGGATTAAATGTCAGCAAGAAAACTAACTCATAGAACCGAAATGCTAACTTTCCGAGCTTTGCCAAGCGATTGTGCAAAACTTGAAGCATAAGGGATATATTGTGTATGGAAAGTGCGGTAGCAGTTGAACAAAGAAACTCAAGAACACAAGAATATGGTAATGAATTAAATGTTGCACATCTAACTCTATTCATTGGACTTGAAATGACGAAAAAAACCAGTTGACTAGTCAACTAATGAGGAAAGATAACGCTTGTTAGCCATAACGGGGCTCGAGGGACCATTTGCGCACCGTTCTGGAAGTTCAGGTACCTTGTACGCCACTAACAAGCTACTCCGTTTGACTTCTCACAGCCTTTGAAGGTCACATATACTTCACAAATCCACAATTTCTTTTTGCTAATCATAGTGCCCGACCAAAAAATGTTAAATCAACGAATTTGAACAACTTGAGTTATAGTATTTTGTTGATCAATTAAATCTCAGTATCTCACTTTTATCCAATTGTTTCAATTAAATCTCACTTTTACAAGCCGAAACATAAGCCATGAGCCTGCTATATAAGGCGAAACATACACCCTTTTAATTTCTTTAGAAAACAATGGGTGTATGTTTCGGCTTATATAGCTGGCTTATGGCTTATGTAGTTTTCAACTTATGTTTTATAACTTCGTTTTTTTAGCTTATTTTGAATCTTTTCGGCTTATATAAACTTATTATGACATGACAAACTTATATAAGCTAAACAATTTCAAAATAAACCACAAAAAATGAGCTTATGAAACATAAACCGAACACGCTATATAAACTGAAACAAACACCACCTAATTAATAAGTAACGGTTTAAACTGTCCAAACTTAGATTTAAGTAGACCCTTCTCTACTATTGAAAGAATTAGGGCCCGTTTGGTATGTGGAATTTGCTTGGGCTTTAGATTTAATTAATGCAAATCATGTGTTTGGTTGTTTTTATGGGGTTTAAAATTGGGACTCAACCCCAATGGTCCCACACTTTTCAAAAGTAGGGGGAGGGGTGGGGTTTGATAAATATTTATGTTTTTTGTGACCCACTTACAAATTTACTCTTATTTATCTTTATATTTATTTTTAATAATAATATTTTTTATTACAAAAATATTATATAAAATAATTAATATTATTAAATATTATTTTCTCTCTCCTACATCAAATCCAAATCCAAATCCTAATCTACAACTTTACATTTAAATCCAAATACTAATCTAAACCCATCTACAAACCAAACAGGCCCTTAGTTTCCTTAGTTTCTAGGCATCAGGTTGCCTCTTCTCCTTAAGAGAATCTTTTGTCTCAATCAAAGTTTTATAACTGGCTTTAGTTGATCATGAATACTAATAAAGAGATTATTGATACTCTTTGGAGATATTTCTCAACACACCTTTTTAGATGGTGATCCTTTAATGAATCCTTAATGTTGTTGGGAGTTTGGTTATCTTGGTGTAATTCGTCAAAGATATAGCTCCTGTATTTCATGTTGTTAATCGGTTTTTTCTTATATATCACAAAACTTTTGAATTTCGTCTTGTTAATGTATCGTGTGACCTAATTACCTAGAAATGCTCACGTGGATCAAGTTTTTTTCACATAGATCGTTGTAGTTTTTTCCAATCAACCAAACTTTCTCTTTCTTCTCTCGGTCAATATTATTAACCAGACACTCCTTTTCTTAAAAAAAATAAAATAAAATATGAACCTTATCTGCAAGAAATTCAAATAAACTTTTCATGTTCAATCAGATTTGTGATAAGTTCAATCCCAACAACTCTTCCATAAGTATTCAAACCCAAAACAAAATAAATGAACACTATATGACCACTTCCTTCCCTATATTCGAATATGTTTGTCCCAAATAATGCCTTTGAAACAATAAATAGTTAAAACAAAACAATGATTTAACTTTTCAAACGTGTAAATCTTTATTGATTAATAATTAAAGAATTACAAAGTGTTTTAGATAACACTAGGTGAATGACAATGGATGGTAAACTCTTTGAACAAGTAAACTTAATAGAACTTAAGTTTACGAGCAAACTTATATACAGTGCCTAATTCCCTTAAGCGACTCTACCCGGAAGTTTGTGAAAAAGTTAATTGCTTTTCTAATAGTAGATACTATTATTGTGAAAAAAACAACTATTTACTATGAACCAACATTCTCTTATATAGTGGTATAAAGGGGTCTTGATCTTTATTGCTTGAGACGTGGCATGAATCCAATGGAGAAGTACAATTTATTGTACGTCTATTCATAGAGTGTGTCTCACTGTATTAGTGAACTGTTTGCCATCAGTTCACTATCACTTGATTAACTTGTATTTGTCAGACTTTAATTTGAATAGCTTATATTTCCCCTATATTTGGTTTAAAAGTAAATTACCAGAACCCCGCCCATATTGAGCATGTTAGATAATAAAGGCCCGCAAGCCCGTTGGGTTTGGCCCATCTAGTTGCTACTTGCTAGGTTATGTTTAGGTTAGTCACTATTTAATCTCTTGTAATCTTCATATTTTATTGAATTTGATAAATACATTTTTAGTATTCTCTCTAATTTCTACATGGCATTAGAGCTATAAAAAAGAAAAAGAAAAAAGTTTGTACATTCTAAATTGTTTGTTGTTTGCCGTTTCTGTTCGCTTCTTTGTTTCTGTCGTCGGTTAAATCGGTTCATGACGTGATCTGATCAGGTTTAACTAATTAATTAAGTTGTTTGATCATTGATGTACTTAACAAAAGAACTTTACTAGCTAGGCTTTGTTTTGGATAATAAATGTTAGTGGGCCAGTTGTTTATAAATTGAATTGGTAGAGTAAATGTCAGGTATTACCGTGTTAGGTATATAATATACTAGCCTTATGTATTTAGAGGTTGACTTTTGATTGTTTAGTTAAAAGATCGAAGGAAGCTACTGCTTGAATTCTTTGGAGTTTAGTTTCATTTGGCGATAGGTTTCAAGTATGGATTGATAAGTTATAGAGTAAATTTCACCGTTAGTCCCTAAAGTTGTCGAGTTTTGCGTGGATCGTTCTTAAACTATTTTTTTTGGCATTTTCGTCCCTGAACTCCTCATTTTTGGCGTGGTTGGTCCCTGGAACATACTTTTGGCTAACGGACGTTCATTTGCATCGTTAGTTGACTAGTCAGCTGGGTTTTTGGTCATTTCACATTTTTTCAATGGCGCATTTGGTCCCTTCCCCCCCCCCCCCTTTTCCCGCCTATCTTCTTGGTAAACGTTCAACAACTGGTCAGCCTATTTATAACCTCGTTTGTATACACTAGATGACTCACCAACACAAAAATCCCTTTGAAAAAAACCACAATTAAAAATGGCAGCCCCAAATGAAAATGGTTGTTTTCCAAGTGAAGCTGACGAATACGGGTTTGTCTTAAACAACGCCTTGTTGTGGGACGCTGTGTTCAATGAATTCAGGTATGATTCCGTATTGGAATTTGGTAATTACAGGCAGGTTAGCACCGTCGTTAGGACACAGATACTGAGGTGGGTTCGTAGACAGGACTTTTACTGGGACGAGGTTTTGGGGTTGAATGAGGAAGAAGATATAGACGAGCAGGAGGAAGAGGAGCTGGAGCAGCAGCAGGGCATGGTGGAGCAGCAGCAGGGCGTGGTGGAGCAGCAGAATAATGTGGTGGATCAGCAGAATAATGTGGTGGATCAGCATCATAATGTGGTGGAGCAGCAGCCAAACCTGTTCGAGGATAGGTTGAATTTGGCAAGCAGGATTGCGGCTCTTGAAATATTCTTTAAAGAATATAAAGAAAGGATGGATATGAGGGGAAATGATGCAAGCAGGGCAGAGAGCTCTGGGTCGAATCGGTTGGGGTGAAAGCTTTGAATGATTATGGTGTTTCTATGGTTTTAGTATGTTTGTAATCTGGTGTTTATCTGATGTATGGAATGGTGATGTATGGAATGGTGGCTACTTTATAACTCTATCAATAAATAAATATGAAGTTTAATTACTAGTCATTGTTTATGGTTGATTGTGAATGTTTGATTGCCAACTCCATATCAAGGGCTGTTCAAGTCAACCACAAATTACTCTAATTGTATCTGCTGTAAACCCTTATCATAAGGAAGCCATGAGTTGCAGAATTTGTAAACTAGAAACATGAATACCATTAACTATTAAGTCATAAAACTAATCACCATAAGTTAAGTCTAATACATTAGCACCATTTATAGTAAGTTAAGAAATATTTACAACCATCATCAAAAGTGAACAAGTTTTTCAAAAGCATAAGACATGATACATCATCTTCATTTTGCCTTGCCTTTCCCCTTGCCCTTGCCTTTCCCTTTGGGTTTATCTGTTGCCTTTGCCTTTGCCTTTTGCCTTTGCCTTGCCTTTGCCTTTGCTACTTTGACCATGATCCTGGTCACATTTACGTTTCTTTGCCGGGATTGGCTCCTCATCTGGGACAGGCAGAGCTAGGACAGCAAGGTCAGCTGGGAGAGGCAGACCAGGTGGAATAACTTGGATAGGTACAGCTTCTATTGGCGAATCAGAGCTTGTAGAATCGGCTATTGAAAACTCAGAGGTTGAACCAGACTCAGTTTCTTGCTGTTCAATTAACCAGTCAAGCAATCCGGGTGGGATTGCGTAACCACCAGAACTTAAACTAGAACTGCTGGAAGATGAGCCAATTGGTCCTGGGTCACATTAATATAATTGGTACTGTTAGTGTTCAAAGGTTTGCATCAAACTACATTAATGTCTTTCTAAACACATACAAGCAAACAAATGAAGGCAAGGAGTGAAAAGTTTGATCAAATCATAACATAATCTCAATATGGTCTTTCAAATCTTAGTGTTCAAATGTAGGCATGCAACCACATTATGGTCTTTCTAAGCTTAGGAGTGAAAAGTTTGATCAAATCATAAAATAAGGTGACTATGGTCTTTCTAATGTTAGTGTTCAAATGTAGGCATCAGACTACATTATGGTCTTTCTAATCTTAGTAAACACATACAAGCAAACAAAACCCCCAAATGTTGTCAGTAAAAACAAGGTCAAATATGTTAAACAGGATAAACAACAATTAAATGGAGCAAAAGATGTATCAAATGATCAATAACAATTTATAGTTTACATACCTGGACGGGTAGGGGAGCTCATTGTGTTGATTTGGTTTTTTTTTTTGTGGGAAATTTAGGGTTTGATCGGGGTTAGTTACTGTTTGAGTGTTATGTATTTAATGTAACCAAGTGTGTGTTCAATACTCTAAGTTGCTTTTTATAGTAGGTAAGTTGTTTGACTTTAATTAGTCAAACAAATTGAATGGCACATTCAATGCTTGTTCAACAGATGGTTGAAAGTCAAATTTATTGCTAGATACACTTTGTATTTAATTTTTAAGGGCACACAGAGATAACACATTACAAATGTGACACTGTAGTATTGATCCATTATATTCTTTTGGTGCTGAGTACTTCTGCGTTGGTGGTTTGTGTAGGTCATCTTGTTTGACCAAGTTGACAAGCATTGACTTGTTTACTCTTTCAATGTAGCAGTACCTACTTTAATTCTACCAGTATCATTTTGTTTCAGCAGTACATTCTTTAATGAATGGTCACATTTAAGTTGAAGCTCATAACAGTTATTATACACAAATGAAGGAAATGATGAAATTCATTTCATGTCATTAAACTGAAACAGATTACACAAGATATTCAAACAAAACAGACATATAACCATTTTCTGTTTTTTTACACAAGCAATCCCTAAAGCAGGTTATACTCCTCTTCTTCTTGTTGCGGCCTCTCTTGATCAGCCTGTGCAAAAGCTGCTTCTTCCTCTAATGCAAGGTTTAATGCTTCTTCATCTAAACTCTGCTGAATTTCATCATCAACAACATTTCCAACAACGTGCATCTCAAATTCTGCCCTTTCCTCTTCTTCCATCAGTTTCATTATTTCTTCTTCCTCTAAAATTCCACTACAACCAGGAAGCGTATCTTTTTTGAATACCTTAACTAAGTTTTTCCTGGTAATGTTAAGATAATGGCCTGATTTTGGTGAAAACACAGAAACATTACGAAGAATCAAAGCAGCTCCTACAGTAATATCCTTTCCATTATCCCCCTCATTAATGATTTTATGATGTATTGTACCAGATAATTCACCTGAGAGATCTTTCACAGTAACTGTAAGATCTCCAAGCATGTTTGGGGTGCACGACTTTATTATAGCAACAACATGTTCAACTTTCCCCTTATTGATAAAGCTTCTGATATCACCTAAACATCCAATTACAACCCCCCGTTAGCATTTACATAGTCCACGGCGCTAAGCCATGGCCCACGTGTAAAATCCTCATCCTCACCCACGTCTTCCACAACTTTCCTCATATACTCCTGTGTGGAAATTATAGGCACGTCTCCACCTATCCGAGTTTCCTCTAATTTACGTAGCTTCGCCCTTTGATAGACACCCGCAGGACCCGAAATGATCCTAACAGGATCTTGGCCGGAAATTTCATCATTCTGGTGACCTGATGAAACACGTGGTGAGTTACTCATGTTGTTGTCGTTTTCCGTCACTCCAAGAACCTTGTTGCCAATTGATACTGTCCTTTATGGTGGTGTTTCTGAGGGCCTATAACTCGATTTTCTAAACGGGGACTATACGTGCAAAATGTTTTCCCAAATCAGGGACCTAAAACGAGATGAAAGGGTTCAAATAATTCTCATTTGCCAGACTTTTTAATTTCCCCGCCAATTCTTACTACCTCACAGAGTGTGTGTTTAGTCCCTGAATTACTGACCTAGTTTTACCATTAGTCCTCCAAATACTCATTCTATGTTAGTCCTTTGGGCATTTTTCCCGCCAAACCACCATGCCAATGACAACTCTCAGTTGTAACTATAAAACATGGCCCATTGCCATATCCATTTGCATCCAACAATTCCATATGGCTGAAAAGAAAAATAGTCTGTTCATTGCAACCCACAACTCCCAAATGGAACAATCAAGAACAAAATGGGCATCAATGCTGGCATTTATCGAAGATGTTGTTGACCATCTCCTTGAATGGTCTGATGAGGGCAGTGACGATCGACTCAACTTCACTGAGCTATGGTTGAAAAGGATTCATGAATGCCACAAGTTCAATAATGTGCTGAATGCCATAAAAAAAACTTAAGGGAAGAAGTTGACAAGCTGGAAAAAAAGGTTAGACATGAAAAGGTTTGTCCAATCAAGGCATGGGCAGATTGGAATGAAACCTTAGACAGCACACTTGTGAAACTAACTAATGGTGCAGTTAATGTGCCAAGAGTTAATCATGAAATTGTTGTTGATGAAGTTGTTACTCCTCAAGCTGTTGTTGGTGAACATGTAGAATCCAATGGAAGGCCTCTGAAGAGGAAAAGGGTGTATGCTGGTGACAAGAAGGATTTGGAAACCGATGGTTGTTTTTATGTTTAGTATTAGGTTCTTATGCCTTGGGTGTGGTTGTTATGGGTTGCTTCAGTTAATGTCTTTTGTACTCACCTATTATGCTTAATGAAAATAAGTTATTGTGTATCTGTTGACTGATTGTATGTTATGGGTTGCTTCAATACATAACAATTTCCAGAAACATAATTCATACCATTTAAAATGAAAGCTAACAAGACACAAATATGTTACTTTCATACTGTTTAAACATTTACAAACATAACTTTCATACTGTTTGATCATTTCCAAACATAACTTTCAGACTGTATGAAGATTTTCCTAACCAGGTCTTTTGCCATCTGAGTATCATCTTCGACAGTCAACTTTACAGATAACATCACACTGAGAGCATGTGTTGGCAATGGGTATTCTTTCTCCACCAGCATGTATATGTTAGTTCCAGCTTTTGTAGACACATGGTGAACTCCACATGTATCATACAATATCCATTTCAATGATGCTTCATCTGCAGTAAACTTCCACAATTTGTCATCTTTATCTGGTTCAAAAAGCCTATTCAAGTGAACCCATAGCATTTTTTCCTTGTCATCAGCTATCTCTGTTAACTTGAACCTTTCAGTGACTAAACTCCATAGGTTGACCAAATCTTCCCTGTCAAATGCTTTCATCATATCTTGAAAGTGTTTGTATACCTCAGAACGAGTTCCACATCTTATTATCTTCCAGTATTTTCCAAATTTATCAGTGTAGATCTCCCAGTCAATGATTGGATATTTGGCTTGTAAAGCTTCTGCATTCATACCGTCATATGGAACAATTTGCATCATATGCTGAATCTGATCTTCACTCAAATCTTCTTTATGTTGGCCTGCAACAAACGTTTTTTGCTTCTTACAAGACTTTGATTCTATGTGTGAACCACCTCTCTTGAATCTTGTACTTTGTTCTTCTAAATGCATTGGAATAAAGTTGGCAACCTTCCTTTTGGCAATACCGTGTAGCTTTACAATTTCGTCAAAGGATTTGCCTTTCAGTTTACTTGCAGTCCAATGATCTTGATTGATGAGATATCTCTTCATACCGCTCATTAACTATGCTTGAGTTTGTGGTTTATTCTTGTTTGCTTCTGCTTTCTTTGCAACATCTTTGTTTTTAATATTGTTGAGTAGATCTTTAATAGGATTGTCTCTGATATGAATTAATGTGTGTGCCGCTATTTCATCAACGTTAGGGGTACTACCAGTACAAACATATCCGCCACCAGTACCAATATGTTTAACAGCATCATTAACAGTATCTGCACCATGACTCTGTGCATAGTCATCAAACTTCATCGGTTTTGAAACATCATCCAAATCAAATTCCACCAAATCTTCTGAACTATCACAATCGACAATGGTTGATTTACTCTTACCTTTACTGTCCTTCAGTTTTTGGTGCAACTTCTTTACTTTTTGAATCAACTTGGTATAAGCACGAGCATAAAGTTGCTTTGTATTCTTCAAGTTTTCCTCCAACCCAGTAACTCTCTCTGGCCATTTTGTACAGATATCCATCAACTCTTTGTACTTCACACTACCCACATCACTTCCATCTGTGTTGAGTTTAGGGACAGGGGAACCATGAGGCATATCCCCCATTGTATCATGCGGCATGGGGTTTGCATTACCTGAAGCACCATCATGAGAACTTGGATCATAAGATGTTTCCATGGGTTGGGTGTTATCATTCATACCACTGGCCTGCCAAGTTTCTAAGCCTGTGAGTGTAGTGGCATCCCGCAGCATTGTCTCACAGATAGGCTCATCTGCTACATTTGGTTCAGTTGGAGATATAGGCTGAGGTATCACATAGTCATTTCTGATTCTTCTCGTAAATGTCTTTGTAACTTGAGTTTCTGATGATGATGGACCACTAATGGGTGTGTCATGAGACTCAACTTGGTTTGCAGATCCTTGACCCTCGAGTGGTGGAACAATCATTGATAAAAATAGTGGTGCTTCTCTCCCATTATAACCCACACAAAGCGTCCTCATATTCCTAAAAACCTTTTGATTAAGGGTTGGAGTTTTAAGAATGGTTTTGTGAGGTTGAAGCCGTTTCTTGTGTTTGTTCAAAATAATTTGAATAAATCTTGGATACATTAAAAATTTGTATTTGCTTTTCACATTTTTCACCATACCATCAAAAATGAATTTTGAAAAGTTAAACTTCCTTTTTGTGGCCAAGCAAACAATAGCAGTTGCTATGTTACTACTAAATTGTTCCCAACAAGTTTTCTTTGGACTTAAACAATGTAGTACAGTATGAATGAGAAATCTCCATTGAGGGGGGAATTGTGGTTTTTGAAAAGTTAAGTTATCAAAAGTTAACCCATACCCCATATAGTAAAGATTTTGAAAGATTTCATCATTTGGCAATGAACAAATACCCCCATTGTCTGATAGTTTCAGATGCCTCCTAACAGATGACTCAGTAATAGCCATGAATATGCCATCAACTGTAGCATTTATCTCTTTTTCTCCATTAGCAAGTGTTTTGACTTTGGCAGTTTGCCAAAACTGATTGATTTGGGAAACAAAAATAGTAGGATTTTGTGTAATAGCATACCTTATGTAACTTCTATTGAGAAAATTCACAATCTGGTGGAACACTTCACTTCCCTCCGGTTTCTGTAAGTAGGCTACCATGTTATGTGTCTTACAATTTTCCAAAATCGTCATTAAGGTTGTTAAAATTTTGATTAGGGTTCTGGGTTATGGTCGTTTAGAAGAGTATGTGTGTTTGGTAAACCCAATTGAGATGATATGGATGTGACTTAGGGTTTTGGGAAAATCAAATGAATTAAACTTTTGTTTGTATTGTGAATTAAAGAAAGATTGTGAATACTCGAATGTGGTGAAACCTATATGCGAACCAATACCCACAAAATATCTCAACGGTTATTAATGCATAGCGGGTATTCCCAAACAGTACCAAGGGTTACCCAACCGTAGTAAATTTGATCCTACCAGTACCAAATACACCCATGGCTTTATTTGACTTTTATAAGTCAACTTACAATCAGCACGCAAAATTACAAAGTGTTATATAACTAGAGATATTGTAGCTACTAACTCCAACTAAGAAAAGGCCAAATGATGTAAACAACACAAAATAGCCTTGTTCATTCAACATAAAATAAAAGTTTTATTCAACAAAAATTAAACATTACATGATACACTTAACAATTAAACTTGGGAGATTTTTCGGGATCAAATGACAAATGAAGGTTGTCATAATCCAAATGATCATCATCTGATGACTCTTCCTCTTCGTCAGACGCAATATATTTGCGTTTTCTGTATGCCAACATCTTCTTCCAAGTGTATTTACTTTTCCTACTTGCTTTTCCTCTAGCAGCTTGTTCTTGTTTTTCAAATTTTTTCAATTTTTTTGCTGTACTTGAAGCTTTTCTTTAAAATACCAATCAATTGTTTCTTCAAATGTCGGTTCTGGTACTTCCTCACTTTCTTCTTCAGCCTCTTCTAGTTGTTGAAGTATTGCAGCTTTTTCTTCAATGTCATTTGTTTGCACATGTTACATTCCTGGATTCTCTTGCATGTTAACATCTGCTTCATTCACTTGGACGTTAATTGTTGATGTTGATGCCATTTTTTTGATATTGTATAGATGTAAGTTGTTTTGAATGAGTTTGTTGTTTACAAATGTTCCAATTTATAACCATTGCTTAAGGCAACTGAACGGTTTTTTTTGCTTTGGAAAAGACACACGGCTTAGTAATTTATTGTTGAACGTTGTATACTACTAGTTTTGATAATGCAAACGGAACATAGGTTCAACAGACATTTATTACACATTTGATATCCTACCAGTACTAAATACACCCACCAGTACCAAGTTTTTTTCTCAACAGTATTAACCCAAATTGTTTGATACAATGCCTTTTCAACTTTTCCTTGTTATGCTTACTTGAAATCACATATTTTCTATGTGTTGTCTAATTCATTTGCATTTCCAAACTAACATCTTTGAATGTCTCATTTTATAACATCAAAAGGTATTGCCCATGCCATTCACTGACTTTTACAAGTCAACTTACAATGAAAACTCAAATAACAAAGTCTTATATAACTAGACTTATAATCCTTAATACGACCAACAAACAAAAGTCAAATGATTCAAAGATAGAAAACCTGCATATTTACTAATACTAGATGAGTATCTTACTTTTTACAACCAAAAATTTGGAGCATTTCCAAATATAACTTAATGTCAAAAAAGTTGGCCCATATCCAACTATAATTGAATGTACAATATAGCAGCAAAAGTAATTGTTTATAAACATATAATTAGAAGGACCCATACATCAAGTCAACTTTAAAACCATAAAACAGCCGGAGCATCTCGAGCTCTTAAACCAATTACGACTCCAGTCATAGGTGGTGGACTCTTGCCTATTTGAGCTAAAGTTGATGGAGGAGCTTGTGATGGAGCTTTTTTCTTTTGCCAACCTTTTTTTGAAGAACAAGGAGGTCCGCCTCTATGTCTTTTGGGAGCTGGTGTAGCAGCTGAAGTGGAAGCTTTGCCTCTTGCTCCTGAAGTTGATGGAGCTTTTTTCTTTTCACCGCCTGTTTTTTAAGAAGAAGGAGGTCTGCCTCTGGGTCTTTTGGGAGCTGGTGCAGCAGCTGAAGTGGAAGCTTTGCCTCTTGGACCTGAAGTTGATGGACCTTTTTTCTTTTGACCACCTGTTTTTGAAGATGAAGGAGGTCTGCCTCTGGGTCTTTTGAGAGCAGGTGCAGCAGTTGAAATGGAAGCTCTGCCTCTTTTGTCAGTATTGGAAGGTCTGGATATCTTTGGAACATCTTCAGCAATTGAACCTGAAGCAGCTTCATCTTTCAGAGCTGTGGATCTCTTTGAAGTGGAAGGCCTGGTTATTATTGGAGTAGGTTCATCCTCTTCAGTTGACACACTAATCACCTCATTTGCAACATCCTTTGCAGTACAAAATTCCTCTTCACTGGATACTTCCTCTTCACTTGGAACACCCTTCATTGCCTTCAAGTAGCACTGATACTCAAGGTTTAGCATCCTCTTTTCAAGCCATTGTTGCTTCCTTTCAAGGTGTTCAATCCTCTTGTCAACGGAAGCCACTTCTTGAGTGGATTTTTAACTCTCAAATCCGTAATCTCCTTGGTAAAAGTACACCTCCTCAATTGGTTCCATCCTTTTCTCAAGGATGGAAATCTTCTTCTCAAGGTTTTCAACCCTACTGACATAAACCTTATCCGGATGCTCATCTGAAACATACTAAGTTAACACATGTTAGATTTAATACATATATCCAACCAATATGGTAACTCTGTTTTTTTAGACATTCAAACACCCCCTAAAGGGCTACACTAGACAATGGGCACTCATTAGGTCAAATACAAAGCCCCTTAATTGCTAAAGTCAAACACCATTTGCACTTTGAGTAATGCAGTTTGACTTGATAAAGTCAATATGGATAAACACTTTGGTAAATCATAAACTAACCTAAATCATTCATTAGAGCCACAACAAAAGGGCAAATGAACATCAAAATGGTGTATACACATTCTCAAGGTTTGCCATTTTAAATAAATACCAAAATGCATACCTTTCTTCTCCTCTGCTGGCTTTCCCTCCATAGGTTTTAAGGTCTGACCCAACACAGCTTCAATGGTAGGAAATTCCTTAGTAGGTCCTTTTTTGAGAACTGTCAAAATAAGATGGAGCAGATGATCAAAAAAAGGTCAACTCAAATCATTTACTCTAAATTTAACTATAAACAATAACAATGCAACAATGTGCTAACCTTCCACCATAGCATAGTTCCATAAGGTGTCCAACATTTCATCAGACACCTCATCTCCTGGCTTCCAGCTATCCTTATAGGTTTCATAAAGATAATCTTTCATGTCTTCAGTCAACGTAACTTTGCTCCAATCTTTGTCGGCCATTGCAAGAATCAGCCGGCGTATGCGATTGTTTGTGTGTGACAATGATAGGGTTGTGATGTAAGAGGAGGAAGATGATCGGGTTTGTACAGTAACAAGTGAACCAATACGCTTGTAATAGCCGTTTAGTATTCAGGGACCAAGCCTTGCATAAGGCCATTGAAAAAATGTGAAATGACCAAAAACCCAGCTGACTAGTCAACTAACGATGCAAATGAACGTCCGTTAGCCAAAAGTATGTTCCAGGGACCAACCACGCCAAAAATGAGGAGTTCAGGGACGAAAATGCCAAAAAAAATAGTTTAAGGACGATCCACGCAAAACTCAACAACTTTAGGGACTAACAGTGAAATTTACTCTAAGTTATATTCGATTTTTATTTTTTGTATGTTTGAGTGTCGGTGGTTAATGGTTCGTGATATTGGATTTTGTATTATTTTTGGTGTTGGTATTGGTATCTGCATCGGTTTTGGGAGGATTTGCATTTATTCGTATTCTCCTATTCGTTTGAGTTATTGAAGGTATATATTGTATGAAAAGTATGGTTATGTATCTGGTTAAGTTGATTATGTTTCAGTTATGCACTGTATATATCTGGTCATGCACCTGATATTCTGTCGGTTTTGGTGTTGATGATGGCGATGTTATAATCTTAACTAATCTGACTAAGTCTTTAGTAGTTATATGTAGGGGTGACAATTCTCGACACGACACGATAAACGAAACAAACCTGACAAAAAGTTAAACAGATTTGGGTTAAGGATAAACAGGTTTGGGTAAAAAAAAATAGGTCAACCTGTCTAACCCGTTTAATAAACGGGCCGTGTTTGGGTTGAGTAAGTATTAAACAGGTTAACCCGCAAACCCGTTTAAGTATATATGCCTCTAAAAATAAAATATATAACTTGGTTTTATGTTAGATTTTGATTAAATGTATTTTGTTATGTAAGTGAATTATGATTATAACTCACATATCATTGAAATTGTTGTATAGTTATCTATGTTATTTTTATCAATTTTTAGATCGTTATATCTGTTTTGCTTTTAAATTAGTTAAATCGACAAAACACCAACTCTACTCGCCGCTTGACCTATTTACTTAAACAGGTTAAATGGGTCACAAACGGGTTACACGTGTTATACAGGTCTAGGTTAGGGTTGAGTTTCTTGACACGATTAATAAATGGGTCATGTTTGGGTAGTGGTTATAATAACTCGCCAACCCGAATAGGTTAACCCGAACATGACTCAATTGCCACCCCTAGTTATATGTAGCATTTCAACATCAACAACTTGTATTGATTATGGTTCCGCATTACATCTGGTTTTGCATTTGTCTGGTTATTTGTGGTTCGACATTTGTCTGATTTCACCTGGTTCTGTCTCGTTCTCCATCTGATTCTGCCTGGTTCCGCATTTGATTATATGTCTAGTTTTGTTATGTTTACATCTGCATGAATATGTTCTGTATCTGCACCTATTTGCATCTGTCTACCTGAATCTGCTCTTCATCTGCTCTGTCTGCATCGACCTGCTTGAATCTGCTCGTCATCTACTTCTGCCTGAATTTGTCTGGTGAATCTGTTGTTCATCTGCACTTGTCTGCATCTGCCTGGTCCTGCTCTTCATCTCATTTTGACTGTTTTAATCTCGTCAATCTCTTTACTTGTGTTGCTTTGCTTTGATTGCTTTCGTTTTGCGTCGACTTTGGTCCGTTTGTTTCAGACTTGACTGATTTCGTTGCGTTGGTAATATGCAATTTGACATGCATCATACTGAGACTCCGTCTAGCACCGAGTTTGCGCCCTGAGATGCTCCAAAGCTGCGTTTTTATTTCCTGCTTTAGTTTATTTTCAATTTGAAAAACTCTCAATGTTTACCGCTGCAGCATTGTGAGTTTGAGAGGGGATGTTAGATAATAAAATCCTGCAAGCCCGTTAGGTTTGGCCCAATTAGTTGCTAGGTTTTGTTTAGGTTAGTCACTATTTAATCATTTATAATCTTCACAGTTTATTGAATCTGATAAATACATTTTCAGTATTTTCTCTGATTTTTATAGAGCAAATGTATCATGAATGATAAATTTGAGAGTTGTGTTTTATTCAGAGACTACTTGTTGGGATCAAAGTTTTACTATTTTATCAAGTCTCGGTCATTTGTAATAATAGGTTGCTTAAGTTATTATTTACTTACATTAATATTATGTTACAAGTTTACTAGACTTAAGGTATTAGGTCCATGGGCTTGAAAGCCCACACGAAATGTAAGTGGAAGGAGAGGGAGTGTTGCCCTAGCTCCTTCCCTATAAATAGAAGCCTTAGGTCTCATGTAATACTTGGTTGTTTATATGATATCTTAAGGAAACTCTTGCACTTTTACTTCTCTTATTCAAATATTCACCCAAATCCTTATATCTATCTCATTCTTGTTTGTGTGAAATCAATATGGTGACCTAACAAGTGGTATCATTCGCCATATGAAGGTAAAGTTATTGTTTTCTCTTAGAAACCGAACCTAAAAGTGTTTTTATTTCGTTATTTTTATTGAATCTCTTGCAATTTCTTGTTTGTTTCTTGTTTTATATCACATATTTGCTTACAAATTCGTGGTACATAACACAACAAACAAAAAGTTTCAACTTTTTCAATCAAAATACACGATTTAGATCTTTGTACTTCTTTTCGAAAACATTTTCATTTTTGAAAAAGTTTATCAAGGTTTCAACTTTCTTCAAGAAATCATCATTTTATACCTAACAGTACAAAAATCTTTCAATAAAAACGCGTTTTTGGTAAGCTTTCTTTGAAAACAACAAACTGCCCAAATTTCGAAATCTTCTCCACGCCAAGTTTCGAAATCGTGTTCTTGCTCTTCCAATCGCCTTACGAATTGTGGACTCAGTCTTTTCTCTTTTGTATAAGAAAGAAAAGTACTTCGACTTATGGATAACTTTCGAAATTGTATAATTTCGAAAGTGTGTTAGTGATTTTGTGTTTTCGAAAACAGCTTATTTTTTCGAAATCACATCTTTTCGAAAAATTTCTTAAGTTTCGAAATCTCACAAAACATTCACTAAGTTTCGCGAATACTTTCTTAAGTTTCGAAATATACTTATTTCGCAAACATAAGTTTCGCAAACCTTAGTTTCGAAATCTACAAAACTTTCGCAATCACAAGATAAGAGACAAGTTTCGCAATCACTCTACATGCAAAATTTCGCAATCATTTACTTGCGCAAATTTTTCGAGATTTGGCAAACCTATACCTTCTACAAGATCCATCTTTTCACACAAGTGTTTCAATATGTCTCAACCACCGTACTACAACTTTAACCATCCTCAGCAACATCAGAATCAACAGTATCATCAGCAACAACAACAGTATCAACAATCACCACAATATTATCAACAACCGGTTTACTCACAACAACATATTCTCATGCAACAACATCAGATGGTTCCAATACAACAATCCTATCCCATGTCACCACAACAGAGCCAACTTCCACCAAAACCTACTCACTGGTTTGACAGAATGTGTGAAGTCATTTCAACTCAACAATACAGACATGAAGCAGGATCTATTGACACCCCACCAATGCTAACACCGGGAAATTATATTCAGTGGGCAAGTTGATTCTTAAGATTTATTGAACTCAATAAACCCAATGGTAAGTACATGAAACAAGTTATCCTTGAAGGACCGTTTCCGTGGCCTGTTAACTACGTTGGCGGTGACCCATCTGCTGATCCTCCAGTAGCTCCAACTGCTGTGCTTGTTCCTGAGTCTTCACTTACTGCTGAACAACACCACCATCGTGAAGCAGATGAGTATGCTATGTCTTACATTCTTCAAGGAATACCAAACATCATATTCAGAAGTGTTGATGCTCAGACAACTGCAAAAGCTATGTGGAAACACGTCCATCTACTTATGCAAGGCACACAATTGAACAAGGAAGACATGGAATCTAAACTTTACTTGGAATACACTAATATCATGATCAAACCAGGGGAGTCCCTTGAGTCTTACTTTCATCGTTTCACCAATGTCGTCAACGATTTAGAGAGACATGAAGTACCCCTTCCAAGAATCGCTGTCAATACAAAGTTTGTTAGTAGTCTGGGTCCTGAGTGGCAAAAGTATGTGACATTTGTGAGACAAGCTAAGAATCTTCATAGAGATCCATATGGTTTGTTGTACGACTATCTCAAGCACTATGAGTCTGAAGTTGAAAAAGATAAAGCCGCACGAGGAGGATATACACCACCACCTACTTCTAATCCCCTTGCACTCGTTGCTCAATCTCATGTTGCACATCCTCCGATGTCTAATCATGCTTATGATCAGGAAAGAATTATTTCAGTCACCAGCAACAACCTACTTTACAACATGCTTCTACTCAACTTGCTCCATATGACAACCATGATAGCATGTATTATTCTAATCAGATTGAAGATGATGATGATGACGTCAATACGTTGAATCAAGGACTTGCTCTTGTTGCTCGTGCTTTTAGCAAATTCTCTAACAAAACCAACAACCGTCTTCGTTCTTCATCAAATACAAGAAATCAAGCTATCGTTCAAGATGGTCGAGTTGAGATTCAGAACCGTAATCCTGGACGTTCAGGCTCAGGTAGGTATACTGGAAATTCTGGGTATGGACAAAGATTCAACAACAATGGGGGATTCAGAAACAATCCAAGTGCTCCTCAGCGAAGTAATGACAATGTTGCTAATAACAATACAGTATCTGGGAATGCGATATGGTGCTACAACTGCAACGAAAAAGGTCATATTGCAACAGCATGCCCTCAACCAAGAACCCGCGGCAGTCAGTTTCACAAGCAGGCATTACTCATGGCTCTCAAAGATGAAAAGGAAGGAACTTTCAATGCTCAAGAGAACAGTTTCTTTGCTAATGCTTACAACGATGATGATATGGAAGATCTTGAAGCCAATGCAGCTGTGATGCTTATGGCCAACATGCAGGAACATCAGTTGAATGATTCAGGCCCAGTGTTCACCACTGATGGTTTATCTCAGGTAAATGACCTAACCACATGCTCCATAGAATTTAATGCATCACCCTCTGTTTCTGAATCAGATCAGGCGCAAGTTGTTCCATCTGAACCATTTTTATCTTCTCAAGAGGATGAACAATTAGACACAGTTGTTATATTTGATGATGACATTGTCGTCTCATTTGATGATCCTATTGAGCAAGACGAAAATGACTATATTGAACAACATGAACCTTCTTCTGATCCAGATCCTGACTGTACAGTTATGGCCAAACAACTTAAAAAACAACTTCTTTCTAATCACATAATGGACGAGCAAACTAAAGTTTTGAAAGAAAATGCCGAGTTGAAAAAGGACATTGAATGTTATAAAATACAACTTTCAAATTTTCAAAATGCAGTTCATCGTGAAAAGTGCTTTGAAAATTCATTTCAGGTATCATATGTCAAAGAACAAAATCTTCAAAAGCAAATATATGACATAACTGAGTCAAACGGTAAATTGGTTTTCAAACTGGAAAATGAAAAACATGATCTTCAAAAACAAGTTGTTCAACTCCAACAGGAACTTTCAAAAACACAAACAGAGGTGACAACTTGCAAACAGGAATTTTATGAACATAAAGTGCAAAAACGAGAAAAAGAAAATACTTTAATTGAAGAAAATCTCGTTCTCGAACGTCAAATTAAAGCTTTTCAAAATATCGTTTATAAACATGGGGAATCTGTAACGACAATTCAAAAGTTTACTTTAAAACCAAGACAAGATAAAGGTTTTGCCCTCGGCGATTACAGATCCACTTTTCTTCGCACTGCATTCAAAACAATTCCTAAGCTGTACAGTATGGACCAATTGATGGATAATAATGTTGTGCGTGTTATTGTACATAATACTGAGGAAGAATACGAACTTGAAGAAAAGAGTCGATAAAAAATGAGTCAAGTTGAATATTGCAAACCATATGATTATTCAAAAGCTCCTCATATTTCAAAATCTTTTGTTCCGTCAAGAGAAATACCTGAGAAATCATGGTATGTAACTGAGTCTTATGTTTCATCTTCCGATGGAGCTCCTGTCAAACCCGTGGCACAAGTAAATGGTCCATTACCATCTTCTGGTAATGTGACACCATTACCTACACGCTGTAAAGTTTTAGACTATTTTCAAACATTCATGAAATGCATCGATAATTTGGAAAACTCATTGAACATCATTCACAAATTAAATTTGTTACTTTTCAATCAGCCTACGAGCGGGAAAAGCGAGACATTTTTCAAAAAAAAAAATTCTGCCTTTAGTTCAAAATCTGCGTTATTGGGCTACTCGTTGGGAACAGGAACTCCAAAAAGAAGTTACTGATACGAAAGATATTTTCGCTCTTAATGAAAATGCAATTTTGGTTCAACAACGCAAAAACCGATTTCTGAAAACAGATTCTGATCGACTCTTGGAAAAACTTCTCCATGTTGATATTTATACTCTCATCATGAATGATCTCTATTATTCCAGCAATGCTACGGTATTTGAAGATTATTGTGCTGGTCTTGTTTTGTTGAAGTCACAAAATGAAACATTGAAACATCAATATGAAATGTTGCGTCAAAACAGTGATGATGTAATAAACAAACTTTCGAACGAAATTTGTCAACTCAAACAAAAGCTTGATTGGTGTCAAGCTCAAAGTATTGAAACCGAATTGCAACTACGAAATAAAAATGCTTTTCTCAAAGACAAACGTCTTCAATATGAAAATGAAATTGCGGAGTTAAGAATTGAAAACGCCGAATGGCAACAAAACCGCGTGACATTCGTTATTGCAATGGTTTACTTGAGTCTGATATTCAGGACAAAAATCACATCATCATTGATTTGAAAGAGAAAATTAAGCTACTTCAGAAAGGAAAGTTTATTGACACCACTGTGATAGCACCAGGAATGTTTCAAATAGACAGAACAGATAAGGGTAATCATGCTAAGAGTTCTAATGTTAGTTCTTCCACTTCCACAGGACTAGTTTCCCCTAAGAGCGTTAGCAGCCCAAAGCCAAAAAGCGTTAAGAAGACTAAAAAGACTAGGCTCTCGCAACGTACAAGAGGAACACTAGAAGTGCAAGAAGTAGAAGATCACCTTAGGAACTTGAATAAAACTCATGTTGCATCTGATTTAGATTCTAATCTGGAAAATTGTAATCAAAATCTTAATGTAACGAATGCTGAACCCTCTAATGTTTTGAATATTAATGCATCTTGTGTGTTTTGTCGTCAAAGTGTGTTATCTGGTGATCATACCAAATGTGTAGCTAATAATCTTTTACATCATAAAAAGAAACGTAGATCTGGCTTTCCTTCTTGGCCCACTAATGCCTCTAAGTCTACCTTAGGAAAAACGCCAACTACCGTTTCAAATGATGTTGTAGTCAACCCAAGAGCAAAAATCAACAAATCTAGGAACACGCCAAAAGCTAGTGTATTCACTAAAAACAAAGCAAAAACTAGTTGGAATTGGCAACGTTGGTTACAATACAAACCAAATTTTAAATGGATTTCTAAACTGTTAAACACTTGTGTTTCTAACCAACAGGAACCCACTATTTCTTCAGGTTCCACCCTTACTTCTGTTCCATCTCTGTCTTCTTCTTGTGATGCAGGTGGTTCAGATCGTTCTCTGGATTGTTGATAGCGGTTGCACCCGACATATGACAGGCAATCTCAAACTGTTAAATAACTTTGTCTCAAAGTTTATTGGAACTGTCAGATTCGGGAATGATCAATACGCTTTAATCATGGGTTATGGAGACTACATGAATGGGAATATTGAAATTAGTAGAGTATATTATGTAGAAGGCTTGGGTCACAACCTCTTTTCAGTCGGTCAATTCTATGATGGAGATTTAGAAGTAGTATTTCGAGAGAAAACTTGTTTTGTTCGTGATCTACAAGGAAATGACTTAATGTCATGGAAACGTGACACTAACCTTTATACAATTTCAATGTCTGACATGATCACTTCATCTCCTATCTGTCTTCTATCCAAAGCTGAAACGACTAAATCCTGGTTATGGCACAAACGCCTTTCTCACTTGAATTTCAAAACGATGACAGATCTTGCTCGTCACAAATTAGTTGAAGGCTTTCCAAGATTCCGTTATGCCAAAGATCACCTATGTCCAGCCTGTGAACAAGGAAAAAGTACTCGTGCTCATTTTCCCTCAAAACCTGAACACAGTACTAATCACGTTTTACAAATGCTTCATATGGATTTGTGTGGTCCGATGCGTGTTCAAACGATCAACGGTAAACGCTACATCTTAGTAATTGTTGATGATTACTCTCGCTGGACTTGGGTTTATTTTCTTCGAAGTAAAGATCAAGCTCCTCAAATGATCATCACCTTTCTCACCAAAATACAAGTTCAGCTACGCAATACAGTCAGAATTGTAAGAACTGACAATGGCACAGAATTTAAGAATCAGACTCTAAGGTCGTATTTTAAGAAAGTGGGAATTGAACATCAAACATCTATTCCACGCACACCCGAACAGAATGGAGTAGTCGAAAGGCGCAACAGAACGTTAGTGGAAGCTGCTCGAACGATGTTAATCAATGCTCAATTACCAGATTACTTATAGGCAGAAGCTGTTTCAACCGCTTGTTACACTCAAAACCGTTGCATGATCACAAAACGCCATCACAAAACCCCATATCAGATTGTTCACAAAAGGAAACCGAACATCAGTCACTTTCATGTATTTGGAGCTTTATGTTACCCAGTCAATGATCGTGATGATCTAGGTAAACTTAAAGCAAAGGATGACATTGGAATATTTATAGGATACTGTGAAAATTCAAAAGGCTATCGGATATGGAATCGTCATACTCGGGAAATTCAGGAAACTATTCATGCTAATTTCGATGAACTCACTCAAATGGCTTCTGAGCATAACGGCTTAGGACCCGCAACCAACCATCTTAACTTTCCGGTATCTTCGGCTGAACCATTGTCACTTTCTCGTAAAGAAGTGGAAACCTTGTTTGCTCCATTGTTTGATGATACGCCTGTTAACCGTCCATCTGAGGCCACACCAAATTCCGCTGCACATCTTGATCAACATCAAGTACCTGATACACCTCAACAAACAACAACTACTGTTGAAAGAGACGGTCCTCCGGTCATATCACCTACAACAACAGAACAAACCGGGTCCAACTCACGACAATCAGCTGGGGATTCCATACCTTTATCAGTTCCACAACCCGCAGGGCCTGACCCAGAACCATTCATTAACCCATTTGCAAATGCTCAACCTGTCCCCGACATTGCTGAGTCATCTACACGCAATTTGGGTCCTGCTCACTTGCGAGATACTTATCAACTTCATCCCTCGACACACAAATGGACTAGAGATTACCCCTTAGTTCAAATTATTGGTCATCCAGATGCACCAATTATGACAAGACAACACCTTCACACAGACGGTGAAACTTGCATTTATGCACTCACAGTTTGTGAAACCGTACCTAAAAATGTCAAAGAAGCTATGACTTATGAAAACTGGATTGAGTCTATGCAAGAAGAATTCGAATCCTTTCAAAGATTAGAAGTCTGGGAAATGGTTGAAAAACCAGAAGGAATCATTGTCATTGGTTTAAAATGGATCTGGAAAAACAAACTGGATGCAGAAGGCACTGTCATACGCAACAAATCACGCTTGGTAGCAAAAGGATACTCTCAAGAAGAAGGAATCGATTTTGAAGAATCATTTGCCCCAGTAGCTAGACTTGAAGCTATACGGATATTCTTAGCATTTGCTGCTCATCGGAATATGATTGTTTACCAAATGGACGTGAAAACGGCTTTTCTAAATGGTCAACTCCGAGAAGTGGTTTATGTCAGTCAACCTGAAGGATTCGTTGATCCAGAACGTCCCAACCATGTCTACAAGCTTAAGAAGTCTCTCTACGGTCTCAAGCAAGCCCCCAGGGCATGGTATGATAAGCTTTCTAAATTCCTGTTGGCTAATGATTTTACTCTAGGCTCGGTGGATCCAACACTGTTTACAAAAACATACGGGATGGACTTATTAATCGTTCAAATTTATGTCGATGACATTATTTTTGCTTCAACCAACAAAAATTACTCAATGGATTTTGCAAAATTAATGACATATAATTTTGAAATGTCCATGATGGGTGAACTTACGTTCTTTCTAGGACTACAAGTTCATCAATCACCCCGTGGAATTTTTCTGAATCAGTCCAAATATGCTCTTGAGATTTTAAAGAAACATGGGAAGCAAAGTTGTGATACTATGAATACACCGATGGCCAATTCCACTAAACTAGATGCTGATATACATGGGACTCCTGTTGACCCTACCAAATACCGAAGTATTATTGGGTCCCTCATGTACCTCACATCTAGCAGACCTGGCATTGTATTTGCTGTCTTTATGTGTTCTCGCTATCAATCTAACCCAACTGAAAAACACCTCAATGAAGCAAAAAGAATCCTTCGATACATAAAGGGAACCGTCCACTTGGGGATCTGGTATCCGAAGGATTCCGGTTTTGAACTAATAGCTTTTTCAGACGCTGACCATGCAGGATGCTTAGACTCGCGAAAAAGTACATCATGTGGCTTACAGTTTCTTGGAGATAAACTTGTGTCTTGGCAATCAAAGAAGCAGGACTGCACTTCACTGTCATCTACAGAATCTGAATACATAGCTATGTCTGCTTGTTGTGCTCAAGTCTTTTGGATGAGATCACAATTTAAAGACTATGGCTACCTATTCAATAAGATTCCGATCTACTGTGATTCAAAAAGTGCCATTGCAATCTCCTGCAACACAGTTCATCACTGTAAATCCAAACACATTGATCTCCGATATCATTTCATCAAGGAGCATGTCGAGAAGGGTACAGTTGAATTATATTTTGTGGGTACTGAGTACCAATTGGCGGACTTACTTACAAAACCATTAGCTCTATCAAGGTTTGCAAGTTTAGTTCACCAAATTGGTATGCGATGTTTGACACCAGTGGATCTGGAAAAGTTTCTAAAACAACATTAAAATATCAAACATCAAAATCTTAAACTATCTTTGTGAAATAGTTTTTTCTATTATTTTTCATTAATCACAAAAACACAAAAATATTTTTCTTTTCCATTAAAAAAAAAAAAAAAAAAAACAAAACCCTGCAAGTATATTGCTTTCTTTCAACACCTTGTTATTTTACAAGTGTTGAGGGGGAGACACGCTCACATTTTTTCTAAAATTTTTCAAATCGGTATACTTGCATATTACATTTGGATGCGTTGTTTCGGGATTTTATAGATATCTCATATCATGTTTCCACTTTCTCAAAATGGTGTCGTAAGGTAGTATACCTTTGATATTCTAAATGCATCTAACTTAAGGACTCATTATACATTAGTTATAGTTAAGGGACCATAAGTGACATTGTTCAAAAGTTTCAAAATAATAAAAACATACAACCCATTTTCTAAAACCTCACAATAACCTTCTCAAATCTTAAACCCTTTTGATATTCACGGCTCACATTCAAACAAGAAATCTAAGCTACCAATCTTCAAACCGTAAGTTACTACGTGATCTTTAGTAGATTTCTAACAATGGTTTTTGGTTAATTGCAAAATTAACGGCTAGATTTCTTGTAATCGATCTTTGAAAACCTAGGGTTTATGAAATTTCGGAATTTATCAATACATGTTTGGGGGGTTGAATTTTGATAGGGGTTTTGTTACATTACATGTTTCTAACCTTTCTATGTCATTTAATCGTACTTTCCTTCATGCTTATGTTAAATTCGAAAGTTAGGGTTTAGGTTCAATTTGGGTTTTATTGATTTGTTGTGTGTTTCATTGTTTTTATTGGTGGGATATGATGTTTTATGTGATCATGATGTCTTGCATCACTTTAATCGTGATTTCATACATGCTTATGTCATATTCGATCACTAGGGTTTTGGTCATGATGGGTTCTTTCTCGTTAAAAGTTCATGCGGCTTATTACTCTTGCCTAACTAGTTCATGTGCATGATTTGTGACTGACCATGCTTCGTTATGATAAGATGTTGCATGTTTCTATCATTTTTCGAAATCATGTTCATGCCGTGTTCTCGAAACTGTGGTTTTCATGATAATACTATGTCTCTGATCACTGCATATTATCATTTGCAACAGGTTTCAACAGTTGGATCACTTTGATTCTCACAATAACGTACGTTGGCCTGACTTTGAAAATTCTTGTATAAGAATTTTTCGAAAACCTCTTTTCGAAAACACCAGCTCTAAGTGATATTTTTTCGAAAACACACATTTCCAGCGTTTTCGAAAAGATCTCAAAGTTTTGCAACTTTCTCGAAAGTTACACTTTGAAATTTTTTTGAGAACACTTACAATATGTGTTTGCGAAAATTTATCATCCTTTCGAAATCACGTCCAAAGACAACTTTTTCACAATCCCACATTTTGAATGTTTTCGAAAATATACTAATGGATATGTTCTCGATAAATTACTTATCGAAAACACATCCTGATGTGTTTTTCGAAAACCTTCACAATATGTGTTTGCGAAAAACTTATCCTTCGACTGTCTCTTTTTCGAAATCGTGTTATGTTTCACTTTTCGAGATCATGGCTTTGTTAGTTGTTTGCGATAATGTTGAATTTATGTACTATTTAGAGAACATTGTAATTTCGAAAACATGTATTATGTGATTATGGACTTTATTAGATGTATCATGTGATGTTGAATGATCTTTGTGCATATGTGACAATATAAGTGCTTCATGACTCTATAATTATCTAAGTTCACTCATCACTATACATGCAATAGTTGTACCATCCGTGTTTATATGATTCTATAAATGCTTATCTATAATCAAACTTTGCAATCGTGCTAACTCGTAACAAATCTCGATGTTTGGTTTATGATAATGCTTTTCAGAATAACATGGCTGAACACAACGAGAATGTCCCTGAACAAACTCTTCCACTACTCACCATGGATGATATCACTCCCGCTGACTACAACGTTAAGATTGGCAACAACAATCCTCGAGTTGATTTTGACAAATTGAGAATTCCTGAGAACTCGTGCAGGATTTTCAAAGATATTCTACTTGCACATCCATGCAAACACCTGCTCAATATATCTACTTCAGTTCCTGTGTTTTACATTCATCAGTTCTGGCTTACGGCTAAGGCTAATTTAGATGATGAGTCTTTCAATGTTACGCTGGATCGACAAGTCTACACTGTAGATCACGATGTCCTTCGTACAGTCTTCCACCTGCCTCAAACTGACAATGAATTTGCTCCAATACTGCCTGAACTGGATCTCCTTGATTTCTTCATTGAATTAGGATACGATGTTGATGATGACTTACCTCTGATTAAACATTCTAGATTCAATGCAAAGAATATACCTCAGCCTTGAAGAACATTCTGTCTGTTAGTTGTAAGATCTATATCAGGAAGGAAAAGTGGTCACGAACATCCTAGACTTGAACACTTACAAACATTTTGGGGAATGGTGACCATGACACCTATTGACTTTGCAGTTCCAATCATGAACGATATAGTCTACAACATCCAAACCGGACGTGAAAAGACTATGATCCCGTTCACAAGATTCACCAAGCTTCTCATTGAATATTTCTGCAAAGACACTCCATAATTTATCAAAAGGATGGCAGACCCTAATGAGCCTAAGCACCTCTTCGAGGACAACTTCACCACCTCCTTTATCAAGACGACCACTTCCTCTACCAAGATTAAAGGAATGAGGCTTCCCGAATACCTTCTTGATGACAACATCAAGAAAAGCTTGAACTACAAATTTTACGATGATGCTTACAACGGGATACAGGAAGAAGCTACAATACAGACTCGTAGCAAAGGAAGTGTGAAATCTGGGAGTACTACAAACACCACAGGCTCACCTCAAACTAAGTCTAAGCCTACTCCCAAGACCAAACCATCTGCCAAAACCAAAACTTCCACCAAACCTAAACCTGCACCCAAAACTAAGCCTACAACCAAGCCAAAGAAGAAGGTAACACCAAAGTTCGCTCTTCAAGAAGAACCTACACCACCACCCTCTGAAAGCAACTCTGAGTTCGACACAGAATCTGAAGAAGAAGAGCAAGACTTTGAACGTAGAGTTAGAGTAACAGAAGAAGCATTTCCTACAACGGAGATCGCTATACAACAAAGTCTTGAAACTTTTGAAGCAGAGTCTAGAAAGAGAAAAGGGATCACGATTAACGAGCCAAATGATGATGAAGAAGATGAACCAATCATTGAACCATTGGTCGACAAACGAAAATTAAAAAGTATAATTGTCGACACACGAGCCGAAGAAAAGCAATTTCGCAAAGAACAGAGGGAAGCAGCACTCCAAAGCCGACTTCAATCTCAACCTTCACCACCACCACCTGTCAATCAATCAGAACATGAAGGAGCTACAAGCAGCATGATTCCTCCCATTGTGTCTACAACTTTAGAACCAAATTCACAACCTGATGACATAGTAAAAGACACAGATGGTACAGGAGACGTCACTATGACTGAGACTGCTAATGTATAGGAGAATGTTGGCGGACAGGAGAACATTGCTACGGATCTGGAATTTGACCACTTCATTACTCCAGAGTTTCTTGCAAAGGAAGCAGAGGAACGCGGAAGAAAAGAAAATGAAGAAAAGGACGCTTTCGACACCAACATATTTCTTCAATCATCTTCGCAATCCAAACAGACTTCTTCAGTGCAACCTCCACCTCCTCAAGACTCTCCACCAAAGGATCCGACAACTCCTGCTTCTTCTTCAAGCTCTCACAACGAGTCGTCATCCGAATCATCACCTGAGCATTCATCTCCCACACCTTCTGAAACCGCATCAAAACAACAATCAATCAATGAACTGACTAAACCAGTTGATCTTCAGGAGCAAGTCAACAATCTCACAACTATGGTCACCGGTCTTGTTAAGCAAGTTGAAGAATTTCAGGAGTCAAAGCAGCAGATCGATAAGTTCTTGAACGCTGATTTTTCAGGATTTATCAGGACTGTCACACTAGATTATCTTACTGATAATTTAGTTGAAATTGTCACTCCTGAAGTTGCAAACCTCATTGAACCAATCAGGGACAACTTGGATCACAGAATCAGAAGTGTCGTTAAGAAAATGTTGTCAACCACACCATTCACGCTTCACACTGCAAAAGCTTCTACTGCAACTCCAACCGTTCCTGAATTATCCTTCAATGACCTGCTCGCTCAACTCTACGACAAAGTTGCCTACAAAACCACACAGACAACTGAAGAAAAAGCACTTATCGATGCTATTTCCGCCAACTTGTCCAAAGAGTCGTGCAAAGATGCAGCTGGAACCCTGAAAAGGTCAAGGAAAGATGACGACCCGGACCCGAACTCAAAAGGTAAGAAACATAAGTCTGCAACCGGTCCATCATCTTCTCAACAACCACGAAAGGATTCTACTCCTCCTGGAAATCAACAACACACCTCAGCTACCGGTCAAGGTCCAACAGAAGAGGAAGAAACTTTCATGCAACCAACTGATGAATACCAAGGTCAACCCGATACCGGTTACCGTGCCTCCCCTATTCCCGATTCTCAAGTTGGACCATCGTCGCCATCAAAGGCCAAAGACAAGGATGTTACATCTAAGTCTAAGAAATCAAAGAAAAGAAGACGTCATTCATGGCTCGACAATGATGACACACCTGAGAATGACTGGTTGACAGAATTGGTACAAGCTCAACCTCCTCTCGAAGATGAAGAACCCCTTCCAGGCAATACACTACAATTCACTCAAGTCATTATGAAGGATCTTCACATGCAGAATATAGCTAGTGCAATGTCTGGCAAGTTTGACTGGCTAAACCCTGAAGTGAATATCGACCTCAGTTCCAAAAACCACGAAAAGCCTTACTTCACTGATTGGACTAAACCATTACCTTTGAAAGGATTTCCATAAAAACCCAAGTTACCTTACAACTTCTTCTTCAACAAAGATCTTCGTAACATCTAACTCACCCAAGAGAAATCCAAGAAGAAATATGCTTCCTCACTTACAATCTCAGTACCAGCCGCAAGATACGAAGTTCCTGCAATTGAAGAGTCTACTCCAGTATTCAGCAACTCTATCGTAGCTTACGACAGAGATGCTCTACACGGGATTCAGCACTGGCTAGAACGTCGTCGTCTCGGTTATACTTGCAGATTAGGAGAAAAATCATTGGAAAATGTGAAGCATAAATCTAAGATCATTGCTATCTTGGAGATTCAAGAGTCGAAACGGTTTAACTACATGTTCATGCGTGAGATTGTGGTTAAACGACAAGATGAAAAGAAGTACAAATTCTCCGAAGCAGACTTTCCGGACCTTTATCTCAATGATATTGAAGACATGTATCTCGAAAAGGTTCAAGGAAGAATGCGTGGATTCGAAAGAGAAACTCAGTACAACTTCATGGCATCTCTACTCCTATTCATCCGACGATTGATAGTTCAAGAAAGAGTGGAAGATCTTCAGCTTGGAGTGGAAAGTTACCAACAGAAAATCAATTTGACAAAGCCACAATTCACATTTGATGGAATCTATCAAACGTCACAATATACTCTCATCCAAGAACCGTCATTTGGTTTCACCTACATCAACAGCAAAAATCTACAAAGCTTCATGCGGTTCGATGTGATACACAAGTTCTGTGATGTTACGCTAAAAACCGTTCGTGATGGGCTAGTCAAAAGGTTGAATGATGATCGCAGAATGATAGCAAAAGGTGAACCACCAAGATGGAAATCCAGCTCCAGAAGACAAGTTCGTAACTTTGTCCTGAAGATCAAAGAAAGGTTATTTCGACGGGAACAGATCAGACGATTGGAAAGCTATATCGGTGTCGGACCATCATTTCCCATAAGCCTCTTCAAAAGACCCAAACCAAAGTTTACTGACTTTGATGCTCCACTCACTGATGAAGCTTAAACTGGTACACATGGGTATTAACTTTTCAATATTAATTGTTTCATTTGATTGAATTGTTATCACTATGGCTTGTGCACACATAACAGTGTACAACCCGTACTTGTAATGCAAGGACCCTGAGGTATGCTTCAGTGCCTCAATCCTCTTATAAGGAGCGAAGGCTTCTTACTTTTGAGTAGAATTAATCAAACATTTTCTGATTTAATTCTGCTCAAAAGACAAGTATTTCACCTCAATGAGTATTCACTTGTTGAGGGGGAGCACTTGAAAAATTCATCATTTGAAAAACCAAAAGTTCTTGTTGATATCTCCCCATAAGACTCAAAAGGCATATTTTAATCAAAATATTGTCAAAAATATCATCTTATATGCTATTTTTGAGGGGGAGAGAAAAAGTGAATGTGATTAAAATATAAAAGTTCAAAGTTGTTAAAAGTCAAATCTCATGCAAGCTAGACTCAGATTCACCCAAGAATTGACGAAACATAAAAGTTAGTAATCTCGAAAAGACTTATCCCCGACGGGTAATAACATCAAGTTAGTTACTAGAGCCAGTTGTCACCTAAAAGCTGACAATGGAACTCTTTAACTAGCCACGTAAGCGTGTCTCGAAAAGGATATGTCTTAGTAGAAATGTACCGTTTCGAGAAACTTTCTATGGATTTGACCAGGCCGGGTAATAACTTCAAGCTAGTCTAACTAGTGATGTAAGCGTGTCTCGAATCGGTCAGGTTCACTGAAAGTGGATCAATTCAAAAAGTGTTTGTTCCTCCCGCATGTGCAAATTTATTAAAATACTTATGAGTACATGTGAAGGGGGAGCCCTTTAAAAGTTAACACAAAACTCTCAAAGTGTTAAACAAAATGTTTGATAATCACAAACACTTTGAGAGATTTTCAATCAAAGGTTTCTTGGCTATTGTCGGATAATTATGGAGTTATAAGGTGATTAAGATAGGAAATACAATCCTATGATCCGCCAGAGCCGGAGGGATCTACCCAAGGACATCACCATTAGATAGAATTAGAAGTCCTTAGGTATGATGCGATAAAAGGAGAAAAGAATGAAAGGGAAAGAAGGAGTTGAAGAATTAAAAAGAAAAGTAAAGAAAAGGGTGAAAAGAAATAGCCCTCCATATGTTCAACCTTAGGGCGGACACCGGGTTCAATTCGTATGCTACTGGTTGTTGCTAAGGCGATGCCGGTATTGAAGATAAAGTCGTCATGGACCTAGTGACGCAATGCACTAAACCTTCTAGCCACTCAAGTTCTCTTAAAAGAGCTTGTTTCATTCTCACGGGGAACCGGTGTAATCTATCGACTTATCTCTTAGAGATGGTTGATATTTAAGCAGGAGACCCCTCCCTAGTCTCCGCATAGGAAACCTAAGTGTGCACTTTTCGAGTCTAGAGCCATGAGATACATCAAAGATCTCTTAGGAACACTTAGTATTTCTGCAAGTGGTGTTCTACATCAATGGACACTAGCTGTAAATTATCGAGTCCTTCGCAGATCTTAGCAATCTGCCGAGAACGTTTATGAGAGAATTTACATAAGTATTTCTCAATGATTGAACGGAAATCCTGCCAGGGTCAACCTCAAACAGCCCTGACAGCAGGTCACTTCGGTAACTCCTTGTGGGTTACGCTTAGTGTTTGCGGTGGTTTCTTAGCGGTCTACAATCGTGGAGTGATCCCGAGCGACTCACCCAGTCATTGAGCTACTTAGTAGGTCTTGTAAGCTCCCTCGGGAGTATCTGATATGGGAACGGCCTTGATAAGGGTTAGAATGAGTCTTCACACTACGCTGTTGACGATCTCTAATTCCTTATCTGTACCGGTTGTTTTATTGCTAACTGTTTACCCGCAGGTACATATCATCTCCATGGCAACGGATTCCACATGCTCATACATACATCTTGAAGTCATCAAAAGCTCCCTCAAAGATCAAAGCAACACAAAGTTCAAAGAAAGATTCTACGCCATAAAGAAGAATCTACAAAGTATTAAGACTAAAGATCAAAAGTGGTAGAAAGGGACTACGTGCATGTATAAGTCAGCATTCAAAGATGTATGAGCATGTCGGAATGGCGGACTACCACCACAGACGCAGAAGTGACGAAAGGCAGACAACTTCATTACTTGATCACCATCACAACAACAATGAACAAAGCACAAAAAACGATGAATGATTATTATCTCATGATTTTTGAAAGACGTCTAAAGCTATGAACGTCAAAGATGAAGAAATGACAAAGACATCAAGCAACCGTGATGACCGACCCTTAGGGGGAGATTGTTGGGATCAAAGTTTTACTATTTTATCAAGTCTCGGTCATTTGTAATAATAGGTTGCTTAAGTTATTATTTACTTACATTAATGTTATGTTACAAGTTTACTAGACTTAAGGTATTAGGTCCATGGGCTTGAAAGCCCACACGAAATGTAAGTGGAAGGAGAGGGAGTGTTGCCCTAGCTCCTTCCCTATAAATAGAAGCCTTAGGTCTCATGTAATACTTGGTTGTTTATTTGATATCTTAAGGAAACTCTTGCACTTTTATTTCTCTTATTCAAATATTCACCCAAATCCTTATATCTATCTCATTCTTGTTTGTGTAAAATCAATATGGTGACCTAACACAAATCAATATGGTGACCTAACACTACTGTAGGCTATAAACAACATTAGTAAAAAGGGATTAAAATTGAAAAATAGCAAACCCACTAACAACTACATGGCTGCATAGGTATTATTCGAATCCGCATCATGGAGACCTAAAATAAAGGAAGCTCAAATGGTCAAAGACAATTTCAACAACCCTAACACCTCTGATAATCCTAGCAACCTTTCCTCAGGCAACGATTATGACAGATCTAATATGAATACAATGTGGGTATTAATTTAATTTGAATAATGTGGATTAACTACAGTGGAATTAATCGAATGGATGTAATTCAGAAGGATCATTAGTTGCTAATACGTAGAATTGAGCGAATGATGACAGTGGAGTTATGGAAGTTGGTGATCTAAAATGGTGGGAGAGATGCAAATTAGGGTGTTTCGAAATAGAGTTTGTGAGGGTGAAGAGTACTTAAATTACAACTTGGATCATGTAATTAAATAATAGAATAACCGGGAACCTGTTAATCATGTCACACAATATATTAAAAAGACGAAAGTCAAAAGTTTTGTGATATATAAGAAAAAAACTAGATAGCTACATACAATTAAAAAAAGTAACAAGTTAGATACATTTTTGGTGATTATCCCTAATAAGTTCGTGAAACGCCCGTAATTTCTTTTCCTTTTTAACCCGACCCATACGCCGTATGGAACTTGTCTATACGCCGTATGGACTCCATTTGTCGTATGGATAAATTTCCATACGCCGTATGTCACCTCTGTAAGTCTATAACCAATTTTTGCACTAAACGAAATCCAAAATTCATAAAAAACTGAAAATACCTTTCATGCATATTGGATAACATGGTCATACAAAAAGGTTCACATATAAGACGCGCGAAAGCACTAAATACGAGAAGTGCGGGTGTTAACCCAAACACTTCTTTTGGATCCATATCAACATAATTTCATTCCTGCACAAATAAACTTGACTCATGACCTTAACTAAAAGGGTGAAAGCTAAAGATATGCAACATATTTTTCCAAATAAACATGTCTACGCAATGTACTTTGTAAATTGTCAAAGATACGCAACATATTTTCAAATAATCTTCGATCTAGCTAATATGACCGGTTACTAGTAGGTTAACAGATTACCCAAGATTAAAAGTTACACCATTGGTCCCTAAACTGGACCAAATTCGCACAAGACCAAGAGCAGTAAGAAGGTCCTACTAGTGCATAATTTCATAGGAAGATTCGCTTAATTTGTTTTAGTACTCTTTAATCATTTGGTTGGTGTATTTTTCTCTTTTGATTCATACATGAATATTTTCAAATATGTTATCTTGTGCTATTACAAAGATTATGGGCTAATAACCTGTAGGTATTAGCCGTGTTTATTGATTATATGATGTTTTATTGGATGCTAATGCATGTGTTTTGATTACTTTATTAATTCATTAATATTTGCATGTTAATGTAAGCCCTAAGTGGTTAGTCGTGGCAGGATTAGTCTGTTGAGAAAACTTAAAAGCTGAAATCTAGACGTTTAAGGAGTAAAACATTGGAATGAGATACGCCACGAAGTGATGCTCCAAAGAGAGTGAACAGATTTAGTATTCATCATATATGACCGAACATTAGGCTAATATATTTTCCTTACTTCCGGCTTGACCTCTTATTTATTATATGTGTCTTTGCTTGTGTGTGTTATTTGTCTATCTGCCTATAATTACAGTTTTACCTAATCTAAATACTGTGCTAGTCTCTCAGGCTGAAAACCCCCTTTGCCTTAGATTAGATTTAATTAGACTAATTTTAGAATTAAAATACTGATAGGTATTTAAGTGTTAACGTTCCACTTTTAGTGATCGACACTCTACTTACCAACTAGGCTACATTGATCGGGTACACTGCCCGTTAGTTTTTGTTATAGGTTAAGTCGGCTAAATATAAATTTAAAACTTGAATACAATAATCTATACCTACAATGAAACCACATCACATATACAAGATCATTATCTAATAATCACAAATCATTATAACTAAGCTAGGGTTATCATAACACCATATTCACATAAAACCCCCAAATTGACTTCTATAACCACCATTAAACTAATGAATTATGAACTTACTTTGTTGATGGCTTAATTAGGAGTTCTAAAATCTTCCAAGATTTCCTTAACATTTCTTAATTTCTCATATGGATTTCTCTTGTAATACTCTTGGAGATTTTGGATAAAATGATAATGGTTAACTATTTTTCCTCCTAAAATTCTCTGTTAACACATGTACCAAACACTTGTCCTCAAATAGGCTAAAACTCCTAACTTTAGTGATATACACCATAAGGGCATTTATGTAATTTGTCATATTAACCTTCACTCTGCATTGTTAGTCCTTGTCGTTAAGTCCGTTACACCGAAGGTCCTTTTTCATTAAATATTTGCGTTTCTGGTCCTTATTTTCATTACATACGAACTAAAATAACTTTCTAATTCCCCATAATCACTTTTAAAATATCTATAGCTAAAGCTTAAATTTCAGGGTGTTACAATTTGATACACTTTTGTTTCTCCACGTCTTCTCTTGAAGTACGTGTTTATTCGGATGATGGTAGGGCCGATGATTGTGTTGCTCACTATGTGAACTGATGGATTTTGTGGTTTTTCTTTGGTATTCAACTTCTCGATGATCCACTTAAGTTAAGTATCATTCCATGGATGTGTTGCGTTGTAAAAAACTTGATTACATTAATCGGTTGCAGATAGGGTGTTTATCTGCTTTGTCCTACGTCATTAGATAATGATACTTAGAGTGTAGCAAGTTATTAAATAAAATGATAAATAGGTGATAAATATGGTGCAGAAAGGTAAAATCAAAAAAATGTGATTCGGTGTCCTAATTTTATTAAGATACACGAAGTTGAGTTTAGTTGAAAATAAGTATCAATCTTTAGTTACATAAATGCAAATTTCCCTTTTGAATTTTGAGATGACAAATAAACACCAGGATGAACTACAAGGGCCATTGGCATAACTTTCTTTCTAACAAAAAACGAGTCATGAAGCATTGACAAAGAGAATAGTCTAGAACAAACCAGGCGCCTTGAACCATCTCGTCTCTCAACACTCGCAATGAACATCCTGGAACTCACGAAACCAATCTTCCCCCACATATATAATCCCAACCCTCATTCCATCTTTCCTCATCATAGAAAAAAACAAAAAATAACAACAAGCAGCAAACGCGTTCCACAAAACACTTTTTTTGTTAAATTTTATAATCTGTGTTTGGAAAGATGTCTGGAAAAGGTGAAGGACCAGCTATTGGTATTGATCTAGGAACAACATATTCATGCGTTGGTGTTTGGCAACATGACCGTGTTGAGATTATAGCTAATGATCAAGGGAATAGAACCACACCGTCTTATGTCGCGTTTACTGACACTGAGAGGCTCATTGGTGACGCTGCTAAGAATCAGGTCGCCATGAATCCAACCAACACTGTTTTTGGTATGTTCTGTCTCCATTTAATTTTCTTATAATGTGGTTTTAAACTTTAAAGTAGTGAGTTTAGGATTATAGCAGTTCCTGTAATTTCTTGTGGGGTCAAAGGAAAATTAGCTATCAAAAGATTGACAATGTTTAAGCTTATGTAATGGGCTTTCGGCTTATGCTGTTTTTAGCTTATGTTTCATAAGCTCATTTTTTGTGGCTTATTTTGAAACTTTTCGGCTTATGTAAGATTATTATGACATGGTAAACTTATATAAGCCGGAAAGTTTCAAAGTAAGCCACAAAAAATAAGCTTGTGAAACACAAGCCGAAAACCGAATAAGCCATAAGCCCGGTATATAAGCTTAAACAAACACCCCCTAGATAGATACTTAGGATGGTCAAGGAAAAGTCTAGAACCGGCCATGGGGAAATTGGTTAGGCCGCATCAGAGCCAATAAAAGGCACGGCTTTTTCTAGGTTGCCTAAACACAGTTCCCTCTCCGGTTATTTGTTTTAATTAGGCAAAATTTAACAATATTTGGGTTTACTAACTGTCAAGAATGAGACTCTTAAGTAGTATGTTCACTAAAAAAGATAGACTTCAAACTGGGATTCTGTTTACCTTATGTTTTCAACAATTATCTTAGAAACGCAAAAAATTATTAATTTGGTAAAATCAAGTTACTTGGTAAAATCAGACTTTTGGAATATGGGTTAGGTTATGTCTGATTCCAATCCTAGATTCTGAAATGTAGCTGGATTGTAGGGTGTGTGTGTGTGTGTGTGTTTTTTTTGGGGCCAATTTTTCATTTTCTGGTTGTAAGATGATTATTATTTTAAGGATTAAAGGTTTGACCTTTTGTTGGTTTATTGTTGGTCTTTTAGTCTGTTTGATCAATTTTTGTTTAAGAATTTGATTAGTCTACTGATGAGTATATTGTGGCTATATAATGGGTACTCTCAAGTACTTCAAGATTTGGTTTTTGTTTGATTTTAGATGATCTTAAACTCTGACCGGATCTTTATTATGCGATTCTTTTGCAGATGCTAAGCGTTTAATTGGAAGGAGGTTTTCTGATCCATCAGTGCAGAGTGACATGAAGCATTGGCCATTTAAAGTTGTCCCTGGCCCAGGTGACAAACCCATGATTGTGGTCAATTACAAAAACGAAGAGAAACAATTTTCTGCTGAAGAGATCTCTTCCATGGTTTTAGTCAAAATGAAGGAAATCGCTGAGGCGTATTTAGGTACCACCATCAAGAACGCAGTGGTTACTGTACCTGCATACTTCAACGACTCTCAGCGTCAAGCCACCAAGGATGCTGGTGCCATTTCTGGTCTTAATGTCATGAGAATCATCAACGAGCCAACGGCGGCTGCCATTGCTTATGGGCTTGACAAGAAGGCTTCAAGTGTTGGTGAGAAGAATGTGCTGATTTTCGACTTGGGTGGCGGTACTTTTGATGTTTCTTTGCTTACTATTGAAGAGGGTATCTTTGAAGTGAAGTCGACTGCTGGAGATACGCATTTGGGTGGTGAAGATTTTGATAACAGGATGGTTAATCACTTTGTTCAGGAGTTTAAGAGGAAGAACAAGAAGGATATCAGTGGGAATCCTAGAGCTTTGAGGAGATTGAGAACTGCTTGTGAAAGAGCAAAGAGGACTCTTTCATCAACTGCACAAACCACCATTGAGATCGATTCTCTTTACGAAGGAATTGATTTCTACTCGACCATCACTCGTGCAAGGTTTGAGGAGTTGAACATGGATTTGTTCAGGAAGTGTATGGAGCCAGTCGAGAAGTGTTTGAGAGATGCGAAGATGGATAAGAGCAGTGTTCATGATGTGGTTCTTGTTGGTGGCTCTACTCGAATTCCCAAAGTTCAGCAATTATTACAAGATTTCTTCAACGGCAAAGAACTGTGTAAGAGCATCAACCCTGATGAAGCCGTGGCATATGGTGCAGCTGTCCAAGCAGCCATTTTGAGTGGTGAAGGGAACCAAAAGGTTCAAGATTTGCTTTTGTTGGATGTGACGCCTTTGTCTCTAGGACTTGAGACCGCTGGTGGAGTTATGACAGTGTTGATACCAAGGAACACGACCATTCCCACCAAGAAAGAGCAGGTGTTCTCAACCTACTCAGATAATCAACCAGGGGTTTTGATCCAAGTTTACGAGGGTGAAAGAACACGCACCAAAGACAACAACCTTTTGGGGAAGTTTGAGTTATCTGGAATCCCACCAGCTCCTCGTGGAGTATCACAGATCAATGTCTGTTTTGACATTGATGCTAATGGGATCCTGAATGTGTCTGCAGAAGACAAAACCACAGGTCAGAAAAATAAGATCACGATTACAAATGACAAGGGAAGGTTGTCTAAAGAGGAGATAGAGAAGATGGTGCAGGAGGCAGAAAAATACAAGGCGGAGGACGAAGAACACAAGAAGAAGGTTGAAGCGAAGAACGCATTGGAGAACTATGCCTATAACATGAGGAACACGATCAAGGATGAGAAGATAAGCTCCAAGCTGCCTGCAGATGACAAGAAGAAGGTGGAGGATGCGGTGGAAGAGGCTATCAAGTGGTTGGACGGGAATCAGCTGGCTGAGGTTGAAGAGTTTGAGGACAAGATGAAAGAGCTGGAAGGGGTTTGCAATCCAATTATTGCGAAGATGTATCAGGGTGGGGCTGGTGGTCCAGATATGGGCGGAGGTATGGACGCTGATGGCCCTTCGGCTGGTGGTAGCAGTGGTGCTGGTCCTACGATTGAAGAGGTGGATTAAGGCTCTTAAGATGTGTAGTTGTTGAAAAAGCGTCGTTCTGTGTAGTAGTTAATTGGTCTGATGATGTGGTACGTTTATTAGAGTGGTTGATTTTTGTTATTTTCTTTTTCTTTGAGAAAATGTTAATTTTGTTCAATATATGAGAATTCCTGTTTCTAAAAATGCGAAAATGTTAGAATGGAGATGCTAGCTTTTAAAATCCTGCAATCGCTGACTGTGCAGAACTTGAAGATAACAGAGATGAGCACCCTATTGTAGGAAAGTGATAATCGTAATATTGAATGCATGAGTTCTGTGCATATGAAAATATATATAGGCTACAATACATACAGGCCTAACTACATACGGGCCTACAAACCCAAAGACTAACCGTAACACCTATGATATTGAAGTTGATTGTTATGTATTCTAAGAATCGAGTGATAGTTGATTATCATAGCAATTTCTTTTGGCTTGAACGTCATAATAAGCTTATAATAATTGACTAGAATTGTCTTTGCTTGAAGTCTTTAGAATATCAGATTAGAGTTATCGCTGAAAGGTTAAATCTTTCTCCCATTTTTTATGGGAATTAGCTGACTGAATAAGATGTGTAGACCACTCAACACAAAACACTCCAATATAATTAACAAGCGCGAGCTTATCGCAAATGTTTCTTCTATTAAGAAGGCTCACTTGGGCGAGAAGCTTATCCAGGTGTTTTTTATTTACCTTCACCACTCGATCACCAAGCAGCACCTATGTAAGTAATGGACAAAAGTGAGCAAAGATGCACTTCATCAAGGCTGTCATTGCAATGTAGGTCCTCTAGTTCATCATAGTTAAGTGAAAACAAAACTCACTTGCATCAAAGTTTTATTGTCTTTCATGTTAATTATTTTGGATGTGTTGTTGTGGTCCAAGAACTATTTTGAAAGGATGAACCAAGAATACTAAATTAACATTAACCATGAATTCTTTTGATTTACATCTTGTACAATACAGATTTTTACATAAGATTAGCTCAGCTAGTAAGACACGTGATGTTTTCGACTGAAGTGCGGGAATACATGATCAATATATCATGGTACAAGTATGCTGACAAGACAAAATTTTCTTTACACGTTTTTTAAAAATGGTGAACAATCTAAGACAAGTTATCCACGCCCTCATAGGGAGGGTATCTAATTATTGGGTGCATCGCTGACTTGTACGGTATGCATTACGGGTTGTATGGTTTTATCAAACCTCTTGATGTGACAACATAGGAAGGGTATGTATAACACATCCCATATTTTAGACTCGGGTTGTGTTAACCCTGCATATATTGTCACATCAAGGGGGTTTGGTCAAACCGTATAACTCGCGATGCATACCGTGCAAACAAACGATGCGTGCAATGATTGAAAACTCTCCCTATGGGGGTCCAAATAACTTGCCCCTTTAAACTCAGCCTAAACATAAGAAAATGCTCTCCTTTTAGAGGCAACCTTGGCGCCAAAAGTTGTTACAAAAAATTAACCGTTTTCGGCCAATATAATTTCAGTTTTCACTTTTCAAAATGCAAAATCTTCCTATCAGTTCATTGTTTACTGCTGTAAAGGGTTTCTAGCATTTCTTTCAGTGTTTTAATCGAATCATACGATGATTTTGAATATTTTCAAGCCCTAATTCGATGAACATTAACGGATGACCAAATTAACCATGAATTCCTAGTATTCGAATGTGTATAGTTAAATTCATTCTTCTCCGCATTATACTCAACGTTTGTGTGCAATAAATCTGTAAGTTTTGAGCCCTAATTACACACTAGCAAGAAGCCCACACAATGCAACGGCATTAGAAATAAGATGAAACAGTGGTTGGTGGTGAATGGTGATAAATGCTAATAACAATACACATAGGTAGCTATAATTGACACCGAAAAAGTATCAAAAAACCTATTTTATAATGATACAAAATAGCTTATTGTTGTAGCCATGGAAGAAGCTTATTAATGACAAAAGGGAGTTGTGGGCCTCCAAGTTTAGGAACATTTTTAGGACCGTTTGGTTTATAAGAGGGTTTAGAATCGGATTTGGATTTAGTTAGGTATGAAAGAAATTATAATAAAAGATAATAATAATATTTTATTAAATATTTTAATTAATATAATAAATAATTATGAGAGTATGAGAATTTTTTATTACTCCCTCTATTTTAAAATTATTATTAGAAGATAAAAATCATATAATCTAATAAAAGTATGGTCACTTTAATTTTCAACCACTTAAATAGAATATTCTGTTGGAATATGTAAATCATAACAATTATATAAAACATAAAACATCATCAAGCAACGCAGCGGAATATAGAATCAAATACATGTAATAATAATTAACCGAATATAAAAGAATATGCGTACCGTTGTGATTTCTAACAAGAACAAGAAATCAAGATTCAAGAACAATATAAACCCTTGTTTAGGGTTTAATGGAGATCGACTAAAGATATAGTCGAATAGGGAAAATCACGTTAACAAAAGTATGCTAACACTTCGTTCTTGAACACACGTACTATTAGTGTTTCAATTAGAAAAGCTAGGTTCTAGATTCACAAAGCAAACCAAACACTTTGTTGTGCTATAGCAATCGAATAGGAACCCTAGGAGAGTGTATTGGATCGACTTAAGCACAAGGAAAGAGAAGAAAGAAGAAGTTAGGTTTGCTAGGGAACCAAGAGACGAAAGAATGAATACAAGAGGCCTTGTATATATAGTTTTTCAAATCTTGGAGCTCAAGACAACAACCCTAATCCCCTAAGGGATGGGTCGGCCGATCATAGTCCAAGAGGGGTCCTTCCGGATCCTTCTTGTCCACTATGTTGATATAAATAATGCGTAAAAACGTTATTAATATTTCTCGATATCCCTATGTTTTGACGATCACAAAATATAAACTCATTAAACGTAAAATCATTACGTAAATAAGTATTTAGTGACAAAATATCATTATATCCAACTAATTCACTTAAGGTATGAATAAACAAGTGACTAATACATTTTATGATCAAAGGAAGGTTTATTTACTAATTACAAATTATATAAAATGGTATAAACATTTTATATATTTAAGAAAAAAAATTTGGTAATTAAAGGAAAATGTTTATTTCATAATAAATATATGAATTCAAATTTTTAACCAAAATCAGTTAGTTTTTCACCAAATAAACTTTTCCCAGAAAAAGACAAGAATTCTGGCCGTTTTCGTCTGGGCGGCCCCCTTAATTTTAAGGGGGCCGGCACATAATTAAGGGGGTCGGCCACGCTCCTCTGTCAGAATCTGTCAGAAATTTTCTCCTATAAATACCACCTCAAACCTGATATTTTTCTGACCTCTTGTACGAAAATTTTCAGATCCAAATCTCTCTAAACATCCTCCTAAAAACCCTTTGATCATATAATTGTTAATCCTTGTTTCAAGTGATTCATTCCCTCACCTCTCATCTCTCAAAGTGCAAGAGAAGAATACTCCTTCAACATCAAGTTGTGAAGTATTGTAGATTTGTGTATATAGTCTAGTTGTTGTGTACATTCATTGTAAATGTGTGATAGTATTGTAACTAGATAGATCTAGGAGTAGAAGTTGTGAATAGAAGTAGTGAGATATAAGTAGTGGTGTGAAGAAGAAGTAGTGGAGTAGTGTGAAGTTGTGAAGTAGTAGTGGTGTGTACAAGTTGTGAAGAAGGTGTGCCAAGTCGTGAAGAAGTTGTGAGATTGGTTCTAGCTAGGATTAGAACTCGACATTTAGCTTAGTGTCGTTAATTGGTGTAAGCAAAAGTTGTGTAAGGTTTTCTCCGCCATAAGGGAACTTGTTGACATAGTGAAGAAAATTCTCCAGTAGGTGACTCGGGGAGTGGAGTAGGGCAAGGAAGGTGTCCTTGTAGCCGAACCACTATAAATCCTTTGTCTCGTTGTTAGATCTTTCCAACTCTAACTTATTACTTAGCTTACTTACTTAGATCTCGTATATAGCTATAATTGTCTATATTATGCATGTGTTGATTGTACGTATTTAGCTTACTTCGTTATTACTTTTCATACCCCGATATAGTTGTTTATATTGTTCAAGACTTGAATTCACATAAGATCGAATCAAAGTTTTAAGAGTAAACAAGACCTTAAAACTAAACTAAGTTTTCATAAATAAAAAGGGACGTAAAAATACTTGTCTATATTGTTATTGTTTACTTGCGTAGATATTAATTCTTATAAGTCATACTCATCCATATTGTTATTATTTACTTGCGTAGATATAAGTACTTATAAGTATACATGTATTGATCTCACATAAACTAGAAACGAAGTTTTGTTTTAAACAACTAAGTCTTCATAAAATTAAAAAGACGTAAAACTATTCAACCCCCCCTTCTAGTTTTCCACAATTGGCATCAGAGCCAGGTTAAACAAGATTTTTAAAATATATTGTATTTTAAAACTTGTAACGATCTATGGAATTAGAAAAATATTTAGAAGGTCAATCTATGCAAAGACCACCACTATTTGAAAGTGATGGTTTTCTTTATTGGAAAAATAGATTCGAAACTTATGTGAAATCAAAAGATCTTGATCTTTGGCATGTTATTACCTTTGGTGATTTTCCCCCTATTCAATATAATTTTGAAACTAAAAAGGATGAAATTTTATCTTTTGAAAAACAAAATGATGATTTGAAAAAGAAACTAGCAAAAAATAATGAGGCTAAAATGGTTATTTATAATGCGTTACCACGCAAAGAATATGAAAGAATTTTTATGTGTAAAACCGCAAAAGAAATCTGGGATTCCTTATTAATCACTCACCAAGGTAATAGTCAAGTCAAAGATAATAAAATAGATCTTCTTGTTCAACAATATGAACAATTTACTATTCCGTAAGAGGAATCAATTGATAATGCTTTTGCTAGGTTTAACACTATCATCACAAGTTTAAAAGCACTTGATGAGAATTTTTCTAGTAAGAATTTTGTTAGGAAATTTCTTAGGGCTCTTCATCTAAAATGGCGAGCTAAAGTTACGGCGATTGAAGAATCAAAGAATTTGTCAACTCTACAACTTGACGAATTAATCGGCAACTTAAAGGTCTACGAAGAAATAATAAAGAAAGACTCCGAGATGGTCAAAGGAAAAAGGGAGCAAAGCAAATCAATTGCGTTGAAAGCTAAAAAGGACTCTAGTGACGAAGAATGCTCAACCTCCAAAAGTGACGATGAAGAGTATGCTATGGCTATACGAGACTTCAAGAAATTCTTCAAAAGACGAGGAAGATACGTTAGGCAACCATATAATGAAAGAAAGTGTTTTAAGTGTGGAGATCCAAATCATCTTATTGGAGAATGTCCGAAATTTTCAAGAAGTCAAAACCACAAGGCCTTTGTAGGAGGAGCATGGAGCGATAGTGATAATGATGAAAAAGAGACAACAAAAAATGAAAAGTGTCTCATGGCAAAGGCATCCGATGAGGTACGTTCGAAAACCGAATACTATAGTGATGAACACTTATCGTTAGATGAAAAAGATTTAGATAGCGAATATAATAGATTATGCAAACTAGGACAAAAAGTCATAGCTAAAAATAAGTCACTAAAACATATTAATAATCGATTGGAAAATGAAGTACTCGAATTAAAAATTAAACTACAACATTTGGAAAAAGAAAAAGAAGTTTTTATAGAATGTAAAACATGTTTAGAGGTCAAAAATGAAAACGAAAAACTTAAAGATGAAATTTTCAAACTTGACAAGTTTAAAAATAGTAGTAACTCACTTAAGAAAATAATAAGTGTTCAAGAAACTTTGAAAGATAAAACCGGTCTAGGATTCAACTTAACTAATGTTTCAACTAGTGAAAATAAAAATAAAAAGTTTGAATGTGAATCTAGTAAACAAAAACCATTAGACTCAAAACCTAAGTATATATCTATAAAAGATAGAAAAATACCTATTGCGGGTGATGAGGAAGTAAAAAGTTTTTATAAACCATCATTAAAAGCCAAAACCGGATTTTCTAAACTAAAATTAAGATCTAAAACTCCACCTCCAAATAGACCAAATAATCCTCATCCTCAGTCTAAAACCCCTCAACATAGGAGAAATCAAGGTAGACAAAACTTTTCTAATAATAGTCACCCAATGTGGAATTATCCACATCAACCAAGCTTTAACCCATGGGGAATACTTCCACCATACATGCATCCTAGTCAATTGCAAACCATGTTTGGTTCAAACAACTTTGGACCAATGAGACCATGGGAACCAAGTGGCTAAGTTGTCACTCTTTAAAAATATTGGTATCTCATCTACAAATGGCTTCTATAAGTCAACATGGCATCTTGAAGTGTTTGAAGAAAATTTATTGAAGACTAAAAGGTACGCGTTTCTTTTAAGTTCATCGTTAAAATTTATATTCTTAGATTAACAACTAGTTAGATTAATGCTTAGTTATATAGCTAGTTATACTAACTTACTCACACATTATGAACCCCTCTTAGTTGGCTTTCCTCGGATTAAAATAAAATTGTTCGTTGTCAAACAACATAGAAAATGGAAATCTTCTATGTCCACTAGTAGAAAACTCATGGTGATGAAGTGAAATGAGTCAAGTGGATTAATTATTAACATAGAAGTAAGATTAGATTTCTCGTGTTAGAAAACTATGGATGAAACAAGCTCTCGTAGACTATGGCATTAAGTTAGATAAGTGTGCGACAACAAAGGAGCTATAGAAGTTAGGATATACCATATTCAACACTCTCACATCAAACATATAGAACAACTTCATCAATCACTTATGATCATAGGTTATGTAGAAAAGGTAGCTTTGGAAGATAACATTGCCGATATGTTTACCAAACCCCTTAAGCATGAACTATTTAATCACTTGCGTTTAGGATTAGGAATGATGGAGCAAATTGATTAAATTCTTGGAATACTTAAAATCTTCTGAAAAATCAAAATTTCTTTTCTGTCAGATGGGCGGACCCCTTAAATTTATAAGGGCGGCCCCTTTAAACATTAAGGGGACCGACCTCACTTTAAGGGGGCCGGCCATCTGAGAAATAAATTTCTAGGTTTTCTCTACTTTTTCACTAATCTGAGTCTAGGATTCTATTTTGCACAAAATCAGGAATTGGGATATTTTGTTGTTGCATCAATATGTTTTCAATGGAAACCCCAATTCAATTTTTAAAATCATTCTCACGTTTAGGAGAACTCATTGTTGAATAATGCTAAAAACGTTTTTCTATCAAACCATGCACAATAGTCTCACTCTCGTTGTCTATATATATATTGTTAATACAAATATCGCCTAAAAACGTTATTTATATTTTATGATCTTTGCTAAGTTTTGTTAACGACAAAATGTAAACTTTAGTTTCTAAGTAAAACATAATCTTAGTTTTAAAGACTTGCATAAACTAGACTTTTGCTACATTTTACATTTCATAAAACACAACACTTTTTATTTCTTAAAATAGAAATGTCACATCACATTTATGGCAAGTTTTGTCAATATACATTTATGAAAAGAAAGTGTGTTTGACTAAACTATATGTTTGCTTGCAAGTTTTGTGTTTGACTAGGTGTAATGAGATGTGACATTGTTTGGTTTGCAAGATTTATTGCAAAACCAACTGCAAGCCCGGCGGAACCCTGGGGGTACACGGGCGGAACCCATCTGAGGGTTCCGCCGTATCCGCCAAGCCTGCAGAAGGTTTTGCTATAAATACTAAGCCACAAGTTTGATTTTTGGCTTATCACTCTACATCATATTTACACACATTCATTCATTCTTTCATCTAACCCTTTAACATTTCATATGTGAAGTTTCTTTTTGTAGCAAAGAGATTCACGAGTTCATAAAAAGTAACAAGTATTCAACACAACGTTGCAAGACTTATTAGCTTAGCATTGTGTAGACTTGTGTAGTTTACACTTCATTTGATTGTGTATTTTCAGTAGTGATCGGTTAGTATTTTAGTCCTCAAAATACAAAGTGTGACGGGAGTTGTTGTACCCTTGTAAAGAACTAACGGGAGTGGTTGTACCCTTGTAAAAGAACTCGACATCTAGCTTAGTGTCGGTAAACGTGTATAAGCGACGTGTAAGGTTTTCTCCGCCGGTGAAAGGAGCTTGTTGACTAGTGAAAGAAACTCTCGTGTTGGATACTCGGGGCGTGGACGTAGGGCAAGGAAAAAGAGTCCTTGTAGCCGAACCACGATAAATACTCGTGTTGTGGTTTGATCGTTTCTTTCGATTACTTGCATGTTATATATTGTGTTTGTGTATATATATCTTTGATCAAACGGAAAGTTTCAAAGCTAATCAAACGAGTTAAAAAGATTTTAAACGGTAAACTATTCAACCCCCCTTCTAGTTTTCCACAATTGGCATCAGGAGCTACGTTACTCAAGCTTTTAAAATATATTGTGTTTTAAAACTTAAAACGATCCATGGATTTTGAAAATTACAAAGAAGGGCAATCTATGCAAAGACCACCACTTTTTGAAGCAAATGGTTTTATATATTGAAAAAACCGTTTTGAAACTTACGTGAAATCTAAAGATATAGATTTATGGTATATAATCATTGATGGTGATAATATAGTTACTAATATTAAAGATGATGATCAAAAGAAATTGATTGGTAAAAATAATGAAGCTAAAATGATGTTTACAATGCTTTGCCTAAGAAAGAATATGAAAGAGTCTTTATGTGTAAAACCGCCAAAGATATTTGGCAATCTTTAATAGTCACTCATCAAGGAAACTCACAAGTTAAAGATAACAAAATTGATCTTCTTGTTCAACAATATGAACAATTTGTTATTTCCGAAGATGAGATTATTGATAATGCATTTGGTAGGTTTAACACTATTATTACTTCACTTAAAGCACTTGATGAATCTTTTTGTAGTAAGAACTTTGTCAGAAAATTTCTTAGAGCACTCCATCCGAAGTGGAGAGCAAAAGTGACGGCAATTGAAGAATCCAAGGATCTTTCAAGCATGTCACTTGACGAGCTAATTGGTAACCTCAAAGTTCATGAAATGGTAATGGAAAAAGATTCGGAACTAGTTAGAGGCAAGAAAGAAAAAGTTAAGTCCATTGCCTTGAAAGCTAGAGTCCAATCAAGTGATGATGAAGAATCTACTTCGGATAGTGATGATGAGGAATATGCTATGGCCGTTAGAGACTTCAAGAAGTTCTTTCGTAGAAGAGGGAAGTTTGTAAGGCAACCTAAAGATGACAAGAAAACTTTCCGAAAAGATCGTGATGATAGAAAAGGAAAGGTAGAAAGGAAATGCTATAGGTGTGGAGACACAAGTCATCTTGTAGGAGAATGTCCAAAACCACCCAAGAGCAAACCTCAACAAGCTTTTGTGGGTGGTGCTTGGAGTGACTATGAAGGAGATGACGATGAGCCAAAGAATGATGATATTGATCTCATGGCTCACAACTCAAATGAGGTACTCTCCAACTCATCTTACTCCTCTATTGATGATGACACCTTACAAAAAGAATATAACAAACTTTGTGAATTGAACTTAAAAATCATAAACAAAAATAAGTTTTTGAAAACTAAAAAGGAGTTTTTAGAAAATGAAGTTTATGAATTAAAAGAAAAAGCTAAGAGATTAGAAAGGAGTAAAGGTATTGACACATCTTGCAAATCATGTGAAGAACTTAAACTCGAAGTTGAGAAACTTAAAATTACTCAAAATGATTTAATAAAACAAACCACAAAGTTTAAGAAGTTTGATAAGAGCATTTCTTGTGCGGATGAAATTATGAAAATTCAAAAGTCACCCTTTGATAAAACAGGTCTAGGATTCATGAAAATAGAAACTTCAAAGGGTCAAACGAAACAAGAAAAGATTGCACAAGAAACTAACAAAACTGCTACAGCAGCCCGCGGAACAGACGGAACCCGATCCAGGGTTCCGCCCGTTGGACCCGAAGGTTCCGCCAGGTCTGCTGCAGCAGTAACACCATCCACATCGGATCGTTCAAAATTTGTTAAAGTCACATATAAAAATGGAACAAAACCTGCTTTTAAAACTGGAGTAGGACTTAGTAAAAACGAATTTAGAGCTAAGACTACTCAACCAAGACCTAAGACTCCAATTCCCAAACGCCCCTTTCCAAAGAGCAACTTCAACGCTCGACCAAACTACCAACATGTTTGGAACCAAAACACTCCTGGACATTACCAAACTCCAAATTACATGTCATGGAACCCTTATGTTCTATTTTCATACTTGGAACAAGTTAATGGTATGCTTAACCAAAATGGACCCATGAGAAATTGGGGACCAAATGTTTGAGTGTTTTTCATAAAATAGGTGTGCCTGAAGGTTTGTTTGGAACCGGATGAATGGATTAAAGATAGCGGTTGTTCAAGGCACATGACGGGTAACAAAAGCCTCTTCACTACTTATCACAAATGTGATAGAGGTAATGTTACGTTTGGTAGTAAAGCTAAGAGCAAAATCATCGGAAAAGGTACAATCTCTCATGACTCCCTTTTTATAGATGATGTAGCTCATGTTGATAACTTAGGTTTTAATCTTCTTAGTATTAGTCAACTTTGTCGTAATAAGTATAATGTCCTTTTTAGTGAAAACGGAAGTAAAATACCTAAAGATGGTATAACCATAGCCAAAGGTGTCCTTAAGAATAACGTATACGTCATGAAGATGGATCCAACATCTTGAGACAAACTTTGTCTTACCTCATTAGATGAATCTTCAACTTTATGGCATAGACGTTTAGGACACGCTAACATGAGACTAATTTAAAACCTCTCCTCCAAAGACTTAGTTCGAAACCTACCTAAGTTGAAATACAACCAACACTTTTGTGATGCTTGCAAAGTCGGTAAACAAGTCCATAGAAGCCATAAGGCTAAAAACTTGGTTTCTACATCTGGATGTCTAGAACTTTTACATATGGATTTATTTGGTCCATCCGCTATACAAAGTTATGGAGGTAACTTCTACACTTTGGTCATAGTGGATGATTACTCAAGATATACTTGGACAAAATTTTTGAAAAGTAAAAATGAAGCTTTTGACAAATTTGAGATTCTAAGTAAGAAAATTCAAAATCAAGTAGGGTCTAATATTGTGTCTATTAGAACGGATCACGGTTGTGAATTTGATAATGAATTTCAATTTGGAAACTTTTGTGATATTAATGGTATTACTATAACTTTTCGGCTCCACGTACTCCTCAATCTAATGGTGTAGTAGAACGTAAAAACCGGACATTGCAAGAGATGAGTAGAACAATGCTTAATGAACAAAACATTCCACAAAAGTTTTGGTGTAATGCCGTTGACACATCAACGTACATTTTAAATCGAGTCTTAATTAGACCATTTTTGAATAAAACTCCTTATGAACTATATAAAGGTAAAAAGCCTACATTAGGATACTTCAGAGTGTTTGGGAGTAAATGTTTCATTCTTAACACCAAGGATTATCTCACCAAATTTGACCCAAAGTCTTATGAAGGTGTATTTCTTGGATATTCACAAAATAGTAAAGCTTACATTGTTTTGAACAAAGAAACCTTAAGAGTCGAGGAATCGTTGAACGTAACATTTGACGAGAGTCCACCTCCCTCTAAGACATCACCTTTGGTAGATGATGACTTAGTTGAAAGCCAACCAATAGAAAGTCAAGAGATTTTAGGTAATGACAAGGAAGATGAACTATTAAACAAAGAACTTGTCAATGTCAAAGAATCTAAAAGTCATCCATTAGATGGTGTTATAGGCAACATTAACGAAAGAACACTAAGGTCAAAAGTTCAAAATGAAAGCAACTACTTTTGTTTCGTGTCAACCATTGAACCTAAAAACATTAATAAAGCCATTCAAGATGAGTCTTGGGTAATTGCAATGCAAGAAGAGTTAAACCAATTTGTTAGGAATGATGTATGGACATTAGTTCCTCACCCAAAGAGTCAAACTATAATTGGAACAAAATGGGTCTTTCGTAATAAAATGGATAAAAATGGAATTGTGTCTAGAAACAAAGCTAGGCTAGTTGCACAAGGATATAACCAAAAAGAAGGCATTGACTACGATGAAACTTTTGCTCCGGTTGCTAGGCTCGAGTCAATTAGAATCTTACTTGCATATGCATGTGCACACAATTTTAAACTCTTTCAAATGGACGTCAAAAGTGCATTTCTAAACAGAGTCATAAATGAAGAAGTATATGTTGCTCAACCACCGGGCTTCATCGATTTTGAAAAACCAAATCATGTTTACAAACTTAAAAAGGCTCTTTACGGACTTAAGCAAGCTCCAAAAGCATGGTATGATCGACTTAAAACCTTCCTAGTTGACCATAAGTATACCATGGGATTAGTTGATAATACTCTCTTCACTAAGAAGAAAGATTCACATATTATCATAGTCCAAATCTATGTTGATGACATTATATTCGGATCAACTTGTCAAGAATTATGTGTGGATTTCTCAAAAATCATGCATGACGAGTTTGAAATGAGTATGATGGGAGAACTCAACTTTTTCTTAGGACTCCAAATTAAACAACTAGAAGATGGTATCTTCTTTAACCAATCTAAATATATTAAGGACATGCTTAAGAAATTTGGAGTAGAAGATTCGAAACCAATCAAAACTCCCATGTCCATGGAAACTAAACTCACCAAGGATGAGGAAAGTGAATCCGTAGATAGCACTAAATATAGAGGTATGATTGGTAGTCTACTTTACCTAACGGCTAGTAGACCCGCCATTATGTTTAGGGTTTGTCTATATGCTCATTTTCAAGAAGATCCTAAGACTACTCTTCTCGAAGCCGTTAAAAGGATTTTTAGGTATATTAAGGGCATTACACATTTAGGTTTATGGTATCCCAAAGGAACGGGAATAGACACCATAGTGTATGCCGACTCGGATCATGCCGGTGACTATGTTGATAGAAAAAGTACAAGTGGTATTTGTACTTTTGTTGGACATTGTCTCACCTCATGGTTCTCTAAAAAGCAAACGGCTCTTGCTATCTCAACAACGGAAGCTGAGTACGTTTCGGCCGGAAAGGCATGTCAACAAGCTCTTTGGATGAAGCAAGCTCTTGTCGACTACGGAATTCAACTTAACGACATCACAATTCTTTGTGACAACAAAGGTGCCATTGATCTTAGCAAAAACCCGGTTCAACACGCTCGTACCAAATATATTGAAATCCGTCATCATTTCCTTCGTGATAACGTTCAAAAAGGAAATATCTCAATTGATAAAGTTTCTTCCGAAGACAACATAGCTGACATTCTCACAAAACCCCTTAAACGTGAACCTTTTAACCTTCTTAGGCTATGCTTAGGACTCATGGAACCTACATTGTAGTTCTGGACATTAGACAAAAATCACAAAAATCAAAACAAATCCATAACTCTTTTTCTCAGCAGGGTCGGCGGAACCCTTAGACACAACGGACGGAACCCAATTCAGGGATCCGCCGTATCCGCCGACCTGCAGAACCATTTTTTTGTTTATATTAAACCAAACACCCATTATCTCATACCACCACTTCCAAACTGTTACTATTCACTTTACCATCCATCCATACCTACGATTTCTTGGTCTTCCTTTCACTTGCATTGCAAATCAATCATCATTGTAAGTATTCTAAACTTGATTACAATCCTGATCTGAGTCTAGGAATTCTATTTTTGCACAAAAACAAAAACTTGGGGTTATGCATTAACTTAAGAAACTCATGCATGAAATTAGGTGTTTAACAAAACTAATCATGTTCCCTATAGTTAGGAATTGCATTCTTACTAAGTGTAAACATGTTTGCTAAAACACCCCATGACAAATTTTTCCAAAAATTTCTCACAAATAGGACAAATATTTTTTCGTCTCACATTGAAAATACAAAATCAAAACGTTATGTTTAAAACATCACTTGCATAATGTCTCTTGAATGCTAAAGGGAATACATAACCAATATGTATTTTCGGGTACATTCAAACGAAGCTACATTGAACTAGGAGCGTTTGGGTTATCTTTTGTTTTATAACAAAACTTGCATTATAAAACGTTTTTGAAGCTTCAAAATGAGTCAAGATAACCGCATGATGAGGCGAAAAATGAACCACTTTTAGGGGGTCATTTAAGCCCGGAATTGAATTTATTTGATCAAATATTGCCCTAAATCGTTCCTTTTGTGATTTTAGGTACTTTGGGAGTGAATTCTGGAAAAGGAATCAATTCGGACGCTTTTGGAGCATAAAAGTGAAGAAAACGGCAAAGACTTAATTTTCCATGCTGAGAACAGTACCTGACGGCGTCAAGAAGACAATCATGACGGCGTCAAGAGTAAAATCCATGACAACCTAGTGAAAATCTAAAGGCGTCACAACAAGGGCGTCAAGACTATTTTTTGTGACGGCCTGCATAAAGAGTAAACATGACGGCGTCAGACCCAGATCTAGGCAGTCCGAGAAACTATTTGGCGGCGAGATGACGGCGTCAGACTTTTGTTCTTGACGCCGTCACCTATCAGAATCTATATATAGTTTTCTATTTTTCATTCATTAAAAAAAGGGACTTGTGTGGAGAATACTAGGGCCGAACTTTGTAAACCCTAGGTCGTATTTTACAGTATTTTCAAGGGTTTTCACCCCTTGAATCCTTTCATGTTCAATTGAGATAAGTCTTCTTTCAATTCAATCAATATGTCTATGTGTTGTTTGAATATATCTTATGCTTGTCTTGATTTCAACATGCTAGGCTAGATCTATCTTGTGTTTGCTTAGATGTAATGAAACCTAGATGTTAATTATGTGTTGATTACTTGTTTATGGTTGTAATGGATGAATGATTTCAATGTTAGGCTTAAGAAAACTGGCAGATCTCCATTGTGTAACATGCTTGAACGTCTTAGGAAACATGAACCGATGTGTACTAGGTTTTATTGGTTGTATTTAATGCATGAGCAAATTCTAGTGATCCCATGTTAGGAGCTTCTTAGCCGGCTCGACATAGGAGTGAAGTAGGCGCTCATAGGATTGGGGAAGTAAGTACGCCACCCCATGAATGGTATTAAGGAATAACATCCGTCATCCACGCAACTGTAACAAGTAATTAACATGTAAAAGATATCTAGGGAGTAGTGAAATCTAAGTAAACACAATTCTCCTATATATTGCTCACACCACTAGTATAATTTAGTTTATTTTCATTTCTAGTATTTTATTTTGATTGCATCTTAGTATTGGGTTAGTTGACTAGCAACTAATTCCGCCCAACTCCTTCAAACCCGAGATTTTAATTACTTTTATAAAAACTAAAAAAATACAAAAAGAATCATCCCTTATCTCTAGACCTAGTCTTTAGGTTTTCTAATCCTAGCGACACTATTCCTAGCTGAACGATCAATCCCCCGGTACTTGTCATTATACTATACTACATCGATCAGGTACACTGCCTGGTGGGGGTTGTAAGCTTCTCAAGATCTATTGAGAGGTAAAGCCTGGTGCAATCCCTACGCATCAAGTTTTTGGCGCCGCAGCCCGGGGAATAGTTATTGTCTAGGATAGAATCTCTTTTTATTATGTCTACTTGCTAGATTCCTTTCTAGTAAAATTTTATTTTTATTTTTAGGTTCTCTTTAGTCTATCTTATTTCTTCGTGTTTTTGTTCGTAACTCTTCGCCATCCGACATCATGGAAGGTGGTAACATCCTTGAAACCATCAACCTATCACAACCAATCCACCCACCTATAAGGTCCATCCGCTTGCAATCCAACACCATTCGATTGGTGCAAGTCGGGTGTGCATTCTATGGATACTTTTTCGAAAACCCGGCCCAACACCTTGAGGACTACCTAAAAATTACCAATTCTATAGGATTAGGTGTTGATACTCAAGAAGGGGAACTCTTAGCCCTCTTTCAATTCTCTTTACATGGTCGGGCTCTTCAATGGTTATGTCAACTCCCTGAAAGATCCGTCTCCTCTTGGGACGATCTTGCTTCCTACTTCTTAACTAGATTCACCTTGCCCAAGGAAGTTATTTTGCAACATAACCAACTTAAAACAGAAAATGATGAAATAAGGGAAGTCAATGAGATGAATGAAGGTGAAACCAAGCTAGGGAGTAACGCTTGTAGGAAAGGGCCATGGAATGATTGTAGAATATTTAGGAGCTCCCCACCAACCCTTGAGGAATTAAGATATCATAAGTTCCTTCTAAAATGCCCTTGCTCTGCAAAGTATCGAAAACACCCATGGATTAGGAAGCATAATTCTATGAATCTTAAGGTCCCATGCATGATTGGTCATATGTATAGAGAACACACCTATATCGATTTAAAGGCATCAATGAACATTATGTCTAGGCTTTATTATAATTGGATCATGAACGAGAAGTTGAAACCTAGGCGGGACCCTTACAACCCTAATCGCATGAGTAATTTTGTTGAGCGGGTTAGAGGGTTACATGTTTTCGTTGGGGATTTTGTTTATAGGTGCGACTTCATGATCTTAGAAGATGTTAGGGGAATTATTGATCAATCTTTGTGTCAGATTGTTTTAGGAGAACCTTTTGTCAAAACCTCTAAAATGACTTACAACCATGATGAGGGCACTATCACATTCGCAACCAAAGAGAAAAACATTAGATATAGGATGCCCCATAAAGAAGAGAGGTTTAGATAAGTTGAGGATCTCGATGTTGATGAGAAATTGATTAAGATGTTTGAAACCGCATTCATTTTTCGGGATAGGAAATCGTAACTCATGACCTTGAGTCTAGCTACAAGACTCGTAAATAAAGAAAAGCGTTTCTTGGGAGGCAACCTATGTTTTGTGTGATTTTTATTTTGTTTGTTTGTTATTTGCTTCCGTATGCATGCTTTATTTTTATTGTTGGTAGATCATGTTTCAAAACTAAAATAGTGAAAATACTTTATTTTGTTGTTTGGCTTAGTCTTAACTTCATCCAAAGGTATTTTTGCAAAAGATAAGTGTAAGGGGAAACCCCCAAATATGTTTTTAAGAAACAAAACCGATCATGATTCTCCACAATATTAAGTGAACATGTATATTCGTATTTGTTAGAGTCAAATGCTTGTATCGAGTCATAATGATGTTTTGCAGGATTTTCCAGGAAGTAGGACCAAGTTTTTCCAGAAATTTTCCAGAAACTTAACATAAGAATTTCTGCAGGTCACTTCTGACGGCGTCACGAGTTTCCTCTTGACGGCGTCACGTGTAAAAATCTGGAAATTTTACCAGTTTTGTTTTTCTAACGGAGTCTTAAAGTTTTTGTTGAATTATTAGTTTTATAATCTCCAGGAAATCTGCAAACATCATTCCACAAGCATTATATCTTATTTTGTTTTCTAGGGTTTATTAGCATATGTAGATTGCCGCCGATTTTATGCGAGGTTGCCTTGTCTGTTTTCTCAGGATTTACAGGTTATGTATGACAATAAGATGATTATTATTCTGGAAGGGAAGCTTTGATTGTTCATTTTCTTGGAGGAAGATCTAACCTGGCCACCTTATTATCCATACCGAGCGAATCAGGGGAGTATTTGATTTCATTTGTTTTACTTATTTCACTTTTACATTCTTTACTTGAACATTGGGGACAATGTTCATTCTAAGTGTAAGGGGAGTGTAAAATGATGATACCTTACAGATACACTTTCGCTTGAGTTTGTTTGTTTAATAGTAGATGTGTAATAAAACTATGAGAAATACTTGTTAGTGTAATTTTAGCGCCAAATTTAAATTTTTTTACAACATTTAGGAGTGAAACTTTAGACATAGCAAGCGTCTCATGGATAGGAGATTGTATGACTAGCACAAAACCGTATCATTCAGAAAAATTTTCCACCCAAATATGTGAGGTTCGCCATTAGATTTGATAGGAAAAACATTTACTATTAGTGCTTATGAGTGTACCGGTAGCATTTAGATTCTATAACTTGCGTTAGTGATGCATCCCGAGACCGCTAGTGAGACTACATTCGTGTAGTAGGATTTACTACATGATAAGAGGCATTAGGATCACCCTTGTGTTAAACCCGTATCATAATTACTTGACCATTTAAGTCATATTACTTGGCTAGTTAAGTCAATTAATTTTTTCCCACACCATTAGCGTTGTACTCATTTTTAGTACACGAAACCCCTAGTACACCCCTCCGAGCCTATCTTTTTGTTTCTAACTTTAAGCATTTTACTTAAAGGAAGAATTTGTTACACCCCACTTAAATGTACACCCAAATCGCCTTAGCCTTCCGTGTATGCACTCATTTTTAGTGCGTTATTGTTATTTGTTAAACCCTAAGTTAATTATCTAATTGATTACATGGTTGCTAAGTCGAGTCATATCCTTGTACATATTGTTTTGGGCGATTGGGACTCATGGGTAAAGTACTTATTTTATGGAGTAATGGGGAAGAAAATCATATATTACCCCCATATGTACGTTAATCTTAAAAGTACTCCAAGTGTTTTGATTTTCTTAATTCGAGTCATTAGATTAGTTTATTGTAAAGTATGTAAAAATTCAAGTGTAAGGGGAATGTTCATCCCCTATGATGTATTATTTTGGATGGTAGGGTAAGAGTGTATGCAAAAAAAAAAAAAAAAAAAAAAAAAATCGAAAAAGCAAGAAAAAGAAAAAAAATAGAAAAAGAAAAGAGAAAAAAACATACGGACTACCATCCCGTTTCATTCTATGTTTATTTTATGTTTTTGTTATTTTTCATTTATTAGCTTAAGTCGAGTCTAGTCTTGGCTTAGCAACGCCATATTGTACATGTAATTAACCAAGATTGTTAACTCGCCACCAGTAAAGACTGCCTATATCCAACAAAACCGTGTATTCCATATCCCTACACCTAACGTTACAACCCTTTAAAAAGACCTCTTTGATAGTTTATCCTAGGTGCTTACGCCATGTGGTGGAGGTTTGATCCTTTCCCAAGCCTATGGTAATCTATTTTGCTATTACAGGTAGTGAGAGATATTTTCCGTTTTCATAATGTGATATATACTTTATTACACCCGAGAGATGTGAGTATCTAAACACTATTTGTGAGGTGCTAGTGTATGACCTCCGTGCTTGTCTTTGGTCTTTAGTGGAACGATTATTTGTTGTAATTACTTTTATATTAGAGTTAAATGACCCCTAACTTGTATTTTGACTAGGATAAAAGCGTATTTGCTTGAGGACAAGCAAATCTCAAGTGTAAGGGTATATGATGAGGCGAAAAATGAACCACTTTTAGGGGGTCATTTAAGCCCGGAATTGAATTTATTTGATCAAATATTGCCCTAAATCGTTCCTTTTGTGATTTTAGGTACTTTAGGAGTGAATTCTGGAAAAGGAAGCAATTCGGACGTTTTTGGAGCATAAAAGTGAAGAAAACGGCAAAGACTTAATTTTCCATGCTGAGAACAGTACCTGACGGCGTCAAGAAGATAATCATGACGGCGTCAAGAGTAAAATCCATGACGACCCAGTGAAAACCTGAAGGCGTCACAACAAGGGCGTCAAGACTATTTTTGGTGACGGCCTGCATAAGGAGTATACATGACGGCGTCAGACCCAGATCTAGGCAGTCCGAGAAACTATTTGGCGGCGAGATGACGGCGTCAGACTTTTGTTCTTGACGCCGTCACCTATCAGAATCTATATATAGTTTTCTATTTTTCATTCATTAAAAAAAGGGACTTGTGTGGAGAATACTAGGGCCGAACTTTGTAAACCCTAGGTCGTATTTTACAGTATTTTCAAGGGTTTTCACCCCTTGAATCCTTTCATGTTCAATTGAGATAAGTCTTCTTTCAATTCAATCAATATGTCTATGTGTTGTTTGAATATATCTTATGCTTGTCTTGATTTCAACATGCTAGGCTAGATCTATCTTGTGTTTGCTTAGATGTAATGAAACCTAGATGTTAATTATGTGTTGATTACTTGTTTATGGTTGTAATGGATGAATGATTTCAATGTTAGGCTTAAGAAAACTGGCAGATCTCCATTGTGTAACATGCTTGAACGTCTTAGGAAACATGAACCGATGTGTACTAGGTTTTATTAGTTGTATTTAATGCATGAGCAAATTCTAGTGATCCCATGTTAGGAGCTTCTTAGCCGGCTCGACATAGGAGTGAAGTAGGCGCTCATAGGATTGGGGAAGTAAGTACGCCACCCCATGAATGGTATTAAGGAATAAAATCCGTCATCCACGCAACTGTAACAAGTAATTAACATGTAAAAGATATCTAGGGAGTAGTGAAATCTAAGTAAACACAATTCTCCTATATATTGCTCACACCATTAGTATAATTTAGTTTATTTTCATTTCTAGTATTTTATTTTGATTGCATCTTAGTATTGGGTTAGTTGACTAGCAACTAATTCCGCCCAACTCCTTCAAACCCGAGATTTTAATTGCTTTTATAAAAACTAAAAAATACAAAAAGAATCATCCCTCATCTCTAGACCTAGTCTTTAGGTTTTCTAATCCTAGCGACACTATTCCTAGCTGAACGATCAATCCCCCGGTACTTGTCATTATACTATACTACATCGATCAGGTACACTGCCTGGTGGGGGTTGTAAGCTTCTCAAGATCCCTTGAGAGGTAAAGCCTGGTGTAATCCCTACGCATCACCGCACCTCCACATTGTTTTCATATAGGCACACACTAGAACATCCACATTATAATAGTAGTTTACTTAAACTAAAATGTGAAATTTTGTTGTTCTAGGAATCATCATGCCTCCTCTAACCCACTACGACCACAAGGACACCATTAAGTACCTACCAAAACACCACAAAACCAAAGGCCTTACCCCAAACCAAGTCAATGTTTTCAAAGCTTTAGAAAAACATTATGTCCATGAGGGTAGAACCATTGACCCGTCCTTCCTAGAAGGCACAAACCTTTACACCGAATTTGCAACAATCAACTTTAAGTGTCTTTTGGAAATCAACGAGCCTATTTGTCCTAGGTTCATTTTGGAATTCTATGCATCCGTCGTCCTCTCCACGGATGATTATGGTCACATGTCTATCAACTTTTGGGCTAGTGGTCATCAATACTCCTTCACTCTTGAGGAGTTTGCTAAAATCATAGTGTCCCAAACCGTGGTACTTGCATCTACTCCGACTTGCACTCCCTCTCAACTCTTGACACCCTCCAAGACCGCATCCATCCTTATGACACACCTCTTGTGTCAAAAGATGTACTTCATGACCACCTCTTTGTTAGGACAACCAATACTAGGAGAACCCGTTCGGGAAATGAGGGATAAGGACCCATATGGAATGGAAATGAATGAACTCAATCCTCAATTCAAGAAATGGGAGGAAGTCCTTAGAGAAAATGTCATTAGCACCATAGGAAACCGAGATCATATCAATCTTTACCTTTGCTACATGCTCTACTCTTTGTCCGTTAGGCAACCCTTCAACCTTGCCTACTACATGGCCAAGAGAATGGCTGACATTCCCGTGCATGGCACAACGGCTATGCCGTATGGAATGCTCTTGACCCATCTCTTTAGGTTCATCTCTCCCATTCCACTAACTCCAAACGGTCTTCATCTTAACTACTCTCTCATTCCATACACCTTTGTCCCACTTAGTGATAAGAGAGTTTACAAAGCCCAAGGAAAACGTCCTCATCCTCCTACCTCCTCATCATCTTCCTCAATGAGTGAAGATGACAATTTTCCCAACTCTAGGCTCCCACCTCTGGAATACCTATCCCAACTTCCGGATATTCCAAATGAGTTGGCGGAGTTCAAGCAAACAAAGGGGATGTTTAAGAATCTTGGAAGATTCCTTGGAAAGCTCAAGAACAAGATTGACCGTCAATGAGTGCGGGTGTGTAGGAGTGTTTGGCACTAGGTGCTATTTGAACAAATTTGGTCGTTTAAACAATGTTTGTGATGTACTTGTGTGTTGGTACAATGTCTGATACTATTTGGAACATGTATTATCTAACAATGATGCAGGTAGACAACTTTTGGCAAGTTTTCAAATTTTCATGTTTATGATATTTTCACTAAGTATAGTGAATTTCTCGACCTCAAGGTCAAAGTCCTATGGTATGTGTGTTTACGTGTCTAATTTTTGCATTGCCTAACCAGAAATGCATTATCCTTTTGATTTTAGGAGTTTTCGAAAAATTTGAAAATCATCTCGCGGGTCTAAATCGCGGACTGCCAAATTTTTCAGGCCTGGCGGATCTGGTGGTACCCAAAATTGGGTACCGCCAGTGTATTTTCTGGGCAACCCAGAAATGGCCCAACGGACCGGACGGAACCCTCACACGGGTTCCACCTGTGTATCCTGAAGGGTCCGCCAGTTTCCTGCAGAATTTTTTTTTAGTTTTCAACATTTTAACATCCAACCAACATAATACCATCCTTTTAGATAGAAACCAATTTCCTGCAATTTGTTTAGCACAATAGAGTACTTCTCATTCCTTACAACTCAAACAAAACCATTTCCCGCCAAATTTCAAAAATAGCCATAACCACCCCAAGGAACCTTCACACATAAAGGAAGGAACCCTTCCAAAGGTTCCTTGAAATCCCTGAGATTTATCCTTCAACAAATTTACCAAAACCACTAAGCATTTAGTGCAAATCTTGTCTTCTCACTTCACCATTTTCATTGGATTGACTTCCATGATATGACAACCCACAATTAGTTTTCCAAATCATTAGGAACCTCCATTTTTGTATGGCCTAACATCAAATCCAAACACTCCTTCCCACACTCCTTCATCACTATAAATTAAACCATCCTAAACACTATCAAATCACACCTTCTTCATCACAATTTCTCATCTTTTAAACCATTTTAACCATGACTAAGTCAACAATCACCTTGATGCGTGGGAATCGCAACAGGCTTTACCTCTCAAGGGATCTCAAGAAGCTTACAACCCCCACCAGGCAGTGTACCTGATCGTTGTAGTATAGTATAGTGACAAGTACCGGGGGATTGATCGTTCAGCTTAGGAATAGTGTCGCTAGGATTAGAAAGCCTAAATACTAGTTCTAAAGGTGAGGGATGATTATTTTTGTATTTTTATATTTTTTAGAAAGCAATTTAAAATCTCGGGTTTGAAGGATTTGGGCAGAATTAGTTGCTATTCAACTAACCCAATACTAAGATGCAATCAAAATAAAATACTAGAAATGAAAATAAACTAATTTATACTAAAGTTGTGAGCAGTAATTGGAGAAAATGTGTTTACTTAGATTTCACTACTCCCTAGACATCTTTTACACGTTAATTACTTGTTATAATTGCATGGATGACGGATCGTATTCCTTAATACCATTCATGGGGTGGCACACTTAACTCCCCAATTCTATGAGCTCTTATCTCCTCCTACACCATGCCCAGCACAACTATAGGGATTGTAAACAGTGGCTCATGCATTAAATACAACCAATAAAGACCTAGTGCGCGTCGGTTCATGTTTCTTAAGACGTTCAAGCATGTTACCAATTGGAGATCTGCCAGTTTTCTTAAGCCTAACATATAAATCATTCATCCAAAACAAGAATAAACAAGTAATCAACACATAATTAACATCTAGGTTTCATTAGATCTAAGCAAACACAAGATAGATCTAGCCTAGCATGATGGAATTAAGAAAAGAACAAGATATAGACAACCAACACATAGACATATTGATTGAATTAAAAGAACACTTATCTTGATTACACATGCAAGGTATCAAGGGGTTGGAACCCTTGAAAAACCTATAAAGTTACACCAAAATCGTACTTAGGGTTTCTCCCAAAACTTCTCCCTCTCAATGTGAAAAATTAGAAAACTATATATAGGAAAAGAGGTCTGACGGCGTCAAGACAAAGCTTGTGACGCCGTCACCTCGCCGCCAAAACTATTCTCGGACTGCCTTGATCTACATTTGACACCGTCAAGACTAAATCATTTCCAGGCCGTCATGACTTTTACTCTTGACGCCTTACCTTCGTGACGCCGTCAAATCTGTACTGGGTCGTCATGGAATTTTGCTCTTGACGCCGTCACGGAATTACTCTTGACGCCGTCACCTACTGTTCCCAGCATAGAAAATTAAGACTTTGGCGTTTTCTTCACTTTTATGCTCCAAAAACGTCCGAATTGCTTCCTTTTCCAGATTTCACTCCCAAAGTACCTAAAATCACAAAAGGAACGATTTAGGGCAATATTTGATCAAATAAAGTTGAATTCCGGCTTAAATGACCCCCTAAAAATGGATCATTTTTCGCCTCATCATATACCCTTACACTTGAGATTTGCTTGTCCTCGAGATGCTCCGTTGCCTCTTGTCTAAGGTAGAAGGAAACTGCACTAACATCCTCCATCTTTTCTACCTCTAGCAAAGGCAGAAAACTCTCGTCCCGTAGCCAACCTTCATCGATCTGTTCATCAACACAGCTATCAATGACATCTGTGAGTTCATCTACTTCCCCGATAAAATAGAGCCGGTTGGCTGCTTCGAGGGAGAGGTCCATAGAATCCTTAATGTCGAAGGTTGTGCTATCGTCTCCCACTCGTAAGGTTAATTTGCCATCGTAGACATCGATGACTGCACGAGCGGTAGCAAGAAATGGTCTACCTAAGATGATGGGTATCAAGTCATCCTCCTCCATATCCAGGATTACGAAGTCGACCGGGAATTTGAATTTCCCAACTTTGACTAGCACATTCTCGCATATCCCTACGGGGTACTTGACCGATCTATCGGCTAGTTGGATGTTCATAAGGGTAGACTTCAATCCAGAGTATCCTAGTTTACGGAACATAGAGTGAGGCATGAGATTGATACTCGCTCCCAAATCGGCAAGAGCATTCTTGATTGATAGAGGTCCTATGGAGCAAGGCAAGGTGAAGCTGCCCGGATCGTCTACCTTTTTTGGTAGCCCTCGGTGGGTCACCACTGAGCATTCTTCCCCCAGGGTCACAAGACCCTCGAGTTTCTTCCGGTTAGCAAGTAGTTTTTTAAAGTATGTGCTATACTTTGGCATGTGATAGCAAGCATCAAGGAGAGGTATGGTGACAACCGAGTCTTTTAGGTAAGACAGGAATCTCTTGTTATCATTCTCAGTTTTCTGGTTCCTTAATCGGGATGGAAACAGGATTCTCACAGGTTGGTTAGGCAGGGTTGATGGGGAAGGGGTCGTCAAGGGCGGTTGGTCGGGGGTATTACCGCCGACATCCTCCTCCTCCTCCCCAGGTTTGTTTGGATCGGGGGTGATGGGAGATGAGTTTGGGTAAGGAGGGTCCTTGGTTGTTGTTCCAGCTCGCGTGGTTATCGCGAGCATGGGGTCTTTTTTGCTTACTGATGGCGGTTCAAGATTATCTAGGGCAGAGTTAAGCTTATTGAAAAATTCTCCAATATCTTCATGCTGCTCGTCGAACAGCTCATTAAGACCTTTCATTTGCAAGCCTTTTTCTTGAGTGAAGTGACCAAGGTCATCTTCAAAATTGCTCCTGATTTTGAATTCAGGGCCTTCCTCTCCTTCTCTTCTCTTTACCAGATTTCCCCAGAGGATGTAATCATCATTTTGGTAAAAAGACAAAAGGGAGGGATCAGCATAAATGTCCCCTCCTGACAAGCATGCATGTTCAGTTGTGGCTGCTCCTCCGCATTCTTCTACCTCATGCGGGCCCCCACAGTAATCGCAGATTAGGTAAGGATTCGAGAGTTGTTTAGGTAACTGCGATCCAGCTAGGTATTCCACTCTTTTGTGAATTTTTCTCAATCGATCAGAAGTGATTTCAGAAATGCTGACAGTCGACTCAGGTTCATCCCAAGTGTCATCCTGGTCTTGAGCATATTCTTCAATCCTATCCCATCCTTCTTCGGCACTAAGGTTGGCCAATCTCCCTTTTCTAGATTGGTTAATTCCGTTTCGATCGTTAGAGGAGATATTATCGTAGAAGATTTGGACCAAGAGCCAAAGCTCAATGCCATGATGGGGAACTTGTCTTATTAAATCTTTGAATCTAATCCACGATTTATGGAAGGGTTCGTCCTTCCCTTTTTGGAAATGGAGGATCCTATCTTTAAACGCTGAGGTTTTTCCAGGTGGAAAGAACTTCTCACAGAACTTGGATATGAGTTGCTCCCATGTGAAAATAGATTCAGAAGGGAGTTTGTCATACCATTCTTGGGCTTTTTCATATAGGGTGAAAGGAAAGAATCGCAATCGAGACGTGTCTCTAGTAGCCCCATCCGTATGGAGGGTGTCTACTATTTTCAGGAAATCTTTGATGTGTTGGATTGGATCTTCCTCATCTAATCCGCGAAACTTACACACACTCTGGACAAGCCAAACATCGTTTGCATGCAAGACCTCGTTGGTGTGTTCGTTTGGGTAGACAATGGCGTTTGAGAAGCCACGAGAGGTTGGGGAGGAGTAGTCCTTAAGGCGCTTAGGAATGGGGGTTGCGGGGGTACTCATCACGTCGTTGGGTTGGGAGCTAGGGGTTGTGACATGATTTTCCGAATTTTCTTCAGAAAGAGGTGCATCAAAATCGATGGCAACGCTAGATGGTTCAGAAGTTGAGTGATATTGTCTCAATCTATGCATTTCTCTTTCGGGTTCCGCATAAGGCAAGACAAGGTTTCGAGTGGAACTACGACTCCTAGTGATCCTAAGGTTAAGGGATTCGTCATTTGCCATGATGGCCGGTGGTAAAGAGTTACGAACAAAGGCACAAAGAAATAGATAGACTAAAGAAAAACTAAAAATAAAAATAAAATCTTACTAGAAAGGAATCTAGCAAGTAGACCTAATAAAAAGAAATTCTAACCTAGACAATAACTATTCCCCAGGTTGCGGCGCCAAAAACTTGATGCGTGGGAATCGCAACAGGCTTTACCTCTCGAGGGATCTCGAGAAGCTTACAACCCCCACCAGGCAGTGTACCTGATCGTTATAGTATAGTATAGTGACAAGTACCGGGGGATTGATCGTTCAGCTTAGGAATAGTGTCGCTAGGATTAGAAAGCCTAAATACTAGTTCTAAAGGTGAGGGATGATTATTTTTGTATTTTTATATTTTTTAGAAAGCAATTTAAAATCTCGGGTTTGAAGGATTTGGGCAGAATTAGTTGCTATTCAACTAACCCAATACTAAGATGCAATCAAAATAAAATACTAGAAATGAAAATAAACTAATTTATACTAAAGTTGTGAGCAGTAATTGGAGAAAATGTGTTTACTTAGATTTCACTACTCCCTAGACATCTTTTACACGTTAATTACTTGTTATAATTGCATGGATGACGGATCGTATTCCTTAATACCATTCATGGGGTGGCACACTTAACTCCCCAATTCTATGAGCTCTTATCTCCTCCTACACCATGCCCAGCACAACTATAGGGATTGTAAACAGTGGCTCATGCATTAAATACAACCAATAAAGACCTAGTGCGCGTCGGTTCATGTTTCTTAAGACGTTCAAGCATGTTACCAATTGGAGATCTGCCAGTTTTCTTAAGCCTAACATATAAATCATTCATCCAAAACAAGAATAAACAAGTAATCAACACATAATTAACATCTAGGTTTCATTAGATCTAAGCAAACACAAGATAGATCTAGCCTAGCATGATGGAATTAAGACAAGAACAAGATATAGACAACCAACACATAGACATATTGATTGAATTAAAAGAACACTTATCTTGATTACACATGCAAGGTATCAAGGGGTTGGAACCCTTGAAAAACCTATAAAGTTACACCAAAATCGTACTTAGGGTTTCTCCCAAAACTTCTCCCTCTCAATGTGAAAAATTAGAAAACTATATATAGGAAAAGAGGTCTGACGGCGTCAAGACAAAGCTTGTGACGCCGTCACCTCGCCGCCAAAACTATTCTCGGACTGCCTTGATCTACATTTGACACCGTCAAGACTAAATCATTTCCAGGCCGTCATGACTTTTACTCTTGACGCCCTACCTTCGTGACGCCGTCAAATCTGTACTGGGTCGTCATGGAATTTTGCTCTTGACGCCGTCAGGGAATTACTCTTGACGCCGTCACCTACTGTTCCCAGCATAGAAAATTAAGACTTTGGCGTTTTCTTCACTTTTATGCTCCAAAAACGTCCGAATTGCTTCCTTTTCCAGATTTCACTCCCAAAGTACCTAAAATCACAAAAGGAACGATTTAGGGCAATATTTGATCAAATAAAGTTGAATTCCGGCTTAAATGACCCCCTAAAAATGGATCATTTTTCGCCTCATCATATACCCTTACACTTGAGATTTGCTTGTCCTCAAGCAAATGCGCTTTTATTCTACTCAAAATACAAGTTAGGGGTCATTTAACACTAATATAAAAGTAATTACAACAAATAATCGTTCCACTAAAGACCAATAGACAAGCACGGAGGTCATATACTAGCACCTCACAAATAGTGTTTAGATACTCACATCTCTCGGGTGTAATAAAGTGTAAATTACAATATGGAAACGGAAGATATCTCTCACTACCTGTCATAGCAAAATAGATTACCATAGGCTTGGGAAAGGATCAAACCTCCACCACATGGCGTAAGCACCTAGGATAAACTATCAAAGAGGTCTTTTAAAAGGGTTGTAACGTTAGGTGCAGGGATATGAAATACACGGTTTTGTTGGATAAAGGAAGTTTTACTGGTGGCGAGTTAACACTCTTGGTCAATTACATGTACAATATGGCGTTGCTAAGCCAAGACTAGACTCGACTTAAGCTAATAAATGAAAAATAACAAAAACATAAAATAAACATAGAATGAAAAGGGATGGTAGTCCGTATGTTTTTTTCTCTTTTCCTTTTTCTATTTTTTTCTTTTCTTTTTCTTGATTTTATTTTTTTTTTATTTTATTTTTTATTTTTTATTTTTTTTTGCATACATTCTTACCCTACCATCCAAAATAATACATCATAGGGAATGAACATTTCCCTTACACTTGAATCTTTACATACTTTACAATTAACTAATCTAGTGACTCGAATTAAGAAAATTAAAACACTTGGAGCACTTTTAAAATTATCGTACATATGGGGGTAATAAGTGATGTTCTTCCCCATTACTTCATAAAATAAGTACTTACCCATGAGTCCCAATCGTCCCAAAACAATATGTACAAGGATATGACTCGACTTAGCAACCATGTAATCAATTAGAAAGTTAACTTAGGGTTTAACAAATAACAATAATGCACTAAAAATGAGCGCATACACGGAAGGCTAAGGCGATTTGGTTGTACATTTAAGTGGGGTGTAACAAATTCTTCCTTTAAGTAAGATGCTTAAAGTTAGAAACGAAAAGATAGGCTCGGAGGGGTGTACTAAGGGTATCGTGTACTAAAAATGAGTACAACGCTAAGGGTGTGGGAAAAATTAGTTGACTTAACTAGTCAAGTAATATGACATAAATGGTCAAGTAATCATAATACGGGTTTAACACAAGGGTGATCCTAATGCCTCTTATCATGTAGTAAATCCTACCACACGAATGTAGTCTCACTAGCGGTCTCGGGATGCATCACTAACGCAAGTTCTAGAATCTAAATGCTACCGGTACACTCATAAGCACTAATAATGAATGCTTTTCCTATCAAATCTAAAGGCGAACTTCACATATTTGGGTGGAAAATTTTTCTGAATATACGGTTATGTGCTAGTCATACAATCTCCTATCCATGAGACGCTTGCTATGGCTAAAGTTTCACTCCTAAATGTTGTAAAAAATTTTAAATTTGGCGCTAAAATTGCACTAACAAGTATTTCTCATAGTTTTATTACACATCTACCATTAAACAAAACAAACTCAAGCGAAAGTGCATATGTAAGGTATCATCTTTTTACCCTCCCCTTACACTTAAGATGAACATTGTCCCCAATGTTCAAGTAAAGAATGTAAAAGTGAAAAAGTAAAGAGAATGAAATCAAATACTCCCCTGATTCGCTCGGTATGGATAATAAGGTGGCCAGGTTAAATCTTCCTCCAAGAAAATGAACAATCAAAGCTTCCCATCCAGAATATAAATCATCTTCTTGTCATACATAACCTGTAAAACCTGACAAAATAGACAAGACAACCTCGCGTAAAATCGGCGGCATCCTATATAGGTTACTAAATCCTAGAAAACAAGATAAGATATAATGCTTGTGGAATGAAGTTTGCAGATCTCCTGGAGATTATAAAACTTAATAATTCACAAAAACCATAAGACTCCGTTAGAAAAACAAAACCGGTAAAATTTCCAGATTTTTACACCTGACGCCGTCAAGAGTAAACTCCTGACGCCGTCAGAATTGACCTGCAGAAATTCTTATGTTAAGTTTCCGGAAAATTTCTGGAAAAACTTGGTCCTACTTCCTGGAAAATCCTGCAAAACTTCATTATGACTCAATACAAGCATTTGAATCTAACAAATACGAATATACATGTTCATTTATTATTGTGGAGAATCATGATCGGTTTGTTTCTTAAAAACATATTTGGGGTTTCCCCTTACACTTATCTTTTGCAAAAATACCTTTAGGTGGAGTTAAGACTAGGCCAAAACAACAAGGTAAAGTATTTCCATTATTTAGTTTAGAAACATGATCAACCAACAATAAAAACTAAGCATGCATCCGGAAACAAATAACAAACAAACAATTAAACAAACAAACAAAACATGGGTTGTCTCCCAAGAAGCGCTTTTCTTTATTTACGAGTCTTGTAGCTAGACTCAAGGTCATGGGTTACTACGTGACCTCATCATCAAACGTCACATCCTCCTCACTAATCATTTCATTGTTATTCTCTTGGTAGTGCTTGACACGTTGTATGTTAACAGTAAATTCCCTACCTTCATCATCTAGTAACACCACGGCTCCAAATTTAGAGGAATTATTTACTGTGAACGGTCCATACCATCTAGACTTAAGTTTTCCCGGAAATAATCTCAACCGAGAATTGTATAATAGGACCTTGTCTCCCTCTGAAAATTCTTTGGGTTTCTTAATTCTCTGGTCATGCCATCTTTTAGCTCTCTCTTTATATGTGATGGAGGATTCGTAGGCTTCTAGCCTAAGCTCATCAAGCTCGTGTAATTGCAAGAACCTATTATTTCCAGCAATTGTGTAATCTAAGTTACATGTCTTAAGCGCCCAATAAGCCTTATGTTCTAATTCCACTGGTAAGTGACATGCCTTACCATACACCATGCGGAACGGGGTCGTTCCAATAGGTGTTTTGTAGGCGGTTCGGAATGCCCATAAGGCTTCGTCGAGTTTAAATGACCAGTCCTTTCTGTTTTGACTAACCGTTTTTTCAAGTATTCTTTTAATAGCCCTATTGGTGTTTTCGACTTGGCCATTGGTTTGTGGATGATAGGCGGTGGAGAACCGATGGGGTACTCCATACCTCTTCATGACCTTTTCCATTTGTGCATTGCAGAAATGGGTTCCCCTATCACTGATGAGAGCTTTAGGAATCCCGAATCTTGCGAAAAGCTTTTTCAGGAAATGAATAACTACTCTGGCGTCATTGGTCCTAAGGGCTTGTGCCTCAACCCATTTTGAAACATAGTCAATGGCGACTAATATGTACTCGTTCCCCCTGAAGATGGAAAGGGTCCCATGAAGTCAATCCCCCAAACATCGAAGACCTCACAAACTTGTATAAAGTTCTGAGGTGCTTCATCCCTATGTGATATATTTCCGGCTCGTTGACATGCATCGCACGCCTGCACCATTTCTTTTACATCACGGAAAATTGTGGGCCAATAGAATCCCGCATCGAGAATCTTTCGGGCGGTGATGTTTATCCCATGGTGCCCGCCAGAGGGACCAGAGTGACATTCCCTCATAATCTTTACTGCCTCATTTTCCGAAACACAACGCCTTACAATTTGGTCAGGACACCTTCGGAATAAAAAGGGTTCATCCCAGAAGTAGTACTTTAGTTGAGAAAAGAACCTCTTCCTTTCGTACTTAGTCAGGTGTTCAGGAACGAGTCTACTTGCGAGGTAATTAGCAAAATCGGCGTACCACGGCTCCGAGTCACTCATTAACATGAGTTGTTCGTCAGGAAATGAATCCCTAATCTCACTTCTATCGTGCTCATCCAAGGGGTTTTCGAGACGAGATAGATGATCTGCGGCCAGATTTTCAGCTCCCCTCTTATCACGAATCTCAACATCGAATTCTTGTAGCAACAAGATCCACCGAATTAGTCGTGGCTTAGCATCCTGCTTCGCGAAGAGATATCTAAGAGCCGAGTGATCAGTGAAGACGACTGTTTTTGAAAGGACAAGATATTGTCGGAATTTGTCGAATGCAAACACTACGGCTAATAGTTCTTTCTCGGTGGTGGAGTAGTTCTCTTGAGCGGGATTCATGGTTTTGCTAGCGTAGTAAATAGGTTGGAAAAGCTTGTCACGTCGTTGACCTAATACAGCCCCGACAGCGAAGTCGCTAGCGTCACACATGATTTCAAATGGTAACTCCCAGTTGGGTGTGATCATGATTGGAGCTTGAGTGAGTTCCCTTTTTAAGAGATCGAATGCATCCTTGCATTCTTGGGAAAAATCGAACGGAGCATCCTTCACAAGTAATTGAGTCATTGGCCGAGCGATTTTGGAGAAATCTTTGATGAATCTCCGATAAAGCCCCGCATGCCTCAAGAAGCTGCGTATTGCTTTAACAGTCGTGGGGTATGGTAACTTAGATATAGCTTCAACTTTAGCTTGGTCCACCTCTATTCCGTTCCCTGAGATCTTATGCCCTAACACAATCCCTTCTTTTACCATGAAATGACACTTTTCCCAGTTTAGCACCAAGTTGGTTTCCTCACAACGTTTAAGCATCTTTTCTAGATTAGCAAGACAGCGGTCGAAGGAGTTCCCGAAGACCGAAAAGTCATCCATGAACACTTCCATGCTGTCTTCCATGAGTTCGTGAAAGATTGCGGTCATGCATCGCTGGAAAGTGGCGGGGGCATTACATAGCCCAAAAGGCATTCTTTTGTAGGCAAATGTTCCATAAGGGCAGGTAAACGTGGTCTTTTCTTGGTCCTCAGGTGCTATGGGAATCTGAAAATATCCAGAGAATCCATCCAAGAAGCAATAGTACTCGTGTCCAGATAATCTCTCTAACATCTGATCAATGAATGGTAAGGGAAAGTGATCTTTCCTCGTGGCATCATTGAGCTTTCGATAGTCGATGCATACCCGCCATCCAGTGACTGTTCTTTGGGGCACCATCTCACCCTTGTCATTCTTAACTACAGTCATTCCACCCTTTTTAGGTACAACCTGCACAGGACTGACCCATGGGCTATCCGAGATTGGGTAAATCAATCCTGCATCCAAAAGTTTTATGACTTCTTTCTTCACTACTTCCTTAATGTTAGGGTTCGCGCGCCTCTGGGGTTGCACGGTAGGTTTATAATCTTCTTCCATGAGAATCTTATGTGTGCAAAACGTTGAGTCAATCCCCTTAATGTCGGCCACACTCCATGCGAGTACCCCCTTGTATTTTTTTAGGACTTCTAAGAGTTTACCTTTTTGTTCATGTTCCAAGGAAGAGTTTATGATTACCGGGAGTTGATCCTCTCCCTGAAGGAAGGCATACTCCAAATGGTTAGGAAGCTCTTTAAGATCTACATCAGGAGGTTCGATAATAGAAGGTTTGAGCTTGTTTTCGGGTTTTCGGAGCTCGAGATGCTCCGTTGCCTCTTGTCTAAGGTAGAAGGAGACTGCACTAACATCCTCCATCTTTTCTACCTCTAGCAAAGGCAGAAAACTCTCGTCCCGTAGCCAACCTTCATCGATCTGTTCATCAACACAGCTATCAATGACATCTGTGAGTTCATCTACTTCCCCGATAAAATAGAGCCGGTTGGCTGCTTCGAGGGAGAGGTCCATAGAATCCTTAATGTCGAAGGTTGTGCTATCGTCTCCCACTCGTAAGGTTAATTTGCCATCGTAGACATCGATGACTGCACGAGCGGTAGCAAGAAATGGTCTACCTAAGATGATGGGTACCAAGTCATCCTCCTCCATATCCAGGATTACGAAGTCGACCGGGAATTTGAATTTCCCAACTTTGACTAGCACATTCTCGCATATCCCTACGGGGTACTTGACCGATCTATCGGCTAGTTGGATGTTCATAAGGGTAGACTTCAATCCAGAGTATCCTAGTTTACGGAACATAGAGTGAGGCATGAGATTGATACTCGCTCCCAAATCGGCAAGAGCATTCTTGATTGATAGAGGTCCTATGGAGCAAGGCAAGGTGAAGCTGCCCGGATCGTCTACCTTTTTTGGTAGCCCTCGGTGGGTCACCACTGAGCATTCTTCCCCCAGGGTCACAAGACCCTCGAGTTTCTTCCGGTTAGCAAGTAGTTTTTTAAAGTATGTGCTATACTTTGGCATGTGATAGCAAGCATCAAGGAGAGGTATGGTGACAACCGAGTCTTTTAGGTAAGACAGGAATCTCTTGTTATCATTCTCAGTTTTCTGGTTCCTTAATCGGGATGGAAACAGGATTCTCACAGGTTGGTTAGGCAGGGTTGATGGGGAAGGGGTCGTCAAGGGCGGTTGGTCGGGGGTATTACCGCCGACATCCTCCTCCTCCTCCCCAGGTTTGTTTGGATCGGGGGTGATGGGAGATGAGTTTGGGTAAGGAGGGTCCTTGGTTGTTGTTCCAGCTCGCGTGGTTATCGCGAGCATGGGGTCTTTTTTGCTTACTGATGGCGGTTCAAGATTATCTAGGGCAGAGTTAAGCTTATTGAAAAATTCTCCAATATCTTCATGCTGCTCGTCGAACAGCTCATTAAGACCTTTCATTTGCAAGCCTTTTTCTTGAGTGAAGTGACCAAGGTCATCTTCAAAATTGCTCCTGATTTTGAATTCAGGGCCTTCCTCTCCTTCTCTTCTCTTTACCAGATTTCCCGAGAGGGTGTAATCATCATTTTGGTAAAAAGGCAAAAGGGAGGGATCAGCATAAATGTCCCCTCCTGACAAGCATGCATGTTCAGTTGTGGCTGCTCCTCCGCATTCTTCTACCTCATGCGGGCCCCCACAGTAATCGCAGATTAGGTAAGGATTCGAGAGTTGTTTAGGTAACTGCGATCCAGCTAGGTATTCCACTCTTTTGTGAATTTTTCTCAATCGATCAGAAGTGATTTCAGAAATGCTGACAGTCGACTCAGGTTCATCCCAAGTGTCATCCTGGTCTTGAGCATATTCTTCAATCCTATCCCATCCTTCTTCGGCACTAAGGTTGGCCAATCTCCCTTTTCTAGATTGGTTAATTCCGTTTCGATCGTTAGAGGAGATATTATCGTAGAAGATTTGGACCAAGAGCCAAAGCTCAATGCCATGATGGGGAACTTGTCTTATTAAATCTTTGAATCTAATCCACGATTTGTGGAAGGGTTCGTCCTTCCCTTTTTGGAAACGGAGGATCCTATCTTTAAACGCTGAGGTTTTTCCAGGTGGAAAGAACTTCTCATAGAACTTGGATATGAGTTGCTCCCATGTGAAAATAGATTCAGAAGGGAGTTTGTCATACCATTCTTGGGCTTTTTCATATAGGGTGAAAGGAAAGAATCGCAATCGAGACGTGTCTCTAGTAGCCCCATCCGTATGGAAGGTGTCTACTATTTTCAGGAAATCTTTGATGTGTTGGATTGGATCTTCCTCATCTAATCCGCGAAACTTACACACACTCTGGACAAGCCAAACATCGTTTGCATGCAAGACCTCGTTGGTGTGTTCGTTTGGGTAGACAATGGCGTTTGAGAAGCCACGAGAGGTTGGGGAGGAGTAGTCCTTAAGGCGCTTAGGAATGGGGGTTGCGGGGGTACTCATCACGTCGTTGGGTTGGGAGCTAGGGGTTGTGACATGATTTTCCGAATTTTCTTCAGAAAGAGGTGCATCAAAATCGATGGCAACGCTAGATGGTTCAGAAGTTGAGTGATATTGTCTCAATCTATGCATTTCTCTTTCGGGTTCCGCATAAGGCAAGACAAGGTTTCGAGTGGAACTACGACTCCTAGTGATCCTAAGGTTAAGGGATTCGTCATTTGCCATGATGGCCGGTGGTAAAGAGTTACGAACAAAGGCACAAAGAAATAGATAGACTAAAGAAAAACTAAAAATAAAAATAAAATCTTACTAGAAAGGAATCTAGCAAGTAGACCTAATAAAAAGAAATTCTAACCTAGACAATAACTATTCCCCAGGCTGCGGCGCCAAAAACTTGATGCGTGGGAATCGCAACAGGCTTTACCTCTCGAGGGATCTCGAGAAGCTTACAACCCCCACCAGGCAGTGTACCTGATCGTTGTAGTATAGTATAGTGACAAGTACCGGGGGATTGATCGTTCAGCTTAGGAATAGTGTCGCTAGGATTAGAAAGCCTAAATACTAGTTCTAAAGGTGAGGGATGGTTATTTTTGTATTTTTATATTTTTTAGAAAGCAATTTAAAATCTCGGGTTTGAAGGATTTGGGCGGAATTAGTTGCTATTCAACTAACCCAATACTAAGATGCAATCAAAATAAAATACTAGAAATGAAAATAAACTAATTTATACTAAAGTTGTGAGCAGTAATTGGAGAAAATGTGTTTACTTAGATTTCACTACTCCCTAGACATCTTTTACACGTTAATTACTTGTTATAATTGCATGGATGACGGATCGTATTCCTTAATACCATTCATGGGGTGGCACACTTAACTCCCCAATTCTATGAGCTCTTATCTCCTCCTACACCATGCCCAGCACAACTATAGGGATTGTAAACAGTGGCTCATGCATTAAATACAACCAATAAAGACCTAGTGCGCGTCGGTTCATGTTTCTTAAGACGTTCAAGCATGTTACCAATTGGAGATCTGCCAGTTTTCTTAAGCCTAACATATAAATCATTCATCCAAAACAAGAATAAACAAGTAATCAACACATAATTAACATCTAGGTTTCATTAGATCTAAGCAAACACAAGATAGATCTAGCCTAGCATGATGGAATTAAGACAAGAACAAGATATAGACAACCAACACATAGACATATTGATTGAATTAAAAGAACACTTATCTTGATTACACATGCAAGGTATCAAGGGGTTGGAACCCTTGAAAAACCTATAAAGTTACACCAAAATCGTACTTAGGGTTTCTCCCAAAACTTCTCCCTCTCAATGTGAAAAATTAGAAAACTATATATAGGAAAAGAGGTCTGACGGCGTCAAGACAAAGCTTGTGACGCCGTCACCTCGCCGCCAAAACTATTCTCGGACTGCCTTGATCTACATTTGACACCGTCAAGACTAAATCATTTCCAGGCCGTCATGACTTTTACTCTTGACGCCCTACCTTCGTGACGCCGTCAAATCTGTACTGGGTCGTCATGGAATTTTGCTCTTGACGCCGTCAGGGAATTACTCTTGACGCCGTCACCTACTGTTCCCAGCATAGAAAATTAAGACTTTGGCGTTTTCTTCACTTTTATGCTCCAAAAACGTCCGAATTGCTTCCTTTTCCAGATTTCACTCCCAAAGTACCTAAAATCACAAAAGGAACGATTTAGGGCAATATTTGATCAAATAAAGTTGAATTCCGGCTTAAATGACCCCCTAAAAATGGATCATTTTTCGCCTCATCATATACCCTTACACTTGAGATTTGCTTGTCCTCAAGCAAATGCGCTTTTATTCTACTCAAAATACAAGTTAGGGGTCATTTAACACTAATATAAAAGTAATTACAACAAATAATCGTTCCACTAAAGACCAATAGACAAGCACGGAGGTCATATACTAGCACCTCACAAATAGTGTTTAGATACTCACATCTCTCGGGTGTAATAAAGTGTAAATTACAATATGGAAACGGAAGATATCTCTCACTACCTGTCATAGCAAAATAGATTACCATAGGCTTGGGAAAGGATCAAACCTCCACCACATGGCGTAAGCACCTAGGATAAACTATCAAAGAGGTCTTTTAAAAGGGTTGTAACGTTAGGTGCAGGGATATGAAATACACGGTTTTGTTGGATAAAGGAAGTTTTACTGGTGGCGAGTTAACACTCTTGGTCAATTACATGTACAATATGGCGTTGCTAAGCCAAGACTAGACTCGACTTAAGCTAATAAATGAAAAATAACAAAAACATAAAATAAACATAGAATGAAAAGGGATGGTAGTCTGTATGTTTTTTTCTCTTTTCCTTTTTCTATTTTTTTCTTTTCTTTTTCTTGATTTTTCGATTTTTTTTTTTTTTTTTTTTTTTTTTTTTTTTTTTTTTTGCATACATTCTTACCCTACCATCCAAAATAATACATCATAGGGAATGAACATTTCCCTTACACTTGAATCTTTACATACTTTACAATTAACTAATCTAGTGACTCGAATTAAGAAAATTAAAATACTTGGAGCACTTTTAAAATTATCGTACATATGGGGGTAATAAGTGATGTTCTTCCCCATTACTTCATAAAATAAGTACTTACCCATGAGTCCCAATCGTCCCAAAACAATATGTACAAGGATATGACTCGACTTAGCAACCATGTAATCAATTAGAAAGTTAACTTAGGGTTTAACAAATAACAATAATGCACTAAAAATGAGCGCATACACGGAAGGCTAAGGCGATTTGGTTGTACATTTAAGTGGGGTGTAACAAATTCTTCCTTTAAGTAAGATGCTTAAAGTTAGAAACGAAAAGATAGGCTCGGAGGGGTGTACTAAGGGTATCATGTACTAAAAATGAGTACAACGCTAAGGGTGTGGGAAAAATTAGTTGACTTAACTAGTCAAGTAATATGACATAAATGGTCAAGTAATCATAATACGGGTTTAACACAAGGGTGATCCTAATGCCTCTTATCATGTAGTAAATCCTACCACACGAATGTAGTCTCACTAGCGGTCTCGGGATGCATCACTAACGCAAGTTCTAGAATCTAAATGCTACCGGTACACTCATAAGCATTAATAATGAATGCTTTTCCTATCAAATCTAAAGGCGAACCTCACATATTTGGGTGGAAAATTTTTCTGAATATACGGTTATGTGCTAGTCATACAATCTCCTATCCATGAGACGCTTGCTATGGCTAAAGTTTCACTCCTAAATGTTGTAAAAAATTTTAAATTTGGCGCTAAAATTGCACTAACAAGTATTTCTCATAGTTTTATTACACATCTACCATTAAACAAAACAAACTCAAGCGAAAGTGCATATGTAAGGTATCATCTTTTTACCCTCCCCTTACACTTAAGATGAACATTGTCCCCAATGTTCAAGTAAAGAATGTAAAAGTGAAAAAGTAAAGAGAATGAAATCAAATACTCCCCTGATTCGCTCGGTATGGATAATAAGGTGGCCAGGTTAAATCTTCCTCCAAGAAAATGAACAATCAAAGCTTCCCATCCAGAATATAAATCATCTTCTTGTCATACATAACCTGTAAAACCTGACAAAATAGACAAGACAACCTCGCGTAAAATCGGCGGCATCCTATATAGGTTACTAAATCCTAGAAAACAAGATAAGATATAATGCTTGTGGAATGAAGTTTGCAGATCTCCTGGAGATTATAAAACTTAATAATTCACAAAAACCATAAGACTCCGTTAGAAAAACAAAACCGGTAAAATTTCCAGATTTTTACACCTGACGCCGTCAGAATTGACCTGCAGAAATTCTTATGTTAAGTTTCCGGAAAATTTCTGGAAAAACTTGGTCCTACTTCCTGGAAAATCCTGCAAAACTTCATTATGACTCAATACAAGCATTTGAATCTAACAAATACGAATATACATGTTCATTTATTATTGTGGAGAATCATGATCGGTTTGTTTCTTAAAAACATATTTGGGGTTTCCCCTTACACTTATCTTTTGCAAAAATACCTTTAGGTGGAGTTAAGACTAGGCCAAAACAACAAGGTAAAGTATTTCCATTATTTAGTTTAGAAACATGATCAACCAACAATAAAAACTAAGCATGCATCCGAAAACAAATAACAAACAAACAATTAAACAAACAAACAAAACATGGGTTGCCTCCCAAGAAGCGCTTTTCTTTATTTACGAGTCTTGTAGCTAGACTCAAGGTCATGGGTTACTACGTGACCTCATCATCAAACGTCACATCCTCCTCACTAATCATTTCATTGTTATTCTCTTGGTAGTGCTTGACACGTTGTATGTTAACAGTAAATTCCCTACCTTCATCATCTAGTAACACCACGGCTCCAAATTTAGAGGAATTATTTACTGTGAACGGTCCATACCATCTAGACTTAAGTTTTCCCGGAAATAATCTCAACCGAGAATTGTATAATAGGACCTTGTCTCCCTCTGAAAATTCTTTGGGTTTCTTAATTCTCTGGTCATGCCATCTTTTAGCTCTCTCTTTATATGTGATGGAGGATTCGTAGGCTTCTAGCCTAAGCTCATCAAGCTCGTGTAATTGCAAGAACCTATTATTTCCAGCAATTGTGTAATCTAAGTTACATGTCTTAAGCGCCCAATAAGCCTTATGTTCTAATTCCACTAGTAAGTGACATGCCTTACCATACACCATGCGGAACGGGGTCGTTCCAATAGGTGTTTTGTAGGCGGTTCGGAATGCCCATAAGGCTTCGTCGAGTTTAAATGACCAGTCCTTTCTGTTTTGACTAACCGTTTTTTCAAGTATTCTTTTAATAGCCCTATTGGTGTTTTCGACTTGGCCATTGGTTTGTGGATGATAGGCGGTGGAGAACCGATGGGGTACTCCATACCTCTTCATGACCTTTTCCATTTGTGCATTGCAGAAATGGGTTCCCCTATCACTGATGAGAGCTTTAGGAATCCCGAATCTTGCGAAAAGCTTTTTCAGGAAATGAATAACTACTCTGGCGTCATTGGTCCTAAGGGCTTGTGCCTCAACCCATTTTGAAACATAGTCAATGGCGACTAATATGTACTCGTTCCCCCTGAAGATGGAAAGGGTCCCATGAAGTCAATCCCCCAAACATCGAAGACCTCACAAACTTGTATAAAGTTCTGAGGTGCTTCATCCCTATGTGATATATTTCCGGCTCGTTGACATGCATCGCACGCCTGCACCATTTCTTTTACATCACGGAAAATTGTGGGCCAATAGAATCCCGCATCGAGAATCTTTCGGGCGGTGATGTTTATCCCATGGTGCCCGCCAGAGGGACCAGAGTGACATTCCCTCATAATCTTTACTGCCTCATTTTCCGAAACACAACGCCTTACAATTTGGTCAGGACACCTTCGGAATAAAAAGGGTTCATCCCAGAAGTAGTACTTTAGTTGAGAAAAGAACCTCTTCCTTTCGTACTTAGTCAGGTGTTCAGGAACGAGTCTACTTGCGAGGTAATTAGCAAAATCGGCGTACCACGGCTCCGAGTCACTCATTAACATGAGTTGTTCGTCAGGAAATGAATCCCTAATCTCACTTCTATCGTGCTCATCCAAGGGGTTTTCGAGATGAGATAGATGATCTGCGGCCAGATTTTCAGCTCCCCTCTTATCACGAATCTCAACATCGAATTCTTGTAGCAACAAGATCCACCGAATTAGTCGTGGCTTAGCATCCTGCTTCGCGAAGAGATATCTAAGAGCCGAGTGATCAGTGAAGACGACTGTTTTTGAAAGGACAAGATATTGTCGGAATTTGTCGAATGCAAACACTACGGCTAATAGTTCTTTCTCGGTGGTGGAGTAGTTCTCTTGAGCGGGATTCATGGTTTTGCTAGCGTAGTAAATAGGTTGGAAAAGCTTGTCACGTCGTTGACCTAATACAGCCCCGACAGCGAAGTCGCTAGCGTCACACATGATTTCAAATGGTAACTCCCAGTTGGGTGTGATCATGATTGGAGCTTGAGTGAGTTCCCTTTTTAAGAGATCGAATGCATCCTTGCATTCTTGGGAAAAATCGAACGGAGCATCCTTCACAAGTAATTGAGTCATTGGCCGAGCGATTTTGGAGAAATCTTTGATGAACCTCCGATAAAGCCCCGCATGCCTCAAGAAGCTGCGTATTGCTTTAACAGTCGTGGGGTATGGTAACTTAGATATAGCTTCAACTTTAGCTTGGTCCACCTCTATTCCGTTCCCTGAGATCTTATGCCCTAACACAATCCCTTCTTTTACCATGAAATGACACTTTTCCCAGTTTAGCACCAAGTTGGTTTCCTCACAACGTTTAAGCATCTTTTCTAGATTAGCAAGACAGCGGTCGAAGGAGTTCCCGAAGACCGAAAAGTCATCCATGAACACTTCCATGCTGTCTTCCATGAGTTCGTGAAAGATTGCGGTCATGCATCGCTGGAAAGTGGCGGGGGCATTACATAGCCTAAAAGGCATTCTTTTGTAGGCAAATGTTCCATAAGGGCAGGTAAACGTGGTCTTTTCTTGGTCCTCAGGTGCTATGGGAATCTGAAAATATCCAGAGAATCCATCCAAGAAGCAATAGTACTCGTGTCCAGATAATCTCTCTAACATCTGATCAATGAATGGTAAGGGAAAGTGATCTTTCCTCGTGGCATCATTGAGCTTTCGATAGTCGATGCATACCCGCCATCCAGTGACTGTTCTTTGGGGCACCATCTCACCCTTGTCATTCTTAACTACAGTCATTCCACCCTTTTTAGGTACAACCTGCACAGGACTGACCCATGGGCTATCCGAGATTGGGTAAATCAATCCTGCATCCAAAAGTTTTATGACTTCTTTCTTCACTACTTCCTTAATGTTAGGGTTCACGCGCCTCTGGGGTTGCACGGTAGGTTTATAATCTTCTTCCATGAGAATCTTATGTGTGCAAAACGTTGAGTCAATCCCCTTAATGTCGGCCACACTCCATGCGAGTACCCCCTTGTATTTTTTAGGACTTCTAAGAGTTTACCTTTTTGTTCATGTTCCAAGGAAGAGTTTATGATTACCGGGAGTTGATCCTCTCCCTGAAGGAAGGCATACTCCAAATGGTTAGGAAGCTCTTTAAGATCTACATCAGGAGGTTCGATAATAGAAGGTTTGAGCTTGTTTTCGGGTTTTCGGAGCTCGAGATGCTCCGTTGCCTCTTGTCTAAGGTAGAAGGAGACTGCACTAACATCCTCCATCTTTTCTACCTCTAGCAAAGGCAGAAAACTCTCGTCCCGTAGCCAACCTTCATCGATCTGTTCATCAACACAGCTATCAATGACATCTGTGAGTTCATCTACTTCCCCAATAAAATAGAGCCGGTTGGCTGCTTCGAGGGAGAGGTCCATAGAATCCTTAATGTCGAAGGTTGTGCTATCGTCTCCCACTCGTAAGGTTAATTTGCCATCGTAGACATCGATGACTGCACGAGCGGTAGCAAGAAATGGTCTACCTAAGATGATGGGTACCAAGTCATCCTCCTCCATATCCAGGATTACGAAGTCGACCGGGAATTTGAATTTCCCAACTTTGACTAGCACATTCTCGCATATCCCTACGGGGTACTTGACCGATCTATCGGCTAGTTGGATGTTCATAAGGGTAGACTTCAATCCAGAGTATCCTAGTTTACGGAACATAGAGTGAGGCATGAGATTGATACTCGCTCCCAAATCGGCAAGAGCATTCTTGATTGATAGAGGTCCTATGGAGCAAGGCAAGGTGAAGCTGCCCGGATCGTCTACCTTTTTTGGTAGCCCTCGGTGGGTCACCACTGAGCATTCTTCCCCCAGGGTCACAAGACCCTCGAGTTTCTTCCGGTTAGCAAGTAGTTTTTTAAAGTATGTGCTATACTTTGGCATGTGATAGCAAGCATCAAGGAGAGGTATGGTGACAACCGAGTCTTTTAGGTAAGACAGGAATCTCTTGTTATCATTCTCAGTTTTCTGGTTCCTTAATCGGGATGGAAACAGGATTCTCACAGGTTGGTTAGGCAGGGTTGATGGGGAAGGGGTCGTCAAGGGCGGTTGGTCGGGGGTATTACCGCCGACATCCTCCTCCTCCTCCCCAGGTTTGTTTGGATCGGGGGTGATGGGAGATGAGTTTGGGTAAGGAGGGTCCTTGGTTGTTGTTCCAGCTCGCGTGGTTATCGCGAGCATGGGGTCTTTTTTGCTTACTGATGGCGGTTCAAGATTATCTAGGGCAGAGTTAAGCTTATTGAAAAATTCTCCAATATCTTCATGCTGCTCGTCGAACAGCTCATTAAGACCTTTCATTTGCAAGCCTTTTTCTTGAGTGAAGTGACCAAGGTCATCTTCAAAATTGCTCCTGATTTTGAATTCAGGGCCTTCCTCTCCTTCTCTTCTCTTTACCAGATTTCCCGAGAGGGTGTAATCATCATTTTGGTAAAAAGGCAAAAGGGAGGGATCAGCATAAATGTCCCCTCCTGACAAGCATGCATGTTCAGTTGTGGCTGCTCCTCCGCATTCTTCTACCTCATGCGGGCCCCCACAGTAATCGCAGATTAGGTAAGGATTCGAGAGTTGTTTAGGTAACTGCGATCCAGCTAGGTATTCCACTCTTTTGTGAATTTTTCTCAATCGATCAGAAGTGATTTCAGAAATGCTGACAGTCGACTCAGGTTCATCCCAAGTGTCATCCTGGTCTTGAGCATATTCTTCAATCCTATCCCATCCTTCTTCGGCACTAAGGTTGGCCAATCTCCCTTTTCTAGATTGGTTAATTCCGTTTCGATCGTTAGAGGAGATATTATCGTAGAAGATTTGGACCAAGAGCCAAAGCTCAATGCCATGATGGGGAACTTGTCTTATTAAATCTTTGAATCTAATCCACGATTTGTGGAAGGGTTCGTCCTTCCCTTTTTGGAAACGGAGGATCCTATCTTTAAACGCTGAGGTTTTTCCAGGTGGAAAGAACTTCTCATAGAACTTGGATATGAGTTGCTCCCATGTGAAAATAGATTCAGAAGGGAGTTTGTCATACCATTCTTGGGCTTTTTCATATAGGGTGAAAGGAAAGAATCGCAATCGAGACGTGTCTCTAGTAGCCCCATCCGTATGGAGGGTGTCTACTATTTTCAGGAAATCTTTGATGTGTTGGATTGGATCTTCCTCATCTAATCCGCGAAACTTACACACACTCTGGACAAGCCAAACATCGTTTGCATGCAAGACCTCGTTGGTGTGTTCGTTTGGGTAGACAATGGCGTTTGAGAAGCCACGAGAGGTTGGGGAGGAGTAGTCCTTAAGGCGCTTAGGAATGGGGGTTGCGGGGGTACTCATCACGTCGTTGGGTTGGGAGCTAGGGGTTGTGACATGATTTTCCGAATTTTCTTCAGAAAGAGGTGCATCAAAATCGATGGCAACGCTAGATGGTTCAGAAGTTGAGTGATATTGTCTCAATCTATGCATTTCTCTTTCGGGTTCCGCATAAGGCAAGACAAGGTTTCGAGTGGAACTACGACTCCTAGTGATCCTAAGGTTAAGGGATTCGTCATTTGCCATGATGGCCGGTGGTAAAGAGTTACGAACAAAGGCACAAAGAAATAGATAGACTAAAGAAAAACTAAAAATAAAAATAAAATCTTACTAGAAAGGAATCTAGCAAGTAGACCTAATAAAAAGAAATTCTAACCTAGACAATAACTATTCCCCAGGCTGCGGCGCCAAAAACTTGATGCGTGGGAATCGCAACAGGCTTTACCTCTCGAGGGATCTCGAGAAGCTTACAACCCCCACCAGGCAGTGTACCTGATCGTTGTAGTATAGTATAGTGACAAGTACCGGGGGATTGATCGTTCAGCTTAGGAATAGTGTCGCTAGGATTAGAAAGCCTAAATACTAGTTCTAAAGGTGAGGGATGGTTATTTTTGTATTTTTATATTTTTTAGAAAGCAATTTAAAATCTCGGGTTTGAAGGATTTGGGCGGAATTAGTTGCTATTCAACTAACCCAATACTAAGATGCAATCAAAATAAAATACTAGAAATGAAAATAAACTAATTTATACTAAAGTTGTGAGCAGTAATTGGAGAAAATGTGTTTACTTAGATTTCACTACTCCCTAGACATCTTTTACACGTTAATTACTTGTTATAATTGCATGGATGACGGATCGTATTCCTTAATACCATTCATGGGGTGGCACACTTAACTCCCCAATTCTATGAGCTCTTATCTCCTCCTACACCATGCCCAGCACAACTATAGGGATTGTAAACAGTGGCTCATGCATTAAATACAACCAATAAAGACCTAGTGCGCGTCGGTTCATGTTTCTTAAGACGTTCAAGCATGTTACCAATTGGAGATCTGCCAGTTTTCTTAAGCCTAACATATAAATCATTCATCCAAAACAAGAATAAACAAGTAATCAACACATAATTAACATCTAGGTTTCATTAGATCTAAGCAAACACAAGATAGATCTAGCCTAGCATGATGGAATTAAGACAAGAACAAGATATAGACAACCAACACATAGACATATTGATTGAATTAAAAGAACACTTATCTTGATTACACATGCAAGGTATCAAGGGGTTGGAACCCTTGAAAAACCTATAAAGTTACACCAAAATCGTACTTAGGGTTTCTCCCAAAACTTCTCCCTCTCAATGTGAAAAATTAGAAAACTATATATAGGAAAAGAGGTCTGACGGCGTCAAGACAAAGCTTGTGACGCCGTCACCTCGCCGCCAAAACTATTCTCGAACTGCCTTGATCTACATTTGACGCCGTCAAGACTAAATCATTTCCAGACCGTCATGACTTTTACTCTTGACGCCCTACCTTCGTGACGCCGTCAAATCTGTACTGGGTCGTCATGGAATTTTGCTCTTGACGCCGTCAGGGAATTACTCTTGACGCCGTCACCTACTGTTCCCAGCATAGAAAATTAAGACTTTGGCGTTTTCTTCACTTTTATGCTCCAAAAACGTCCGAATTGCTTCCTTTTCCAGATTTCACTCCCAAAGTACCTAAAATCACAAAAGGAACGATTTAGGGCAATATTTGATCAAATAAAGTTGAATTCCGGCTTAAATGACCCCCTAAAAACGGATCATTTTTCGCCTCATCACACCTCTCAACCATCACGACCCATCCGGAAAACCGCCCGGATAAGTGTCAAACCACTTTGGTCTAACCAATCCATCAACCTAAGCTCTTCATCTTCGGATGAATTCACCTCACCTATCAAAAATGAACATTTTTTGAACCTTGCATCTCCATCTCCATCACCCAATGAACCCAATGAGCTCACTCCACCACCAACTAAATCACCCGTTGACCCAACTCCACCAAGTGCTCCAACCCAACCATCCAAAACTCCATCACCATCACCATTACCCAAACTTGAACCTATGGAGTTATTTGGGTCTCCTCCAACATCACCACACCCTTTTGTCCAAGATCTCAATGATCTTCCACCAAGACCTACACAACCACCACCTTTTGCAAATAAATCACCAAGGTCAATTCTTGACCAAAATGAGCATTTCAACCACACCCAACCACCACAACAAGTGTACCATCAACCCAAACCATTGTTGTTTCACCCTATCTTCCATGACATCCATGGTCCTCTATATGGAGAACCAAACTTTGAAAACCATGATCACCCAACTCCACCACATTCTCAAGCCCAAACCTTTGACTCTTTCTTTCCTTCATATGAGGAAATCCAAAGCATGGTTGAGAATCACCTCCGTCAAGCAATGGAATTTCAAACCACCTTGCTTGACTCAATACCAAACCCATCCTCCACCCAAGAACCAAAACCAACCCATTTCCACCCACTCATCCCCATGTTTGCTCAAATTATGAGCAAATGGGTGAAAGCATCAAAATGTTGCTTCACCAATTCCAAGATGAAACCTGTTTTGCATTCCAACACGTCATAGAACGTTTGGATGCTCTTTCCCACCCAAACAAATCCTAGACAACCTTTGGAGGCCTTTTGCCCCATTTAGGAAATTAGGATTTGATTTTCCTTTATTTTCTAGGTTATTTTAAGTTTTTCTTTTAGAAGTAGAAGAATCTTTCCCATTTCTTGTCTTTGACTTTTAAAAGTCAAATTTTACATGGAATGATATTTATTTCTACTTACTTACTTGCATTGTTGGTTGATCATTTTTGTGTTGTCATTGTGGTTGCAATGTGTGTGGTAACTACAAGCTTGACTATATATATCACCAACTAACAATTTTTTTTGTAGGATCAAAATCCATGTTTCCCATATTGGCACTCCTTTTAGGGGGAGTAACAACCAAGGGGGAGCAAGTACATTATTCCGCTTCGCTACTCTACTTTTTGTTTTGACAAAAAGGGGGAGAAATATATTAAATCTTTAATACTTAATAAGATTTTCATCACTTAAGTAAAACAAGTTTAATATAATTTTTTTAAGTCTTAAACACCAAGATTTTGTGAGTTACTTAAAAACAAAGTTTATGTTTTGTCATTAACAAAAAGGAGGATATTGTTAATACAAATATCGCCTAAAAACGTTATTTATATTTTACGATCTTTACTAAGCCACAAGTTTGATTTTTGGCTTATCACTCTACATCATATTTACACACATTCATTCATTCATTCATCTAACCCTTTAACATTTCATATGTGAAGTTTCTTTTTGTAGCAAAGAGATTCACGAGTTCATAAAAAGTAACAAGTATTCAACACAACGTTGCAAGACTTGTTAGCTTAGCATTGTGTAGACTTGTGTAGTTTACACTTCATTTGATTGTGTATTTTCAGTAGTGATCGGTTAGTATTTTAGTCCTCAAAATACAGAGTGTGATGGGAGTTGTTGTACCCTTGTAAAGAACTAACGGGAGTGGTTGTACCCTTGTAAAAGAACTCGACATCTAGCTTAGTGTCGGTAAACGTGTATAAGCAACGTGTAAGGTTTTCTCCGCCGGTGAAAGGAGCTTGTTGACTAGTGAAAGAAACTCTCGAGTTGGATACTCGGGGCGTGGACGTAGGGCAAGGAAAAAGTGTCCTTGTAGCCGAACCACGATAAATACTCGTGTTGTGGTTTGATCGTTTCTTTCATTTACTTGCATGTTATATATTGTGTTTGTGTATATATATCTTTGATCAAACGGAAAGTTTCAAAGCTAATCAAATGAGTTAAAAAGATTTTAAACGGTAAACTATTCAACCCCCCTTCTAGTTTTCCACATATATAATCCAATATATATATATATATATATATATATATATATATATATACATGACACTTAGAAGTGAGCAAAGCTAAATCAAGGAGATCAAGGATCGTTTCTTAGGAAAATTTGTTTTTCTTTTATAGGAGTCGAAACGATCTTAACTCCGTATTTGTTTCATATAGGCATACACTAGAACAAAATCAAGAATTACACTATCACATTTGTTCCATCACTAGTGTCTCACTCATTAATTGCTTTTGCCCTTGCACTAAGTTAGTCATGTTAGGTAGAATGCCTTAATTGCTTGATCTATTACTTTATTAAGTTTGCATGCATGCGTAGTTGTAATTATATTACATGTTTATTTGCCTACATACTTTTCATGCATATTCCATTAAGATAATACATGCATAGTTGCCTAAAGAGTTGGACTTGCCCAAAACCAAACCTCATAATCTTTACACACTAAAATCTCATAACCTTTACTCACCCATACCCTTCTACCTTACACTCAAACCTCATAACCTTTACACACTCAAACCACCAAAGTGAAATGAAAAACCAAGGCATCCCTTCCGTGAACATCGCTATTTCACTCTCACCAATCACATCACTTGAAACTCATCTCCCATCATCACCAATAACTCCATCTAGTCATCCTCACAAAAAGATTCAACCATGAAACCATTCCCTACACTCTACAAAGTGTGTCATCCCCACTACAATTTAACCCATGAAGGTCAAACCATACTTCATGATACACAAACCTCATGTTCACTCAAATGAACCCTTTCACAAACCACATCATAATAACCAACCATCCATCACATCACCCAAGTACACCTTCATCTCACCCTTCACCTCCAACACACATCACCATAATCCACCATGGATTCACCAAAAACTTCCATTTCCAAAACATCAAAGAAACAAAAGATCCTCATCATCACTCCTAAACAACTCTTCATTGACTAAACCAAAGATGACAACACAACCCCATCACCTCAACTTCAATGCCCATCTCCTAATGCACCAAATGCATCATCCAAAACACCCTCTACTCGTGGAACATCCTCTTCTTCAATACCGTCATCCTCATCCATCAATGACTACCTAAACTCACAAATGTTTCCACCACCAAGAGTATCACCACCACTTCCTAACAACACACATGATATTTCCATGTTGCATATCCAATCATCCATCCCTAATCACAACCCAACACCTCCATCATCACCTTCCTCCGAACAATGAAAAGTTCGTTGAAGAGCTCAAAGAAGCTCATGAGCTAAGTGCTCTTCTTGTCATGCATCTTGTTCTATGCAACTTGGACCAACCACCTTTATCACCCTACTCTAATTGTCTCCCTGTTGGTCCAGTGAATTGAGTAAATCTTGATAAACATAAGTTAGAACTTCATTAATAATAATGAATAAAAGAGTTACAAGATTACTCAACCAACTAGATTACATGATAACATCTTCAGCTTCTCTATGGGGATAATTTCGGTATATTATCCCCATTTAGAATGACAATGTTCTCTCATTAATTAAATGAGAGGAGGAATCATAACTAATACAAAGTATTACATTGTTGGACTCACTTACTATCTCTTTTACAACTAACATATATATAGGAAGTACAAGTATCACATGTGATAGTGGTAGGTACACATGTGAAGGATGAGTTGTCATCCACTACTTGGAATATGCTTCAGAATATTCTTTTGCTTTTGTACTTTTGTCTTTCTTGTAGCTTGTATTCCCAAGAAAGTGCATACCTATATTTATTCCCTTTTTGTACTTGCTGTCATAATGCTTCAGGGAGCATGAGCCTCCTCAAGGAGCATGAAGCATTCTTCAGGGAGCATGTACATCCTCAGGGAGCATGTACATCCTCAGGGAGCATGTGCATCCTCAGGGAGCATATGCATCCTCAGGGAGCATGTGCATCCTCAGGGAGTATGTTTGTTGTAGAGATAGCTTCAGGGAGTTAGTGAGTTATTGTCATCACTCACTAAACTCCATCACCTTCTTCTTGGCTCAGGGATCATTCACTGAGTACCGCCACACTGAATGATTGAGTCTTTCTATTTAGACCCGGTCCGAGCATCCTGAAGGTAACTCACTGAGTGTCTATGCACTCAGTGACTTGTTTCTTACTGAAATAGTAATTTTACTATTTTATTCAGTAAGTATTTTGGCTATTTTATTTTCAAATACTTGTGGGTAATATTTGGGAGAAATATTGACCCAACAATCTCCCCCTATTTGAATATACAAATAGCCTAAGGTGATTGGGTTTAAATAAAGGACATGGTACAATATTGATACATCAGAGTCCACCCAATATTTTGGTTCAGTGACCTGGGGTTCAGGGGTTCAGGTCAGTGAGAGGGGTTCAGGGGATAGGGTGAGTTCAGTTGGTGGTTTAAGGAGGTTCGCTGACCAGGTTCACTGAGAGAGATTCAGTTACCTAAGGGGGTCAGAATTCAGGGACCTGGTTCAATTTAGATAAATCAGGGTCCAATCTCCTTTTGTGGGTTAGTGACTAGGGAAGGGAATTCAAATTTCCAGGTTCAGTGACCTGTTTTAGAACTTTAGTGACTTAGGTTCAGGCTCCTAAGGTTCACTTTTATTTAGAGGGTCCTGGTTCATTTTTGATACATCAGTGACCACTCTTTTTGTTCCCTTAAAGACATTTAATCACTTTTCAAGTGAAAGGGCCTGGTTCAATTTGATGCATCAGTGTCCATTGTCTTTTATCACATTTTTCAGTCTACAACAAAGTTATAATTTTTAAGTTTACAAAAATTACAACATTTTTGTTTGCAACAATATTCAACCCCTGATGCTGCAAATTCAAAGACTGAGATACCCACTGATTCCCTTCATCACTCACTGAGTTGTAAAGGACTGATTCATATCAGACCCTTGACTTAGTGTCATGCTCAGTTTCAGCCTGAATCACCAACATACTGAACAAATTTAATCACTATTATCAGTGACTATTAACTCAACTCAACAAGGCTCATATTTAGCCTTTACACTTCCTGAGCTATCCCGGTCCCTGAATGACACACCACTCCTTGAGTACACCACATTCATGTTCTTCTTTGAACACCGATATACCTTATCAGTCAGCCTGATAGCAATTCTCTCACCATTCTTTCGTTACGCCATCTTGATAGACACAATCATGATCAGGCTTAGCCTGACATTACCAACACCCTTTGATTTTTACCACATTTAACACCACATTCGTGTTCTTGTTTGAACACTGAAATAACATATCATCCACACTGATTGTAAATCCACCCTGACTAGACCTATTATCCATCTCAGCCTTAGTCACCAACACCCTCTGATCCTTATCACATCTGACACAACCATTAGCTTCACCATGCCACTGACACAATCATCAGTTTAGACCCATTCTCTCTTCCCTCTCCAATCGATCTTCATCACTCCTTGACACAACAAATCTGAGCCTATACTATCATTAATCCCAACACCTTCACAGCTACTACCCTGATTCTTTTCAGAGATATTGACTTATTGTCATGACCCATTTAACATCATCTGATGTTAGCTCAATCAGACTCAGTCCAATCGAGAGTTTTTCACTCTTTTTGAGTTACTTGTGTTGTTAGATTAGATCGATCTTTATTCACGATCAAGGTTTGATTTGTTTTTTTTTTGTGTCGGTTTTTGGTTAATGGAGTTTTGGATTGAGAGTAATACTCTTGAATATGAGATGAAAAGTGAGTTGACTGATTTTGAGATTTAAGATGATTTGGTTTCATCTTCTTTTTGTGTTGAGAGAGATGGTTGACCGGATTTGTGTTTGTGTTGGATCTGTGTGGTATATCGAGGGTTTATGAGTTGGATCTGTCATAGTTTGATTCTCGATCTGGGTTTTGAATGGAGATTTTTTTGTGTTTTGTTTTGTTATGTGTGTGTATATTTTGTAGGGTTCAGGAAGGGAAGGGTATTTATTGTCACTCTTAATAAATGTGTTTTCTCCCCCTCAAAAATTGCTTCAACAGCAGCAGATTTTTGAAGAACACATTTATTTTTTGCTTGAATGTTATCATGTAATCCTTCAAATGGATCTGGATCATAAGAATAATCCACCCGCTCTGATACCACTTGTTGGTCCATGGAATTGAGTAAATCTTGATAAACATAAGTTAGAACTTCATTAATAATAATGAATAAAAGAGTTACAATATTACTCAACCAACTAGATTACATGATAACATCTTCAGCTTCTCTATGGGGATAATTTCGGTATATTATCCCCATTTAGAATGACAATGTTCTCTCATTAATTAAATGAGAGGAGGAATCCTAACTAATACAAAGTATTACATTGTTGGACTCACTTACTATCTCTTTTACAACTAACATATATATAGGAAGTACAAGTATCACATGTGATAGTGGTAGGTACACATGTGAAGGATGAGTTGTCATCTACTACTTGGAATATGCTTCAGAATATTCCTTTGCTTTTGTACTTTTGTCATTCTTGTAGCTTGTATTCCCAAGAAAGTGCATACCTATATTTATTCCCTTTTTGTACTTGCTGTCATAATGCTTCAGGGAGCATGAGCCTTCTCAAGGAGCATGAAGCATTCCTCAGGGAGCATGTGCATCCTCAGGGAGCATATGCATCCCCAGGGAGTATGTTTGTTGTAGAGATAGCTTCAGGGAGTTAGTGAGTTATTGTCATCACTCACTAAACTCCATCACCTTCTTCTTGGCTCAGGGATCATTCACTGAGTACCGCCACACTGAATGATTGAGTCTTTCTATTTAGACCCGGTCCGAGCATCCTGAAGGTAACTCACTAAGTGTCTATGCACTCAGTGACTTGTTTCTTACTGAAATAGTAATTTTACTATTTTATTCAGTAAGTATTTTGGCTATTTTATTTTCAAATACTTGTGGGTAATATTTGGGAGAAATATTGACCCAACACTCCCTCACTCACTCCACTTAAAGAAAGTTAAGCATCATACCCACTATTCTCCTTGTTGCATTTACCTCAAAAAACAAACCATTCTCTTGGAAGAACACCTCACTTGGATTGAATACCTCCTCACTAGGAAAAACTCAAACCCATCACTCAGTCAAGACACCAACAATTCATCAACCGCTCCAAACCCACAACTTACCATTGAAAATGCATCCGTAGACGTCACCCTTTCATTATCACCCATAACATCCCTTAATGCACACTTCTCCTCATCCCCAATCAACCTACCAAACTTCAATCCTATCCCATGAAGCTTACTTAAAGCCAACTACCATGCTTCCCATCAACAACCACCAAACTCTCCAAACACCATTCCTAAAAAAATCTATCTCCACAAAATCCAACTACCATGATTCCCATCTTCAAATAAAATCTCCACAAACCTTTTGTGTTCCAAGCAAGTCCAAGAGACCTCAAGTTGGCAACTTAGTATTATATAGTGTAATTTGCTAAGAAAAGCATATATATATATATATATATATATATATATATATATATATATATATATATATATATATATATATATATATATATATATATATATATATATATATATATATATATATATATATGCTTATGTATTAATGATTATGTTTTCAACATAATCTATTTATATTATTCTTGTTAGTTATCTTATATTTGTTCCATGCATATATATATATATATATATATATATATATATATATATATATATATATATATATATATATATATATATATATATATATATATATACACACACACACACCCATATATATATTGCTTGTGCTCTAAATATTTTTGCAAGCATTCCATATCTCGATTTTTTATGACCTCAAAACGAGGGGGAGTACACGTCAAGGGGGAGCTCATACATCATCGGAATAACCTTTTTGATGCTCACAAAAAGGGGGAGAAGTGATATAAACTCACTAAATACTTGCATAAATAATAATTTTTGATTTAATGAGTTTAGATTTTGTAATTATCAAAAAGGGGGAGATTGTTGATATAAATAATGCGTAAAAACGTTATTAATATTTCTCGATATCCCTATGTTTTGACGATCACAAAATATAAACTCATTAAACGTAAAATCATTACGTAAATAAGTATTTAGTGACAAAATATCATTATATCCAACTAATTCACTTAAGGTATGAATAAACAAGTGACTAATACATTTTATGATCAAAGGAAGGTTTATTTACTAATTACAAATTATATAAAATGGTATAAATATTTTATATATTTAAGAAAAACATTTTTGGTAATTAAAGGAAAATATTTATTTCATAATAAATATATGAATTTAAATTTTTAACCAAAATCAGTTAGTTTTTCACCAAATAAACTTTCCCCAGAAAAAGACAAGAATTCTGGTCGTTTTCGTCTGGGCGGCCCCTTAATTATAAGGGGCGGCCCCCTTAATTTTAAGGGGGCCGACACACAATTAAGGGGGCCGGCCACGCTCCTCTGTCAGAATCTGTCAGAAATTTTCTCCTATAAATACCACCTCAAACCTGGTATTTTTCTGACCTCTTGCATGAAAATTTTCAGATCCAAATCTCTCTAAACATCCTCCTAAAAACCCTTTGATCATATAATTGTTAATCCTTGTTTCAAGTGATTCATTCCCTCACCTAGCATCTCTCAAAGTGCAAGAGAAGAATACTCCTTCAACATCAAGTTGTGAAGTATTGTAGATTTGTGTATATAGTCTAGTTGTTGTGTACATTCATTGTAAAGGTGTGATAGTATTGTAACTAGATAGATCTAGGAGTAGAAGTTGTGAATAGAAGTAGTGAGATATAAGTAGTGGTGTGAAGAAGAAGTAGTGGAGTAGTGTGAAGTTGTGAAGTAGTAGTGGTGTGTACAAGTTGTGAAGAAGGTGTGCCAAGTCGTGAAGAAGTTGTGAGATTGGTTCTAGCTAGGATTAGAACTCGACATTTAGCTTAGTGTCGTTAATTGGTGCAAGCAAAAGTTGTGTAAGGTTTTCTCTGCCATAAGGGAGCTTGTTGACATAGTGAAGAAAACTCTCGAGTAGGTGACTCGGGGAGTGGAGTAGGGCAAGGAAGGTGTCCTTGTAGCCGAACCACTATAAATCCTTTGTCTCGCAGTTAGATCTTTCCAACTCTAACTTATTACTTAGCTTACTTACTTACATCTCGTATATAGCTATAATTGTCTATATTATGCATGTGTTGATTGTACATATTTAGCTTACTTCGTTATTACTTTTCATACCTCGATATAGTTGTTCATATTGTTCAAGACTTGAATTCACATAAGATCGAATCAAAGTTTTAAGAGTAAACAAGACCTTAAAACTAAACTAAGTTTTCATAAATAAAAAGGGACGTAAAAATACTTGTCTATATTGTTATTGTTTACTTGTGTAGATATTAACTCTTATAAGTCATACTCATCCATATTGTTATTATTTACTTGCGTAGATATAAGTACTTATAAGTATACATGTATTGATCTCACATAAACTAGAAACGAAGTTTTGTTTTAAACAATTAAGTTTTCATAAAATTAAAAAGACGTAAAACTATTCAACCCCCCTTCTAGTTTTCCACACACTCTTTCATTCTTAGTCCTTCATCTTTCATCTAACGACCGTTAGGTACCGTTAAGTGTTTATTTGTGAAAATAATAATTATTCATAACTAAATATAATAATTATTAATTAATTGAAACTCATACGTAAAGTGTGCAATCCCGAAGTCTCGTGTTCGAGTCTGGACATATTCATTAATTTTTATCCGTTACTTCTAACAGCTCCCACTCGGATATACATTAATGTAATAATGACATTGGTTAGTCTAGCATAACACGCCAATGTCCCCAGAACGATCACGAGTATGGTTTCCTGGAAAAAACCACCATTGATGATTCATCATCATACTTATCCTTTTGCTTCTAATACATGTTAATATGGATATGGATCAAAGTCATTCCATAATTAACTTTGTGTTTCTTGTTATTTATGATCAAGCAAGATTACCAATTCATCTGAACGTATTCTAGATAGACCTTGGGCATGGCCATGCAGACATTTTGTCAATCCTACGAGTGACCTAACAGTATTAAACTTCAAACAAATTTGAATGAAACAAATTCTGTGTTGACTACAAGCATAACCTATGAACTTTGCATCACCTCTGAAAATAATCCTTATAACTACCAGTTATGGATAGCGTTAGACTATCTCACAGAAAATGAGCTACATCCACAGTAGTTACCTGGTATCTCAAGTCTGAGGATAAATATCCATGATTTACTTTAATGACTACATCCATAAGTATAATCATGTAATTGGGATTTTGTCCTATATTCAATTTATTTATTCTATTGAATATCATGTGAATTTGGCATGTCTTACGCATCAATATACTTTAAGTATATTATACCAAAACTCAGATTTGTCTTAATTTAATGATACCCCCATATCATTAATTGACAACGGACTATTTAGAATAACACAAGTTATTCATGGATTAAACATGCAAATATAGGATACAATATTATGAATGGAAATAAACATAACAAAATATTTCATTTCATTAAGATAATTATTGTTTACAATATCCTTTATCCAAATACTAACCACAGATTTACATGAAACTACTAGCTAAACGAAGTCCAATGCCATTGGCATGTTGAGTAAGCTTTTCCTTAGATAAAGCCTTCATAAATGGATCAGCTATTGTTATCTGTGTGAATTTTGAGTAAATTGATTTCACCTATATCGACTTGTTCTCGAACATAGTGATATCTTCTAGGAAAGTGCCTGGCGCCTTTCATAACTCCAGGTTCATTGGCGAATGTAACTGCGGCTTAATTGTCACAATACATATTAATAGGTAATTCAATTGACGGCATAACACCCAGCCCGAAATGAATTTCCTAATCCAAACAGCTTCCATCGCAGCTTCTGATGCAGCAATATACTCAGCTTCTGTAACAGACATTGCAATTGTAGTCTGCTTCTTGCTCTTCCAGTCAACTGCTCCTCCATTAATAACAAAGACATAACCCGTCTGAGACTTCGTATCATCTTTATCAGTTTCAAAGGACGCATCACAGTAACCTGTAACATCAAGTTCTGCATCTGGATTTCCCCCATACAATAGAAACATATCTTTAGTATTCCTTAAATACTTAAGAATGCTTTTAACAGCATGCCAGTGCTTTCCACCTGGATTCTGTTGATAACGACTGGTCATATTTTGTGCAAACACCACATCTGGCCTTGTGCATCTCACTGCATACATGATAGATCCTACTGCCAAAGCATATGGAACTTTCTTCATGAGTGCCACCTCTTCAGGTGTTGAGGCACATAGTTTGCTACTTAAGCCATGTTCTACTTGCATTGGAAAATATCATTTCTTGGAATTTTGCATATTGTATCTCTTCAATACTTTATCAATGTAAGCACTTTGGCTTAATCCAATCAACCGCTTTGATCTATCTCTGTAGATTTTGATTCCAAGGATGTATGCTGCTTCTCCTAAATCCTTCATAGAAAAACATTTACCAAGATAGGATTTAACTTCCTTTAAACTTGGTATGTGATTTCCTAAGATCAATATGTCATCGAAATACAAGATAAGGAAAGTAACATTACTCCCACTAGCTTTCTGGTATACACATGGTTCATCAAGATTTTGAGTAAATATAAAACTTTTGATTTCTGCATCAAATCTTTTATTCCATTGACGTAATGCTTGCTTCAATCCATAAATGGATCTTTGAAGTTTGCATACACGTTTTGGAAATTCTGGATTCACAAACCCCTCAGGTAGCGCCATATAGATGTCTTCATCCAGGCGACCATTTAAGAAGGCGGTTTTGACATCCATTTGCCATATCTCAGTCATAGTAAGCTGCTATAGCTAAGAGAATCCTAATAGCTCTAATGTCAGCTACAGGATAAAAGGTCTCCTGGTAGTCAACACCATATGTTTGAGTAAAGCCTTTAGCTACCAAACGAGCCTTATAGGTGTGTACATTGTCATCCATGTCTGTTTTCTTCTTGTAGAGCCACTTACTTCCAACTACCTTGGCATTGGGAGGAAGGTCTACTTCTATAGACTTCGTTGTCTCTCATCGATTGCATTTCCCCATTCATAGCAACCTGCCATTTTTCCTTTTCAGGACTATTCATGGCAGCTCTATAACTAGTAGGTTCATCAAGATCCGCTAGTATAGTTTCCTCACATTCTACGTTAAGACATAGACGTTCATGTGCTTTCACAGTTCTTGAAGATTTGCGAATGGGTACCACTTCAACTTCAGGTGGAGGACCTAGACTTTCAGGTTCCACAGGAAGTGCGCTAGTATATTCAGAAGGTGATGTATCTTCTTGATCATCTTCTAGATCATAAACTCTCTCACTGAATTCTTGAGATATGAGATTCTTTTCAAAGAAATCTCCATATACCTAGCCACAATGACTTTATTCTCTGGTGGAAAGTAAAAGTAGTAAGTCATCGTTTCCTTTGGGTATCCTACGAAGATACACTTAACAGATCTTTGTTGGAGTTTATCTGGTGAATCACGTTTAACAAATGCGTCACAACCCCAGATTAAGTAAGAAAAGTTGGGAGCTTTTCCTGTCCATAATTCATATGGAGTCTTATCAACCTTTTTAGTTGGAACCATATTCAATATACGAACCACAGTTTCAAGGGCATAATCCCAAAAAGGATAAGGGTAGAGTTGTAAGATTAAACATAGATCGTACCATATCAAGCAAAGTACGATTTCTACTTTCAGATACACCATTTTGCTGTGGAGTATAAGGAGCTGTGAGTTGCTGGACTATACCGCACTCAGCTAAATAATCTTTAAACTCTTGGCTTATATATTCACCGCCTCTATCAAATCGAAGAGCCTTAATTTTCTTACCGAGTTGTAATTCTGCTTCACTTTTGAAAACCTTGAATGTATTAAAGACTTCATGTTTATGTTTAAGTAAATAAACATAACCATAACGACTATAATCATTTGTGAAGGTTATGAAGTAGCTAGCACCGCGTTTTGCCACATGTCTAAGTGGACCACACATATCTGTGTGTATTAATCCAAGTAGATCTGTAGCCCTTTCCACTTGATGTGAAAAAGGTTTTCTTGTCATCTTTCCAGATATGCAAGATTCGCATTTATCAAATAATTCATCATTGATCTTTTGAAAAAGCCCATCGTGTTGCAGCTTTTCCATGCAATCCTTGCCAATATGTGCAAGACGACAATGCCAAAGATAAGACGAATCCAAGTTAGACTTTATTCCCTTATTGCTAATGCTATACATAGAATTATTTCTATTGGACACAAGATTTTCCATATCAATTTCAAACACACCATTTACAGGAATTGCATTAAAGTAAAAAACATTATTTAAAGAAACCGAAATTCCATTATTAATAAATGTGTGAACAAAACCAATATCCAATAACAAAGAAACTGAAACAACACCCCTAACAATAGAGGGTGCATAATGACAATTATTCAATACTAGCATCAAACCCGAAGGTAAAACTAAATCAAAAGTCCCTATGGCTTCAACTGCTGCACGTATGCCATTCCCTACGTACAAGTATCTTTCTCCATAGGCCAACTTCCTTGCTCCTCTAAGTCCCTGATATGTATTACAAATGTGAGTACCAGATCCTGTGTCATATATCCAGGAATTATTCTTAGGAGGAAAAGAAAATAATTCAATCATAAACATACCTGAAGTGCTTGCGATGTTACCAGGCATTTTACTCTTGTTGAGGCGTAACTCCTCTAGAAACAATGGACAGTTCCGCTTCCAATGTCCAGCTCTGTTGCAATAGTGACATGAAGCCAAATCCTTATTAGGAGTCTCCTTCTTCTTAGGAGGAGGATTTTGCTTCTTAGGCTTCTGTTGGTGAGTCGCAACTTGTTTGCCCTTTCCAGCGTCTTTACCCTTGTTGTTCGCATGTTGCGGTTTGTTGGGTTTATTTTTCTTGGTGATCCTATGACTCCTCCCAAACAGATTAACCAAGGATGGTCAACAGGTCAAACCTGAGGGAGAGAAGTGATCAATTTATGATCCGGTGTAAGCACAGTGTTTTCCTGGGTCGTTATGTCCCAGCGAGCTATGAAATTATATTTCTGAACGTTTGGAGATAAAGTTATTTGAGGAAAGTAACAAGAATATGATTTGGATTGATTACACTAATCAGATTTAACTGGGATTAAGCTAAATAAACAATATTAATAGTTACAGAAAATCAGATACGTAATTAAACCTAAAACGTAAATTAAAATTAAAACAAAGGTAACTATGTACTGGAAAAAAGGAAAATAACAGAGAAATAATCTTAAGGGGGTGAAAATGACTTTTTAACAAACTTAATATTAAAAGAAAATTTTATAAAAAATAAAATTATTTTTTTGATTTTTTAATTATTTAATATTACTTAAAAACTATTTAATAATTAATTTAAACTAATTTAAATTAAGAAAAATACTAAAATGACTTAGAAAATTATGAAATTTTTTATAAGACTAATTAACCATCACAGGAATCGTATAAAATTATAAAAAGTTTATAAAAATTATAAATAAGCTAATTTAGATATTATTTACTTAATTATTAATTGAAAGCTATTTAAACTAATTTAATTAAAAAAATAGCAAATGAACAGTAAAAATTATGAAAGTTTTTCTTAAAATACTTTATGATTAATAAATGCTAGGAAAAATATAAAAAGATGCTAGTGCATATTAATAAGCAGAAATGGATTTTATTTGTGATTTTTTAATTAAAACTAATTAAACTAAAATTAATTATTAAAAATACTAACTGAAAACATAAAATTATGAAAATTTTTATATAAATACTTTAATAAGACAGAAACTTAAGAAACATTTAAAAACTTACAAGTGCTTATTGAAAAAGCAGAGAAAATAAGCAAATAAGCTAAATTTAATTAAATAGAAACTATCACTATATTTAAAAGAGGGGGAATTAAAACACTAAGTATCACATAGGGGAGATGGTGCTCTGTGTTGGTTTAGTTTTGACTCAGGGAACCAAGAGGTACCAGGTTCGACTCCCACACACCCCCTTTCTTGCAAACTATTTTATTTTTTGGATTTTCTTTTACAAAACTATTAAGTAACTAAAAATAACTAACTTTTGTGAAGGAAACTTTTTAGAAAAGCTAAAATAAGCTTATTGCAAGCTTATGAGTCTAACAGGTTCAAAACTTATGTTTTAAATGAAGTTTAAGGAACTAGAAGCTAGACACCGTAAGCACAAAAACAAAAGCCCAAGCAAACTCTATCAACACAATCTTAAGTACCACAAACAAGCTTAACACAACATTTTAACTAGCCTGGATCAAATAGAAGCAAAATTCAACAAGCTATATGCATACTGATGCATAACACAGAAATGGTTGCCATGGGGCAACTTTGAGGGGTAAAAATAAGCAAACAATTAAGCTAACAAGTGTAAACAGAGAAAAGCTTTAATAAGCCAACACTACTAGCTTCCCAAAACACTAAAGAACAAGCATTAAGCTCAAACAATGGACTAGTTATGTGCTTCGGAAAAACGGGTCAGAAAGCATAAGCTGGGTGCAGGGCAGTTTTAATGCAAACATGCTTAAACAAGGGATCAAATAAGCAATGAGAAAAATTCCTAAAAATAAACTAAAATGTGGATTAACAAGTTGAGCAGCCAAATATTAATTTCCCAAAATTACAGAGTCATTGGATAAACACTGAGCAAATGATAAATCAAAGCCAAAATGAAATTGAGAGCAAAGTACCAACATAAAGTGTCGTAACAATACCCCAAAAGAAAATAACAAAATAGAATTCCAAAACAATACATAAGTCCAAACATAGATGGTAAACCACTTCCAATGCAACTAAGGTCTCGTCTAATCACATCCTCCTATCTTATCCTTCGAAAGTTCACCTGAAAATGATGCTTAAAACATAAACATAATGTTGGTGAGATTCATAGGTTTAAGACTCACACACAATAGGCAACCAGTTCACTGTGATTATAAAATATAGCTGGACAAATAACTATAGTTATCATACACGCTACATATATTCGCAAACCAACCATCACACAAAAGGAAACCATTGGGACGGAACGTGCCCCCAATCCAATTTTCACCACACATAAATTAACTGGGACGGAACGTGTCCCCCGCTCCAATCTTATCATCAATTAGGTCGCATGCGCGAGCAACGGGATAAGCATCCTCCCAATTGAATCCCAGATAACCACACAGCATTATCATCACATATGGCATTCATACGATAACATTATAAGTCCAAGCTTTTAAATCACACATAATCACAGTAACTCAAAACAATTAACACAAGCATCATTCCCATCCCAAGTTTAAAACAAAGTAAAAAGTGGGACTATGAACTCACCTCAAACTTTGCAGCTTCCACAAACACAAATCACAAATCTATATCACACAAAATAAATCCACGTTACACATGGCCAAGCTAAAAGCTATAACCCATGTAATACGCATATGATGGATGTCTAAGGTTTATATGACCTACCATGGATCTCCTAGACTCCATACTAACCATCACCAAATACTAATGCTCACTAAATCCCTTGAACTTTTAAAATTAGAAAACACAGAATTTTAGGGTACATTCACCCATATGAAATAATGGCATTAAAAGCTAAAAAACTCACACAAATTTTTTTACCATAGTCTCTCATAAGCATACAAGCTAATCCCAGAAGGCCATGGTCTAAAAACACACATAAGTATCCTTTGAAAAATCAAACATAAAAACTATCCAGATTCGGATCTGATCGTACACCAAAAAGTTTTAATCAAATTAAAATGCTTATACAACTTTTTATCACAAATCCTTCGCGTGGGAGTCTAAGTACATATGAAACTTAACTCAACCAGAAGTGCTAAGCTAAATCTCACTTTTTCATCCACATCTCACTACCAAACTTATGACCTAAATCTGTCCCGGTTTTACAGCTTTGTCACCTTAACTAAGAAAAATCAAAAGTCTAACTTCCGGACCTCGAAATCGATCGTGGCCGGCTTTTTGGAAAGCTATTTCACTGAACTTCAATTTAGACTAAAAAGTAGTGATCTAACTCTTCACCATCTATTAATGACGCTCGTATCTTTACAGCCCTAATTTTCTGTCCAAACCCTAATTTGAAAATTAACACGTTTTATGCTCAATTCTCTTAACCAATCATCATACTATTATTAATTTATGATCATAACATATTTAACATCATTAATTTATAGAAGTTTATAAACCCTAAATCCATCATACTTAATATTACATGAATTCCAATAATTAATCAAATAATTGAACATTGGTTTTAAGGATTTTACCTTGATTCTTAATTTTTGCTTCACAATTATAAAACCCTAATTTTTCTTCTCTTCTCTTCTCTTGGTCGACTGAATTTCACAAAAAGAGAGGGTAGGGGGTTTTGATTTTGTATTTATAATTATTTTAGATAACCCTTAAGGCTTAGAATTGTATTTGGTATCGAATTTGGTTTCCTTTTTCTCCCCTATTCCCCTTAATCGGCCGCCCCCTTTAATTATATATATTTTTTATTTTTTATTTTATTAAATTAATTATTACACTCAAAACCTTATAATTTTGATATTTTATAAGTACCCATAACTAATCCTAACGTCTTACTCGATAAACCTTAGTTTTTGCGACGACTCGAAAAATTATCATTTTCAAAAAATAAAGTTTCCAAAAATAGATTTTCACTCTTTCAAAAGCATAACACATAAAAACAAACTCCTCGTAACTTGCTAACGCTCAAATACTTGAACGAAGACTCGTTACGCAAAAACACAAAAACACCAAAACTTCATAAGTCATTTCTACACCACAAAGGCGATCAAAATGAACCTTCCCAAATTCAATACTTCCCAAATCATAATAACAACCTTTCACGCAAAGGGATTTAGTGCCAACTTAAGTACTTATCACCTAATACACTTAATTCACACCAAACAAAGTTAAATAAACCGAGACTATTAGTCAAACCGACCTGTTAAAATCACGGTTGTTACATAGATCATTTTGCTCAAATAACCCATTGATTGGATTCTCAATTCCCAGCGGAAGAGGATTGATGTGAGTGGGTTCACTAGAGAACTCCTCAAAGGTGAATGATTCATACTCAGGGAGAGAACCAATCACATGATGCAAATCTGTGAACCCTTGTTCCGTTACGGACTCATCACTTTCCTCCATCTGAATATCAAAGATTGGATTATCAGAAATTAAAGTAAATTCAGATTCGAAGTCAAACAGAGGATTGGTGACAATCGTTTTGAATGTTTCGGAAACAAGGCGATCAACATCCTCTTCTAGGCTGACGATCTTAGAAGGTAATTTCTCCTCATAATTGATGTCTCCACAAGATAAAGAATTGTCATCATTATGTGAATCACTAAGCTCAGTGCTAGGATAATAATTGAGTGATGGATCATCATTTAATAACCTTTCAAGCAAAAGAATATCCCCCTCATAATCGAGATAGTTATCATCAACCTCATTGATGAGGCGAAAAATGAACCGTTTTTAGGGGGTCATTTTAGCCCGGATTCGAATTTATTTGATCAAATATTGCCCTAAATCGTTCCTTTTGTCATTTTAGGTACTTTTGGAGTGAATTCTGGAAAAGGATGCATTTTGGACGTTTTTGGAGCATAAAAGTGAAGAAAACGGCAAAGTCTTAATTTTCCTTGCTGGGAACAGTACCTGACGGCGTCAAGAGTAAAACAAGAGTTGGAAGTGGTGACGATCCAGAGAAAACGTGACGGCGTCACGTATGGCCGTCATGGTTCAAGATATGGTGACGGCCCAGAGTAATATTACACATGACGGCGTCAAATCTGGATCTAGGCAATCCGATCTCATTATGGGCGGCGAGTTGACGGCGTCAGAAATTCCTTCTTGACGTCGTCACCCTGTAAAATCTATATATAGTTTTGAAATTTTCATTCATTAGAGAGGAACAAGTAGGGTATAACTTTGGAGAAACCCTAGTACGAATTTTACTCCTCTTTCAAGGGTTTTTACCCTTTGAAATCTTTCATGTTCAATTGAGATAAGTACTCTTTCAATTCAATCAATATGTCTATGTGTTGTTTGAATATATCTTATGCTTGTCTTGAATTTAACATGCTAGGCTAGATCTCTTGTGTGTTTGCTTAGATGTAATGAAACCTAGATGTTGATTATGGGTTGATTGTTTGTTTATAGTTGTTACGGATGAATGATTTCTATGTTAGGCTTAAGAAAATTGGCAGACTTCCATAGGTGACATGCTTGAACGTCTTAAGAAACATGAACCAATGCGTACTAGGTTATTATGGTTGTATTTAATGCATGAGTGAATTCTAATGATCCCATGTTAGGAGCTTCTTAGCAGGCTCGACATAGGAGTGAAGTAGGAGCTTATAGAGTTAGGGAAGTACGTACGCCACCCCACGAATGGTATTAAGGAATATAATCTGTCATCCATGCAATTGTAACAAACTATCAACCTGTAAAAGATATCTATGGAGTAATGAAATCTAAGTAAACACAACTCTCCCTATTATTGTTCACACCACCAGTTTAATTAGATTTATTTTCATTTCTGTTATTTTATTTTGATCGCATCTTAGTTATTGGGTTAGTTGACTAGCAACTAATTCCACCCACTCTTCCAAAAACTGAGATTTTTAATTGCTTTTATAAAAATATAAAAATACAAAAAGAATCATCCCTCACCTCTAGACCTAGTTTTTAGGCTTTCTAATCCTAGCGACACTATTCCTGAGTTGAACGATCAATCCCCCGGTACTTGTCACTATACTATACTACAACGATCAGGTACACTGCCTGGTGGGTGTTGTAAGCTTCTCGAGATCCCTCGAGAGGTAAACCTGGTGCGATTCCTTATCAAGTTTTTGGCGCCGCAGCCCGGGGAATAGTTATTGTCTAGGTTAGGATTTCTTTTTATTAGGTCTACTTGCTAGATTCCTTTCTAGTAATATTTTATTTTTATTTCTATGTTTTCTTTAGTCTATCTTATTTCTTCGTGTCTTTGTTCGTAACCTTCACCATCCGCCATCATGGCAAATGACGATTCCTCTAACCTTAGAGTCACTTGGAGTCGTAGTTCCGCTAGAGACCTAGTTTTGCCCTATGCAGAACCTGAAAGGGAAATGCGTAGGCTAAGACGATCTCTCTCAACACCCGAACCATCCAGGATAGCTATTAATTTTTATGAGGCCCTTTCTGAAGAAAATTCAGATAATCACCTCACACCCCCTAGCTCCCAATCCAACAACAATATGAGTACCCCTGAAACTCCCATTCCTAAGCGCCTTAAGGACTACTCCTCTCCGAATCCTCGTGGCTTCTCAAATGCCATTGTCTTCCCAAACGAACACACCGATGAGGTCTTGCGTGCAAGTGATGTTTGGCTTGTCCAAAGTGTGTGCAAGTTTTGTGGACTAGATGATGATGACCCGATTCAACACATAAAGGACTTCTTGAAATTAGTAGACACCCTCCATACGGATGGGGCCACTAGAAACACGTCCCGATTACGATTCTTCCCTTTCACTCTTTATGAAAAAGCCAAAGAATGGTATGATAGACTTCCCTCCGAGTCTATTTTCACATGGGAACAACTTATATCCAAGTTTTATGAGAAGTTCTTCCCAGCAGGGAAAACCTCAGTATATAGGGATAGGATCCTCCACTTCCGAAAGGGAAAGGACGAACCCATCCATAAATCGTGGATTAGATTCAAGGATCTAATAAGACAAGTTCCCCATCATGGCATTGAACTCTGGCTTCTGGTCCAAATCTTCTACGACAATGTCTCCTCAAACGACCAGAACGGAATCAACAATTCTAGAAAAGGGAAATTAGCCAATCGTAGTGCCGAGGAAGGGTGGAATAGGATTGAGGAATATGCTCAAGACCAGGATGACACTTGGGATGAACCTGAGTCAACTGCTAGCATGTCTGAAATCACTCCAACACCCTCACATAGGCTTAGAAAAATTCACAAAAGAATGGAATACCTTGCGGGATCGCGAACAATTAAACAACTTTCAAATCCTTACTTGATCTGCGACTACTATGGGGGCCCGCACGAGGTAGAGGAATGCGGAGGAGAAACCACGACCGAACATGCGTGTTTGTCAGGACATGACATCTACGCTGACCCCTCCCTTTTGCCTTTTTACCAAAACGATGATTATACCCTTTGGGGAAATCTGGTGAAGAGAAAAGAAGGGAAGGAAGGCTCTGAATACAAAATCAGGAGCACTTTTGAAGATGACCTCGGTCACTTCACTCAAGAAAAAGGCTTACAATTGAAAGGTCTTGATGAGCTCATCGCTGAGCAACAGAATGACATGGAAGGATGGTTCAACAAGCTTAACTCCACCCTTGATGACCAAGACTAGCCATCAGTAAGCCAAAAATACCCCCTGCTCGCGGTAACTACTCGAGCTGGAACAACAACCAAGGACCCTCCTTATCCGAGCTCACACCCTATCACCATTGATCCAAGCGAGCCCCACGAGGAGGAAGGTAATGTGAGCAACGAGGCTCCCGAACAACCTTCCCTGGTGACCCCATCCCCATCAACTCCACCTAACCAACCTGTGAGAATCCCATTCCCATCCCGCCAAAAGAACCAGAAAATTGAGAACGATAATAAGAGATTCTTGTCATATCTGAAAGATTCAGTGGTCACCATACCTCTCCTTGATGCTTGCTATCACATGCCAAAGTATAGCTCATACTTTAAAAAATTACTCGTCAACCGAAAGAAACTCAAGGGTCTTGTGACTCTGGGGGAGGAATGTTCGGTGGTGGCCCATCGAGGGCTACCAAAAAAGGTAGACGATCCAGGCATCTTCACCTTGCCCTGTTCCATAGGATCTCTATCAATAAAGAATGCTATTGCCGATTTAGGGGCGAGCATCAACCTCATGCCTCACTCCATGTTCCTCAAACTAGGATACTCCGGACTAAAGCCTACCCGTATGAACATCCAATTAGCCGATAGATCGGTCAAATATCCCGTAGGGATATGCGAGAATGTGCTAGTCAAAGTTGGAAAATTCAAATTGCCGGTGGACTTCGTGATCTTGGTGCCGATCATCTTAGGGAGACCATTTCTTGCTACCGCTCGTGCAGTCATTGATGTTCATGACGGCAAGTTAACCTTATGAGTAGGAACCGATAGTTTAACCTTCGACATCAAAGACACTATGAATCTCTCTCTCAAAGCAGCTAACCGGCTTTATTTCATCGGAGAGGTCGATGAAATCACGGATGTCATTGACAACTGTGTTGATGAACAGATCGAAGAAGGCTGGTTACGGGATGAGAGTTTCCTCCCCATATTGAAGGAAGAAATGGTGGAGGGTGTTAGAGCAGTCTCCTTCTACCCTAGACAAGAGACCACTGAACAGCTTGAACTCCGAAACCCCAAAAACCAGCTTAAGCCCTCTATTATCGAACCACCTAAGCTGGAGCTTAAAGAACTCCCTAACCACCTAGAGTATGCCTTCCTGCTGGGAGAGGATCAACTGCCAGTAATCATAAACTCCTCCCTCAAACATGAACAAAACAGTAAGCTCTTAGAAGTCCTAAAGAAATATAAGGGAGTCCTTGCATGGAGTGTAGCCGACATTAAGGGGATTGACTCAACTTTTTGCACGCATAAGATTCTTATGGAAGAAAACTATAAACCTGCCGTGCAACCCCAGAGGCGGGTGAATCCCAACATTAAGGAGGTAGTGAAGAAAGAAGTCATCAAACTTTTGGATGCAGGACTGATTTACCCAATTTTGGATAGCCCGTGGGTTAGTCCTGTACAGGTTGTACCAAAGAAAGGTGGAATGACTGTGGTGAAAAATGACAAAGGTGAGATGGTACCCCAGAGAACGGTTACTAGCTAGTGGGTATGCATCGATTATAGAAAGCTCAATGATGCCACAAGGAAGGATCACTTTCCCCTACCATTCATTGACCAAATGTTGGAAAGATTATCTGGGCACGAGTATTACCGTTTCTTGGATGGGTTCTCGGGATATTTCCAAATCCCCATAGCGCCTGAGGACCAAGAGAAAACCACGTTTACTTCCCCTTATGGAACGTTCGCCTATAAAAGGATGCCTTTTAGGCTGTGTAACGCTCCCGCCACCTTTCAGCAATGCATGACCGCTATCTTTCACGAATTAATGGAAGACAGCATGGAAGTTTTCATGGATGACTTTTCGGTCTTCGGGAACTCCTTCGACCGCTGTCTTGCTAATCTAGAAAAAAATGCTCAAACGTTGTGAGGAAACCAACTTGGTCTTAATTGGGAAAAATGCCATTTTATGGTAAAAGAAGGGATTGTGTTAGGACATAAGGTCTCAGGGAATGGGATTGAGGTAGACCAAGCAAAAGTGGAAGCTATATCTAAATTACCTTATTCCACGACTGTTAAGGCAATACGCAGCTTCTTAGGCCATGCCGGGTTCTACCGGAGATTCATCAAAGATTTCTCTAAAATAGCTCGGCCAATGACTCAATTGCTGGTGAAAGATGCCCCTTTCGATTTCTCTCAAGAATGCAAGGATGCATTCGATCTCCTGAAAAAAGAGCTCACGCAAGCCCCAATCATGGTTACACCCAACTGGGAGTTGCCTTTCGAAATCATGTGCGACGCTAGCGACTATGCTGTCAGGGTAGTATTAGGCCAAAGGCATGACAAACTATTCCAACCTATTTACTACGCTAGCAAAACTATGAATCCCGCCCAAGAGAATTAATCTACCACCGAAAAAGAATTATTAGCCGTAGTGTTCGCCTTCGACAAATTCCGTCAATATCTTGTCCTTTCAAAGACAGTTGTTTTCACTGATCACTTGGCTCTCCGATATCTTTTTTCTAAGCAAGATGCTAAACCACGACTAATTCGGTGGATCTTGTTGTTACAAGAGTTTGATGTTGAAATTCGTGATAAAAGGGGGGCAGAGAATTTGGCTGCTGATCACCTCTCTCGTCTTGAAAATCCCCTTAATGAGCTTGATAGAAGTGAGATTCGGGATTCATTCCCTGACGAACAACTCATGTCAATGACAGATTTCTGAGCCTGGGTATTCTGATTTTGCTAACTAGCTTGCGAGCAGACTCATTCCGGAACACATGACTAAATACGAAAAGAAAAGGTTCTTTGCCCAACTAAAATACTACTTCTGGGATGAGCCATTTTTATTTCGAAGGTGTCCTGATCAAATAATCAGATGTTGTGTTTCGGGAAATGAGGCAATAAAGATCATGAAAGAGTGTCATTCTGGCCCCTCTGGGGGCCATCATGGGATAAACACCACCGCACGAAAAATTTCGATGCGGGATTCTATTGGCCCATGATATTTCGTGATGTTAAAGAAATGATACAAGCATGCGATGCATGTCAACGGGCCGGGAATATATCAAACAGAGATGAAGCACCTCAGAATTTTATACAAGTATGTGAGGTTTTCGACGTCTGGGGAATCGACTTCATGGGACCCTTACCATCTTCAGGGGGCATGAATACATTTTAGTTGCCATCGATTATGTTTCAAAATGGGTAGAGGCACAAGCCCTTAGGACCAACGATGCTAGGGTAGTTATTCATTTCCTGAAAAAGCTGTTCGCTAGGTTCGGCATTCCTAAAGCTCTCATTAGTGATAGGGGGACCCACTTTTGCAATGCGCAAATGGAAAAGGTCATGAAGAGATATGGAGTGTCTCATCAATTTTCCACCGCCTATCACCCATAAACCAATGGTCAGGTCGAAAACACCAACAGGGCAATTAAAAGAATACTAGAAAAAACGGTTAATCAAAATAGAAAAGACTGGTCATTCAAACTCGATGAGGCCTTATGGGCATTTCGAACTGCCTACAAGACACCTATTGGAACGACCCCGTTCCGCATGGTTTATGGTAAGGCATGTCACCTTCCGGTTGAACTAGAGCATAAGGCTTATTGGGCGCTTAAGGCATGTAATTTGGACTATACAATCGCCGGAACAAATAGGTTCTTGCAACTCCATGAGCTTGATGAGCTAAGGTTAGAAGCGTATGAATCTTCCATTACATATAAGGAGAGGGCGAAAAGATGGCATGACCAGCGAATTAAGAAACCTAAGGAATTTTCAGAAGGGGACAAAGTCCTATTGTATAATTCTCGGTTAAGGTTATTTCCCGGGAAACTCAAGTCTAGATGGTATGGTCCCTTTACGGTGAAAAGTTCCTCTAAAACTGGAGTTGTTGTATTAATAGACGATGAAAATAGAGAGTTTACTGTCAACATACAACGTGTAAAACATTATCAAGAAAGTAGTAATGAGATGATTAGTGAGGAGGATGTAACATTTGAAGATGAGGTCACGTAATTGCCCATGACCTTGAGTCTAGCTACAAGACTCGTAAAATAAAGAAAAGCGCTTCTTGGGAGGCAACCCATGTTTTGTGTGATTTTTATTTGTTTGATTGTTATTTGCTTCCGTATGCATGCTTAATTTTTATTGTCGGTAGATCAAGTTTCAAAATAAAATTGTGAAAATGCTTTATTTTGTCGTTTAACTTCATCTTAACTTCATACAATGGTATTTCGCAAAAGATAAGTGTAAGGGGAAACCCCAATTTTTTTTTTAAGAATGAAATTGATCATGATTCTCCACAATATTAAATGGACATGTGTATTAGTATTTGTTAGAGTCAAATGCTTGTATCGAGTCATAATGATGTTTTGCAGGATTTTCCAGGAAGTAGGACATAAGTTTTTCCAGAAATTTTCCGGAAACTTAACATAAAGATTTCTGCAGATCACTTCTGACGGCGTCAGGAATTAATTCCTGACGGCGTCATGTGTAAAATTCTAGAAATTTTGCTAGTTTTGTTTTTTCTAACGGAGTCTTAAAGTTTTTGTTAATTCTTTAGTTTTATAAACTCCAGGAAATCTGCAAACATTCATTCCACAAGCATTATATCTTAATTTGTTTTCTAGGACTTGTTAGTATATATAGATTGCCGCCGATTTTACGCGAGGTTGCCATGTTTGTTTTCTCAGGTTTAACAGGTTATGTATGACAAGAAGATGATTTATATTTCTAGAAGGGAAGCTTTGATTGTTCATTTTCTTGGAGGAAGATCTAACATTGTTGACACACTATCCACACCGAACGAATCAGGGGAGTATTTGTTTTCATTCTTTTACCTATTTTACTTTTACATTCTTTAATTGAACATTGGGGACAATGTTCATCCTAAGTGTAAGGGGAGGGTAAATGATGATACCTTATAGGATACACTTGCACTTGAGTTTGTTTGTTTGATGGTAGGTGATGAGGCGAAAAATGATCCATTTTTAAGGGGTCATTTAAGCCCGAATCCGAATTTATTTGATCAAATATTGCCCTAAATCGTTCCTTTTGTGATTTTAGGTACTTGGAGAGTCAATTCTGGAAAAGAAGCCATTTTGGACGTTTTGGAGCATAAAAGTGAAGAAAACAGCAAAGTCTCAATTTTCCATGCTGGGAACAGTAGGTGACGGCGTCAAGAGTAATTTCCTGACGGCGTCAAACCTCAATAATAAAATCCGAGAGTTCATGAAGGCGTCAAGAGTTTTCCTGACGGCGTCAAAACCCCAAGAATTAAAATCCGTAGTTGATGACGGCGTCACAAACAGGGCGTCAAGAGTAATTTGTGTGATGGCCTAGGCCTTGACGGCGTCAGAAGTAGATCAAGGCCGTCCTAGGAAGTATTTGGCGGCGAGATGACGGCGTCACACCTTTGTTCTTGACGCCGTCATCCCTATTTTCCTATATATAGTTTTCTAGTTTTTCACATTGAATGAGAGAAGTTTTGGGAGAAACCCTAAAGACGATTTTGGTGTAACTTTATAGGTTTTTCAAGGGTTCCAACCCCTTGATACCTTGCATGTGTAATCAAGATAAGTGTTCTTTTAATTCAATCAATATGTCTATGTGTTGGTTGTCTATATCTTGTTCTTGTCTTAATTCCATCATGCTAGGCTAGATCTATCTTGTGTTTGCTTAGATCTAATGAAACCTAGATATTGATTATGTGTTGATTACTTGTTTATTCTTGTTTTGGATGAATGATTTATATGTTAGGCTTAAGAAAACTGGCAGATCTCCAAATGGTAACATGCTTGAACGTCTTAAGAAACATGAACCGAGGCGTACTAGGTCTTTATTGGTTGTATTTAATGCATGAGCCACTGTTTACAATCCCTATAGTTGTGCTGGGCATGGTGTAGGAGGAGATAAGAGCTCATAGAATTGGGGAGTTATGTATGCCACCCCATGAATGGTATTAAGGAATACGATCCGTCATCCATGCAATTATAACAAGTAATTAACGTGTAAAAGATATCTAGGGAGTAGTGAAATCTAAGTAAACACATTTTCTCCAATTACTGCTCACAACCTTAGTATAATTAGTTTATTTTCATTTTTAGTATTTTATTTTCATTGCATCTTAGTATTGGGTTAGTTGAATAGCAACTAATTCCGCCCAAATCCTTCAAACCCCGATATTTTAATTGCTTTCCATAAAATATAAAAGTACAAAAATAATCATCCCTCACCTTTAGAACTAGTAATTAGGCTTTCTAATCCTAGCGACACTATTCCTAAGCTGAACGATCAATCCCCCGGTACTTGTCACTATACTATACTACAACGATCAGGTACACTGCCTGGTGGGGGTTGTAAGCTTCTCGAGATCCCTCGAGAGGTAAAGCCTGTTGCGATTCCCACGCATCAAGTTTTTGGCGCCGTTGCCGGGGAATAGTTATTGTCTAGGTTAGAATTTCTTTTTATTAGGTCTACTTGCTAGATTCCTTTCTAGTAAGATTTTATTTTTATTTTTAGGTTTTCTTTAGTCTATCTTATTTCTTCGTGCCTTTGTTCGTGACTCTTCACCGTCCGCCATCATGGCAACCAACGAATTCTCCAACCTTATGGTTTTTTATGAATTATTAAGTTTTATAATCTCCAGGAAATCTGCAAAATTCATTCCACAAGGATTATATCTTACTTTGTTTTCTAGGATTTAGTAACTTATATAGGATGTCGCCGATTTTACGTGAGGTTGTCTTGTCTATTTTTGTCAGGATTTACAGGTTATGTTCGACAAGGAGATAATTTATATTCTAGAAGGGAAGCTTTGATTGTTCATTTTCTTGGAGGAAGATCTAATCTGGCCAACCTATAATACATACCAAGCGAATCAGGGGAGTATTTGATTTCATTCTCTTTACTTTTTCACTTTTACATTCTTTACTTGAACATTGGGGACAATGTTCATCTTAAGTGTAAGGGGAGGGTAAAAAGATGATACCTTACATATGCACTTTCGCTTGAGTTTGTTTTGTTTGATAGTTGATGTGTAATAAAACTATGAGAAATACTTGTTAGTGTAATTTTAGCGCCAAATTTAAAATTTTTTACAACATTTAGGAGTGAAACTTTAGCCATAGCAAGCGTCTCATGGATAGGAGATTGTATGACTAGCACATAACCGTATATTAATAAAGGAAGAATTTGTTACACCCCACTTAAGCATTTTACTTAAAGGAAGAATTTGTTACACCCCACTTAAATGTACACCCAAATCGCCTTAGCCTTCCGTGTATGCGCTCATCTTTAGTGCATTATTGTTATTTGTTAAACCCTAAGTTAACTTTCTAATTGATTACATGGTTGCTAAGTCGAGTCATATCCTTGTACATATTGTTTTGGGACGATTGGGACTCATGGGTAAGTACTTATTTTATGGAGTAATGGGGAAGAACATAATATTATTACCCCCATATGTGCGTTAATCTTAAAAGTGCTCCAAGTGTTTTGATTTTCTTAATTCGAGTCATTAGAATAGTTGAATGTAAAGTATGTAAAGATTCAAGTGTAAGGGGAACTCTCATCCCCTATGATGTATTATTTTGGATGGTAGGGTAAGAGTGTATGCAAATAAAAAAAATAAAAAAAAAAATAAAAAAGAGAAAAAAAAAACATACGGACTACCATCCCTTTTTATTCTATGTTCATTTTATGTTTTTATTTTTCATTTATTAGCTTAAGTCGAGTCTAGTCTTGGCTTAGCAACGCCATATTATACATGTAATTAACCAAGATTGTTAACTCGCCACCAGTAATAACTTCCTTTATCCAACAGAACCGTGTAATTCATATCCCTATACCTAACGTTACAACCCTTTAAAAGACCTCTTTGATAGTTTATCCTAGGTGCTTACGCCATGTAGTGGAGGTTTGATCCTTTCCCAAGCCTATGGTAATCTATTTTTCTATGATAGGTAGTGAGAGATATCTTTCGTTTCCATATTGTAATTTACACTTTATTACACCCGAGAGATGTGAGTATCTAAACACTATTTGTGAGGTGCTTGTATATGACCTCCGTGCTTGTCTTTGGTCTTTAGTGGAACGATTATTTGTTGTAATTACTTTTATATTAGTGTTAAATGACCCCTAACTTGTCTTTTGAGTAGAATAAAAGCGCATTTGCTTGAGGACAAGCAAATCTCAAGTGTAAGGGTATATGATGAGGCGAAAAATGATCCGTTTTTAGGGGGTCATTTAAGCCCGAATCCGAATTTATTTGATCAAATATTGCCCTAAATCGTTCCTTTTGTGATTTTAGGTACTTGGAGAGTGAATTCTGGAAAAGAAGCCATTTTGGACGTTTTTTGAGCATAAAAGTGAAGAAAACGGCAAAGTCTCAATTTTCCATGCTGGGAACAGTAGGTGACGGCGTCAAGAGTAATTTCCTGACGGCGTCAAACCTCAATAATAAAATCCGAGAGTTCATGAAGGCATCAAGAGTTTTCCTGACGGCGTCAAAACCCCGAGAATTAAAATCCGTAGTTGATGACGGCGTCACAAACAGGGCGTCAAGAGTAATTTGTTGTGACGGCCTAGGCCTTGACGGCGTCAGAAGTAGATGAAGGCTGTCCGAGGAAGTATTTGGCCGCGAGATGACGGCGTCACACCTTTGTTCTTGACGCCGTCATCCCTATTTTCCTATATATAGTTTTCTAGTTTTTCACATTGAAAGAGAGAAGTTTTGGGAGAAACCCTAAAGACGATTTTGGTGTAACTTTACAGGTTTTTCAAGGGTTCCAACCCCTTAATACCTTGCATGATTAATTAAGATAAGTGTTCTTCTAATTCAATCAATATGTCTATGTGTTGGTTGTCTATATCTTGTTCTTGTCTTAATTTTATCATGCTAGGCTAGATCTCTTTTGTGTTTGCTTAGATCTAATGAAACCTAGATATTGATTATGTGTTGATTACTTGTTTATTCTTGTTTTGGATGAATGATTTATATGTTAGGCTTAAGAAAACTGGCAGATCTCCAAATGGTAACATGCTTGAACGTCTTAAGAAACATGAACCGAGGCGTACTAGGTCTTTATTGGTTGTATTTAATGCATGAGCCACTGTTTACAATCCCTATAGTTGTGCTGGGCATGGTGTAGGAGGAGATAAGAGCTCATAGAATTGGGGAGTTATGTATGCCACCCCATGAATGGTATTAAGGAATACGATCCGTCATCCATGCAATTATAACAAGTAATTAACGTGTAAAAGATATCTAGGGAGTAGTGAAATCTAAGTAAACACATTTTCTCCAATTACTGCTCACAACCTTAGTATAATTAGTTTATTTTCATTTTTAGTATTTTATTTTGATTGCATCTTAGTATTGGGTTAGTTGAATAGCAACTAATTCCGCCCAAATCCTTCAAACCCTGATATTTTAATTGCTTTCCATAAAATATAAAAGTACAAAAATAATCATCCCTCACCTTTAGAACTAGTAATTAGGCTTTCTAATCCTAGCGACACTATTCCTAAGCTGAACGATCAATCCCTCGGTACTTGTCACTATACTATACTACAACGATCAGGTACACTGCCCGGTGGGGGTTGTAAGCTTCTCGAGATCCCTCGAGAGGTAAAGCCTGTTGCGATTCCCACGCATCAGTAGGTGTATAATAAAACTATGAGAAATACTTGTTAGTGTAATTTTAGCGCCAAATTTAATTTTTTTTACAACATTTAGGAGTGAAACTTTAGCCTTAGCAAGCGTCTCATGGATAGGAGTTATATGACTAGCACAAAACCGTATCATTCAGAAAAATTTTCCATCCAAATATGTGAGGTTCGCCTTTAGATTTGATAGGAAAAGCATTTACTATTAGTGCTTATGAGTGTACCGGTAACATTTAGATTCTAGAACTTGCGTTAGTGATGCATCCCGAAACCGCTAGTGAGACTACATTCGTGTGGTAGGATTTACTACATGATAAAAGGCATTAGGATCACCCTTGTGTTAAACCCGTATCATAATTACTTGACCATTTAAGTCATATTACTTGGCTAGTAAAGTCAATTAATTTTCCCACACCCTTAGCGTTGTACTCATTTTTAGTACACGAAACCCCTAGTACACCCCTCCGAGCCTATCTTTTCGTTTCTAACTTTAAGCATCTTACTTAAAGGAACAATTTGTTACAACCCACTTAAATGTACAACCAAATCGCCTTAGCCTTCCGTGTATGCACTCATCTTTAGTGCATTATTGTTACATGTTTAAACCCTTAGTTAATTATCTAATTGATTACATGGTTGCTAAACGAGTCATATCTTGTACATATTGTTTTGGGACGATTGGGACTCATGGGTAAAGTACTTGTGTTATGGAGTAATGAGGAAGAACATCATATATTACTCCCATATGTGCGTTAATCTTAAAAAAGTACTTCAAGTGTTTTGATTATCTTGATTCGAGTCATTAGATTAGTTTATTGTAAAGTATGTAAAAATTCAAGTGTAAGAGGAATGTTCATTCCCTATGATGTATTATTTTGGATGGTAGGGTAAGAGTGTATGCAAAATAATAATAATAATAATAATAATAATAATAATAATAATAATAATAATAATAATAATAATAATAATAATACTAATAATAATAATAATAATAATAATAATAATAATAATAATAATAATAATAATAATAATAATAATAATAATAATAATAATAATAATAATAATAATAAAAAGAAAGAAAAAAAATAGAAAAAAAAAAGAGAAAAAACATACGGACTATCATCCCGTTTCATTCTATGTTTGTTTTATGTTTTTGTTATTTTTCATTTATTAGCTTAAGTCGAATCTAGTCTTGGCTTAGCAACGCCATATTCTACATGTAATTAACCAAGATTATTAACTCGCCACCAGTAAAGATTGCCTTTGTCCAACAAAACAGTGTATTCCATATCCCTACACCTAACGTTATAACCCTTTGAAAGACCTCTTTGATAGTTTATCCTAGGTGCTTACGACATGTGGTGGAGGTTTGATCCTTTCCCAAGCCTATGGTAATCTATTTTGTTATGACAGGTAGTGAGAGATGTTTTCCATTTCCTTATTGTGATATATACTTTATTACACCCGAGAGATGTGAGTATCTAAACACTATTTGTGAGGTGCTAGTGTATGACCTCCGTGCTTGTCTTTGGTCTTTAGTGGAACGATTATTTGTTGTAATTACTTTTATATTAGTGTTAAATGACCCCTAACTTGTATTTTGATTTGAATAAAAGCGCATTTGCTTGAGGACAAGCAAATCTCAAGTGTAAGGGTATTTGATGAGACGAAAAATGAACCGTTTTTAGGGGGTCATTTTAGCCCGGATTCGAATTTATTTGATCAAATATTGCCCTAAATCATTCCTTTTGTCATTTTAGGTACTTTTGGAGTGAATTCTGGAAAAAGAAGCATTTTGGACGTTTTTGGAGCATAAAAGTGAAGAAAATGGCAAAGTCTTAATTTTCCTTGCTGGGAACAGTACCTGACGCCGTCAAGAGTCTTCATGTGACGGCGTCAAGAGTAAAACAAGAGTTGGAAGTGGTGACGGTCCAGAGAAAATGTGACGGCGTCACGTATGGCCGTCATGGTTCAAGATATGGTGACGGCCCAGAGTAATATTACACATGACGGCGTCAAATTTGGATCTAGGCAATCCGATCTCATTATGGGCGGCGAGTTGACGGCGTCAGAAATTCCTTCTTGACGTCGTCACCCTGTAAAATCTATATATAGTTTTGCAATTTTCATTCATTAGATAGGAACAAGTAGGGTATAACTTTGGAGAAACCCTAGCACGAATTTTACTGCTCTTTCAAGGGTTTTTACCCTTTGAAACCTTTCATGTTCAATTGAGATAAGTACTCTTTCAATTCAATCAATATGTCTATGTGTTGTTTGAATATATCTTACGTTTGTCTTGAATTTAACATGCTAGGCTAGATCTCTTGTGTGTTTGCTTAAATGTAATGAAACCTAGATGTTGATTATGGGTTGATTGTTTGTTTATAGTTGTTACGGATGAATGATTTTGATTTTAGGCTTAAGAAAACTGGCAGACTTCCATAGGTGACATGCTTGAACGTCTTAAGAAACATGAACCAATGCGTACTAGGTTATTATGGTTGTATTTAATGCATGAGCGAATTGTAATGATCCCATGTTAGGAGCTTCTTAGCAGGCTCGACATAGGAGTGAAGTAGGAGCTTATAGAGTTGGGGAAGTACGTACGCCACCCCACGAATGGTATTAAGGAATATAATCCGTCATCCATGCAATTGTAACAAACTATCAACCTGTAAAAGATATCTATGGATTAATGAAATCTAAGTAAACACAACTCTCCCTATTATTGTCCACACCACCAGTTTAACTAGATTTATTTTCATTTCTGTTATTTTATTTTGATTGCATCTTAGTTATTGGGTTAGTTGACTAGCAACTAATTCCGCCCACTCTTCCAAAAACCGAGATTTTTAATTGCTTTTATAAAAATATAAAAATACAAAAAGAATCATCCCTCACCTCTTAACCTAGTTTTTAGGCTTTCTAATCCTAGCGACACTATTCCTGAGTTGAACGATCAATCCCCCGGTACTTGTCACTATACTATACTACAACTATCAGGTACACTGCCTAGTGGGGGTTGTAAGCTTCTCGAGATCCCTCGAGAGGTAAAGCTTGGTGCGATTCCCACGTATCACTCATGCGAAATTGAACTATATTGGCCAAGGAAAGCCTCGACTTCTTCCAGATGAGCTTCAAAATCAAAGAGATCATCGTCACCTCTCGGAGGAAGTGGATCGATGTGAGCGAGTTCATCGGCGAAATCCTCAAGAAGAGAGTCAACATTAGAATGGGGAAGTGATGCCTCAACATACTCAACGTCTCCATAAGATGTACAATCATCATTAGAATCGGAGAAAGTCTCAAAACGATCTTTTGAAAATTCAAGATGAGAAGAAAAATCACACATATGATAAAGAATTCCCTCGGACTCATTTGGGATTGGGACAAGGTCCTCAACACTTGACTTTATGAATTCGTCCGATTCCTTTTCAGGAATAGTGCTAAGATGCTCGTCCCCCATACTTAGAGAGTTCGTGGGATCTTCGGGTGTGATAACAGCAGACTGAGGGAGTTGAGAAGGGCTAGCATTCATGGATTTTACAAGTTCCATTTGTTCTTTTGCTAGTAATTCCTCCATATTCTTTTCTCCCTATTTTTCCACGGATAGAATTTTAACTAATGAACTTGATGAAAATTGTAAAATATCAACGGTATCTTCATCATCACTATCATCATCGTCATCAAGAAGAGCAGCATTGCGAAATATGGCACGTGTTCTAGCTGCTCGTTCTTCGACTAGTAATTCTTCCATGCTTTTTTCGTTTCTAGCAGCTCATTCTTCTGCAAGTAATTCTGCACTAGATTTCTCTCGAGAATTTTGAATGATGGGAAATTGTGGGGGTAGGGATTTGTCAACACCTGAAGTGTCAAAACTAGAACACTGATAAAGTTCATAGTATAGTTGACATTGATAATCATCGTGAGGACCCCCACAATATACACAAAAAAAACTTGGTGCATTTTGAAACGATGTATTAGTCAATTCCTTAACCTCTTTCAATAACTCTAAAGCCTTTTGATAAAGGTCTTGCTGGGTTTGCTGAGGAGTTGTTTGAATCATTAGGCACTGTGGAGGTTGGTCTTGATATGAATAGTCGTTATTGTTAAAAGGAAATGGATTCCTTGTTTGACAATCAGAGCTAAAGTGTGGATCTCCACAGTACTCACAACAATATGATTGTTGCGACTTATTTGGTGAATAATATGGATATTGGTCATTTCCTAAATTCTGATTGTTACCAGGAAACTGTTCATAGACAAACGTGTTTCTGGTTTGACACTCAAATCCGTGGTGAGGACCTCCACAAAATTCCCAACAATATGTCTGTATCTCATGGTGTGGGGGCTGATAGAATAAATCATTTGTGTTATGGTAAGAATAGGGATTCTGGATATAGACAGACCCGTTTCCTGACTCTACCATGCCAAAATTGGGACAATTACCACCATTATGAGGACCACCACACCATTGACAACCAAATTGTTGTGGATGAGACATAGAAAAGAATCAAATGGGTACAGAGGGTGAGGGATAAAGAATAAAAAAGGTGAGAGGGTAAAGGTGAATATTTTTGGACTTTTTGAAAAACTTGCTTATTGCGTATGCACTAAAAACAAAACCAATTAAAACAAGATCGAGGCAGAACAACAAAGAACTTAAACCAATAATCACAATATGAATGGCTTCTTTGAAAAAGGTAGACCAATTCACAAGGATACAAAGGCAAGTTTTTATCTTTGGTTTGGGAAATTATTAATGTTCATACCCCCAGTTGGTAGGTATTCTGTCGAATGTTTCTCGATAGTGTCTTTTATGTATTTATTAACAAGAAAACAGAAAATGTTTTTGGCTTTTTGCGGGTGTGTGTGAAAAAATCTTTTTGGAAATATTTTTGGAATAGATTTATTAAACGAAATCGTTTCCTTTAAGAATACTCGCAGGGTGGCGGAAGAGAATAATGGATCTCTTTTCAGTTCGCAATTTAATGACAGAACTTGCCTTTACCACCTGTATAGGTTGTAATCTTAAAGAATACGAAGTAATTTAACTTCACGATCTGTTTTGTTGTTTTTTATTTTTTTGGTGTTTTTAACACTTTAGGAAAAGTGTTAATGACTTTTTTGATTGATTTTGATTTTTACAAAAAAAAAATACAAAGTAGTGAAATTTTTACAAGGAGTGTTTTGAAAAATCACTAAACTTCTAAACGTTTTAAAATACGCAACAACCTCCCCGGCAGTGGACCCAAAATTTGACTCATCCCAAACAGACTAACAGATTAACCAAGGATGGTCAACAGGTCAACCCTGAGGGAGAGAAGTGATCAATTTATGATCCGGTGTAAGTACAGTGTTTTCCTGGGTTGTTATGTCCCAGCGAGGTATGAAATTGTATTTATGAACGTTTGGAGATACAGTGATTTGAGTAAAGTAACAAGAATATGATTTGGATTGATTACACTAATCAAATTTAACTAGGATTAAGCTAAATAAACAATATTAATAGTTACAGAAAATCATATACGTAATTAAACCTAAAACGTAAATTAAAATTAAAACAAACGTAACTACGTACTGGAAAAAAGGAAAATAACAGAGAAATAATCTTAAGGGGGTGAAAATGACTTTTTTTACAAACTTAATATTAAAAAAAATTATAAAAAATAAAATTATTTTTTTGATTTTTTAATTATTTAATATTAATTAAAAACTATTTAATAATTAATTTAAACTAATTTAAATTAAGAAAAATACTAAAAATGACTTAGAAAATTATGAAATTTTTTATAAGACTAATTAACCATCACAGGAATCCTATAAAATTATAAAAAGTTTATAAAAATTATAAATAGGCTAATTTAGATATTATTTACTTAATTATTAATTAAAAGCTATTTAAACTAATTTAATTATAAAAAATAGCAAATAAACAGTAAAAATTATGAAACTTTTTCTAAAAATACTTTATGATTAATAAAAGCTAGGAAAAATATAAAAAGATGCTAGTGCTTATTAATAAGCAGAAATGCATTTTATTTGTGATTTTTTAATTAAAACTAATTAAACTAAAATTAAATATTAAAAATACTAACTGAAAACAGAAAATTATGAAAAGTTTTATATAAATACTTTAATATTACAGAAACTTAAGAAAAATTTAAAAACATACAAGTGCTTATTGAAAAAGCAGAGAAAATAAGCAAATAAACTAAATTTAATTAAATAGAAGCTATCACTATATTTAAAAGTGGGGGGAATTAAAACACTAAGTATCACATAGGGGAGATGGTGCTCTGTGTTGGTTTAGTTTTGACCCAGGGAACCAAGAGGTACCAGGTTTGATTCCCACACACCCTCTTTTTTGCAAACTATTTTATTTTTTGGATTTTCTTTTACAAAACTATTAAGTAACTAAAAATAACTAACTTTTGTGAAGGAAACTTTTTAGAAAAAGCTAAAATAAGCTTATTGCAAGCTTATGAGCCTAACAGGTTCAAAACTTATGTTTTAAATGAAGTTTAAGGAACTAGAAGCTAGACACAGTAAGCACAAAAGCAAAAACCCAAGTAAACTCTATCAGCACAATCTTAAGTACCACAAACAAGCTTAACACAACATTTTAACTAGCCTAGATCAAACATAAGCAAAATTCAACAAGCTATATGCGTACTAATGCATAACATAGAAGTGGTTGCCATGGGGCAACTTTGAGGGGCAAAAATAAGCAAACAATTAAGCTAACAAGTATAAACAGGGAAAAGCTTTAACATAGCCAACACTACTAGCTTCCTAAAACACTAAAGAACAAGCATGAAGCTCAAGCAATGAACTAGTTATGTGCTTGGGAAAAATGGGTCAGAAAGCATAAGCTGGGTGCAGGGCAGTTTTAATGCAAACAGGCTCAAACAAGGGATCAAATAAGCAATGAGAAAAATTCCTAAAAATAAACTAAATTGTGGATTAACGCAGCCAAATATTAATTTCCCAAAATTACATAGTCATTGGATAAACACTGAGCAAATGATAAATCAAAGCCAAAATGGATTTTGACACTTTTATGAGAAAATCAATTTTGTAGCCCGAAAAAGTGGATTAAGCCCTTTAAGAAAAATTCTAAAAACTAAGATAAAAATACCACTAAGTAAGCAATATATAAGAGTACATTATCCCAAAATTTTACAAGATTTGGTTGAAAATTGAAGAAATGAAAATTAAAAAACTACTTCTGCTGTTAAAAAATCATTTTTGCAGCCCAAAAATGGGTGATTAAGCCCTGTAAAAAAATCTAAAAATTAAAATAAAAATACCACTAAGTGAAAAATATATAAGATTACATTATCCCAAAATTTTACAAGATTTGGTTGAAAATTGAAGAAATGAAAATTAAAAAACCAGTAAGTGAAAAAAATACCACTTTTTTGAGTTTTTATGATGAACACTTAGGTTGACTTTTTTGAACTTTTATTCCCTATAAATGATCTAATGTGATGTTATAAGCTACTAAATAACTGAATTAAGCTAAATTAACAAGATATGCTCCTAAATGTGTGATTATGCAAATTGAAATCTCAACAATGAATGAAATTGAAAGCTAAAACTTGATTTTTGACTTTTTTACTAAAAGAACACTAGTTTTTATGCTTAATCTATCCTAATATGACCTAATGTGACATGTTACAAACTCTAGCAACCACTGAAACACACTGGATAACCTAGAATGCCTCTGTACCAAACAGGCAAACACTCCTTTAAACAAATGATTTAGAGATTTTCAAAGCATATCACTTATTTAACCCATAATACCAATTCACAAGGTTATAGTATGATAGAATAAACTCATTTAAGCACAAAAACTCCAATGTTAACAACATATGATCACTAAAGCAAGATATGCTAAAACTGGCAGTTACTTGAGCATTTGATGAACACTTAACCATAGTCACATGGAACACTGACTCGGCCGCGTTCCACGTTCCGGATCGTTTGTACCCAAACGCGGTAGGATCGCGATCCGGATCGCTCGGAATCACATTCCGGATCATTATTTCGGCGTTCCCAAACATCAAAAATCGCCGTACCGAAGTCTATTGGTTCGGCGTACCAAAACAAATCGGTACAGCATACCAAAATGAATTGGTACAGCGTACCTAAACGAATTGGTACAAAAAAACCAACTTTTAACCAATAATTACTCAACTAATTTAATTTTATTCACTTATATTAAAATGTCAATCTTTAACCAGGTTTTTTAAATAAGTTAAGAAAATCCACTAATTCTCTTTCTATTCCCAATGTACTTCACCCCATTAATTACATCCACTCATATTTAACACTAAACACTAATCACTCACTTATCTTAAACTTTAACCACTCAAACCATTCACCTAACATCTTATCTTCATAAAAATACTTACCTGATCAAAAACTCTTCAATACTTACCTGATCAAAAATTCTTCAAAATGGTTTTTGGTCAAAAAAGAAACCATGATGATATGAATGAGCAAGAAAATAATGAAGTTAATGATGTTGGTGACGAGGAAGAGAGCACAGATAATAATGGAAGTGCAACTCAAACTCAAACACAATCTAGCACCAATGATGGTAAGCCATTACTTAATGAAGTAGTTTTATTTCTACTGCTAATAGCAAAAACCCAGGTGGTTCAAAAGTTTGGGTTTGTAATCATTGCAAGGTGCAATTTTTAAGCTCCTACTCAAGAATACACATTCATTTTTTTGGACCCCCACCTGGAAAAAAAGCTGAAATTAGAAGGTGTAGTGAGTTAATCAAGGATCGAGAGAAGTATGAGGCTTTAAGGAGAAAGGTAAGCAATGCAGAAAAGGTTGGTGTGTCAAAGGCTTTAAAAAATTCTGTTATCTCAAAAAAACAGAGTAAAAGACCAATTGAACAAACTTTTGGTATAATGGAAAGAAGCTCAGTTGATTTAAAAATTATAAGGGGTCTATGTGCAAATGGAATACCATTTAATGTTTTGCGTAACCCTCAATTTCAAGAGATGGTTGCGGCAATTAACAAGGCTCCTGCCGGTTATAAGGCGCCTTCAAGTGAGAAAGCACAGACTGTACTACTTGATGAATGTGCTAGGGATGTAGAAAAAGAATTAGCACCAATTAAAGATACATGGTATACACACGGAGTATCTATTGTATCTGATGGTTGGTCGAATGTTAAACATAAGCCATTGATTAATATTCTTGCTGTTAATAGCCGTGGTGCCACTTTTATGTATGCTGAGGATTTTTCTGGAGTGGAAAAAACAGGGCTGGAAATTGCAAAATTTCTTATCGAAGCTATTGAAAGCATTAGACCAAGTAACGTTCTTCAAGTTGTAACGGATAATGCTGCAAATTGCAAGGCTGCCGGAGAGGAGGTGGAGAAGGTATACAAACACATCTTCTGGTCTCCATGTGTTGTTCATACTTTAAACTTAATCTTTAAAGACTTAGCTAAAGAAATACTTTGGTTATCAGATACATACAAAAGAGGTAAGATGATTGTTAAGTACTTTTTGAATCATTCACAAGCGTTATCAATTTTTAGAGCAAATTCAACCTTGGAATTGTTAAAAGTAGCTAAAACCCGATTCGCCTCCCACTACAATTTGTTGAAAAGACTAAAGGATTGTAGGGAAGCTCTCGCGACTACTATTGTCCTTAACTCGTGGAGGGATTGGGTTAGAAAGGGGATGAGAACACTCGAAAGAATGGACAGGTTGTTTGTGAAACAATTAGAAGCGACGAATTTTGGGATGATGTTGATCGTATCCTTGCAATAACTAAATCGATCTTTTTTTTTTATTAAATTTTGTGATGGGGAGGGATCGAAAATGGGAGAAGTATATGAAAGGATGGATAGTATGGTTGGAGAAATTAAAGATGTGATGAAAAATGTGTACAATTCATACTTCCCTCAAGTTGAAAATATTGTTTTAGCTAGGTGGGAGAAAATGAAAATCCCTTTACATTGTCTCGGGTTCGCATTAACACCAAGGTTTTATGACAAAACCTATCTTAGTACAAAAGCGCCCGGTGGAATTCCTAGAAAGGCTCCTAATCTCGATAAGGAAGTGATGGTTGGTGTTATGGATGCCTTTGAAAGAATTTCAGAAAACGAAGAAGAAACACAAATGTTGCGTGCACAATACGCAAAGTTTCACATGAAAAAAGTTTTTTATTCTCGTACCGATGCTCAAATTGATGCGGTAACAATGGACCCAATTGATTGGTGGTCAACTTACGGTTCAGAAACTCCAGAACTTGTCGAGATAGCTATTAAAGTTCTTTCACAACCGGTAAGTAGTTCTTCGGCGGAAAGAAATTGGAGTACGTATTCTTTCATTCATAGTGTGAAAAGAAACAGCTTGAATACTAAAAGGGCCGATAAATTGGTGTTTGTTCATTCAAATATTCGTCTAATATCAAGGTTTTCGGAATCTTACAAAGAGGGACCAAGTAAAAAGTGGGACATGAATCCCGAAAGTGCATACTTGGAAGGCTCGGCTTCAAGAATGGAAGACATGCAATGGGAGGATCTAGATGAAGACTAGAATTGATTGTCATTTCTCTTTAACCATTTAGTAGTAATGAACTAATGTCTGATGACTTTGATGACTGATCACTGATGATCTAATCTTTTGGAATGCGTTTCTAACATTCACTGATGATATATGTCCCAAACAATCTTTTGATTATTAATATATCATATGGATATTTAGCTTATATTTATCGTAATGTAGAATTTTAACATTATTAATATGGTACATTGTACCGAATTGGGTACATCGTACCAAACTTTATGGTACAACGAACCAAAGCGTACCGTAGCGTTCCGAAATGAGCCTACCCCCTGTCGTACCATATTTTAGGGACCTAGCGTTTCCCGTTCCCGTTTCCCGTTTCCCGTTTCCCGTTCCCGTACCGAAGCGACCCGCGTTTCGTGTGACTTTGCACTTAACACAACTGAGAGATATGAACAAAAACATATCTAATAAGCATTAAGTAGCTAGAATGAGCAAAAATAAACAGAAAACAAGCTATATTAAGCAGTTTTATAGTACAAGCAAAAAAAAGAGAGAAAATGGCTCACAAATGGATCCAAGCATAGAACAAGGGCACCCAAGAACTCAAATCACACACCTATAGCTTCCCATGAAGCACTATACCAAGGACATCCAGTATACACAATGCTCCTTGCATCTTCTTCACTACTTTTTTTGATTTTTTATTTTTCAACTATTTTTTGGTATTTTTGAGTACTTTTGAATTTTTGAATTAGAACTTGTTTAAGACTAATGTAACTTATGTAAAACTCAATAATAAGCTCATGTGATCTTATGGGACAGTAAACAAGAGCTTTTAGTGAAATATGGACCTTAAGTGAAAAGTTGAAGAAATTTAGCATACATGAATTGAAACAAGGAAACTTGAATTTTTGATTAACTAGGCTTAATATTACATCATCATAACTGAAATACAAGCTTAAAAACTGAAATTGAGACTTAAAACACTAATTCGATATTTGAAGTTTAACTAAGAAACTACCCCTAACTACCCCTTTCTCTCTGGCCTCCATCCTTTATTTATATTGATGAGAGTGTGAATTCTGAGCTTTCCCACTTTCATTCTAGTCCATTGGATGAGTCAAAGTGATCCTAGCCATTAAATTGGATTTTGGCTGGAAAAATGATTTTTGCAAATTGTCAGTGATAATGTGAGATAGAGAAGAAGTTTTTAATGTTGTTGTCTTCTTGTGTTTGAAGGGTGGAATAAGAGAGGTGGTGGAGGTGATGGGTGTTGCAGGTGTTGCAGGGGTGCAGGCAAGTGGTGATGGAGGGAAAAAGATAAGGAGGTGGGGGTTGACTTGTTTCACCTGGTATTTTAGTTAACGGGGTAGGGTGTTGGGTTAGAGAAGGGTAATGGGCCTAGGGTGTTGGATTTGGACTGGATTTATAATAAAAAAGGATGTGTTGGGTTTATTTATTAAAAGGGTGGCCCGTTTGGTTAGTTTTAAGCTTAATATCATAAGGACCAATTTTGCAATTTCTGATTTTCAAGGGACTAAAGCTGCCAACTTTCCAAAATATTGTTCAAGGGCCAATATTGACAAATTTTGATTCATGGAGGTCCTTGGTTGACTTTTCTTCAAAAATAAATGCTCAGGGACCATTTCTGCCAATTCTTCAAACTTTGCTTCCAAGGACTGTTTCTGGCATTCTTTGATTCCCCAAGGTCTATTATGACAATCTGAGCTCACAAAATGGTAATTTGCTTCCCTGGCTCCGGCTTTTGACACGTTTCCCAATCTCGTGCTCGTTTTTGTCCTTTTTGGCCTGTTTTATACCTGTTTCTGAAATATCCGTACCTGCACAATCACAAACAGAAAATACAATATATTTGGCAATTATGGTTAGTTTTTGTGTCTATTTTGATCTTAATTTGGTCAGAAAAAGGTGTGTGAATAAGCACACACCATCCTACACGTACATGCACAGGTATTATAAGTAGCGGTGAGCATCTAGCTAAGACTAGACCATACCGGCCAAACCTTGACTGGACCGAGACCGATTTAGCCCAAAATCCCATACCGAGGACCGAAGTTGGTCCGGTCCGGTCTGGTTCTTCGGTCGGTCCAGTCCAAGAAAGCATAATGGTCAGTTTGTACGTAAGACCGAATTGACTCGAGACCAAAACAAGGAAAATGTTAGAACTGAGACGGGACCACTGGTCCTTCAGTTCGATCGGGCTTATGTCGTTTCGGTCATTTTTCTGGATCCGGTCAGTTTTGAGATCTTAAATGCTCAGCCATAACTATAAGTATATACTCTTCTTTAAATTAATCCTTTGTAACTTATAGTACCCGTTTGTTTGGAGGATTTTGCTTTTAAGATTGCAATTTGAGTTAAAATACCATGTTTGATATGAGTGCTGAGGGTTTTAAATAGGAGCTCATCTCCAAATATAAAAGGATACGCAAATCCTGTCACAATAGCCTGGTTTTTTATGTACATACTTACTAGGTCTCACTTCTTTTTCTTATTCAATTTTGAAATCTTGAAAGTTGTTAGCAATCACACATTATTTTTATTTAATACATATATCCTTTATTTTTTACTTATATATTTCATTTAATCTCTAAAAAATACATACATCATTACTTCTAATCCTAGCGTAACATAAAACACAACTTTTCATACAATCATTCAATGGTTGTTTTGATTATTTCAATTTTTAGATTAAGTGTTAAATACATTCACGTGAGTTCTACATTTGTTGTTAACTCTTATTAAAGAAGATATTAATTTTCTTTCCTTGCGAGTATTAGACCAATTAAGAGATTTAAATAAACGTCACTTAAAAAAGTAATGTAGTAATATTAAATAGAGTCCAATTCCTTATTTAAAAGAAAAAAGAAACAAAGCCAAAATTACTCCTGTATATGCCTAAACCAAATACTAATCCATCCCAAACCTACCAACAAAACAACCCATATACTCCTATGAGTCCTACCCAACAAAACAACCCATATACTCTTCAAGCCGTACAAACTACAAACACATGAAACCAAGCAATGCCTTGATGTTTATTTTTTATTTTTTTAACCAAAGGAATAGGTAATCTAACAAGGCGTTAAAATCCAACTAGGGGTGTTCACGGTTCGGTTAATTAACCGAATAAACCGAAAACCAAACCGAACCGAACCGAAATAAAACCGAACCGAACATATAACCGAACCGAACTTGTTAAAACCGAACCAAACCGAATTAAAAATTCGGTTTTCGGTTTGGATATGGGTTTAGCTATCTGAACCGAAAACCGAATTTATATAAATATATATATTTTTTATATATTTATATTATTTTAAATATAAAAAATATCCATTAAAATTTTATACTAATATAAAAAAATATTTTTTTATGCTTGAAATATTTTTTTTGCCAATAATATATATAATTAAATTCAAAAAAAATATAAATAGTGTAATTTAAGTAAAAAATTCGGTTTTCGGTTTTGACCCATAACCGAACCGAACTTTGGTTCGGTTCTCGGTTCGGTTCGGTTATAGATATTTTCGGTTCAGTTCGGTTTTCGGTTATGACCAAAAATTTTTTTTTAACCGAACAACCCGAACCGAATAAACCGATGAACACCCCTGAATCCAACAAAAAGAGAGCGTTAAGGCTGCAAATTTGATTATACCGAAAGCCACCCTGTGGATACTGTTTAGTTATATGATGAGATTCGAATCATTCCTACTACCAAGTCTTGAATTTTTGTGGTGTTCAAATAATATTAGATACTCTTTGGTGCAAGAAAAAATTCAGGAAAAAACAACAAAAATGGATTAATCAAGTGCATGAACTAATTCATTATAACTTGAAAACTTATTTGAAAACCATCATCATAGCAATATATAAGAAACAAGATACTAACAACCATCTGTTAAAAATGTCGCAACAAAAACTTAAGCTACCCTACCACAAACATACTCTAAGCTAACAGATAAACACATGTTTCAACACCTGTAAAGCAACAACCGCCAAACTATCCTCAATCACCTTAATCCACCTCTTCGATCTTGGGACCAGGACCACCGCTTCCGCCACCACCAGCAGCAGGGGCATCCTCATCCATACCACCACCCATATCCGGTCCACCAGCCCCACCTTGATACATCCTAGCAATAATCGGGTTGCATATGCCTTCCAACTCCTTCATCTTGTCCTCAAACTCTTCGACCTCAGCCAACTGATTCCCATCCAACCACTGAATTGCTTCCTCAACCGCGTCCTCCACTTTCTTCTTGTCATCAGCCGGAAGCTTTGAGGCTATCTTATCATCTTTGATCGTGTTCCTCATGTTATACGCATAATTCTCCAACGCATTCTTTGCTTCAACCTTCTTTTTGTGTTCCTCATCCTCTGCCTTGTATTTCTCCGCCTCTTGAACCATCTTCTCTATCTCCTCCTTTGACAGACGTCCCTTGTCATTTGTGATTGTTATCTTGTTCTTTTGACCCGTGGTCTTGTCCTCGGCTGACACGTTCAAGATACCATTAGCATCGATATCGAAACAAACAGTGATCTGAGGTACACCACGAGGAGCAGGTGGGATTCCAGATAGCTCAAATTTCCCCAACAGATTGTTGTCTTTGGTTCGTGTCCTTTCACCCTCGTAAACTTGAATCAAAACCCCAGGCTGATTATCCGAGTAAGTCGAAAACACCTGCTCTTTCTTGGTGGGAATGGTTGTGTTTCTGGGAATCAAAACCGTCATAACACCACCCGCGGTTTCAAGTCCAAGAGACAAAGGTGTAACATCCAACAACAGCAGATCTTGGACTTTTTGGTTCCCTTCACCACTCAAAATGGCTGCTTGAACCGCCGCACCATACGCCACAGCTTCATCTGGGTTGATGCTCTTGCACAAATCTTTCCCATTAAAGAAATCCTGCAACAATTGTTGCACTTTGGGGATTCGGGTAGAGCCACCAACCAGAACCACATCATGAACACTGCTTTTGTCAATCTTTGCATCTCTCAAACACTTCTCAACTGGCTCCATACACTTCCTGAACAAATCCATGTTCAACTCTTCAAACCTTGCACGAGTAATGGTCGAGTAGAAATCAATTCCTTCATATAAAGAATCAATTTCAATAGTAGTTTGAGCAGTTGATGAAAGAGTCCTCTTCGCTCTTTCACAAGCAGTTCTCAACCTCCTCAAAGCTCTAGGATTCCCACTGATATCCTTCTTGTTCTTCCTCTTAAACTCCTGAACAAAGTGATTAACCATCCTGTTATCAAAATCTTCACCACCCAAATGCGTATCTCCAGCAGTCGACTTCACTTCAAAGATACCCTCTTCAATAGTAAGCAAAGAAACATCAAAAGTACCGCCACCCAAGTCGAAAATCAGCACGTTCTTCTCACCAACACTTGAAGCCTTCTTGTCAAGACCATAAGCTATAGCAGCTGCAGTCGGCTCGTTGATGATTCTCATGACATTTAGACCAGAAATGGCACCAGCATCTTTTGTCGCTTGACGCTGCGAGTCATTGAAGTAAGCAGGAACAGTGACCACAGCGTTTTTTATGGTTGTACCAAGGTATGCTTCAGCGATTTCCTTCATTTTGACCAAAACCATAGAAGAGATCTCTTCAGCAGAGAAACTTTTCTCTTCATTTTTGTAATTGACAACAATCATAGGTTTGTCAGCGGGGCCAGGGATGACCTTGAATGGCCAGTGCTTCATGTCGCTTTGCACTGATGGATCAGAAAACCTCCTTCCAATTAAACGCTTGGCATCTGCACAAACATCACATAATAAAACATCCAATTAGGCACTTGAGAACTAATCCAAAACTAACTAAACAGCAACTGCCGTCTAAAATTACTAGAAAGAGACATCAAATAGAAAAAACCAAATTCATCAAAAGGTGACACTTTTTTCTTAACAAGGAAAACAAAACTTGCAGAAACCCTTATTTGTTCATTTAACAACTCAATATATAGTACAATAATGGTCCAATTTAGGTCTAACATCAACCCCCTAAGATCACCCAAAACTAACCACAACCATCTCAAATGAACATAAGGAATTCCCTGTTTCTAATCTTCAGTTTTTTATCAACTGCAACTTTTGCTGATAGTAACAACTTATCATGATAAAAGGGTTTTATATATATATATATATATATATATATATATATATATATATATATATATATATATATATATATATATATATATATATATATATATATATATATATATATATATATATATATATACCTTGTAAATCATATCTTCGAGAAACTAATAATTTCACAGTAAATTTCAGCCAAACTAATCACATAGATACTTTCGCAACACATAATTTAGCAAAAACACTCTGTTTTACATCCTCTATTTTTTAATAATTACTACTTAGCTTGACTCTTTTTTACCCCGGTAAACATAATTATTCCTACATCTAATTCAAAATAAACTGTAATATATTGGACATACTTCGATTTCAAAAGCTCATAATTTAGCAAGCATACTCTGTTTCGCATCACTAAAAAAGCTAAATTCATGCAAAGGGAAAATAAGACATACCGAAAACAGTGTTGGTGGGGTTCATAGCGACCTGATTCTTAGCAGCATCACCAATGAGCCTCTCAGTATCCGTAAAGGCGACATAAGACGGTGTCGTTCTATTCCCTTGATCATTAGCAATGATCTCCACACGGTCATGTTGCCAAACACCAACACATGAATATGTTGTTCCTAGATCAATACCAATAGCAGGTCCTTCACCTTTTCCTGACATCTTTCCAAACAGAAACCAAAACTATAAAAATTTGTTAAAGAAAATAATTGCAAGAATGTGTTTTTTTTGTTTGTTTTGACGAATTTTTTCACTTTGATGATGAAGAGTGGAGTTATGATAGTAGGGCGGTTTTATAAGGAAGATGATAGTTTCGGGAATGTTCTTGACCTGTTAACATACGGCAATTGTCATGATATTGGGGCAGGAACGTACTAGATAACTCAGACCTTTTTTTCCTTTTCAAATTTTAATGTTTATTTCTCACTTTGTGTTTAAGGTGGTTCTTTTTTACTACTAGGTTGTTCTAGAGTCTTCCCGCACTTTTGACCGTTTGTGATCTTGTACAGTACTTGTTAATTACTGTACTTATGTGAAAAAACATATTTCTTACCGGGCTCCAGTCTCACATACTGGGCCTTCAATACGAGTCCAAGTATTTATATTGGGTCAAAATGCATAAGTAATGAAAAGACACAAACTTTAACCAGGATATTACGGAGTAATAGGTTCGGTTATCAGGGTTATTCAGTTTATTTAGTTAAATTTTTTTTGTCAAATTGAAAACCGAGCTGTAATTGAATTCAAATTTGATGCAAGCCGAACAAGAAACCGAATCGTTATAACCGAAACGAATAACCGAATTACGTAATTTTAATTATTTTTTCATATAATTATATGTATTTTTACCACAAAAAGTTTTCAAAAAATTTTCATGCTTAAATAATGTTATATACTAAGAAAGAATTTTAATTATTTGTTTTTTCATACAAATACATAAAAAAAAATAGATACTTATATGAACTCAATTTTCGGTTTTCATTGTGAAAACCATATCCAAACCGATAACCAAATACTTAGTTTGATTTGATTCAGTAACGAATTCAGTTCAATTTTTTTGGTTCGGTTTCAATTTTCGATTACTATGGATACTACACGATCCGTGAACACCCCTGACTTTAACCATAAAACCAAAGTCGTTAGTTTTTTTTTTTTTTTTTTTTTTTTTTTTTTCTTTTTTTTTCATGCTAATATAAAGCAAGACAAAATATCAGTATTAAAGCGAGATCATTTAAACAAACTAAGATTTATTCATGGTTCATAAAATTTTAGTTCGATTAGCTTAAATTTTAATTATAAAATAGTTTCAAATCGCTTTTCTAAGCATACATCAATTGTGTTCTTGCCACTAATAAGGGGGTGGCTTTGGTTTCGGTTTGGAGCTCAGTATGCATCATGCCGAGCGGCATGACCATTGCCTATGCCTCGGCATCACCAAATCGGCAACACATTCTGGGTTCTATACCGATGAATCATGGAAGAAATGCATTGAATATTCGAACGTTGGAACATTTAATTTATAGTCGTTTGTGGTGAGGTATGTGTAACACCCCCAAATTTGTAAGTAAGCAGCGAAAGACTAATTGGGGTATTACTTCTCGGATCGTAGTCATAACCATAGAAAACAACTCAAAAGAGACGTTCTTATAAAAGTTTAGTTATCATTAAATAAACTTAACATAACATGACATAAAGAAGTTTTAATAAATTTAGAGTTACAATTAAAACGGTTTCTGATAAAAGCGAATGATAACATTATTAAACATGGTTCATAAAGAAGGGTCATTTGCCAATCTCCGTGCCCGATTTGCCTTCGTCAATTACCTGAGATAAACATGCTAAAAAGTCAACACAACGGTTGAGTGAATCCACAGTGTTTAAGTTGCAACAGTTGAACACAAGTCGCATAGTAGTAAAAACAATAGCATCGCAGTGTAATATATATATATATATATATATATATATATATATATATATATATTGCCCTAAGCCTCATGACACGCAAACCTTAACATCGAGTGTAATGTAAATAATCCCACACCATAAAATGGTGTAGGTGATAATGCCCTCGTGTAATAGGAGTTTGTCAGGCTCCTTAGTTAATTCGAATAAAGTGCATTTGGTTACTTACCCAGCAACTCAAATGGGGCGTCAACTGCCAATAGATCTATTCACCAAATTCGCGTTCACTCGCAAGTGATTAATGGTTCATGATATGAGGGACTTTTTGACAAGTGGTAACTTAGGCAATATTAATCAGAATAGCATACAGAAAATACTTGTGTTCAGTTTTGTAGCATGTATCTCCCCACGGGATTTTGGAAATATAGTAAAAAGTGGGACTATGAACTCACCTTAGTAATACAGTGGTAGTGATACGGATCTCAGTTACGGTAAGGGAACGGCTCCAACACACAACCTAGATAGTACGACAAGTTTTAGTGTTTTGATAGTCCGAATAGGTTAATCGCGAACGTTTTAAGAATGAAATGATTTATTGGTTTGACGATAATAGAATACGTGGTTTAAATGACATGATCGAAATTGAGAAAATTATTTATAGAGAGAACTGCAAAATACATCCCTGTGGTTTACAGGTTTTGCCATCCTATATCCCTGTCAGAAACTTTTGGCAAGATACATCCCCCGTTAGGCAAACGTTTGCCACTATACATCCCTCGTTAGGAATAAGGACTAACGGTGCAAATTTTTCCACTGTTATCTCTTAACGAGACAGAAAATATTGCACCGTTAGCCCTCGTTAGCCAAACGTTTGCACCGTTAGTCCTCTTTTCTAAAAAAAAAAAAAAAAAAAAAAAAAAAAAAAAAAAACTTAAAAAAATTTAAAATTAAAAAAAAAAGTTAAAATTAAAAAAAAAAAAAAAAAAAAGGAAAAAAATTTCAAAAATTAATTTTTTTTTAAAGTTAATATTTAAAAAAAAAATCAAAATTTTAAAAAAAAATAATATTTGCGAAAAAAAAATTATAAATAACAATTAATTTTTTTTAATATGCGTATTTTTTTTAAAATTCATTTTTATAAAAAAAATGCGTATTTTAAAAAAAAATATAAATAATAATTAATTTTTTTTAAAATGCGAATTTTTAAAAAAATTTAATTTTTTTTTTATAAATTTTTTTTTTCAAAGTTAATATTTAAAAAAAATCAAAATTTAAAAAAAAAATAATATTTGCTAAAAAAATTATAAATAATAATTAATTTTTTTTAAAATACGTATTTTTTTAAAAATTAATTTTTATAAAAAAAAATGCGTATTTTTAAAAAAAAATATATTTTTTTTTTATAAAAATTAATTTTTTTAAAAAAATAAATGTTTTTATAAAAAAAATAATTTTTTTTTCGCAAATATTATTTTTTTTTTAAAATTTGATTTTTTTTAAATATTAACTTAAAAAAATTTAATTTTTTAAATGTTTTTCCTTTTTTTTATTTTTTTTTAAATGCGTATTTATAAAAAAAATTAATTTTTTTTCGCAAATATTAGTTTTTTTTTAAATATTTGATTTTTTTTAAATATAAACTTTAAAAAAAAATAATTTTTTTTTCTCTTTTTAAAAAATGCGTATTTATAATTTTTTTTTCGCAAATATTATTTTTTTTTTAAAATTTGATTTTTTTTAAATGTTAACTTAAAAAAAAAATTTAAGATTTTTTTCCTTTTTTTTTTAATTTTAATTTTTTTTTTAATTTTAAATTTTTTTAAGTTTTTTTTTTTTTTTTTTTTTCTAGAAAAGAGGACTAACGGTGCAAACGTTTGGCTAACGAGGGCTAACGGTGTAACATTTTCTGTCTCGTTAAGAGATAACGGTGGAAAAATTCGCACCGTTAGTCCTTATTCCTAACGAGGGATGTATAGTGGCAAACGTTTGCCTAACGGGGGATGTATCTTGCCAAAAGTTTCTGACAGGGATGTAGGATGGCAAAACCTGTAAACCACAGGGATGTAGTTTGCAGTTCTCTCTTATTTATATATAATTGTATATAAAATTATGAAACTAAATCAAGAATTTCAAAATGCAATGCAATGATATGAATGGCGGGAAATGGAAATAAATATGAGAATCTCAGATATAGTCCTTGGTCCTTTTTCAGATCTCAACCTTTATCCTAACGACGTTAACGCTGCGCCGTTAGTCCTCGTTTTATAATAATTCCGATAACAGTCCTCTACTTGTCCAAATATACGATATGAACTCTAAATTTATTACTTTATCATTTTTGGTCCTATAGTTTCTGTTTTTACATTTTTAACCCTTGTTTTCACAGTTTTACATTTTTAGTCCTTATAAGTGTCGACGCGTCACATTTTTGGTCCTTTTTCACACAAATCGTTAGAATTTTTATAAAAGTTTTACCGAGTTTATTTTTAATCTTGGGAAACTTATTTGCACAGCTTAAACATCAAAAGTGCTTGTTTTTGGCTTAATAGGCTTATAAGCCGACAAATCGACTCATATATGTTTTATCTTGAACGAGTTTTCTGCCAAACAAAAGGATCCTTTTAACGTGTCGTGGTATCGTTATTTTTATAAACTTAAAACACGAATTTGATAGCTTGTTGGGTGGTCTATTAGGTTGTATAAAAATATGACATGCTCGTTATTGAGTTTGGCAAGATATCGGGGTGTTTTCTAGCGTCCTGGGTCGGTGTTTTTACATAAAATAGCGTAAGTTTTATTTTTCTTTTTCGAAACTGGGTATGTGTCGAGTGAAGAAATGATTAATGAAGAGACGTGAGATGCATGTGAGGTGAAATAAAATGTAAACGGCGTATAACGAGACTCCTATGCCTTCCATGGAGGTGGCGTGTCTCGTTACAACTAGATGCATTTTGTACGCATGAAATAACCAAGTTTTATTTCTCTTTTTCGTAGCTGATTACATGTCGAGTAGAAATGATGGTTAACGTTAAGATTCATGATGCATGCGACGTAAAATAAATATGTACTAACGCATAACGTAACTCCTAGGCCCTCCAAAATGGTGGCTTGTCACGCTATGTATCTAAGTATATATATATATATATATATATATATATATATATATATATATATATATATATATATATATATATATATATATATATATATATATATATATATCTTACGTATGGAACAAGTGGAATCGTGACGTTGTATGCATGCATGAAGGATTAGAGATTGAGTAAGCTTACTACACCTTAACGGTGGTGAGACGTCTAGTAGAGAAAGCGAGAATGTGACAGCCCAAGTCGCGGCTTAATGGGAATGAATCTCGACACTACTTTAAATGCTTCTAGCACGAGGTTGGCTTGTTTCTGGTCGAGCAGCAGCGGGTTTTGAAGAGTGGGGGAAATGGCTTTCGAAAATATAGATGGAGTGCATGGAAAAGAGGAGAGGTGCACGTTTATATAATAATAGAACTAGTGACATTTCCCAACTATTTTACTGTGACAGCAGGGAGTACATTTTGTCATGGAACTATTTTCTTCCAAGTCTTGGCCCTCTCGTCAGCTCAAATCAAGGGGAGTGTTTCATGGGGGAAATTTAATCGTACGTTGGGTAAAAATAAATATAGGAGGGTTCGGTTCTATTTTTCTCGTGTGATGTAACGAGAATCAATAAGTTCAAATAAGTTTAAAGATGACTAAATACTCTAGTACGATCGTTTAAAGTGATAACAAGTCGAAATGATTTGGCCGAAATAAAAAAATTTGGGCGAGTTGATTTCTAGTGTATCGAGTGGGTTATACACTTAGCTTTAGGGATTTTTAGCATAGTACTCGTACGAGATAAGGAAAGCAATTGTTGTTCGTGATCCTATGGCGTGACGTAATTCAGGATAAGTAAAAATTTTGACATGTTGTTCGTGATATATCGAAACGCTGGGGTCGTTTTGTTTGTCTTCGTTGTTCGTTAGTTTCAAACAGAAAAAGAAGAAACTTAAAACAAAAGAATGGGCCGGTTTTCTTGAGTGGGCCGAGGAATAGGGTCAAGCCCAATGGCTTGTTGCTGTTGGGTTTCGGTGGTGGGCTGAAGCAAAGGATTAAGGGCCCGTTTAGATTAATTAGAGTTAATTATGTTTAGTAATTTTAATGAGTATTAGGTGAGTTATTTTCGTGAGTCCGGGAGTTGGTCGAGTGCGGTTTTAGTGAAATAACGTCACGTGATATTGTAAGTGACAAAAGTTAAATATTTTCGCGATTTCGGACTATCATAGTATGTGTGTGAGCATCGTTCTAATGATATAGGTGATCACAATTCACGTTGTGATTATTCGTATTATAGTCTATTCGTCGAATAAGACGTTTGTTGTTGTCATAAGTGTTATAAAATAGCGAAATGATATATTAGACTTTGATTAGCACATAATATTCATAAGGGAAATAGCGGGAGTTTACAGTATCAACCCCTTATTTTGAATTCCGTCCCGGAATTCTAGTCTAAGATAGTTGTTAGGGGCGACTACGGGAATAGATGTGGATATTTAGCGCGAATCTGGTCTTCACGCTCCCAAGTGTACTCTGGTCCTCGCTTAGAGTTCCACCTAACTTTGACAATGGGGATACAGCTTTGTTTCAATTGTTTGACGTCTCGGTCCATGATCTCTACTGGTTCCTCAACGAAGTTAAGCTTGTCGTCGACCCGAATTTCTTTTAACGGTATAACAAGAGATTCGTCTGATAAACACTTCTTCAGGTTTGATACGTGAAAGGTGTTGTGTACTCTACTGAGTTCCTCAGGAAGTTCAAGCTTGTATGCCACTGGGCCAATCCTTTCTAGGATTTTGAATGGCCCAACGTATCTGGGATTTAACTTTCCACGCTTCCCAAATCGAACCATCCCTTTCCAAGGAGACACTTTCAACATAACTCTATCTCCAACTTGGAATTCCATGGGTTTTCGCCTCACGTCGGCATAACTCTTTTGTCTACCTCGGGCTGCTTGTAAGCGTTGTTTGATTTGCACGATTTTATCAGTGGTTTCCTGAATGATGTCGGGTCCCGTGATTTGTGCATCTCCGACTTCTGCCCAACAAACTAGTGACCGGCATTTCCGGCCATAAAGGGCTTCAAATGGAGCTGCCTTGATGCTAGCGTGATAGCTGTTGTTGTACGAGAACTCTGCTAAGGGTAAGTGTTTATCCCAACCCTTACCAAAATCGATCACACATGCTCGGAGCATGTCTTCCAAGGTTTGAATAGTTCTCTCACTCTGACCGTCGGTCTGTGGGTGATATGCAGTGCTCATATCCAGGCGGGTACCCAATGCCTTCTGTAACGCCTGCCAAAAGTTTGACGTGAAACGGCTATCTCGATCCGAGATAATGGAAATTGGCACTCCATGTCGTGAGACTATTTCTTTCAAATATAATTGTGCGAGGGCGCTCATCTCGTCGGTTTCTTTTATTGGCAGAAAATGCGCGGATTTGGTAAGGCGATCAATGATGACCCAAATGGTATCAAACCCTCTTGGTGTCTTAGGTAGTTTTGTGATGAAGTCCATTGTAATCCTTTTCCACTTCCACATCGGGATCTCGGGTTGTATCAACAAACCGGATGGCTTTTGACACTCAGCCTTCACCCTTGAACACGTCAAACATTTCCCGACATACTCGGCGATGTCGGCTTTCATGTTTGGCCACCAATAAAGTTTCTTGAGATCCTGATACATCTTATCAGGCCCTGGGTGAATGGAATATTTAGATTTGTGAGATTCATGCATGATGAGATCCCGTATTCCTCCATAGAGTGGAATCCAACTTCGGTCCTTGAAACACAACCTTCCGTCTGATTTCTTCACAAAGCCATTCTCACTTTCTGGCATACCGTAGATCTTTTCTTTTGGTCTGTTCTCTTCCTTGAGAGCTTCGGTCTGGGCCTCAAGGATCTTCGATGGAAGCGGTGATATAATTGTCATCCCTAGAGATCTAACTCTAAGAGGTGTAATTCGCTCCTTTCTACTCAAGGCATCTGCCACAACATTTGCCTTCCCAGGGTGATAGCGAATCTCACAATCATAGTCGCTGAGTAATTCCAACCATCGGCGTTGTCTCATGTTCAACTCCTTCTGGTCTAGAATGTGTTGTAGGCTTTTGTGATTTGTAAACACCGTGCACTTGGTGCCATACAGGTAATGTCTCCACAGTTTAAGAGCAAATACTACTGCTCCTAACTCGAGATCATGGGTGGTATAGTTCTTCTCGTGGGTTTTGAGTTGTCGAGAAGCATATGCGATAACTTTGCTCCTTTGCATTAATACCGCGCCAAAACCTTGGCATGATGCATCACAATACACCACGAAGTCTTCGCTACCCACTGGTAGTGCCAAGATCGGAGCTTCACAAAGTTTCTGTTTTAAAAGTTGGAATGATGATTCTTGTTCTTCTCCCCAATCAAACTTTTTCTTCTTTTGCGTCAATTCCGTCAAAGGTTTGGCGATTTTTGAGAAACTTTCGATGAATCTACGATAGTATCCTGCAAGACCTAAAAACTGACGTATCTCCGTGGGGTTTGTAGGAGATGCCCAATTTTTGATCGCTTCGATCTTTGCGGGATCCACGTGAATGCCCTTGCTATCAATCACGTGTCCAAGAAATTGCACTTTCTCTATCCAAAAGTCACACTTGGAAAATTTGGCGTACAATTTCTCCTTTTTGAGCAGTTCCAAGATACTTGTTAAGTGCTCTGCATGCTCTTCCTTATTTCGGGAATAAATGAGAATGTCGTCGATGAACACAATTACGAACTTGTCCAAATAAGGCTTGCACACTCGGTTCATTAGATCCATAAACACAGCTGGTGCGTTAGTTAGACCGAATGGCATTACTTGGAATTCGTAGTGGCCGTATCGTGTCCTGAAAGCCGTTTTAGGGATGTCTTCTTCCCTGACTCTTAGTTGGTGATAGCCCGATCTCAAATCAATCTTCGAGTAAACACTCGATTCTTGAAGTTGATCGAAAAGGTCATCGATTCTGGGTAATGGGTATCGATTCTTTATTGTAAGTTTGTTCAACTCACGATAATCAATACACATTCTGAGAGATCCGTCCTTCTTTTTGACAAATAACACCGGAGCTCCCCAAGGCGAGGAACTAGGTCGAATGAACCCTTTATCAAATAATTCTTGCAATTGATCAGATAGTTCTTTCATCTCGGATGGCGCCAATCTATAAGGTGCTCGCGCCACTGGCGCTGCTCCTGGCACCAAATCGATCTGAAATTCCACCTGGCGGACGGGTGGAAGGCCGGGAAATACTTCGGGGAAGTTCTTTACTACTGACACATCTTCAGGTCGCTTCTCCTCCAACTTCTTTTCTGTCACTTGTGCCAAAAAGGCGTGACATCCTCTATCGATATACTTCACTGTTTTGACGTATGATATGATGCCGAGGCGGGTCTTACTTCGTTCACCACGGATGATTAGGGTTTCACCTTGAAAAGGGATGTGGATGACTTTCTCGTCGCAGATGATTCTAGCACGGTTCTTGGACAGCCAATCCATGCCGACGACCACGTCGAAGCTGCCAAGCTTAATCGGCATGAGGTCTATATCGAAAGGTTCGTCGAGTAAGAGTAGGGTGCAACCTTGGATTACGGTATTTGTGCTTACTAGTTCTCCGTTGGCCAGTTCAATTTCATAGGTGGTGTGTAGTTCGGTCGGGTGGATGTTAAGTAAAGAAGCAAGCGAAGTAGATACAAAACTTTTATCGGCTCCAGAATCAAATAAAACTTTAGTAGGATGATTGTTAAGTAAAAACGTACCCGTGACTACATCCGGGTCTTCCTGTGCATTTCCTCTTTCCATCACAAACGCCCTCCCCCGAGCGTTATTATTCTGGTTGGCAGTTTGGTTCGGGCACCAGTTCTTGTAGTGCCCCTTTTCACCACATCCATGGCACACCACAGTCACTGGTTGCAAGTTGGCCCCAGTGGCCTTGCAGTCTTGAGTTTTGTGGCCGGTCTTCTGGCACTTCCCACACTTAGCGAAGCATGGCCTATTGTGGTGCAGCTTGCATCGGTTACACATAGGAGCGGGTCCAGCATAACCCCCAGTTCCAGCGGGTGCAGCAATATAAGCCCTGGCGGCTTCCTGCTGGCGGTTTTGCCGATTGTGATGGTGGTTACGGTTCTGTTGGTAGTTCTGATTGTTGTTGTGGTTGTAGTTGCGGTTGTTGTTGTGGTGATTGTTGACATTGTTGTTGTTGTGAGAGTTGTTGTGGTTGTTGCTCCTGCGGTCATCAAACTTCCGTTTGTGGTCATTGTTTCCTTGGATCTGACCGCGTTTTATTTCTCGTTCAATCAACCTCTGAGTGATTGACATAGCCTCCTCTAGTGTTTGAGGCTTGGATGCGGTGACGTTACCTTCAATGTTTCTAGTCAACCCTTTGATGTACTTTTCTAGCAGTTTCTCAAGGTCTGGCACCTTAGTTGGGCATAGTAAGGCAAGTTCTTGGAACCTTCGATCATAAGCCTTAAAGTCATACCCTTTCACCACCAAACGATCAAACTCGTCCTCTAACTTCCTGATCTCGGTACGAGGACAATACGTCTTCAACATCTTCTGTTTGAAATTGGCCCATGAAATTTGATAAGCTTCCTCTATACCCATGTTCTGGGCAGTAGAGTTCCACCAGGACAAAGCATCGTCCAAAAGGGTTCCCGTAGCAAATGAGACCTTGCAGTCGTCAGCACAACCGCTTCTCATAAAAACTGTCTCAGAACGCTCAAACCATCGGGCGAGCTCAGTCACTCCTTCAGTTCCCTTGAAGTATGTGGGCTTGCAAGCCATGAAATCCTTGTAAGTGCATTTGCGAGTTACAGTCACTTCGTTTTCTCCGGTTGGCCTATTGGTGCTGCTTGCACGAGCCATTGCAGCTGCCTGAGTCTCTAGTGCTGCAGCAACACTATCGGCAATCAATTTCTGGATTTCAGCCGGAGTCATGGGTGTTGTTGGTGTTGCGGCTGTTGTTTTCCCACGAGGCATATTTCTATTAGTACCACAAGAGAAATACACGTTTAGAATTCACATAATGACCGTGTCATGTTGAAATGTTTTTAATAACAAGGTAATATCGTAATGGTAGTGCCATAGTACGGAAATCACAACAGGCTGGGTTCATAAATTTCTTGGTATGTCCAGATACTATCATATTACACATGGATTTTATGAAAATAACCAAAGCAACATAAATTAACGTCAATTTATAGCAATCATAATCAACAACAGTGCCTTAATAACTTGTTCAATTGTTTACAAAACAATTTATTACAAGGTCTTTTATTATCGCCACATGCGGCAATTTAAGATGTTCAAGCCATAAATAATACACAGATAATCTATGAGTCGCCTGGCGTGTCTCCCAGTTTGCGTTGAAGATCTCGAACTATCTCGGTCAGCTCTTCAATTTTCTGGTCCCTGACCCTTTCCCTGGCCTGGGATTCTTCCACCATACGCTCAAGTGTCAAAATGCGGGTGTTGGTTGTAACGAGTTCATCAGCCTGTCACTCATTTATGTCCTGCATCATTGCGGCAATGTCCCTCAGGTCTCGTACCTCCTGTCTCTCGTTCTCAAGTTTCCCCTCCAACTCGGTAACAACCTCGAGAGTTTCCTGCAGTTGAGTACCCATCAGGTTAAAGACCTCGTCCACAGCTATTCGTCCCATCACTAGATTTCCCACTTCCTCTTCAATGCTCTTGATACGCTCAAGGGAAATCTCACTAATAAAATCTGCGATCCCATTAATGCGATCTTCGTGTCTAATCAGTCTGGCAGCGAGTAGAGGAATAGTGTGGTGAATAGGTTCTCCGGTGACTGGGAGGACTCTAGGAATGGCAGTGGAAGAACTTTCCCCCAATTCTCTGGCGCTTGGAAAACCCTCTTCCGCTCTCCAGTGACCGATATATGATGGAAGGAATGACCACAGTCGGGGATCGATCCTTCTACGGGGCCTGGCCCGAGCAACCTTGGCCGCATCCTCAACATGAGAATCTGAAGATGATGAGATTGGGAAAGGTGCCCCTTCGCGGAGTGGTAACGGAGCACTGCGGGCACGTTGTGGTCGGGCAGGAGGTGGTAATGGAACCGTAGTAGTTTGATGATAAAAGATAGTAGGTGGTGGTAGGAAAGTTGGTAGTACGGGACGTATAGGAGATAGAGGTGGTGATGACATCATCATCTGTAGAGGTGATATAGGGGACGTAGGTGACGACGGTGGTGCTGGTGGTGGGTGTATGGGAGCTGTTGGTGCTCGTACCCGCTTTCGGGTATAGTAGATCGTAGCGGAGCCTCGTCGCTGAACTGGTGCAGGTTGAGGAGGTGGTGGTAATTGCGAGAAAAAGTTGGAAGATTCCGAGTCAGATGAGTCATTAACTGTCTCCGACCCTGAAGAACGAAGGGGAGTCGGAATGGCTGGTGAAATCACTGGAGTGGCGGCGACTTCATCCTCCTCGAACGGTTCAGTCTCTTCAGACACAGCCATTGGCGAATTAGAAGTCGGAACCATTGGTGATGCTGGTGCAGTGGTGGGGGAGATAGCTCCCTTGGTCTCCGAGTCGGATGATGAATCGTTAGGGTGGGTAGTTAGAGACATGATACTGTAATAATCCCGAATATAATAACATAAGTATAAGTTATTGATATAATAATTATTTTAATTCACCATGATGTCTAATAGTTATGCGTCATCTGTTAAGCAAATCTCAATGTGAAATGTTGGCAAGGTGTTGGCACGGAGGGCAGGGTGTATTAGTGTATAAGATGGTTTTGTTTTTAGAGCATAATTATAGTCCAATGTTTTGAAAATACACTTGGTTCTCTATAATTATGGCTCTGATACCAATCTGTAACACCCCCAAATTTGTAAGTAAGCAGCGGAAGACTAATTGGGGTATTACTTCTCGGATCGTAGTCATAACCATAGAAAACGACTCAAAAGAGACGTTCTTATAAAAGTTTAGTTATCATTAAATAAACTTAACATAACATGACATAAAGAAGTTTTAATAAATTTAGAGTTACAATTAAAACGGTTTCTGATAAAAGCGAATGATAACATTATTAAACATGGTTCATAAAGAAGGGTCATTTGCCAATCTCCGTGCCCGATTTGCCTTCGTCAATTACCTGAGATAAACATGCTAAAAAGTCAACACAACGGTTGAGTGAATCCACAGTGTTTAAGTTGCAATAGTTGAACACAAGTCGCATAGTAGTAAAAACAATAGCATCGCAGTGTAATATATATATATTGCCCTAAGCCTCATGACACGCAAACCTTAACATCGGGTGTAATGTAAATAATCCCACACCATAAAATGGTGTAGGTGATAATGCCCTCGTGTAATAGGAGTTTGTCAGGCTCCTTAGTTAATTCGAATAAAGTGCATTTGGTTACTTACCCAGCAACTCAAATGGGGCGTCAACTGCCAATAGATCTATTCACCAAATTCGCATTCACTCGCAAGTGATTAATGGTTCATGATATGAGGGACTTTTTGACAAGTGGTAACTTAGGCAATATTAATCAGAATAGCATACAGAAAATACTTGTGTTCAGTTTTGTAGCATGTATCTCCCCACGGGATTTTGGAAATATAGTAAAAAGTGGTTCTATGAACTCACCTTAGTAGTACAGTGGTAGTGATACGGATCTCAGTTACGGTAAGGGAACGGCTCCAACACACAACCTAGATAGTACGGCAAGTTTTAGTGTTTTGATAGTCCGAATAGGTTAATCGCGAACGTTTTAAGAATGAAATGATTTATTGGTTTGACGATAATAGAATACGTGGTTTAAATGACATGATCGAAATTGAGAAAATTATTTATATATAATTGTATATAAAATTATGAAACTAAATCAAGAATTTCAAAATGCAATGCAATGATATGAATGGCGGGAAATGGAAATAAATATGAGAATCTCAGATATAGTCCTTGGTCCTTTTTCAGATCTCAACCTTTATCCTAACGGCGTTAACGCTGCGCCGTTAGTCCTCGTTTTATAATAATTCCGATAACAGTCCTCTACTTGTCCAAATATACGATATGAACTCTAAATTTATTACTTTATCATTTTTGGTCCTATAGTTTCCGTTTTTACATTTTTAACCCTTGTTTTCATAGTTTTACATTTTTAGTCCTTATAAGTGTCGACGCGTCACATTTTTGGTCCTTTTTCACACAAATCGTTAGAATTTTTATAAAATTTTTACCGAGTTTATTTTTAATCTTGGGAAACTTATTTGCACAGCTTAAACATCAAAAGTGCTTATTTTTGGCTTAATGGGCTTATAAGCCGACAAATCGACTCATATATGTTTTATCTTGAACGAGTTTTCTGCCAAACAAAAGGATCCTTTTAACGTGTCGTGGTATCGTTATTTTTATAAACTTAAAACACGAATTTGATAGCTTGTTGGGTGGTCTATTAGGTTGTATAAAAATATGACATGCTCGTTATTGAGTTTGGCAAGATATCGGGGTGTTTTCTAGCGTCCTGGGTCGGTGTTTTTACATAAAATAGCGTAAGTTTTATTTTTCTTTTTCGAAACTGGGTATGTGTCGAGTGAAGAAATGATTAATGAAGAGACGTGAGATGCATGTGAGGTGAAATAAAATGTAAACGGCGTATAACGAGACTCCTATGCCTTCCATGGAGGTGGCGTGTCTCGTTACAACTAGATGCATTTTGTACGCATGAAATAACCAAGTTTTATTTCTCTTTTTCGTAGCTGATTACATGTCGAGTAGAAATGATGGTTAACGTTAAGATTCATGATGCATGTGACGTAAAATAAATATGTACTAACGCATAATGTGACTCCTAGGCCCTCCAAAATGGTGGCTTGTCACGCTATGTATCTAAGTATATATATATATATATATATATATATATATATATATATATATATATATATATATATATATATATATATATATATATATATATTACGTATGGAACAAGTGGAATCGTGACGTTGTATGCATGCATGAAGGATTAGAGATTGAGTAAGCTTACTACACCTTAACGGTGGTGAGACGTCTAGTAGAGAAAGCGAGAATGTGACAGCCCAAGTCGCGGCTTAATGGGAATGAATCTCGACACTACTTTAAATGCTTCTAGCACGAGGTTGGCTTGTTTCTGGTTGAGCAGCAGTGGGTTTTGAAGAGTGGGGGAAATGGCTTTCGAAAATATAGATGGAGTGCATGGAAAAAAGGAGAGGTGCACGTTTATATAATAATAGAACTAGTGACATTTCCCAACCATTTTACTGTGACAGCAGGGAGTACATTTTGTCATGGAACTATTTTCTTCCAAGTCTTGGCCCTCTCGTCAGCTCAAATCAAGGGGAGTGTTTCATGGGGGAAATTTAATCGTACGTTAGGTAAAAATAAATATAGGAGGGTTCGGTTCTATTTTGCTCGTGTGATGTAACGAGAATCAATAAGTTCAAATAAGTTTAAAGATGACTAAATACTCTAGTACGATCGTTTAAAGTGATAACAAGTCGAAATGATTTGGCCGAAATAAAAAAATTTGGGCGAGTTGATTTCTAGTGTATCGAGTGGGTTATACACTTAGCTTTAGGGATTTTTAGCATAGTACTCGTACGAGATAAGGAAAGCAATTGTTGTTCGTGATCCTATGGCGTGACGTAATTCAGGATAAGTAAAAATTTTGACATGTTGTTCGTGATATATCGAAACGCTGGGGTCGTTTTGTTTGTCTTCGTTGTTCGTTAGTTTCAAACAGAAAAAGAAGAAACTTAAAACAAAAGAATGGGCCGGTTTTCTTGAGTGGGCCGAGGAATAGGGTCAAGCCCAATGGCTTGTTGCTGTTGGGTTTCGGTGGTGGGCTGAAGCAAAGGATTAAGGGCCCGTTTAGATTAATTAGAGTTAATTATGTTTAGTAATTTTAATGAGGATTAGGTGAGTTATTTTCGTGAGTCCGGGAGTTGGTCGAGTGCGATTTTAGTGAAATAACGTCACGTGATATTGTAAGTGACAAAAGTTAAATATTTTCGCGATTTCGGACTATTATAGTATGTGTGTGAGCATCGTTCTAATGATATAGGTGATCACAATTCACGTTGTGATTATTCGTATTATAGTCTATTCGTCGAATAAGACGTTTGTTGTTGTCATAAGTGTTATAAAATAGCGAAATGATATATTAGACTTTGATTAGCACATAATATTCATAAGGGAAATAGCGGGAGTTTACAGTATGGTTGCCACTAAAAAGTATTGTGATGTATGGTTGAATCATGGAATGTGATGGCTTGATATGATTGGTTAGTGACGAATCATGAGTAAGGCATCGAATCATGACTGCCACCCCTTATAGGCGAAGCTAAGGCAGAAGAATTAATTAACTGTGTAATTCTTAAAAAAGATGAAAGGAGAATGTGTACACATGAAAGTATCTTCAATGTTGAAGTTTAGTATAAGACTTCTATCATATAAATGAACAAAAAGTAGTCATCTTAAATGTTTTGCTCAATTTTTTATTTTATTTTTTTTGAACAGAGATTACATTTCATTTCTCACAAATGGAGGTAATTTTTGAACACAACAAGTTACATCAAATATAATGGACAAAATTGAAACCAACTTGCCAAACAAAATACACAAGGTAACAAGTTAAGCCAAAACAAGACATACACCATAATAGTTGTGACAGTCTACAACAACACCATTCAAGGGTGGGGGGAAATCACCAAAGTGAGCTTTGGGTAGACAAAACCATATGAAGATGTATATTGACAAAAGTACACAAAGTACATAAAACATACATATAAGATAAAACTGAGCATCCGTAAAGGAGTCAGACCTAAACCAAACAGATTTAAAGTCGAAACCCAAGGCAGTAGCAAGCCATCGATGACGGACCACAACAGATCTGAGCAGAAGAGACCGGATGGTAACGGATCTGAGCAGAAGACAGCGGTGGCGGCAACAACTATAGCGGCAGCGGCGAGGATGGGAGATGACAGATCTGTGGGAAGGCTTTTATTGTAGGAAGAAGAAAAGTACAAGAAAAGATGGGAGAAGGAGGTCCAGACGGCCGGCCAAGACCGACCGCCGGAGAAAATTTGAGATTTGTTTAGTAAGGGTTAAGTTGGATTGAGTTTTTTTAGAGAGAGAAGTGTGTGTTGCTAAAAAAAATTCTCAAAAACTTGATTTCAAGTATTGTGAAAAAAAGTATTATTTCCTATTATATAAAAGACTATTCAAAAACTTATTTAATAGAAATTTAAGAGTTTCTACCTCTCATTTGAAATGCTTTAACCATAATTTACACTAAATTGCATTGCATCTTAAAAATGTGTAGAAACTCTACATTTGTTTTACTATATAGCAAAATTCTTGCATAATGCAGCGGTACCAGAGAGAGAAGCCAAAGGAGGTTGGTCATGATCAATAGTAAAAGCGCTGATTTGACAGTAGTTGTTTGTGATATAAAGATGACGGAAAAAGATAATAGTCGGAATGATACATTTGTTTCATTGGTGTTGAGTTTGTCATCTTAAGCTAACATGTATTTTCACACCACATTAAATATCTTTACGTGTATCATCACCAAATGAATATATAGAGAATGACAAAAATAACGAATTTTACAAATATTCTTTACAAAATACTAAAAAAACTAAACTAAACTTAAAAAACAAAAAAAAAAAAAAAAAAAAAAAAAAAAAAAAAAAAAAAAACAACATGAAATCCGCTAGATTTGACTAGCAAGGTCAAACTCGCTAATTTTTGAAAACTGGCAAGGTTGATTAGCAAGGTAAAACCTTGCGAACTTTTGAAAAATGCTATATTTCTCCTTTTCCTTCGGTATTTACACTTAGCTTAAAACAAGAAAGTTGTATATCCCTCTTTTCTCAACAAGTGACTTTTTAAATCACCAAAAAATAAGTTCTTATAATGAAGTAATGGCTAAAATACGACATCAACTTTATCATATGTCACATTAAAAGGCACTTAACGAGAAAAGGGAGGTCTACAATTTTTGTGCTTTGAGCTAAGTGTAAAACCCGAAGAAAAAAGATATGTGGCATTTTTCAAAAATCCACAAGATTTGACCTTTGCTTGAATAATGCTTATAAAATTAGTTATTTTTGTTATTTTTGAATGAATATATGACCCTTAGATGACTATATTTGTACTAAAACTAATATATCATAATGCTCAACTTAATGTGCATAAATATATTTTGTGCCCAAAAGATTGTTAATATAAGTTTATTTACATTCTAAGATATTTAGTAAGAGTTCATTAAAGTGTTGTATGGTAAGCATAAGTAGTTATATCTAAAAAAGGCTTAAGATTAAATTATTTACTCTATATGTAAAAGTATGATGATAAGATAATTTCTATACATTGTTACCCGAATTTTAGAGTGAGAGTATATGAGCAATTTCCACTACTTGTTAAGATAAAAAGGAATTTTAATAGCAACAAAATTATTAGGACTTATAATGCCTAACATTTGCATTGTGAAAAATACAAAATAAACATGGCATTAAACCTTTTTCGCTATAACTATATTTAACACGTTAATAGTTCACTTACGTTAATAGTTCACTTATTAAATCATGTAAAACTGCGATAAGAGAATCTGTGACGTAACTTAAGGTAACTTAAAGGTAAATAAAAATTGAGGGTGCGTTTGTTTTACGGGTTTTCATGGGGGTTTAGATTTAAAAATTTAAAACCTTTGTTTGGTTGTGTTTTGGTCATGCTGGTTTAGATTTCTAATCCTAGATACGGAGGTTTTATAAAAGATATGAGGAGGGTCAGGTTTTCTGACAAATGACGGGGCCCTCTATTTTTAAATCTATTTTTCTCTCTACTTTTATATTTAAAATAATAGTTTATATTATAATAATACTTTTTATAATAATTTTATTATAAAACTTATTAAATAAATATATTTTCTCTCTTCTAATCCAATACCCCAACACATAAAACAAACAACTTTTTTCATTTTCTCTCTCCAAATCCAAATCCTAATCTACAACTTTACATTCAATCTCAAATCCTAATTAAAACCCATCTACAAACCAAACGGGCCCTGACTATCACTATAAATAAATAAATAATGATTTATCGACCCACTAATTTAACATTTAACGTATTCCATCAATCACAATTCACCATTCAACATGCACACAAGCCAACAATAAGATCTAGAAAGTCTTTCCAATTTATATTCCACAAAACACCCACCCCAATGTGACAATTGACAACCATAACTATATTTTTTACTCATGCAGTGGTCACATAACCATTTATTCACTAAACTAAAAAAAAGTTGCCATATCTGATCATAAAAGGTAACCATTATACCACCCATACATATTTATAACACAATAAAAGATAACAAGTGCAACAATAACTTTTTGAGCTACCAACCAAAATTTGCATGCATGTTAGTGAAGATTTGACACTTTCATATCACAATGTCTAAATCAACAGAAAAAGTCTAAGGATAGACGGTCAACCACATAGCCAGAAGAGTTTGAAGCACAGGCACCAGAAGATAGGCAACTACCATTGCTAGTTGTATCAACTGATCGCTCTTGCAGAATCCCAGTTGGGTGCAGTGGGAAAAGATCCAAAGTTTCTTTATGAACATAGTTTTTGTTATTAAAAATAGTACCACCTTGCTCTTTGTGCATCATGTTATTTCCTCCAACACTTTCGGGCTGATGCGATGGAGTAAAACCGGTATTGTCAACAAATCTTGGCTTAGTGGCTCGTGTTGATCGTCTCTTGATGATGGTGCTAGCATTTGTGGTTGGAGAAAGAACTTGTGTGTGTTGAGGATAGAATGCTAAGTTGCTTTGTGGCATGTAGTATGGCTCATATACAACTGAAAAACATATGATAATTAACAAACAAACAAGATGGTTAGTAACTCTTTTAAACATGTAAAACAAATCTCAAAGTAAAATGGCACAAATAAAACAAATCTCAAATTAAAACAAGATGGTTATTCACACATTTAATTATGAAATTTTATGAAACAATCGCCAAAATATGGTATGATCATTAATCTAAAGCCAAATTATTTAACTTAAACTTTATATGCGCTTGCTAATTTTATCAATGAAATATTATCTTCCATCTTCACATTTTGTTAAGTTAAACTTTAGATGTACTTGCTAGTTTGTTTTATCAATGTACTACACCTTTTTTGTTTTTAAAGTAAACTTATAAATAAACAAAAAACATTCTATCTACGTATTTACATTCACAAAGATTTCCCACATGTCCTATATTAATATTAGACTATTGATATATATCTAGTTCATGACTAAACATTATATCATGTAACATGTGGAATGTGCATTTTCTCTTTTAGGATTGATAGGATACCTAATTCATATACTAAAATCACGAATAAAATCATCTTTACGATTGATATTATCATGTGTCCATCTTAGAGTTATGCATATATTGGACATGAGTTTTAGGGGGTGTTTGTTTAAGCTTTATACGTGGGCTTATGAACTTATATAAATCCGGCTTATATTTCATAAGCCTTTATTTCTGGATTATTTTGAGATCTATGGGCTTATATAAGCTTATTATGACGTAATATACTTGTATAACCCCATAAGTCTCGATCAAAATAAGCCACAAACTTGGGGCTTATAAAAAATATGACGAAATCAAAAAAGTTCATATATAAGGCCACATATAAGGTTAAACAAACACCCCCTTAGTCATTTTGTTATATAATTTTTCTTAATATTAAACAAGAGTAATATTAGACAGAAATACAAACCATTTGGTGGCGGTGACAAATGAACAAACTGCGGATGAAGGTGACGATTATGATGATTATACTGCCTAAACAAAGACATATGATCTTGTTTCTCCTTCTGTCTTTGCCTAACCTTATGGTTTTGAAACCAATAAAAAACATTTTTACCTTCAATGTGACCATAAGTTTGCAACCTAGTAGTTATATCTTGAATCTGCTCAGCTGTTGGTGTTCTCAACCCTTGTGCATACAGGTTTTCCAACATGCTTATTTGCTCTTTTGTAGGGTTCCACCTACATGCTGCCGGTGTCCCTGCTCCCACCACCATTGGTGATAACTCCGGTGAGATGCTACCTTGGTTCATGATTGTTTGTAGGAGATAGATCAAGTCAGAAAGAGAGGGATGGTTCGTTTGCTTTTTTGCATGGTCTTTTAAACGACTATGACTATTCTAGTAGTATAAATAGGGGATTGGTACCATGGGATCATTTATTATAAGTGCTGTTATAAACCCTTGTAGTTCAAATAATGGCACTTCCCAATCTATTTTTGCTTTATCGAACATAAATTTTTGGAGCAAGTTAATTTGGGAGGCATCCTTAATTATTCTACACATCACAAAATTTTGGATTAAGACAATTAATTTCTATATCTTATATTTCTTATTTATTTTATGGTGGATAAGGGTCAAGTTAAGAAATTGTTATGAGTTAAGTATAAAAATGATATGCATAAATAACTTATAAAGTAATATGTCAATCATCCACCCCACAGGTATCATCATCATTATCATAATTTACTTGCTTCATTTCTGTTAAACTTTAATCAAATTGTTCAGTAAAACCCTTTCCTGCTACAGTAAAACCCTCACCCCATACGAACACCGTGACCAAAATTAACCCAATTCCAATTCACTGAACTTCAATTCCTTCAAATCCCTCATCCAAAATTACCAATCCGTTACTTCCCCTAACTCAAATTTTCAAATAACACCATTCGATTTCATCAGGTTTTGGATCGAGGGGTTTTGGTTTATGACTTTCTATGTGAGGTGCGAGGATATTAGAGATGAATCAGTGAATGATGACGGATTTTGGGGTACGATTTTGATGGGCATGTAATAATGCCCACATGAACTTCGGGGGGTGGTGCACGCCAACTGTTTGTTGAAATGGCACCTATTGTTTTAGGATATACTGTTCCTTTTTCACGTTCTCATCTCGAGGCGTGATTCTTTTTATTTAGTTTATGGCTTCTTCTTCATCCTCGGATGGCACATGGCCATGTCCATTTCGGAATTTTCATTGTTGCTCAGATGGGGAGGTGGGGCATAAAGGGAGTCCTCGGCTGATTTCTCATATCAAAAGATTGCACCTTTCCTTAGACGAACGTAGAGATGTGTTGCGAGAGGCTATATCTACAGATCAGGGGTTGTACATGGCTATGGAGGAAACGTTGAAGGTTTTTGGTCAATGGATGTGTGGGAGGTATATGCAATTACATGCAATTAGTCGGGCATGTCATCACTCGGACGGCCTTGGTCGTTTTACTGATAGTGATAGTGGACACATTGTTGGGATTGTGAAACCTTCTATCATTGTGCCTATGACCAATGATCATGACCCGTTTGTGTTGGATGTTGTACTCCTTGATCGTGTTTTCAAAGCACCTATCGTTACTGTCAAAAGCATCCCACATGGTTGTCGTATAGCTTTCTCACAGGCGTTGAAAACAACTCTATACGAAGTAGTAGCTCAACCGGGATCTATTGGAGCGTGGGTTAAGTTGTTACTTCTTCCTCGTTGCACTTTGCAAGTGTTTAAACCCACAAATAGACAAGAAAGCAGATCTGGGAATCGAAAGGCCTTGCAAAATCGTTCAATACTGAGCTCGTTAGCCACATGGGGGAAAGAGGATGGTGTTGCCATTTTAGTTAATAATATATTAGATGGCTCGGGTCCCGGGCCTCTTAACCAGGGAAGCGTTGATATCCAAAAGGAGAAAAATGCTCGTAACACCAACATCAAAGCGTGCCTTCGAAAGGTTGCTGATGGTCACTTTACTGCAGCGGTGAAGGTGTTATGCTCATCAGGGGTTGCTCCGCATAATGGTGATACCGTGAAGGCCTTGGAGGCTAAACATCCGCACAAACCACCTCCGTCTATACCGAGCACTATATATGCTGAGCCTGCCCTTGTTGTGGAGGTCGATAACGTCATTGGTTGTATTAAATCCTTCCCTAAATGGACTTCTTGTGGGAGGGACGGCTTGCGGTCACAACACATTTTGGATGCTTTATGTGGAGATGGGTCTGCTGTTGCTACTGGTTTATTATGTGCTATCACTGCAGTGGTTAATTTGTGGTTAGGGGGGAGATGTTCGTCGGTTCTTGCGGAGTTTGTTGCGTCTGCTCCTCTTACGCCGCTTTTGAAACCCGACAACGGGATTCGACCTATTGCAGTGGGTACTATATGGAGGCGGTTGGTTTCCAAGGTGGCTATGAAGGGTGTTGGAAAAGAAATGACCAAGTACCTTAATGATTTTCAGTTTGGGGTCGGTGTGTCGAGTGGAGCAGAGGCCATATTACATAGCGTTAACAGGTTGTTAAGTGATCGTCACGCTAACGGGTCTCTTGCGATGCTTACAGTGGATTTTTCTAACGCTTTTAACTTGGTGGATAGAACAGCTTTACTTCATGAAGTCAGGTTGAGGTGCCCTTCTATTTCTTTATGGGTAGAATTTTTATATAGGCAGCCAGCCAGATTGTATCTTGGAGATAATCATATATGGTCCACCACTGGCGTTCAGCAAGGTGACCCGTTAGGACCACTTCTTTTCGCTCTTGTGCTGCATCCCCTCGTGCACCAAATCAGAAACAATTGCAAGCTTCTTCTTCATGCGTGGTATCTTGATGATGGGACTGTCATTGGTGACACTGAGGAGGTGGCTAGGGCTCTCGACATCATTAGGGCGACGGGTCCTGTTTTGGGTCTTGAATTGAATATCAAGAAAACTGAGCTTTTTTGGCCTTCGTGTGATGGTAGGAAGCTTCGTGAGGGTTTATTCCCAAACGACATCGGTAGGCCATCGTTGGGGGTGAAGCTTCTTGGGGGGGCAGTTAGTAGAGACGCTGGGTTTATTAGTGGGTTGGCAAAGAAGAGAGCTACTAGGGCTGTTGATATGACGCGTCTTCTTCCCCAGCTAGGAGACCCGCAGAGTGAGCTTCTCTTGCTTCGATCTTGCATGGGTATTGCTAAACTCTTTTTTGGCTTGAGGACGTGTCAACCTGTATATGTGGAGGAGGTTGTGCTGCTTTTTGACAAAGGATTGCGCGAGGCGGTTGAGGATATGGTGGTTTGTGGAGGTCCCTTCTTTGGGGATCTCCAGTGGCGACTTGCTTCTTTACCTATTAGGTTTGGTGGTTTGGGGCTATATTCGGCGGTAGAGGCTTCATCTTATGCCTTTGTGGCCTCGAGGGCCCAATCTTGGGCGCTTCAGGACCACATCTTACGCAACAGTGGCGTATGCGATATGTATTATGATTATGATTGTGCTTTGACTTGTCTTCGGGATATGATTCCAAACTTTGACTGTGGCGGTTTCGCTAAAAAGGACACCGTCCCCACTAAAGCCCAACACACATTGGCGAGTGCTCTTTTTAGCAAGATTGTCCAGGACATGGAAGTTTACTTTGAGATGACCGTTAGACAAAAAGCGGTTTTTGAGTGTCTGCGTGCACCACATGCTCAAGAATTTCTTCTTGCCATCCCTATAGACGGTCTCGGTCAACATATGTCGCCGATTGAGTATCGCACCATCCTTAAATATCGCCTCATGATCCCAATTTTTCCGGTTGATGAAATTTGCCCGATTTGTCACAAAGCTTGTTTGGACTCATTCGGAGAGCATGCAGTTCATTGTAGAGAGCTTCCGGGGTTCAAATACCGTCACGATTTGGTTAGGGATGTTCTTTTTGACATATTCAGGCGCGCTGGGATTTCAGTTAAGAAAGAAGCACCTGTGAATTTCTTGACCGACCCGATGGAAGGAAGATCGACACTTAGACCAGCTGACATTTTGGTTTTTGGATGGATAGGGGGAAACATGCTTGTGTAGATCTAACGGGGGTTTCTCTACTTGTGGGATTGGGGAATCATGCTTTTACGGCAGGTCAGGCTGCTTTGAAAGCCGCTTCATGCAAAGTAACCAAACACGAGAAAGCGTGCCTTGATAACTAACACGTGTTTATACCTTTTGCATTTGATACCTTTGGTTTTCTTGCATCGGAGGCTGTGGAGCTGCTCAAAAGAGTCCAACGGGTTATGCATGGCAATGTTACGACCCCAAAGTCTTTGAATGTAGTTTTTAAAAGATTAAGTTTCGCTATTCAAAAAGGGCTAGCGGCGCAGCTTGTTGCCCGCTTGCCTGTCGCTTCTGTGTAAAACTTTTATATAAATATTAATAAGGTATATTGTATACTTGTTTAAGTAATCCAAGAGAAATTAAAAAATAAATTTCGATTTCTTCTACACGAGCTAATGTGATAATCTTTTCGTTGCAAAAGTTCCCATTATATCGGAAGATGTTTATTAAGGTGTTTTATGTTTTAATTTTTGAAATGTCTCAATTGTAAATACATGTGCTCAAGGATCTAACATTACTTGAATCCGATATGACTTTCACAAAACACTAGACTTTAGTATTACCCGAATACACTAGGTACATGTAGAGGGTTAATATTTGTTGAGGATGAAATTCTTTAAAATGGTAAAAACAAGGGGGAAGAAGTGTGCATATTTGTTTTCAAAATGACATTATTTACCTTCACTCTATCAAAAGATAACTAGAGAAAGAGATGTGGGGAGATGTTATTGTTTTTGGTGCAGAAGCAACTCTGAAAACATTGTGGGTAGAGGATAAACTGAGGCAAATAAAAAGACGAAAAAGCCCCTACATTAGGGTACAAAGTAGGCGCCTTGGGAATGAAAGAAGAGAGCAAAAGAAGTAGGGGTATCATAGCTAGGCCTTGGAAATGGAATTGAACAACGGCTGAAGCGTATATTGTTTTTGAGGTGGGTTTAAGGAATCGTCACTCTCCAATTGTCACTTGTTTTTCACATCAAATCTTTTGGTTCTAACGACTTAAATATTTCCCTACACTCCCAATGTGCGTATGAGGTCACAAGTGATTTCAAATAACGATAAAGTAATGAATTGGGTTTTGGCTATGTCTAGGACAGAATGTATCTACAAGATATATAGTAGTAGTAGTAACAACAAAGTATAAAATGAGTAAAATATTTCTGAATAAACACTAAATTTGAACCAAGCACTTGCAGACCTCTAGCCATATAAATGTCGACACAAGATAAAAAATAATGAGAGTCTATTTATTTTTGCATAGTACGAGTATTATTTTGGCTGGTTTACCAATTGGTACACACTGCAATACTGCATTTATGCTACGTGAACTGTTGCCATATCCAAGCTGTCTTTGGAAAGAAAATGTTCAGAGTGATTATTTATTGTATCATTAGATTTTCTGAGTTAGTCGGTATAAGAAGCAGTTTGTAAAAAGAGAATTGATGGTTGGCAGGTGATTCGAATTTGTCTCTCTAGATTTGTTTTAGATCAATTTTTATTTGTGTACAGCTTGTAAGACATAATAATAATAATAATAATAATAATAATAATAATAATAATAATAATAATAATAATAATAATAATAATAATAATAATAATAATAATACTATTTCCGTCCTAAATTTATTGTTAACTATTAACTTTTTTAATCTTTCTTTTTTAACTTTGACCTTAAATATTTTTGCGGTGTTATATAATATTTGATGCAAACTATATAAATGGATTGAGTTTTAAGTGTACTTTTTAATGGTATAATTTTTCATCAAGTATTATATAATAAAAAAATATATATTTATGATCAAAGTTGAACCAGATTGACTTCGAAAATTCAAAATGGACAATAATTTTTGGACGGATGGAGTAATAATAATAAAAACGTAATTCACAATTTTTTTGTTAGAATTTCTCTTTCTAGATTTGTTTTAGATTAATTTTTTATGAATTTATATAACAAGTGCCTTCAGGTAGGGGTGTCAATTCGCGTTCAGGTTGGCGGGTTCGGGTTGACAGGTAGGCGGGTCAGAAAAATCTAATCAGAAGAGACCCATTTAAATCATCGGATCAGCTATTTTAACCTTAACTTATTTAAGCATAACCCGAAGCTGACTCATTTAACCCGTATATATGCTTGGGTTTGTTGGTTAAATAATTTACATTGGTTGAATAGGTTAAACGGGTTTCGAGGTTGACCCTCTTAACCCATTTTATATACAAAAGTTGACACGATACACGTTTTAAACAGGTTAAATGGATTTGCGGCTCGACCCGTTAAACCCATTTAACTCATATAATAAAATATAAATAAATTTTAATGTAAGAAAAAAAATCTTAAACGGGTTGGCTGGTCGACCCGCCTAATTTATTCTCAACCCGAACCTGGCCTGTTTAATAAACGGGTTAGATGGGTCAACCCAAATCTGACCTGAAATTTATTTAGACTCAACCCGAACCTGTTAATTTTCGTGTCGGCTTCAGGTCTTTCATGTCAGGTCAGAAATTGCCACCCCTACCTTTAAGACATCGCTTAAGATGCATTAATTCATCCTGAACTTTCTTTTTAAATTGAAAGTTATATTTAATACATATTAATTGATCTTATAATTTACCCTAATTAGTACTCATTTTGTAATTAATAAACTTAGAATTTCTTTATTTAATCATTTAAACTAATTCCTTGGGGGCACCCATTAGACAAACCTATTTTTTTATTTGTGTACAGCTTGTAAGACACAAAATAAATAAATAAATAATCACTATTTTTGCGCTTTAACACTAGAGGTAATGGTCATATCGGGTCACCTTTTATATCAGCGCAACATCAGCTTTTTCTCTTCTATCATTTCCCCTCACTCTCTCATCTTTTAACCCTAATTGTCACACACATTCACCTTTCAACCTTATTATTTATTTATTTATTTATTTATAAACTAAAAATATTATATAGAAAAGAAAACGTAAATGTACGAAACTAAAAATACTAATCCACTCAAAGATTTTTCATTTCATCTAAAAGCTCATGAAATATTGCAGTTAATTGACATGTGTGGTCCTCGGGATTCCTTTCTATTTATAGTCTTTTGCCTATAGTATCTTTATTATTGCCTCCAACATCTTTATCTTTAGATCTTTGACCTTGCAATTTGAGCACTTTGTTGGTGCAGATCCAGAAGATCCTGGAGAAGAACTTGGATGTGTTGAAGGTCCTGGAGAAGAACTTTGAAGTGTTGTATGTCCATGCCAAGAACTTACAAGGAGCCGGAGATCTAGATCATCATTTCATATAAAATATCCACATCTATAATATTGTTTTGTTGGTTGTTACAAAGTAACATAATCAAAAGAAATGTCTTTTTAACAACCAAATTATTTATACATTACATAAATAAAAAAATTCTGCTTGTTCACCTTTAAACGATGACATGCATAGTAAAGTTTACCAAGGCTATAAGGTTGATGTTAGGGATGTAAATGAAACGAACGTTCAGTGAACATTTCATGAACCGTGCGATAAAATGTTCGTTTATGTGCGTTTATTTATCAAATGAAAACATGAACAAAATTTTATTTTTGTTTAGTTAATTGAATGAACCTGAACAAAAGTCTCGTCCGTTCATTTATATTCGTGAACGTCCAATTATATATTCCCATAAGGTTGTGTTTAGCAAATCTCATATTTTAATTATATCCTTAAAATTTGGTATACTCAAACAAATGAAAGCTCATAAAACATAAAAGTTGTATATTCATTTATTTGTCTTTATACCTTCATTTAAATTATTCGTTTAATATGTTAATTAATGAACATAAACGAACACGAACAACCACATTTCTTAATGAACGGACATGAACAAGAAAATTCGTCCGTTTAAGCATTGATGTCCGTTTATTTGTTATGTTAAAACTTAAAACTAAATGAATGAACATGAACAAGGCTATGTTCATATTCGTCCGATTCTGTTACAACACTAGTTGATATGATTTTCGTAGCAGCCTATCTCCTACTTCACATGCATGGACATTTAAAAGCATCATGTGGGAATCAAATGAGACACCAATCTTATTTATTTGCTCAATGGATCTGTTATGCATTTAGTCTTTATATTAGCTTAAGTCAAAGTCCAAGGGGTTATGTGTCATTAGTCAAATAGTATGGGTCGGTTGGTGTTAGCTTGAGTCCCAAGCTGCACAACGTTTCTTTTTCCTGTTTTTATCACCAACTTAGGAGTCCTTGTACAAGTCGGTTTGTCCTCCCCCCTCATCTCTATAAAAGGAGGTAGTGGGGGAGGGGTCTAGTCACTTCATTCTTTCAAGGTTTAATACAACGATAGGTTAAACCACAATTTTGTGCTTGTTCTTTTCTTTTCAGTCGATATTATTAACTGTGGTTGGTTGTGTGTTCTTCTAACGATATCGAGGTAATTCGCATTAGTATCCAGGTTGTTAGTTGATCGAATACTAACAAGTGGTATCAGAGCTGGGGTTCGCGGGTTTTTCTGGTATACCTGGTTCGATCGTTTGAAGGTTGATTTGCTGTTCGGTTTTCTGGAAGGAGCAGGAGGGTATTTTCTGCTTGGGCTACAAGTTAATTGACAACAAAGGTTTTGGTGTTCAAGGTTCTTTGGACGTCAAGGTTGCAGCAGGTTAGTCGACAAGTAAAGGGTTCTTTAGGTCTTCGATTGTCCGGGTTTGTGACAAGGTGTAGAGGACTTAAAGTTTAGTCGGTTTTTGGTTTATCAAATATCGACGAAGGTTAAACCATAATCAAGGTTTAATACAACGATAGGTTAAACCATAATCTTGTGCTTGTTCTTTTCTTTTCAGTCGATATTATTAACTGAGGTTGGTTGTGTGTTCTTCTAACGATATCGAGGTAATCTGCATTAGTATCCAGGTTGTTAGTTGATCGAATACTAACAGGATCTTAAGATATTCGTCCAAACACCACAACAACATTTTAGAACTCGAACTTCCCGAATACCACCAGAACCATAAGTTTGATTAATAACCTTTCTCCATAGGGCCGAATCTTTACAGTGAAATCTCCATAGTCATTTGCAAATGAGACCCAACTTTTTTGCTCAAAGAAGGCTAACACCAAAACAACCTGCTAATTTGTTTTTTAAGACATTTAGCCACTCTATCCAAACTAACTTCTTCTCATAATATTTGAAACCCAAGAGACACGACAAAATATCGATTCCAGTTTAATTTGTTGAGAATTCTATTATGAGCTCTAAAGAGAGAAAGGAAGTAAAGTGGGAAACATCTAAGACTGCTTTTACCAGAGCAATACGTCCTCCAATCAACGGTAATTTTGCTTTCCATGACGACAATCTTCTAATAAAATTGTCAATCACATTACTCCGGCTTCCACCGCATCTCATGTTTTTACTAAGTGGGAGTCCAAGGTACGAGAAAGGTTAATTATCATGAAGACATTCGATGGTGGTTGCTAAGGCTGTTAATATACACTTGTTGTTCAACAGAATAAATTTCTAAAGGTCTTTTACTGCTACCAAAACTGTTATTAGATACTTGTTTGTAGTCGTAAATCCATAATTAACTAAGTTATAATGGTTTCATGTGAATTAATATGGGTGAGCAAGAAAATTGAAAAACCAAACCAAAACTCAAAAACTAACAACCCTAAAAAGAAGATCAAGCCACTTCAAAAATCGACGGTTCTATTATAAATTTTAGAAACCTAAAGTATTGATTTAGTATTTGGTTTTGTATGAAAACTCAAATCAAAGAAACCGAACCATCCCGTACTAATGTCAAGTAAACTTTTAGAAGATATGCTTATAAGTTTTTATACAAGTACACACAATAGTGTAAAAAATAAGATATTCATACTTTATATTGGTAAAACACGTTGAATAAACTTTTAGAAGATATTCTTATAAGTTTTTATACAAGTACACAAAATAGTGTAAAAATTCTTAATAAGTCCATAATCGTCTGGAGGATGGAAGACACAGAGAGCGAAAGGATATAAAAATATTTTTGCTTGTAATTGTAGTTATAGTTTAGGTCTCAATTAGACCCGTTTCTCTATAACCATGGCTCTGGTACCAATCTGTAACACCCCCAATTTAATGATGCAGCGAAATTCAAACTGGGTGTTACTCGACGGCACAACAGTCATGATAATAGAAAACGATCTCTAATAGAGTCGTTTTAAAAAATTTAACATTCAAATTATATAAATATCATAGATTAGAAAATGAGGTCCCAGATGGTTCCATGTTTACAAATTACATTAGATGAGTTTTCGAATGATAATAAATTTATAGCCCTCTTGAATATTCGTGCCCCTTCATGCCATCCTTGATCATCATGGACCTGAAATACATGCTTAAGAAGTCAACACAAAGATTGAGTGATATTCATAGAGTTTGTTTAATGGTTGAACACAATATGTTGGTAGTGTGAGCTATAGACTCACACCAATGGTTGGAAAGCAAAACAGTTATTATTGTTCACTAAGCTCATGACACCAAAATGTTAACGGGTACCAATATCAATCGGCGGAGTTATCCCGGTAGGTACTTTGCCGTCATACCTATGTTTCAAATTTTAATGCATTTGTTTGAACTTAGTCAATACAAATGGGATTCGTCAATCCCAATAGGCCTATTCACAATACTCGCGCTTACTATTACTAGTGATTAAATGGTCATAATAAGGGATCTTGGATTGGCAAGGATGGTACTTAGTGACAATAAAACAATCAAGCAAGCATACAATTAAAAAGCATTGTGTTCGGTTGAAAAATAATAGCATGTATTCCCCCCAAGGGTTTGTAAAACAATTAAGTAATGGAAAGTGGGCTATGAACTCACCTTAAGTTATGTAGTAAGTACTGAAAATGATGGTCGAATCGCGAAAGTCTCTAGGAGCAACCTATAATAGAATGTTGCGACTTAGGATTGGAGTAAAGAATATGAAGAATTGCCTATATATGCCTTGCATTTAGTCCATGATGTAGTACTTAGTATAGTGTAAGTCTTTGAATAAAAATGGTTTATGAAACATGTATAGTTTGTATATCGCTTACTACCGTTCGGGCTGACATAATTCAGAGGTAATGCAGTAAACGTTCGAGGAGCCATGACACTTTAATTAGTAAATCTACAACTCATCTCGACGGTCTACTTTAATGAACCCCTCACATGAGGCTCCCTACTATTGTAGTATTTGATAAAATATATATAAGTTTTTGATCCGAAAAGTTACATGTCCAAATAATTGAATAAACTTAGGAAAGTTTACTTTTGGATGAAGATTGTTATTACAATGAGTTTCTTGAGTCTAGTATGAATATTACTTGTAAAGTTTCATGGTTGTTTTGATGGAGTAGATCCAAATTGGATGTTTATGTTGCCATTAATTCTTTAGTTCATGTTTTCGTCTTAGTAAGTTTATATGGTCTTTAGCCATGGCTTTGCCATGACCTTGGTCGTTGTTACCATGGGCTAAAGACTCAACCTTGGCCTTAGCCATGGTTGTGGTCTTGGATTTAGGTCATTAGACCTCTTGGTTATAACTAACTATAACCATTACATGGTCATTTGCTATTAAAAATTGGCTGTTAAGAATTTGAAGAAAAATATCACTTGTGAAGCGTTTTCAGGGCTCGAGCTTCTTTAACCCTGAACGAAAACGTTGTTCCGGACAACTTTTGTGTTTTAACATTCTGATGAATCAGACCAGAAGGGCCTCTTTCAAAATAGTCAGATCGTTAACAGTTTGTTTTAGGCAGTTTCGGCGTTTTGGTTTCGCTAACTTCTTTTGGCCATAACTTTTGACTCGTGTACTCGTTTTAGGTGATTCAAATTGCTATGTTTTCCTTGTTAAGTCCAATACTACAATATGTAATTGTCCAATATCATGATTATACCATTTTGGTCAGATTTCTCCATGAAAGTCACTAGTTTTCTTGTTTTCTTAACATAAGTTAACATATATATACCATAACTTGTTTTACCAATTTTTATACATCATGAACATAATAACAAGACAATATATAGTATGAATGAAAATATAAATAGCATGAAAATGATATTTAGCAAGAAAGTATATTAGGGTTTCCTTACAACTTTAGACTTTCTAAAAGAAAGGAAAATAACTAGTAAGGATAGGACTTTGATTGACAAGCTTCACTTCACTTTAGCAATCCTTCTACTCTTGTATTCTTGAAGGATTTGTGATGAAGATTTAGGTGACTTGAGTGGATCTAAACTCAAGAGAATCACCAAGAGTTTCAAAGGATTTGAAGTAGTTTGATGAATCAAAACCAAACTAGGGTTTATATGTTGATATTGCTCTTGATTTCTTGAATATAGCTTGAAGTAAACTAGAAAATGAAAGAGTGTTTGTGTGTGTGATATGGGATGGCAAAGGGAGAGGGGAGGGGGTACTTATATGATCTTGAGGAGGTTACATGCATGGACTTAGTCAAAGCTTGGAGAGAAAGCTTATACACATGTAAACATCCTAGGGTTAGAAGCATTAGATCAAGCCACATATGGGAAGACTCCCCCCCCCCCTATGGCGGTTCATATGGGATAAGGAAGGGTGATTTGGTCTTGGATGATATTATCCTACTATGTAGCTAGTTTTGACTCCGTAAAATGCTAACCGTAAATGGTTAAGACATAAAACGTAAAACCGGGTATCGTAAACATGTGAAACTTGAAAGAATGACTAAAATTGTAAATATACTCTATAATAAAATATAAAATAAGTGGTAGGTTCCATTGGGGTGCACAAACCCTGCTAAAACTGGAAACACGGGTCTAAAACGCGTAATACGTAAAACGTACGAATATTGTGTAAAATTGAGAAAAATAAAATGTTACTTTTCTAATAGGATAATAATGATTTAAAATGACTTATAATGTCTAGACTGGGCTCAGTCTAGTGTCGGTTGGCATTTACTGTCTTTTTAGACATAAAACCGTAAGCCTAAAAATCAAGGAATGATTTATAAAATCAAGGAATGATTTTTGGTCAAAGGAAGAGGGAAATTATGTTGACTTTTACAAAAATATGAAAACTCAAATCATCTTAGAAATGCAGTGCAGGTATAGGCTAAGGTTACGGATAAGCAAAAGTGCTTAAAACGTAATTTTTCTGTTTCTTACGGTCCAGGGTCTATTTGGTAACATTTTTCTTAGTCATGATAAATTCTCAAATTAATCATGAGTGTATCAAACATTTATCTGATGCAGGGGAAATTGACGCGGTTGAGTTTCGTTGTGCGTAGGATTTTTTAACGACGTTTTAACCTAAAACGTGTAGTTCCTTAATAACTTTCGTGAAAATGATCTGATGAGTGTCAAACTTTTATTTTGCCATGGAAATGATTTATCACACGAGAATATGAAATAAAAATTAAATTTTGAAAAATGAATAGTAAAAGTGAATAGTAAAAATGAATAGTGAAATTTTAGGGAATAGAAATTAACCTGAATATGCGAATTGTTACAGTCTCTACCCTTTAAGGGAACTTCATCCCGAAGTTCAGTTTATGTCAGGGGTTGAAGCGACGTCGGTGAAAAGATAGGGTTTCTTGTGGCGAATGGTTTCTAAGGTAGCTAGTGATGTACTTTGATTCGTTGTTTCAGTGTATGGCGTAGGATGAGGTTTACTTTTATATGGGAAAGGTAGAGTAAGAGTGATTAATTGTCGTACTCTATCGTATGAATACTTATGAATTGCCTATACTCACACGAAATTTGTTTTAAGATTATAGGTGAGAAGTTTGTTTCTAAGAAAACATACAGGTGGCTATTCCCAGCATAACATGATCCCTCCCTAATTAGACATAGGTAGCTAGGCTATGTATAATTAAGGACCAATAATGTGATGTTCGGTTTAGTCACGTAGTATTGTGTTTCTTAAGAGTTTTAGATGGTATTCAATCTTGTAAAGCTGATGAGGGTGCTTGTGGTGTAACTAAGGATGATTTGAGCTTTAAAAGTGCATCAAGATCTATTAATGAGCTTGTGGTTGCAAAGGTTGTGAAGATAATGATGGTGAAAAGATGAATGAGGCTTGTGTTCTTCATTTTGGTTTGATGAGTTTTAGTGGTTTGAGATGAAGCTGGGTAAAGAAGACATGGGAGATATGATAAGAGGGTTTTTGATAATGGTGTTGTGTTTTCTTCGTTGGCGCCATGATTCTATTATATAAAAGATACGTCGTGAGTAGAGAGTTGTGAAAGAAGCATGATTTTTTTTGGGAAATGATAGAATAATTACGTTGGAGGTTTGAATCATAACACATGATAGCATAAAGCAAGAGTTTTATTCATAAAACGTTGATTGATTACAAGATTGAAACTTATTACAAGTTTCTTCAAAATCTACTAACTGATACTTTCAGTTTAGTAATTACAACGTTTTACAACTACTGCTGGCTGTTACATGGATTTCATAACATTTACTAACTGAGTCTAATCAGTTTAGTAGTACAAAAGATAACTAGTATCATCACACTAGTCTATTGCGGGTTAGAAGGTCCTAGCAGCTCTGATTGATTGGCAACTTCTTGGTTTAGTGTGTCATGGAGGTACGAGTCGATGAAGTTTGAGAGGCTATAGTGTCCATGCTGACTTTCTTGTTGGATCAATGATGGTCGTGATACGATCCATAATGAGTGATCTAATTCATCACATGTAGGGATATAAAAGGGAAGTCATAATGGTGGTGATAATGGCGCTAGTACATATTCATACTCATCATCCTCCTCGGAGTCTGCCTCAACCCAATTTTGTTCAAAATAATTAGAAGTATTCGACGCAAAATTAGTTGGCATTGGTTCCTCCTCTTCTTCGTCGGTTAAATCTTCGAAAGGTTCTTCTTCGTCATCAGAAGCGAAGGCATTTACGAAGTCAAATCTGAACTCGGGTGAGGGTGGTAAGACTTGGAAGTTAGTAGGTAGAGTGGGAACATAATCGGGAGAAGTGGGTACGCACATGATTTCTATGAGAAGAATTACTATGTTAAAACAATTCAAATGTTTATGGGGAGTGCTCAAAATATGACAAGAGTGTATATATCAATATACTAATATGTTCATGTAGTATAAAATGCTTATGGGGAAATGCTCAATTATGCTAAGGGTACATATATCCATATGCTAACATGTTTGCGTAGTATAAAATGCTTAATAAGTCCATAATCGTCTGGAGGATGGAAGACACGGAGAGCGGAAGGCTATAAAAATGTTTTTGCTTGTAATTGTAGTTATAGTTTAGGTCTCCATTAGACCCGTTTCTCTATAACCATGGCTCTGGTACCAATCTGTAACACCCCCAATTTAATGATGCAGCGAAATTCAAACTGGGTGTTACTCGACAACACAACAGTCATGATAATAGAAAACGATCTCTAATATAGTTGTTTTAAAATATTTATCATTCAAATTATATAAATATCAGAGATTAGAAAATGAGGTCCCAGATGGTTCCATGTTTACAAATTACATTAGATGAGTTTTCGAATGATAATAAAATTTATAGTCCTCTTGAATATCTGTGCCCCTCCGTGCCATCCTTGATCATCATGGACCTGAAATACATGCTTAAGAAGTCAACACAAAGATTGAGTGATATTCATAGAGTTTGTTTAATGGTTGGACACAATATGTTGGTAGTGTGAGCTATAGACTCACACCAATGGTTGGAAAACAAAACAGTTATTATTATTCACTAAGCTCACGACACCAAAACGTTAACGGGTATCAATATCAATCGGCGGAGTTATCCCGGTAGGTACTTTGCCGTCATACCTATGTTTCAAATATTAATGCATTTGTTTGAACTTAGTCAATACAAATAGGATTCGTCAAGCCCAATAGGCCTATTCACAATCACTACTAGAAAAAGGTTTATCCTTGACTCGCATTTTATGACGCACACAATATAATGACTCGCATTTTTGTGTGTCATAAAAAACTGTCATAAATTGTAAATCCTTGACTCGCATTTTTGTGTGTCATAAAATTCGTGTCATATGTCAAATTTTTTAAAAAACACGGACCACTTGGCGGTTTAATTTTTGATTGAACTAAAGGCGGTTTAATTCAACTTTTCAGAGTGAGGTTAATTCAACTTTTTCATTTTCATTATCTCTAACTTTTTCCTCTTTTATTTCCAATTAGCTTCTTTCCCTTTAACCTAAATGCCAAACCACCACTTCTCTGTCACCGCAACTAAGACTCCTTCATCTTAACTGAGTTTGAGCCCAAATAGTGGTATATTTGTTTTCTTAATTTATCGTTTATATGAAATTGTTATTTTTATTTTAGCTTATTTTGGTTCAAGATGTGTATTAATTCGGGTTATGTACAGATTTGAGAGGTGGTATATTTGACTCCTTCATCTTATCATTCTGTCACCACCACCATCATTACCATCAAGGGAGACTAAGAAGGAGATCAAGGTGCTCTTGTTTTTTATTCAGGTTTGTGACCTTGAATCACCATCGCCACACCTCTGTCCCTCCTCATGTCTCTCGATCTATGGGTATGTCGAAACTCACATATACTTTTGTTAATCTTTTGTTTAAACCGATTTGAGAGGTGTTTGTTTGATTTATTTTGTTATCTAAAATTCGTGTGGTTATGTACAGATTTGAGAGGTGTTTGTTTGATTTATTTTGTTATTGGGTCAGGTTTAAACCCGAGTGGGTTTCAAGCCGAAACTCGTATGGGTCTTGTATTGGATTGGATATGCTTATTCCTTTTTGGTTTTAATTGATTATTCTAAGATGAAGCTTATATGATGTTTATGTGTTTCGGTTGATTCACAACCACACCCACGTAGGGTGTTGGTTTGTGCTCGGTCCACCAACACAAAACACATTGTATGTTATTTGTGCTTCTTTACATATGTCGGAAGATGTTATCATAAGACAAACAGTTAGTGTCATATGCTCATAGGTTTTTTATGTTTCTAGCCATGTTACAGCGAGTGACATTCTTTTATCAGTTACAGATGTGAAATTGGTGACTGTCTTGCAGAAAAATCGAGCTACAGACGATGCTCCTTTAGACAAACGGCGGAAGCTAGGCACTGGTAGGATTACGGCCTCAACAACCTCAAGTCGAGGCAGATAGGCTCTTGCCCCTGTGACTACTAATCAAAAGGAAGCTGCTGCAGCACCTTCTGAAGCTCAGGTTCCTGAAGATGAAAATATCGAGTTTACAAAGGAGGAAGTGGATGCACTATTAAGTGAGAAGTTTAAGGGAGGGAAGTTTGATTCAAAGGTATAGCTCGTGTTATGTCATACTATTCTGCGATCATGAATAGAACTGTGGTATCACTATGTTTTTTAACTGTGTATTGTCATCTTCTTCTGTATTTCAGGCAAAACAGGTTTGGATAACGGATTATTTGAAGAGGCTGAAAATTTGTATAAAATGGTTTCAGAAGAGTTTACAAAACCTTGCTACGGAAAAGGATAACTTGCGTAATATGCTTGATGCATCAGATAGAAAATGTGTGGAAGCAGGTTATATCTTTGACTGAAGACTAAACTAAAGTCACTTTAAATTACACGATTTAACTTCGTATCAACACTGTTTTACATCTAAACTAAAGTCACTTATAAGCAACCAACTGTTCTTGATAATCATTTATATGTTTATATTAGGATGAGTACGAGAAAGAAGACAATCTATCCTTGAGGAACCTTACTCTTCTTCTCTCTTATTTGTATCTATTTGGAGTCTGCTCAAGGTTCGTCACGTTAAGTTGTTTACATGTTTTGTTTAGCATATTGACACAACACCCTCTGCTGTCCGTCTTAGTAACCATCTTATATTGCCTTTTCAGTGATTTAATATATGATTTCATGATGATGCTGAGCTTACGGCTGACCAAGGTTGATGTTTCCACCATCTTGACTGCTCTTAATTGTAAGATTCTCTACCCTGCAACGATTTATGCTGTCTTTAGTTTTCATATATCATACTATCAGCTGAATCAAATAAGCTTTATTGATTCATCCTATTAGGTTCTGGGATGAGATTGAGGAGTGACGACCCAGCCACCATGAAAAGTTTTATTGTTAGCATCCAGAACAAGGTGGCAGAACTGAAAGCCTCCGGAGATAGTCAGGGAAACTCGAGGAGTAAAAGAGTATGCGTTTTATTATTTCATATATTTGCATACTCTCGTTTCTGCTCAGTTGTAGCTTCTCTTGTAACTTTGTTTTCTTCATGTTTGGCAGATGGAGTTCATGCTTGAAACCATATTTGACATCAAGAACAACAAAAAGAAAGCTAAAGAGGATACGTTACAACATACTCGCATCAAAAAGTGGCTTCAGAATGTCATTATAACAAGACATTTTCTTGTATTTCTTTAAAACGTTTAGAATCCATTAAAACTCGAATTTCTTATAGTTGCTTGTATTTTTGTTTAATCTATGCTTGCAGTTGAGAGTAGAAAGTATATTAGTTCGGAGACTGAAATGGAGCAAGCTTCTTGATCCTAACAAGAAAAGTCAATGGTGGTTATTCGGAGATATGATGTTGTCTGCTATTGACAATATCGATAATGTTGCAAAGAAGATTGATAGAGAGAGCTCTGAAGCTCAGAAAATGCTTCAACTTGCTGGTTTATTGTTATGTAACTTTAACTAATTATCGGTCTATATTTTCACTTGAATTGTTATGTAATGAATTGGCGGTAACGCATGGTTTTGATATATATGAAATGCGTTAATTTTGTACAATTATCAGGTTTATTGTCAATAATTATGTATATAATCAGGTTTTAAAAAACAGGAAAAAAATGATTTTAAGGTAATGACTCGCAAAAACATATGTCATAAAAGTTAGTCAAAATGATTTTAAGGGTAATGACACGCAACGTGTGTCATAAGTGCGAGTCATAGAAGGATGACACACAAATGCGAGTCATGAATATTTATGACGGGTCTTTCCTTGACTCGCATTTGCGCGTCATAAGGACTCTTCTTGACTCGCATTTGGAGTCAAAGATAGCCCTTTTTCTAGTAGTGAATATTCGAGCTCACTATTACTAGTGATTAAATGGTTCATAATAAGGGATCTTGGATTGGCAAGGATGGTACTTAGTGACAATAAAACAATCAGGCAAGCATACAATTAAAAAGCATTGTGTTCGCTTGAAAAATAATAGCATGTATTCCCCCCAAGGGTTTGTAAAACAATTAAGTAATGGAAAGTGGGGCTATGAACTCACCTTAAGTTATGTAGTAAGTAGTGAAAATGATGGTCGAATCACGAAAGTCTTTAGGAGCAACCTATAATAGAATGTTGTGACTTAGGATTGGAGTAAAGAATATTAAGAATTGCCTATATATGTCTTGCATTTAGTCCATGATATAGTACTTAGTATAGTGTAAGTCTTTGAATAAAAATGGTTTATGAAACATGTATAGTTTGTATATCGCTTACTACCGTTCGGGCCGACATAATTCAGAGGTCATGTAGTAAACGTTCGAGGAGCCAGGACACTTTAATTCATAAATCCACAACTCATCTCCACGGTTTACTTTAATAAACCCCTCACATGAGGCTCCCTACTATTGTAGTAATTGATAAAATATATATAAGTTTTTAATCCGAAAAGTTACATGTCCAAATAATTGAATAAACTTAGGAAAGTTTACTTTTGGATGAAAATTGTTATTACAATGAGTTTGTTGAGTCTAGTATGAATATTACTTGTAAAGTTTCATGGTTGTTTTGATGGAGTAGATCCAAATTGAATGTTTATGTTGCCATTAATTCTTTAGTTCATATTTTCGTCTTGGTAAGTTTATATGGTCTTTAGCCATGGCTTTGCCGTGACCTTGGTTGTTGTTACCATGGGCTTGAGACTCAACCTTGGCCTTAGCCATGGTTGTGGTCTTGGCTTTAGGTCATTAGACCTCTTTGTTATAATTAACCATAACCATTACATGGTCTTTTGGTATTAAACATGAGCTGTTAAGAATTTGAAGAAAAATATTACTCGTTAAGCGTTTTCAGTGCTCGAGCTTCTTTACACTTGAACGAAAACATTGTTCCGGACAACTTTTGTGTTTTAACATTCTGATGAATCAGACCAGAAGGGCCTCTTTCAAAATAGTCAGATCGTTAATAGTTTGTTTTAGGCAGTTTCGGCATTTTGGTTTCGCTAACTTCTTTTGGCCATAACTTTTGACTCGTGTACTCGTTTTAGGTGATTCAAATTGATATGTTTTCCTTGTTAAGTCCTATACTACAATATTTAATTTTCCAATATCATGATTATACCATTTTGGACAGATTTCTCCATGAAAGTCACTAGTTTTCTTGTTTTCTTAACATAAGTTAACATATATATACCATAACTTGTTTTACCAATGTTTATACATCATGAACATAATAACAAGACAATATATAGTATGACTGAAAATATAAATAGCATAAAAATGATATTTAGCAAGAAAGTATATTAGGGTTTCCATACAACTTTAGGCTTTCTAAAAGAAAGGAAAGTAACTAGTAAGGATAGGACTTTGATTGACAAGCTTCACTTCACTTTAGCAATCCTTCTACTATTGTATTCTTGAAGGATTTGTGATGAAGATTTAGGTGACTTGAGTGGATCTAAACTCAAGATAATCACCAAGAGTTTCAAAGGATTTGAAGTAGTTTGATGAATCAAAACCAAACTAGGGTTTATGTGTTGATATTGCTCTTGATTTCTTGAATATAGCTTGAAGTAAACTAGAAAATGAAAGAGTGTTTGTGTGTGTGATATGGGACGGCAAAGGGAGAGGGGAGGGGGTACTTATATGAGCTTGAGGAGGTTACATGAATGGACTTAGTCAAAGCTTGGAGAGAAAGTTTATACACATGTAAACATCCTAGGGTTAGAAGCATGAGATCAAGCCACATATGGGATGACTCCCCCCCCCCTATGGCGGTTCATATGGGATAAGGAAGGGTGATTTGGTCTTGGATGATATTATCCTACTTATGTAGCTAGTTTTGACTCCGTAAAATGCTAACCGTAAATGGTTAAGCCACAAAACGTAAAACCGGGTATCGTAAACATGTGAAACTTGAAAGAATGACTAAAATTGTAAATATACTCTATAATAAAATATAAAATGGGTGGTAGGTTCCATTGGGGTGCTCAAACTCTGCTAAAACTGGAAACACGGGTCTAAAACGCGTAATACGTAAAACGTACGAATATTGTGTAAAATTGAGAAAAATAAAATGTTACTTTTCTAATAGGATAATAATGATTTAAAATGACTTATAATGTCTAGACTGGGCTCAGTCTAGTGTCGGTTGGCATTTACTGTGTTTTTAAACATAAAACCGTAAGCCTAAAAATAAATGAATGATTTATAAAATCAATGAATGATTTTTGGTCAAAGGAAGAGGGAAATTATGTTGACTTTTACAAAAATGTGAAAACTCAAATCATCTTAGAAATGCGGTGCAGGTATAGGCTAAGGTTACGGATAAGCAAAAGTGCTTAAAACGTAATTTTTCTGTTTCTTACGGTCCAGGGTCTATTTGGTAACATTTTTCTTAGTCATGATAAATTCTCAAATTAATCATGAGTGTATCAAACATTTATCTGATGCGGGAAAAATTGACGCGGTTAAGTTTCGTTGTGCGTAGGATTTTTGAATGACGTTTTAACCTAAAACGTGTAGTTCCTTAATAACTTTCGCGAAAATGATCTGATGAGTGTCAAACTTTTATTTTACCATTGAAATGATTTATCACACGAGAATATGAAATAAAAATTAAATTTTGGAAAATGAGTAGTGAAAGTGAATAGTAAAAATCAATAGTTAATTTTTCGGGAATAAAAATTAACCTAAAAATGCGAATTGTTACAGAAGATTTATATCTTGGTCAAATTTTTTCTAAAAATGTTGTTGAGGTTTGGGCTAAACTTAAGGAAACTTATGATAAACTTGATGGTTCTATTATTCTGAGTCTTATGCAAAAGATTAACAACTTTAAACAAGGAGAATTAATTGTGTCTGTGTATTATCATAAGCTTAACTCCTTATGGAGAGAATTTGACATTATGACCAAATTGCCTAAGTGTACTTGTGCTACTAGAGAAGAAATTTTAAAATATAATCAACTTATGCAATTTCTTGTGGGTCTTAATGAAATCTATCAGCCTATCATGAGTAGAATTCTCTCTAGAGAAACTCTTTCTGATGTTAAGGATGCTTTTGTTACTGTTTTTCCAGAGAAAAGTCTCATAGAGGCATTGCCTTTTCTTCTACTGGTTGTGAATCTAAATCTCAAATTGCTGGATTTGTTTCTAAAACAAATTGGACTAATAATGGAAATAGGATATTTGATAATAAAAAGAAGTCTGGTAATGATTATAAGAATTTTGTTAATACTGAGAATAAAAATAATAGTGATAACTGGGGGCGTAATCCAAACTTACTAATCCAAACTTACTTTGTAATAACTATGGTAAAATTGGTCACACTGTTGACAGATGTTTTGAGATTATTGGGTTTCCTCCTAGTTATAATAAAAATCATGGTAAAAAACAAACTAATTTCAAAGATTCTTAAGATGCTAATTCTAGTACTTCATTTGTGGAAAATGGATCTTTTATGTCTTTTACTAATGAATAGATGATGAAATTAATGAGTCTTATCAATGATATGCCTTCTAGCAGTATGTAGGCCAATATGGCAGGTAAAGCCAACTTTATGAACAACAATGTTTTCTTTAATATAAACTTTCTTAAGTTCTATAATAACAATATTGGTTTATGTAAAGTTAATATTGGTTGGATTATTGATTCAGGAGCTAACCAACACATGACTATTAATACTCTTAACATGTTTAACGTTATTGATATTTCTTACTTAAATCTTATTGTGGGACATCCCAATGGTATTTTGCTAAAATCAAATATATTGGTAATCTAAAACTTTTTGATAAAGTCATCTTATATGATGTGTTGGTTGTTCTTGAGTATTGTGTTAGCCTTTTGTCTGTTCACAAGCTTATTAAGGATAGCAGAATGTTTGTTGGTTTTGATGAATCTAAATGTTACATTCAGGATTTGACTCAAAACAAAATCATGTGGACTGTTAGTGAAAATGGTGGCCTATATTTGTTTGATACTCCTTATCTTGTTAATTATAAACTTCAAACAATAGTTCTGCTATTGGTGATCTTGTGCATATAGACCTTTGGGGTCCTTAAAAAGTAACTAGCATAGAAGGGTTTAGACATTTTATGACTATTGTGGATGATTATACTAGGGCTGTTTGGATCTAATTTATTAAAACTAAGGATGAGGTTTTCAACTTGTTTGTTAACTATGTTAATCTAATCTCGATCAATTTAAGTGTGGTATTAAAACTGTGAGATTAGATAATGGTACTGAGTTTATAAACAACAAAATGAGTAACTTGTTTAGCAGCCTTGGTATTGTTCATCAAACTACTTGTGCTTATACTCCTCAGCAAAATGAGACTGCTGAGAGAAAGCACATGCACTTGTTAAATGTCGATAAAAGTTTGCTATTTCAAAATGGTATTCCTTTAAGTATGTCGCCTGAATGCATTTTAACTGCTGTATATCTAATTAACAGGTTACAATCTTCTGTTTTGAGTGGAAAGTCTCCTTTTGAGCTTGTATATGGTCACAAACCAAAACTTTCTCATCTGAGAAGCTTTGGTTGTTTGTGTTTCTCTTCTATTCTTAATATCTGATAAGTTTTCTTCTAGATCTGAAAAATGTGTTCTCATTGGCTTTTCTACAACAAAAAAGGCTTACAAAGTTTACACTCTTGATTCTAAAATGGTTTTCTATTCTAAAGATGTTCTCATGTTCAATTTTATGAAACTGTTTTTCCTTTTAAAATGAACTCTAAACTTCAACCTGATAAGGTTTCTAATACTACATTGAATGATGTAAACCTTTTTAATGAGAAACACTTGGATCAAAATCCCAATGATGAAAGGAGAGGTTTTAATACATCTAATGATGATGATGGTGCCTATTCATGCCCTAGAAGTACGCATACTTCTAATGATGGCGAGAATAATGGTACTGAAACATCCATAGATGATCATACTCTATCTGAGGGAAATATCCCTTCCAGTTCTAATCCTGACTTAGCTAAATATGTTTCTACTCAGAACACAAGTCCTGAGCATCCTGCTTTTAGAAGGTCTAGTAGGAACACTAAGATGCCTGCTAAGTTTAATGATTAATGTTGTGAGTAGTAATGTTAAGTATGGGCTGGAAAAATATGTGTGTTATTCTAATATGAGTCCTATTAACTATTGTCTCTCTACTACTTTAAACAAATTTGTTGAACCTTATTCTTATTATGTGGCTGCTAAGGATAATAACTGGGTTCAGGTTATGAATAATGAGATTATTGCTTTAAAAAGGAATAATACTTGGACTAAATGTGAACTTCCTAAAGGAAGAAAAGCTGTTAGTAGTAAATGGTTATGGAAAATTAAATATAAATCTACTGGTGAAGTAGATAAATATAAGGTCAGGCTTGTTGCTAGAGGCTTTAACCACAGGGATGGATTTGATTATATGGAAACATTTACTCATGTTGTTAAAATGTCTATTGTTAAATGCATGATTAATGTTGCTATTTGCAATAATTGGAGTATTATTCCATTATATGTTAATAATGCCTTTCTCTATGGTGACTTAACTGAGGATCTTTATATGACTTTGCCCCCTGGTTTTGATGATCATAAGTCTAAAGTTGTGAAACTTAATAAGTCTTTATATGATCTTAAACAGGCTCCTAATCAATGGAATGAAAAATTAACTTTAGCTCTTAGTGAACATGGTTTTGTGTAGTCTAAATTTGATTATTCTTTGTTCACTAAGAGGTCTGGGAATGTGTTTTTAGCCTTACTTGTGTATGTTGATGACATTGTCATTACTGGCAATGATGTTAATGAAATTGAGAAATTTAAAGTGTTCTTGAAAAACAAATTTCAAATCAAAGATTTAGGAAAGTTAAAGTACTTTCTTGGAATTGAAGTTTTAGAAAATGATAATGGAGTTTGTCTTAGTCAAAGGAAGTATTGTCTTGATCTTTTACATGAATATGGTTTATTAGCTGCTAAACTTGTTGATGCTCCTTTGCCTGAGAATACTACCTTAAACCATATTGAATCTGATGATGATAAAGCTTTGTCTGATATTGGTAACTATCAAAAACTTATTGGAAATTTGATTTATTTGACTAATACAAGACCTGACATTGCTTATTATGTTCACTGTTTAAGTCAATATATGTATGCTCCATTGCAATCCCATTTAGATGCTGCTCTTAGAGTCTTGAGATACTTAAAAGGCTCTACTGGTAATGGTATTCAGATTAGTAAAACTAGGAATCTTAAGCTCAAAGCTTATGCTGATTCTGATTGGGCTAGATGTCCAGTTACTAGAAAATCTATATCTGGATATTGTGTGTTTTTGGGTGATTCTTTTGTGACCTGGAAAAGTAAAAAACAATCCACTTTGTCCATGTCATCTGCAGAAGCTGAGTACAGAAGCATGGCTTCTGCCACTTGTGAAGTTATTTGGCTTTCTAATTTACTTGGTGACATGGGTATTAAAATTTTGTTGCTAGTTGTTTTACATTGTCACAATAGTTCTGCATTACAGATTGCTGGTAATCCAGTTTTCCCTAAGAAAACTAAGCACTTTGAAATTGATGTTCATTTTATTAGGAAGAAAGTCTCTGCTGGAGTTATAAAAACTGAGAAAATTCATAATTCTCAGCAGATTGCTGATATTCTGACAAAAGCCTTGGATATTAAGCAACATAAGTTTCTTTGTGATAAGCTTGGTATGTTGGACATGTTCAGGGTTGAAGGTTTAAGGGAGGGTGTTGAATAAATATTCAAACCTTCTCTTAAAGTACAAGGACTGTTTCTACACATTGCAGAAACTTATTAACACTCATAAGTATTTCTTTCTTTGTTTGTTTGTTGTGTTTTGTATTATTCAGGGACCTAAGCTGTATATCTTCATAGTTGCAGCCTATATAAGGATTGATCCAGAGCTAGGGTTTCATAATTTCAATATCGTCTTCTTCAAAAGCTCTCAAGTTTCATCTGATGGTTTTGTTATTCTTGTATTAGACTGATTAACTGATCAATCATCTTGATCTTGTCTCTTTAGTATTGTTGTTGATTGTTCACATCTGGTGACAATCTTGATATTCTCTTTTCTGTATTGTAATTGATACTCTTAAGTTTGAATCAGGGTAAGTATTGGTGCCTTTAAAAAAAAAGGGTAAGTATTGATGTTCTATAATTTCCACAAAACATATCTCTTTAACTAACATTTTAACAAAATCCTAAAGTTTATTTTTCTTTATCTCACATCAGTTGTTAAACCAAAACAGTATTTCTTTCGTCGTTATATATCATCTATTTCGTTTTATTTAACTTTCAATGCAAATTACATTTAATTATGATTTCGGCTAAAAAAGTTCATACCATTAGAAAAGTATGAAGTCAAATTAAAATTCGAACAAAACCAAAACAGAAGTGGAAAAAATTAAAAAACAAGCGAACTTTCAGTTTGTGGTTTGGTTTAGCCAAAACCAACCAAAACCGGCCTATGCTCACTCGTATAAATTTAGATTCTTATTATTTATAAGGAATATAATTACTTAGTTAGGTTGATATTAACTCACAAAAGAATATGACTCATGCTATACCGTAATTACTTGTAATAAAAATGATAAAATGATCAAATATGATGTTTTACATAAAGCAAAAGGTTGATATATCAAACTTAGATTTTGACAAATCTTTATTTTAATTTACAAATAAAAAAATTAAATAAAATCGGAACAATGGTTTGCCTTGATTTACGAATTGTGGTGAATTTTAGTTGGGAAGATAGTATCTATACTAGTTATGGGAAAAGGAATAAAAGCAATTAACTTGAATTTAGTGATGTTAATTCACGTTGTATTTTGGAGAACATAAAATGTAAATCCCAATAATGATATATAATGATGTTGCTTTTAATTTCATTTTCCATGCTTGGTCTGATATGATGCTAAATGCTTTGTGTTTTTAATTGAAACTACCGTTTATCAAATTAAATTTATTTTATAATTCCACTGGTTCTTGAAAAGTGTCATTTCCAAGTAATTAACTCAAAACGAGTGCATCAAAATCATTCATAGTAGCTGCATAACGGCATAACCTCTGATATGTGGTACTTAATCTCTTGTATTCTTGTATCTAATAAAATTATTTAGAGCACAAGGTGATGTCCAGAGCCATAAGCTCGTTTTATAATAAAAAGTATTGTCACGTTATTTTTTTCATTATAACTCAAAACTTATAAAAAAACAACCTCCTCCATCACTCAAGTTATAAGAAAACCTCGAGCTCTTGAGCCCCACAGTTTTTTATTTTTTTCTTATTTACTGCACATTAATATAAAAACATTATATAATTTAAATAAAACAAAACATTACATTTAAACCAAATTTATACACGTTAAGACTAATCATTTAACAACTTGAATTCAAAGACTAACAAATTAAAGCTACTAAAGACTATATGTGTAAAAAACAAACAACCTAGGACCAACTACATAAATAATTGTATCAATAACGTTTAAAGTGAAAAAAGGTAAATAATATTATTGGTTTTCTTCTTCCTTTGTCGTTGGGCACCTCCAACCAAGGACGGAGGATAATAAGGGCAAGAGGAGTTGTGCCCCCCTCAAATTAAAGACCAATAGGTTTTTTTTTTTTTTTTTTTTTTTTTTTTTTTTTTTGTAGTTTTGTATATTATTTCTAAAAAAAATAGTATAAATGTATAATAATTATAAGTTTGGCCCCTTCAAAATTATTACGTAAATTTTTCGGCTTCTCCAATAATATTGTTCAAGCTCCGTCCCTGCCTCCAACAAACAGAAACATCAAACGCAAACACTTAAAGACACAAACACAAACACAAATGATAATAATAATAATAATAATAATAATAAAATACGTATAATGTGGCTGGCAATCACGGCGTGATGGGTGTGGTTCGCTCGCACCATAGGTTGATAACACGGGCTATAACGTCCTCACCGTGAGCTGTTAGTGTTCAAAACATTTAGGAGCTCAAAATGAACATGTTCTACCGTTATACGTGTTTCTACAACTAGCTACGTGATCAAGATCTTATATATCATGCGTTGCCTCGCGATCTATAACTTTAATTGTAAAAGAAGCTCAATTTAAAAGGTACATATAGCAAAGCTTTTTCTAAGTTGCCTCGCGATCTATAACTTTAATTGTAAAAGAAGCTCAATTTAAAAGGTACATATAGCAAAGCTTTTACTAAAAGGCTGTAATGTTATAAACAAAATGACTCCAAATGAGGAGAACAAAGAGTGAAAGAAAACAAAAACAAAACAACAAAAAGAGAACCAAGGGAACAACAGACCCCTAATTACTATTAACAAAAAGGTCTAAGAGATTTCGAATCCATCAATCTTTATTAGCAGCCCACGATTAGTAGCGAGCATATATCAAAGTCTGCGAGGTTCTTTGAATATACTGGAAAATATCTTCATCTTTGACGCTATGAACCGAATCCAGAGGGGCATTTATTATTTTATTTCTTCATTTCCAGATCGCCCAAAGAGTACTGGATGAAAGTTCTTATGAGAATAATTTCAGTTGTGAAGTTTCTTGCTAAACACAATTTAGGATCCGTGGTCTAAATGAGAAATTGCATGTTGAAAGCAATCTAAATTTTTTGGTCTGACTGAAATGTTAGAAGAGTTTAATCTATTTATCAAAGAGGATGTGCGTCGAATCACAAGTGATGAAATTCATGTTCATTATCTTGGGCATTTCATATAAAATGAGTTAATACAATTAGTTGCTCGTGGAATTATATTGCAACTTTTCAAAAAATAAAGCTAGCAAAGCATTTCTGTGTGATACTATTGGTTGTACCCTGATACAAGTCATCAAAAACAAATAACTTTGATATTGAGGTTATGATGTATGTAAATGTAGCATCTACATGTGTTACAGTTGAGTAATCCTTTTTAGGATTTTTGAGTGTAGATGATACAACTGGTCAAGGACTTTTTGATGTTACACATGATGAACTAAAGCCTTTAGATTTTGATATTGACGATGTGTGTGGTCAGGGCTATGACAATGGATCTAATATGAAAGGAATGTATCAGAAATATTTTGATATAAATCCCAAAGCTTTTTATACTCCATGTGGTTTTCATAGCCTTAATCTAACATTGTGTGGCATTTAGCTCTTCTGGCAAAGCTACAGACTTTTTTGAAGTCATACAACATTTTACACCGGTTAATCTCTCATTTATAATGCTAGCTCTTTGCTAGTCTTTTTTCTTTAATAAATTGCTGCCGTTCAAAAATAATAATAATAATAATAATAAAAGAAACAACGTATATACACTATTTTTGCCAAGGTTAATGTTGAAAAATAATGTTGTGTAGTGCGCAACTGTAGACTGAGTTGTTTTTTTTTTTTTTTTTTTTTTTTTTTTTTTTTTTTTTTTTTTCTTAGATTCAATACGCATCATTGTAAGTTTGCAAAAAACTAGATATGCAAAGTATTGGGCTATTGGCTCTATGTTCCTTAGAAAAGTTAAAACCCGAAGATATATGCGTCGATAGCCGCTACGTTCATTGGCCCATACCCATTATTTATTGGGACACACCATATACTCATTTTCGGCCCAATTTAGTGCCTGCTTTTTATAGTTTTGAGTTTTGACGATATTATCGGGGATATAAATATGAGAGGATATATACGGCCCAAATTTGATTGTGGGTTTGAAATCAGTTAATAAAACGGACAGAAGAAAGCTAAGTTTTACATATTTTTTCGAGCTTATAGATCTAACAAGGTATTTGAGCCTGCCGTGTTGCGGCGGATACTTTTGGCATGTGTTTAGCGAAGTAGCATCGCGAGAGAAGGACAATTTGCTTTTTTGGGATAGGCCTTTTTTTGGTGGTTTGAAACTTATTAACTGATTTGTGGTGTGTCATTGTTTCATTTTCTGTAAGCTTTTTATTGCATGTTCATCATGTCATTTATTGGGTTTGTGTTTTGTCATTAAGCTTTTGGTATTGTTCCGTTTGTGTTTTGTCATTAAGCCTTTGGTATTGTTCCTGTTGATACAAAAGTTGGGCGTACCTGGTTATGGGCTTATGCTTTCGTACCAATTCACTCCTTAGCACTTGTTACCTGCGTACTAAGAAAATAAGACAACACCGTTAGGCTTATCGAGGGATTGTCTCCCCCGATTAGACTCCGGCGTGAGAGTAAGTAATCGATTTAGGGTTCTCGTAGAGAGTTTTAGGGTTGTATATCGTACCTTTGAATGAGAGATGTCATTCCTTATATAGGGGCTGAAACCGTGTAGGTTTCTTGCTCCTTACTTTTCGCATACGTAATGCTTATCCGGGGTAAGGATATCTATTCCATGAATAGGTAATCCTTATCGCACACCCGGTTAAGTTTGGTTGGGCTTTGGGCTTCGTGAGCCCAAGCCATGTTTATTACGGGCCGTTATTCGTTATAATAGCCCACTCGTGGTGGGTTTGGGCCAAGTAATGTTTATCATTTGGGCTTGTGGCCCAAATATAGACTATACGTCATCATGTCCCCCCAGTCTAGTGTGCGTGGCCCGTAGCCGCGGATACTAGACTTAATGTTATCAGCGGTAAGCGTGACGGGAAATCAAGGAAAGTTTACCGCTCATTTTTAAGTGCAATGCACCTAGTCCTAGGTATTTCAAACGGATACCTCGAAAAATGGGGGGGGGGGGGGTGTCCACGTGGCCCTCGTGAATCGGGAAAAAGTGCATGTACCGGTTCAGTTTCAGCCATACGTTAATGTGAGTGGGATCCACGTGGAGTTAATCTAGGGTTTTTTTTACCCCTTATATAAGAGTGACCGCCCCACTTTTTACAATCACACAGTAAAACACACACTCCTCACTTATTCATCTTTCTTGAAAGCTTATTGCAAAGAAAATACTCATTTTCGTAAGTAATTTTTGTGCGTTTCACTCGTAAATTAATGAAGATGGTCGCTCAGTTAGAAGACTTTCGCTCTGCGATGTCTATTGAGGATGTTACTCAATTTTCGTCTGACTTCTTCGTGCCTTTGGATGTCCATCCAGAGGCGCCAGATGTGGACGCGTGTATAGCTGATTTCCCCGAAGGGAAAATAGGGCTTTACACGAAATTTTTTGAGTACACGAATCACCGTGTACCCATATCTATCTTCTTGAGCGATTTGCTCAATCACTATCGCCTTCACATCTCTCAGCTGCACTATATTGGTGCGGCTAAGGTGTCGAATTTTGAAGTAAACTGCCGTTTACTTGCGATAGACCCGACCGTAGACTTGTTCCGCTCCTTTTACCACACAACGTGGTCGAATGGTTGGGTTTCTTTTGCGAAGCGCCAGGGGGCGCTGCAATGTTATACTGAGAAAGTAGATGCCCTAAAAAATTGGAGGGAATACTTCTTCTGGGTTGACGATGTAGTTTTTCCCTCTGGCTATGAGTTTTATACTCAGAGTACATTGCCAAGGGATGGGCGCCTCGCACCCGGTTCCTACAGGCTTGCTGACGCGCAGACTCTAGATGCCAATCGACTGGCCATTAACCCCTATCTGGAGGAGGTTTTGGTACATGTGGGGTTGAGCCGCGCTTATTTTGGCGCTGCGGATGAGGTTCCTACTTTTCTAAGTGAGGATGGCCGGGGTGGGTGTTCATCCCTTCTACTTCAAGCTTTGTAAGTCTTTTGTGTATGTGCGCTTTTAATAACTAATCCTTTTTGCTTTCTTGGTTTATTGATGTGCGCAGAGATGGATCTATTTGCTGTGGTGAAGCTGGACAAGCCGAAGCTGGTAACTATAGGGGTGCGCCCTATGAGGGAAGGTGAGCAGCCCCTACTGGAGGCGACAGAGGGTCGTTTGACCGCCCTGCCAGAGGCGGTTCCTGAGAACACACCACCGCTCCAAGTGACGCCTGTTCAGAGCGTGGCGCCTGATGCAGAGGTAGCGCCCACTGTGGAGGTGGCGCACACTGTGGAGGTGCAATCGGGATCGTCTGACAGCATTAAAATCCTGAATCCTGAGGAGGTGCTGAGAGAGGAAGTTGCGCAGAATGTTAAGCGCAAGGGAGAGGTTGGAGGCAGTGGTACCAGAAAGAGGCGTCGACACGTCATCAGGGACGCGGAGTCGAATGCGGAAGAGACATCTACTTCTGGCGCACGGTTGAAGGTTGATGATGTTTCTCCATTTCTGTAAGTGTCTGCATTTTTATCATCCTTCTCCCCTTTTTTGTTTTATCATATTACTTGTTGTAATACTGTTTTTTGTTGTGTAGGGATGATGCTGCGAAGAATGATAGGGTCTTCGTTGATGAGGTTTCCTCTCCACAGAATGAAAACAGGGAGGGGAAGACCAAGGTTGCTGATGGTGGCGAGGCGCAGCAGCTAATGGATGAGCTGGCTGCGACCACTGCGCGCCAAGCTGAGCTGGTGGCTCAGCTAAAAGGGAAGTATGTTAGGGAGAGCAGTGCTCTTGCCCAAAAGGAGGAGGAGTTGGTGACACTCCGTGCGTAGCCTCGAGGGCGTATGCTGAAAAGATTGTTGGAGATAAGGTGAGCATGCTAGCCGACCTTAGGTATGCGAGGGCTAAGCTTGAGCAAATAAAGGCTAAAGCGACCTGGTCGGTGGCATATCTTGATGAGAAGAGGGCTGATCATCGTGCCAGCGTCCAGGAGTTTCAGGAGCGCGTGGAGAAGGCGATTGCATTGCAAGAGGAGAAGCTGCGCGCCCTCAGTATAGAGTATGACGAGGAGTTGTATCCACACTTGATGTCCACTATTGCTGAGCGCAGGTATTTTTGTTTACTTGTCTTCATAATAACTTTATCGCCGTGCTTTTTACTTACACAAATTGTCTTTGTGAATGCAGGTGGTTGATTAGCCATGGGCTGCGCCTGGCAGCCCTGAGCACACTAGAGTCCGCAGAGGTAGTGGACGCTTTTGGAAAGGTGGTACATTGCGCGATTGCGCGTGGTCGATCGCAGGCCATGGAGGATCTTCATGAGGCCAAGCTGCTGGAGAAGGACTTGGCGGAAGTCCCTGGGTACAGCCCTACAGCTTATGATGAGCTGCTGCAAGCAATGGCGGGGCTGAAGGTTCTTGAGTTGCCGCACATTGGGAGGCTGGAGCGCGATCAAGATGATCCCATAGATGTGCTGATGGCAGGGTTGACATTGCAGCGCCATCTTGGGGATAGTGCGGAGGAGGAATCAGATTACTATCTGAAACCTGATGTTTCACAGCTTCAAGTTCCCGTGTTCGCGCGTCCTCGCGATATTCTCAAACCCTTTGCTATTGAGAGGGAGATTCCCTTGAAAGAGGTGCTAGAGCGACATGAGCAGAGGGTTGCTGTGAAGAAGGGTATCAAGGGCAAGGCCGTGATGTGTGGCTTTGGCGCTGCACACCTCCCTAGGTCAGATGGTGTGCCTGTAAGTGTTCCAACCGTGTCTATGCAGGATGCCATAACTTTGAGTAAGCTTAAGGAAGCGGGGAGTTCCGCCGCTCCGGAGGAGAGTCCTGAGCATCGCCATAGTATATAGGCTTTTTGTATATTTATGTATCTTTCCTTGTAATTTTTATTAATAAATGTGGAATAAGATACATTTTTGTTTTAAGTTCGTGACTTAAATATACTTGCATTGTTTGCTAAGTTTGATTTTTTAACTAAGTCTTTTAAGTGCGTGACTTTGAAGAATTATACTTGCATTGTTTGCGAAGTTTTATTATTTGACCAAGTATCTTGGCTCGTTATATTGCTAAGCTCGTACGGTGTACTTGGTATATGCGCATCCGTCGTGGGGTGCGCACGCGAGACTTACCTCGACGTCTCGAGAGTAAGGCGCTTAGCAAGGATGCGTGATCCAATGTTGATGGGTTTGCAACCCTCTTATTCAACGAGTAAATTAGTAGGTTAACTTATCCTTTATGCCTTCGTGGGTCTTTAAGTGGTGCATGCACGCCATGTAGGCAGAAATATAAGATAAACAATATTGACATATATGCAATAAAGTAAAATGCGCTATGGAGTTAGCTAGAAACCATAACATTTTATTAATATTTGCAAGTTATTTGAAAAAATAGAAAATATAATTCCTAGAAAAGAAAAGAAAGACAAACACTTATTGGGCACCTCGTAGGATGCAAGGGTGTTTGTGTAAGGGCCGTAGCCTAAAAGTAACATTTTTTGAGATTGCAGATGTTCCAAGTGCGCGCTAGGTCGTGACCTTCCATATCGCGCAGTCTGTATGCGCCGTTGCCGAGCGCGTCTGTGACCTCGTAAGGTCCCTCCCATTTAGGTCCGAGCTTGCCTGTGTTTTCTGCGTGGCTCGCGTCGTTGGCGCGGTAAACAAAGTCTCCTGGTCTGAATGAAGTGTGTTTGACTTTTGCATCATAATACTTCTTCATTTTTGCCTTAGTCTTTGCTTCGCGTATAGCTGCGCGTTCGCGTCTTTCTTCCAGTATGTCTAAGTCTATGCGCCGTTCCTCGTCATTTGTCGTGACGTTGACCTCTGCTGTGCGTATAGTTGGCATTCCTATCTCGGCTGGTATGACGGCTTCTGTTCCATAGACTAGGGAAAATGGCGTGTCGCCCGTACTGGTTTTGATTGTTGTGCGATGCGCCCACAAGACATGCGAGAGCTCATCTACCCACCTTCCTTTGTGTCTGTCAAGGCGCGCTTTTATTCCTTCGCCTAGACTGCGATTTGCGCGCTCAACTAGGCCATTGGTTTGTGGGTGTTTGACTGAAGCAAAGTGTTGTGTGATGTTCAATTGTGCGCACCAATCTTTGAATGGGTTATCACAGAATTATTTTCCGTTGTCTGATATGATCGCGCCCGATAGTCCGAAGCGACAGACAATGTTGTCCCAAACAAAGCGTTTGACTTGGTTTCCCGTAATGTTCACCACCGCTTTTGCTTCGATCCACTTTGTAAAGTAGTCTATGGCTACGATGAGGAATTTTACTCATCCAGCTGCGACAGGGAAAGGTCCTACGATGTCAATACCCCATTTGTAAAATGGCCATGGTGAGGTAATTGGTGTTAGCTCTTGTTGTGGTCGGCGCGGAATTGGCCTATGTACTTGGCAATTGCTGCATTTTCTTATCAGATCGCGTGCATCGCGATGCATTGTTGGCCAATAGTATCCGGACCTTAGAGCGCTTGCCACCACGGATCGTGGCCCTGAGTGCATACTACATGATCCAGCGTGGATTTCGCGGAGGACGTAGTCTGCTTGAAGGGGTCCGACACATCTGAGCCATGGCTGTAGAAAAGACCGTCGATAGAGTACATTGTCGCGTAGTTCAAATCATTGCGCTGCGCGCCGTATTCTTCGGGCGTCTTTATGATCTTGGGGTAGGACTCCCTTGCTAATAAATTCGATGATAGGTGTCATCCATGTAGGATCTTGTTCCTCTATCACCGTTGATATCTCCCTCTCCAAGATTGACTAGTTTTTTATTGTTTCCACCAATACCTGTTTTGAGAGGTGTGCGAAGCTTGTGGATGCGATCTTGCTGAGTGCGTCCGCCTTCTTGTTATCTCCTCTAGGCACCTGTTTTATTGTGAACCTATCAAAGTTTTTGATCAAAGATTTTGTCTTTTCCAGGTATTGGGTCATGTGTTCATCCTTGGCCTCATATTCACCTAGCACGTGGTTAGCGACCAGTCGCGAGTCTACGTTTGCTTCTACGTTGCGAACACCCATTTGAATTGCAATGCGTAGTCCAGCTAGTAGGGCTTCGTATTCTGCCTCATTGTTTGTGGCTGTGAATTCAAAGCGTAGCGCATAGGTGAATTCCATACCTTCTGGATTTGTAAGAATAAGGCCTGCGCCTGATCCTTCTACACATGAAGATCCATCTGTGAACAGAATCCAGGGTTCCTGTAAATCTGTTTTGGCTGTAGATGTCGGGCTGTCGCTGTCTGGCTTCTCCACGATAAAATCGGCTAGGACTTGTCCTTTGATTGCAGTGCGCGGTCTGTATGAGATGTTATACTCATTTAGCAGTACACTCCATTTTTGTAAGCGTCCGGATGCGTCAGGCTTAGAGATAACTTGTTTAATTGGCTGGTCAGTGATTACAACTATTGGATACGCTTGAAAGTATCTGCGCAACCTTTTGGCTGCGAACACTAGAGCCAAGACCAGCTTTTCCATAGCGCTGTAGTTAGTCTCTGTTTTCTTTAGGGCTTTGCTTACGAAATATATGGGTGTCTGGACGGAGTTTCTGTCTGTCAATAATACGGCGCTGACTGCTCCATGGGTTGCCGATAAGTACATGATTAGTTCTTCCCCTGGTCGCGGTGCGACGAGTTTGGGAAGAGATGCCAGATGGTTTTTAAGTTGTTGGAAAGCTTCCTCCGCTTCGATTGTCCAGCGAAAGTCTCCCTTTTTTGTACACTTCGTGAGTGTTTTAAAGAGGGGAAGAGATTTGTCTGCTGACTTAGATAAGAAACGGTTTAGCCCTGCTAACTTTCCATTCAATGATTGGACTTCTTTGAGTGTGCGCGGTGAGGGGAGATCAATAACGGCCTTTGTTTTTTCTGGGCAAGGCTTGATTCCATCGGGTTCTATCAGATATCCAAGGAACATCCCTTCAGTCGCGCCAAAGGTGCACTTTTTTGGATTTAACTTCATGTTGATCCGCCCCAACGTTCGGAATGTTTCCTCGATGTCGTGCACCAATTCGTCCTCTGTATGGCTTTTGATGACAAGGTCGTCAACATAGACTTCCAAGTTGCGGCCTACTTGTTTTTCGAAGGCTGTGTCCACCAGTCGTTGGTATGTCGCGCCTGCGTTCTTCAGGCCAAAAGGCATTTTTGTGTAGCAGTATACTCCTTGACTGGTGTGGAAAGCTGTTTTTTCTTCATCTTCCACTGCCATCTGGATCTGATGATACCCTTTATATGCATCTAGGAAGCATTTGAAGGGGTATCCGCACAATGACTCGACCTTCCAGTCTATCTCTGGCAGTGGATAGCAGTCCTGCGGACATGCTTTGTTGAGGTCCGTGAAGTCCACGCACATCCTCCAACTGCCATCGCTCTTCTTTACCATAACTGGGTTAGAAAGCCAGTCGTGATAGTATACTTCGCGCATGATGCCTGCGTCTACGAGCTTATGTACTTCTTCCAGAATAGCCTTTGCACGATCTGGGGCCTGGCCGCGCTTCTTTTGTCGTATTGGAGGGTATCCTTGTCGGATTTGTAGCTTATGTTCTGTAATAGAGCGCGGTACTCCCGTCATATGCTTTGGTTCCCATGCAAAGATGTCTAGGTTCTTTTGCAAGAGTGCGCATACAGCTGCTTTACCTTTGTCAGATAAAGATCCTCCAATCGAAACTTGTTGCTCCGGATATTCTGGGTGAATAGCGACTTTTAAATTTGGCGTTTTTTCCGTGCGCTGTTCTGGAATAGTCTCTACTTCAGTTGTTACTGCGATGCATTCTCTTGGTGGTACTGTTGTGTTATAGAGAGTGACAACTCCTCCTTCCACTGGGAATTTAAGCATTCCGTGCGCTGTGGATGGTACCGCGCGCATGGATGATATTCCCGGTCTTCCAATGATACCATTGTATGGTGAAGGAGACTTTATTACCATAAAGTTTATCCATGTTGCGGTTGAGTGTTGTTCATTTCCTACGACCACCAACAGGCGTAACTGCCCCATGGGCCAAATCTTTTCTCCTGTGAATCCTGTTAATGACATTGTGGCTGGTATCAACTGACTTTGGATTTCAGGTCGCAGTTTTTTGAAACAGTGATCGTTCAGGATGTCTGCTGATGCTCCTCCATCAATGTACATGCGGTGGATGTCATGTCCTCCTGTATGTATTTCAATGGTTAGAGGCTCCACGACTGCGTTGTCCGCAGCTATAGTAGGGAAGGATATCTTTTTTTCTGGAGAGAATTTTTGGCTGACTTTTTGTTTTATCCTGCGTTGCCATGATTGTATCATGTATATAGTGTCAGCTTTTTCCTTTGGGGGTTCTTTCTTACCCCCGTTTCTCTGTTTATCTTTTCCCTCCTTGATGTTCTTTACGAGGTGGTCCATCCTCCCTTCTCTAACTAGCTGTTCAATTAGTTGTTTTAGTTGGACGCACTCGTTAGTTGTATGGCCTTTTTGGCCGTGGTACTCGCAGTATCCACTACCTAGGCGCTTTTCTTCTGCAGTGCGCATTGGTGGTGGTTTTGGGAAGTTCGCACCTTCTGTTACAAATATTTCTCTCGGAGTCTTAGTGAGAGGAGTATATTTGTCGTTGTCTCTTCCACTGCGATAATTCCTGCTGCGGTTGGTATTCTGATCGTCGGATTGTCTCAGCGGCTGTTCTTGTTGCCTATAGCTTGAATAACCTTTTTTGCTATCCGCAGCAGCTGCTTCTCCTTGTATAAAGGATCTAGTGCGCTTTGTTAACTCGTCAAAGGTTTGTGGAACTTTGTCATTCAGCTTGCGGATGAGTTCTGGGTTATTGATCCCATTCATGAACCCTGAAATTTTTAGGATTTCGGGACATGCTTTGACTTATATGCACTCATCTTTAAAACGTTCCATAAAAGCGCTGGTTGATTCCCCTTGACGCTGTTTCACTCTTGCTAGTTCCACAGGGTTTTTAGCGCACTTCTTTCGCTGGGTGAAGTTGAGGCGGAATGCTTTCCGTAGTTCCTCAAATCCACCAATGCTCCTACGTGGGAGTTTGCTAAACCATGTGCGCGCGTTTCCTACTAACGTGGAATTAAACATGTGACACCACACAGGCTGTGGCCAATTTTCGATGGTTGCGGCTGATTCGAAAATTTTTAGGTGATCATCAGGATCACCTGTTCCATCATATGTTTTCACGTTAGCGGGCATGCGCCTGCGTTTGCGGTCTGAGTAATCGCTGATGCGCCGTGTAAACGCATCAATTTTCTGGCGTCGCCATGGGAGAGACATATCTTCATTCTCTTCCTCGCGACGTCTTCCTCTTGACTTCCAGTGTCCTGTTTCTTTATCCTCGTTGTCCGAGGAGTCGCTGGAAGAAGGGTAGTCTCTTTTTCGGCGCTTGCGCCGGCTTCTTTCAGAAGAAGAGCTTGAGGGATCTCTGCTTGGGGATCTTCTTCTCCCCAACCTGTCTTGAATCCTCCTACTCCCAGGTTTGGAAGATCCTTGGCTTGGCGAATGTTGAGGCCCTAATCGACCTTGTATTCCCCGACTGCCAAGTCTGGAGTGGACATTGGTGCGCCTCTCGCTGTCTCCTGAGTATTGTGAATCAGATACCGTACCCAATCTATCATGGATAGTGGTACATTCTGCGCGTCTTCCTCGTGGGTGACGCGATGGTGATGGTTCGCGTTGAGGACCAAAATTGAGTCGGGCTTGTAGACCCGCGCTTGCTCTTCTTGTTGCTTCTTCTTGCATGAGGGCGGTTAGGGTTTCATAATTTTGGGATACAAAGTTTCCCAAAGTTAGATCAGGTGCGTCCTCAGTTGTTGCAAGAATTTCTGCCTCAGTGTTTGGCGCCCTGTTTCGTTCAGGCGCGCCTGGCGGCACAGTGTTGTTCACTGCGGGTGTAGCCTGATGAGGAGTGGTGAAGAGGGTGCGTTGGAGTTCCTCAACGCTTGGGACCACTGGTGTGACTTGAGTAGTTCTTATAGGTAGTTCTACTGCTAGACGAGGTGGGGTTGTTCCTGCCTCGTGGTGACCAGGTGTGCTGGTTGTCCCAGCGACTTGTCTGGAGGTTGGATCTTGTTGATTCTTCCTCTGATGGTCACGTTTTTCTGACTGCGGAGTCCGCTGGCTCGAATTCTTATGTTTCGTCATTCTAGTTCTTAGTAGGGTCCCACGGATGGCGCCACTTGTTGATACAAAAGTTGGGCGTACCTGGTTATGGGCTTATGCTCTCGTACCAATTCACTCCTTAGCACTTGTTACCTGCGTACTAAGAAAATAAGACAACACCGTTAGGCTTATCGAGGGATTGTCTCCCCCGATTAGACTCCGGCGTGAGAGTAAGTAATCGATTTAGGGTTCTCGTAGAGAGTTTTAGGGTTGTATATCGTACCTTTGAATGAGAGATGTCATTCCTTATATAGGGGCTGAAACCGTGTAGGTTTCTTGCTCCTTACTTTTCGCATACGTAATGCTTATCCGGGGTAAGGATATCTATTCCATGAATAGGTAATCCTTATCGCACACCCGGTTAAGTTTGGTTGGGCTTTGGGCTTCGTGAGCCCAAACCATGTTTATTACGGGCCGTTATTTGTTATAATAGCCCACTCGTGGTGGGTTTGGGCCAAATAATGTTTATCATTTGGGCTTGTGGCCCAAATATAGACTATACGTCATCAGTTCCATATTGGGCCTCTGCTGCACCAACAATGGCAACAAACGGGCTGAACAACAAAGTCAAAAAGGAAATACTTTGTAATTTTTTATTAAAGAAATCGTTTGCGTAAAATTTGGGCGAATATTCCCGTGTGTTATAATATATATAGTTAATGAGCCCGCGAAAACTAGTTTTACACGTGGTTTAACACCAAAAGCATTGGGCCTATTCGCCAAAAAAATGTCTTCATGCCTAGTAGTGGTTTCCTCTACATTCGATGATTTCGATCCCGTATAAAAGATCCTATTCTTCCAAACCTAAATGTTCCATATGAGAGACAAACAAAGATGAAAAACCTTAACAATCCATTTATCTTTAATGAAGCCATACAAGATACAACCTACTAAGAAGAAGCGAAGCAATCCGTCAACATTGATTTAGCCTTGAATTTAAAGTCACATAATATTAAAAATTTAACAGATGTTTACGTTTATTTGTAAATCTGAAAACAAATAAACATGTTATATTGACCATTACATTCAAAGGTTCACTCCAACAACACTCTATGCTATACTACACTATGATCCATGCTTTGATGTTCTCCACTTCTTTTACAATATGGCAAGTCATTCTAAACTACTTTGGGAGGTGGCTTGTTCAATGGATTAGTCACAAGTCAAGCCATGTGAACTAGTCACGACAATCACTTTTTTTTATAAAACACATGTTAACAACAATGGTAAATATGAAGAAAAAAAACTCAAAAAGATAACCAGTGCAATTCATTTGTCATATACAAATTAGTTGTGCAACCATTTTCTTATCTTTAATTTGAAAACTTATGTAAGAAAAATGGTTATCGTCCTAAAATTTTAGCCAAAAAAATCTTCCTAAAACCATATGATAATGACATGTGGATTTCATTTATTCTCTCTCCTTCTCTTTTTTTTTGATCTTGTTAGGTGTAATAATCATGTTGTTAGAAAGATGTTAAAAAGGATGCGTTAGGACTTAAGAGCCCATATCGCTCTTTATGTAGATAACTTTATTCAAGATCTTAGGGTGTGTTTGGTAGGGAGAAATAAAGGTGGAGAAATGGAAATGGACAAAATTCTCGTGTTTGGTACGCTTGGAAAATAAAAAAGCGGAGAAATCAATTTTCTCAAGAATTCCACTCACACACAAAACCAATTCTCTATTTCCCTCACCTTTTGGAGTGGAAATCCCATTTCTCTACATTATGCTACAAAATAAATCACGTAGACAAGTTTTTTTTAGGGGTGAGCATGGGGCGGGGTGGGGCGGTTTTATGGTAAAACCAAAAACCGAACCGTATATTTCGGTTTTTGTAAACTAAAACCGTTTGGTTTCGGTTTTTTCGGTTTCGGTTTTTCGGTTTTTGACATTGAATCGGTTCGGTTTCGGTTTTTATTCGGTTTTTCTTACTTGAAAACAAGCAAGTTTTAATCTTATATAAAGTTTACAATTTCAAGTTTCAAGCAAAAATATTTAAACAAATGTCAACAATTACATATTATCCGACATCCAAAGCTTCGAAAAAACGTACAAAAGAACCAAACATTTTATAAAATATAAAATGCTGGTCTTTGCGGCTTTACACTTTTCATTCGCAAAAACATTCAAAGAACATTATTGTTCGAAATGTAATATTTATAAATATAACAAATTTGAATGTATAGATAATAAACAACACTATTTTTTAATAGATAAGGATGTTTATTCAAATCTTTAAAATTAAATTGCAAATTTCTTATATAGATAAAATTGTATAAAACATATATAGAGGTGGGGCGGGGCGGTTTTTTCGGTTCGGCTTTTCTTATGAAACCAAAAACCACCCCAAACATTCGGTTTTTATAAAATTCAAAACCACCACCATCGGTTTGTCAAATGGGGCGGTTTTTTTGGTTCGGCCTTTTCGGTTTTTTCGGTTTCGATTCGGTTTTTCGGTTTTTGTGCTCACCCCTAGTTTTTTTTTCATACAAAATAAATAGGTTTTTTAAAAATATTAATAATTTTTTTATAAAAAATAATTAAAAAAAATATATTTTTTTTTAAATAATTTTTTTAGAATTGTTATTTAGAAAAAAAAATTTTAAATAATTTTTATAAAAAATAAATTAATTTTTTTTAAATAAATTTTTAGAAAAATAAGTTTTTTTAAAATAAATTAAAAAAATATTTTTTTTTAAATATATTTTTTTAGAATTGTTATTTAGAAAAAATAAAATTTTTAAATAATTTTTATAAAAAAATAAATTACTTTTTTTTTAAAATATTTTTTTAAAAAAATAAGTTTTTTAAAAAAATAAAATTTAAAAAAAATTAATTAAAAAAAAATATATAACTTATAAAAAAATATATTTTTTTTTTAAATATATTTTTTAGAATTGTTATTTAGAAAAAATAATTTTTTTAAAAAAATCAACAAATATTTTTTTTTTTTTTCATTTCTCGGGTCAAGTCTCTGTTGTTACCAAACATTAGAATTGAACAGAATTCTCTACTGATTTCTATTCTCTGAATTTATATTCTCTGCTTCATTTCTATTCTCTGAAATTCTCTCTACCAAACGTGCCCTTATTGTTAAGCATTGAATTTCCCGTACTATATAAGTTACACTTACATCATGAAACCCAAAATCTTAATGGACCATAAACTTAATGACGGGCTTGAGCGTTTGGTTTGTGGAAGGGTTATGATTAAAATTTGGATTTGGTATAGTTTGAATAAAGAGTAGGAGTGGAAGGGTTAGGATTAAAATTTGGATTTGGTATAGTTTGAATAAAGAGTAGGAGAGAGAAAAATAAAATTATATAATTAATGTATTGATTTTATATAATAAAAATATAATTAAAATAAGTATGTAAAATTAAATACATAATAGAGAAAGATGAAAAAGAGCTTAAAAATAAAATGATACCTAACATTTTTGTGAAAAATTGATCTATTGGTGTCAAAATTAAATCCAATTCCTAATTCATAAAACAAACAATTATATTTATCTTTGAATCAGTTCCTATTATCAAAACCCCTCAAACAAACGAACCCTAACTATATCATTTAATACACCCTCACAATCCTAGCGATAAAATCACGAAACCCCAAGCTAAAAAAACAAAACAAAAACATCTTAAAGCAGTAACTAAATTTTTGATGATGACATCTGACAATAGATATAAATTTTCAAGCAAAATCAAAAGCATAAATAAGCGACTAAAACATTAAAGCAATATTAATTTGTTATTAAAGAATTCTGACAACAAGCGGTAGAAAAAACAAAACAAAGAAGTAGCAAATCATATAAACATTTTTTTTTCTTGGAAGCAGTTGTGGCGGCACGTGCTGGCGCGTCGGGCATTCGTTGATGGTGGTATTTGTTTTGTGCAGATTTGAAAAACGAAGAGAATGACGCTAACTGTGGCAGTTAACTCTAAACGATTTGAAAGTTATTATCAAATCAGTACGCGTGTGATATTTTTGTCGAAAATTACGTAGTTTTTTAAAGAAGCGATAAATGACTGCTAGAATAACGGGATGACATAGAAGCAATGGATTATAAAGACGGACTAAGTTAAAAGGTCATATTCGCTCACAATACTATGTCATACACTAAATTTCTCGTACCATATAGTTACAGTTTCCCTTATAAAACACTTAATTCTAAAGACCGCTGGCCACCAACTATATCATCTGCTAATACTTGTAGCACACAATGAAAAGAACATAAAATTTTATTACCGAAGTCGATCTATGTATAAAATACAAAATAAACCTATTGCACAAGTGCTTTTCACCGTCAGCCAGCGTCATAACCGCGGTTTCCCACGTCCACAAATTGAATTCTGCAGATGTAACGCATGTGGAATTGTGTGGATCGAATATTGACCTCCTGGGCAACAACAATAAAATACTACCTCTCTTTTCATAACCAACTTAACTTTGTGTTTAAAATATACCGAATATGTTTTATAAGATAAATATTTTTGAAAAGGAAATGCTTAGAAGGTGGAGCTTATACTTAAAGCTTATTGAAGTACTATAAAACAATATTATCTAGTCATATATTTTTAACTACCTCAAGACTATGTTTCTCTAAAAAAAAATTGTCACGCATACTTTTACAAAGACGCTATGATAATTTCGAATTGTGCATTTTAAAAGCTGTCAACACATTTAAGATGTTATATTTATCATTAGTATGTTAATTTGTTTTGATTGTTAAGATTAACAGTAACTTAAAGTTCAATTACTTTGAAAAAAGAAAAGACATCTTTACAATGTACTGTTAGTATTCTTTAAAAAAGGGACATGAATCAGCAAACGCGTTAAAGAGCAACAACAATTGTGTACATTCATGAATATGATTCTAAAGGAAGGATTGAGCTGCTGAGTAGAATAACTTTATAAGGTTATAATTCGCTATCGTTTTATAAGGTATCTTTTTGGTTTTTATGTGGTTTTGGTAGTAAAATGATATTTTTTTTTGAAGGTGGCTTAAAAAAGGGGGGACATTGACAAAGTTAATAAGAGTATAGAAAGTGTGTGTTAAATCATACTACATCCGTTCTAATATTATTGTCTCATATTCTTTTTTTGGGTTGTTTTAAAAAGATTGTATGCAACTAAAAATAAAAGTTGAAATTATTTTCATATTACTCCTAATCAAAATTATTATTTACAAAACTAAATGAAAACACTAATTAATTGTCAAAGGGTAAAACTGTCATTGAAGAATTCAAATCAGTAATAAATACAATCTTTTTAAATTGTGTATTTTTTGTCGATAATAATAATTTTAAGAATTATTTTAAAACGGATTTAGTAATTAACTATATCTAGAAATAATAAATTTATTAGTTTATGAATAAGAGTCCATCTGTTATCCTACTTTAAGATTGAAGGAATATATTTAAAAGTTTAAAATTACATTTGGTTAGTATTCATGAGTTTTCAAATAGTAACTCTTACTTTTGGGGTTTGAGAAATTCTAACCCATCCTCTACTTTACATAAAATCCGTAGACCCTTTTTCAGTTCTCTTATATACTTTTCTTGTTTTATTTTTTAAATAAAGTATCGAGTTTTTAATTTATTTTAAAATTTATATAAAAAATATATTTTCTTTTTCTTAAACTTAACATCAAATCCAAAATTCAAATCTAACACACTTAGGGCACGTTTGGTAGAGAGAATTTCAGAGAATAAAAATGAAGCAGAGAATATAAATTTAGATAATAGAAATCAGTAAAGAATTTTATTAAATTCTATTGTTTGGTAACAACAGAGACTTGTCCCCAGAAATGAAAAAAAAAAAAAATCTTTGTTGATTTTTTAAAAAAAAAAATTATTTTTTCTAAATAACAATTCTAAAAAAAATATATTCAAACAAAATATTTTTTTATAAATTATATTTTTTTTAATTTATTTTAAGAAAAAACCTTATTTTTTAAAAAATTTATTTAAAAATTTAATTAATTTTTTTATAAAAATTATTTAAAAAAATTTATTTTTTCTAAATAACAATTCTAAAAAATATATTTAAAAAAATATTTTTTTTAATTTATTTAAAAAAAATTATTTTTTTCAATATTTGTTTAAAAAAATTAATTTTTATAAAAATTAATTTTTCTAAATAACAATTCTAAAAAAAATATTTTCAAAAAAAATATTTTCTTTTAAATTATTTTTAAAAGAAAAATATTTTAAAAAAACCTATTTATTTTGTAAAAAAAAATAAAAAATAAAAAAAAAATCCCTCAATTCTCTACCAAAATTATGGAAATGAGAGTAACCAAATTACACTACCCAATTCGCTCCAACACTCCACTAATTTCTCTTTAATTCTTCACTTTTTTTAATTATCTCTACCAAACAAGAGAATTTGATCAAATTCCATTACTCTTATTTCTTTTCTCTCTACCAAACGCACCCTTAAAACCAAACGCACCCTAAAAAATGGGTTTTCTAACTTGTGTCCTAAGGATACAAGTTAAGCACGTCATAAGTACACAATGACCCACGAAAAAGTACATAAGAATTTACATAAAAGTACATACAGGTGTACTTTTATGTGTGTCTTTATGTACTTTTGATGTACATATGATGTGCTTAACTTGTGCTTTTAAGGCACAAGCTTGAAAAACATTAAAAGAATAATATTTTTTCATTTTTAAGAGTTTTAACCAAAATCATTTTTTTTTCTTTTTTATAACAAATTTTGTTTATCAACCACATGCTAAACAATTTATATACATAAAAAATACATCAATAGAAAAGTCTTTAAAATCCAATTTAAATAAGCAAAATATTGTAATATTTTTTAAAAAAATCTCTAAGGTTTGAGAAACTTGCGATTTTCGGTTTATTTCCGTATAAAAACTTGAAACTTTGAAATGTTGCCGCAACGCGCAATATTTCCAATGAAAAAACAATAAAAACCGGAATAACAAGTTTGAACTAATACAAGTTTTCATCACTTAAAAGTGCACGATGACATATCTTACCAACACTGTAACACGCAAGTTCTATACTAGTAACGATACAAATCCTGTCAACCAAATTTCTTTCAAAAATATTGTTGACAACGCATATGTGCTATCCCCCCACCCCATTACAAGACCAAATTATATATTCCCACCAAAGCATGATTTTTGGTCAGTTTACATCCCCAACCCATCCATCCCCTCCTTTCATTCAAATATTTCCTTTTTTATTTTCTTCTTTATTTAAGTGGAAAGTTACCATTAAATTTAGAAAGTTATTGTATAAGTTTCTTGGTTCAAGACAATCAATGCATATGCACAAAGGTTTTTAAAGCTCTCTTTTTTTTATGGTTTCCAACTATTTTTCCAGCATGTGAACTTTGGTTAAAAGAGTCATATCTCTTGGCTCTTCTGAATCTTTTTTTTTGTGAAGATTCTCATAAGTAACGGGCTTTCCTCATATTTGAAGAAAAACTCAATCTTTATATAGTTTTGATGTGAATTTCTTGAAGGGTAAATATGTCATCTTTAAGTGGTCTAGAGATTGGTTTATGTTTTCTCTTTGGAGGTGTCATCCTTGTTTTCTCTGCTGAGCTCTGCTATCTTCTATGGTGGAAAAAGAAGTTTTCCAAATGTGAAGAAGATATAGAGAACAAACGCTTTCCATCTTCTTCCAATATAACCCCTACTATCCACACTTCTTACACTTCATGTTGGAAAACCTCAAAATCCCTTAGAACTCAAGAAATGGACATGCAAACCCATGTCAAACAACAGGAATCAGAATCAGACATGGGTTTGGAAAAAGATTTGGTTTCAAAGAGCTTAAGTGATGAAAGCTTGGATCTTGAGCTCATGAGGCTACATAACTTAAGTGGGCCACCTAGGTTTCTTTTCACAATCAATGAAGAAACAAAAGAAGATTTGGAATCTGAGAGGAGCAAAAGAGGGTCGAGAACTATGAGTGACATACTTGACACTTTAGATACACCATTTTTGTCACCACTTGCTTCACCAGCATTGAAGGTCCCACAACATCCAAATTTAGAAGCCTATTATAATCATGGTTTGAATCCTTTGTATGAATCTAGTGAACTTGGTATGAACAAGATTAGATCTTCACCACCACCAACATTCAAGTTCTTAAGAGATGCAGAGGAAAAGCTTCTGAGAAGATTAATGCAAATGGAGCTTGAAAAGAGGGCAAGTTCAAAGAAAATGGATCAAGATTCATTAGATAAAGCAGAGGAAAAAGATGGTGCTTTTGTTAAATTGATTGTAAGTAAGGGCAATAGTGAAAATGGGTATCATCAAGTTTCAATGCATTCAAAGGTTAAACCATTGGATTGTTCACCATCAACAACAATGGCTCCAATTGCTAAGTAATGGTAATTGGTGGATCATGGTTTCTTATTCATGTTCTATTCTTGGTTTTTTTTTTCCTTTTCTGATTTACTATCTTTTTTTTACTAGAAGAAAAGAATATAGGTTTTGTGTTATTTAACAGATTATAGGGGTGTATACTATAGTTTACTTCAATATGTGATTTGGCCATGGGCATAACATGTGCAATGATACAGACATGATTCTCTAAGAAATAATTGCAATTGCCATTATGAAGCTTGAGGTTTTAGTTTAAGAAATTTGCTACATCCACAAAAAACTCCCACAAAAAACTCCCACTCGCTGACATGTCAGCGGGTGATTGGTTTTTTGTGGGTTCCACATCCCACTAAAAACCAATCACCCGCTGACACGTCAGCGAGTGGGAGTTTTTTGTGGGATTTTTATGTGGATGTAGCATCCCTCTTAGTTTAATTACTACTGTAGTACACAAGTACCATGTTTGGCGCACTTCAAACTTCATTTTATCGGCATTGACCATTATTATGATTGGCGAAATAAGCCGGAGTCGGGGAAGCTAGAGCTGCGGCTAAGGCAAGAGCTTATATTATAAAAATACATCAAAATATAAAATCACATAAAATTACATCAAATTAAATTCAGATATATTTTTAGCTTTTGCTTGATAATTCATTATATTTTGAAAGGTATTTAAGTACTACATCCGTCTCACATTAAGTTTCCACTATCACCAACTTTGACTTTAAATATATTTATGTGTGTTATATAATACTTAATGAAAATTATACAAATGAAAACATATTTAAAAATTTAATCCATCCATTTATATATTGCATCAATTATTATATAACACGAACAAAAATATTTAAAGTCACAGTTGAAGAAAAAAAAACTTAAAAAAGTCATAGTGTACACTTAATGTGAGACGGAGGGAGTAATTGACTAACTATAAACTCACATAAACCCGTTTCATTTACTTAGGCTTATGGAGGCTTATTGCTTATAAAGCTTTTAAGCTTCTATAAACATATGTGACAATCAGTCTTATTTTATAAAATAGCTTATTTTTAAAGCTCAAGCCCCTGTAAGCCTTTACATGCATCGTCCCAAACACGGCCTAGATCTTACTCACCTAACCCACTTGTGAACGTTATAGTTGATTTTAACAAGTGTAAACCAACCAAACCATACTGAAAATGAGCTACGAGACCGAAAGTTATTTCAAATTGGTTTACATTTGTTGTCTAACATTGATCATTAATGCAATAAGCCGATGACCAAACAATACCTTGGACTCTTGGAGACTTGGAGTAAAATAAATAGACTCGTTATTTTCCAACTACTATGAAAGAAATTACAAGCATATCTACACTTTTTGGGTCGCAACTATCATAACCTCGTGCACGTTTTTGTGTGTCAATTTATTTTTCTTCAAGGACCTAGCACTAGGTGATGAGCAATGTCTCAATGAACTTTAGCTAGAAGTTTGGACAATTGTTTATCGACTTCAAACTCGTGTTTTGCTTTCTTTGGCTTCCTGGCTTAATCGCGAGTATGAGCTTTTTATAAATAGATAGTAGACCACTTGATTATTCTTACTCATATATTATTCCGTTAGTTATATGATCCAAAGGCTAAACGAAATGGACGAATACAAACAGAACCTTGTTTATGTTCGTGCGTTTAATTTTAACTGAGAAAATGAACAGGAACGAACGGTTAAACGGGTGATTGTTCTTATTCATGTTGGTCAATTAAGAAATGAGGTTGTTTGTGTTCGTTTATATCCGTTCATTTAGAGATTAACGAACGTAAATGAACACATAAATGAAAATATGAAAACAAACAAACATATATACAAAATATTGTGTTTTGATGTGTGTTTATTTGGTTAGGTATACCGTTTTATTAAGCATACAATAAAAAATATATACAATATACGAACTTAAACAATAAATGAACATAAACAAACATTAACGAAATTATGATCGGACGTTCATGAAAATAAATGAACGAACGACACTTTTGTTCATATTCGTTCATTTAGCTAAACGGATATAAAATCTTATTCATGTTCGTTTATTAAATAAATAAAGTCACATAAACAAACATTTTACCACATGATTTATGAAATGTTTATTCAACCTCCATTTTATATACAACCCTGAATTGATTCGTTTAAGCTATTCACTAGTTATGTACGAGTTATCGTATTATTATTAGGGGAGGTCATCACTGCTGTGTGCAGTAGATAACTTTTCTGCAGTGGGTACAATAATTTTTTCAACATTTACATTTAATCCTTCAAGATTTTGAATTGTACATAATATACCCTTGGCTATAATGCACACAGCAGATAAGAACCCTGCTGTTTTACAGCAGGGATCATTAAGCCTTATTATTATTAGGACTTTGTTATTTGTAGCTCTAAGGGCTATGTTTAATTAATAAAAATATTCACTAAAATATAGCACATTTAGTTGGTTGGAGTAGTTAAATTCAGGGGTGGACAATGTTATAAAAACACAAGCAATTTATGCATGTCGGAATTTCTGAACCGTAGCCATTAGACTTACGTCTAGCATTTTCCTTATTATAAAGGCTAGACGTATCCAACACACTATCCAACGCACATTGACTCGCCTCATGGTCACACGTGCAAAAGCTAGTATCACCAAACCTTTTGAGCATATGTATCTCCACACAACCACTATGTCTCCTATTCCTCGCTCTCATGTTCATGCGAGTCGTGATTTGAATTGGCAAAAAGCTATTTTAAAACAATTTAATGTTTTAATTACTAATGGTGCGTGGGTTCTTGTGCCCCGTCCACCTCATGTGAATCTTGTGCTTTATATGTGGCTTTTCAGGCATAATTTTAATGGAGATGGCTCGCTTAGTAGGTAAAAAGCTCATTTGTTTACTATTGGTCGTAGTCAGCAAAAGGGCATTGACTGTGATGAGATGTTTTGCCACTTGTCAAGCTGGCTACTATACACACTGTTTTGTGCCTCGTGGCTTCATGCAACTGGCCTATTCATCAGCTAGATGTGAAGAATGAATATCTTCATCGCCATTTATTTGAGACTGTTTACGTGCACCATCTTCATGGGTTCGATGATCCCCGTCATCCGGACTATGTTTGTCTATTGCATAGTTCTTTACATGGGCTTAAGCAAGCCCCACATGCTTGGTTCTAGTGGTTTGCTACCTATGCTACACGGATTGGTTTTTAGCACAGTAACCGATTCCTCTCTGTTAATTTTTCATCGTGGTACTGACATTGGGTATTTTCTCTTATATTTAGATGACATTATTCTTACTGCATCTTTTATAACAAATTTGCAGTGATTTATTTAGTCTTTACATAGTAAATTTTTATGACGAATCTTGTTTCTCTAAATTATTTCCTTGGTATTTCTGCTCAGGGGACTTTGGCAGACATGTTCCTATCTCAGTCCAAGTATCAAGTATGTCGAGGAACTTCTTGAGAGAGCTCACATGCTTCATTGCAACCCTTCCGGACTCCTGTGGATACGAAGTCCAAGCTAGGTCCTGATGGTGACCCAATTTTTTTACCCTGCCTTATATTTCAGTTTGGCTGGCCGCTTACAGTATCTTACTTTTAAGCGCCCTGACATATCCTATGTTGTTCAGCATATTTGTCTTTATAGGCATGATCTGCGTGAACCTCACTTTACTGTTGTGAAGCAAATTCTTCATTATATTTGTGGCACTACTGATCATGGACATGGACTTCAGTTGCATGCTTCATCTACGAATAAGATTACCACCTACAATGATGATGATTGCGCAGATTGTCTGATCACCCGTTGTTCTACCTCCGGTTATTGTATTTTTCTTGGCGATAATCTATAATCTTGGGCTGCTAAGTGACATGCCAATTTGTCTCACTATAGTGATGATGCTGAATATCGCGAGGTTGCTAATGTGGTGGTTGAGACAACCTGGTTGCGTAACCTTTTATGTGAGTTGCATGCCCCTTTTTTTACTGCTACCCTAGTCTACTATGGTATAATTAGTGCAGTTTAGTTGTCTACTAATCCGATTCAGCACCATCGTACAAAGCATATAGAGATTTATATTCACTTTGTATGTTATTTTGTGGCCTCAAGATATGTTTGTATTTTACATGTCCGATTGTGTTTTCAGTATGTGGATATCTTCAAGAAAGGGCTTTCGGGTGCATTATTTCTCAGATTTCTTCTTTTTGCATGTTGATCATGTAGGCATCCTTATCCGGCATATCCTTGTTACGATTGGCGAGAAACTTCATTTTTTCCAACCACATTATTGTTAGGTCTTTCTCCATCGCCACCTCGTATGTTGATTGAGTGGTTTCTCGTTTGAGTCTAAATTCATTTTGTAAATTATCCCCAAAATATGGCAGGTTACTTCCTGAGGTACTCGAGGTAGTTCCCGATTTAGTTTCTTTCATGGGACGTGGTTTGCCAGGGGAATGTGGTCTTGGATTATCACCAAATAGCTCTTCATGTCAAGTGAGATAAACATGATCAACGGGGTCAGCCTCATCCCACTTGACGCGTTTTTTCAATATTCCCCACGCCTCGTCTTGAGCAAACACACTTCCTTTTAACTCATCACGATATCCTTGCCTAACATGGGTCAAAAGACCAACCTTATTTTCCCTACTTCTATTCAAACGTTTTAAACATTTGCAGATAACATTGAACTTTTGAAATTTACCGTTCAGCCCATTTCCTCGTCAACATATCCTTGGTACATTTGTGCTGAGAAGTTTTGTTGACCTCGTGAAGAACCTTGTACCAAAATGATTCATCCTTGTAGTCATTTCAGAGTTTGTTATCCTCGGAAATGCCAAAATAACACTCGGCTAATAGCATTTCCTCCTCCGACGTCTAACGATGGTGAGGCCGTGTCGGTTCCTCGGTTGTGTCGGGTATGTCAATTGTGGTACGTTTGCGGGTCTTTTTCCTCTCTTCGTGTATTTTATTCGCGGGCTTCTTGTGCTGGTAGCGGTGGTTGTGCTTGTTGTGATGGTTGAAATTGTGATGGATTTTGTTGAAATTGTCGGTTAAGTAGTTGTTATAGTTGTTATTGTTGAAATAGTTGTTGTTGATGAAATAGTTGTTGGGGTGTATGTCGACATAGTGTATTGGCTACTAAATAGAGGAAAATTGGGTTGTTGTGAGGAAGATATCCGGATGAAGGTGTAGGAGAGTTTGACGAAGATGGTTGTTGGGACATACCAAAATTATTTTCGAGAAACGGATGATTTGGTTCTTGAGACATTTTTTTTGATTTATTTTGTGTATTAAGAAATGAAAGTGGAAATGAAAATAATGATTAGTTTGTGTGTAAAAATAGTTGAGGAAAAAGGTTTATAATTCATAAAGTGTGGTTTATATGGTTTTATTTTTATTTTTTATTTTTTCATTTTTTTAATAAATAAATAAGCAGACTATTTATTTAAACTAGCAGTTAGTTAGAAATACAATGGGCAAAATTTTGGATTTTTTGCTTTTCGCACGACGCCAAAGTTTTGGGCATCCACATGGGAATGGCGCTGGTTCTAACTGATGGTACCCAGTGCTTTTATGTAATTCGGGCTTAGCCCACGTTAGTTAGCTTATGCCTTGTAATCTATTTATTTAGTACTAATAATATTGAATCGTAGAATTACCGAATCTAGTAGTCTAAAGCTATTTCTGAGAAAGGAACGTCATATACTTACATGTGTATTTTGGATTGAAAATTGGAGTAAAGTGCACTATGATTCATATATAATATCTAAACTAAAGTTTCAAAATCTAACTTATTTAATTCAGACTTTAAACATGTTAATATTGTTGTGTCTTCGTCACTCTAATTGTTTGCACATGCTCTTGTTCCTTCGATTCTATTTTCATTATTTGCTTTAGAATAAACAATAAGGTACTGTAGATAGGTTATACCGTTATACGGAGTAATGGAGTATACAATGTTGGACGTTAAATGGAGTAATAAATAAGAAAACGTTTAAATCAATAGTTGTCTCAAGACAACGAAGTTTCAACTGACTTTGTGTTGACACACGTCAAAGTAGATTTCTTACAAAACTCATGAGAATGCCAAGATACTTTTTCTAGATTAGTATTGTACATGCTCGAGGTAGTCATAGTTAGTTACATGTAAATTATATGAATCCATGCAAAGCTATTTTATGACGCGAAGTGTCTCGTGCATATATTTGCCCTGGATTGCTAGACCCGATTTTCGCGTCCCAGAGTTATGAATGTGGCCAGTAACAAGCTAAATACGAGACTTGATGTATAAAAAGAAATCAAGTTCATATGCAGTAAATTACTATCCATTCGACTTGTTAGTTAGGTAAAAGTTAACTAAAGAATTTATTAAAAGAGAAAAAGACAACGTTGTTGCTATTATTTGAGTGGTCAATTTTTCGGCCATTCAATTAAGAAAGGCCAATGTGAACACGCAATACGACTCATTTATACCAAACCCAATATGCCACTCATCATGGCATAATTTGAGTAAGTGAATATAGCACAAAATTGCTAAGGCAGAATTGACAAACAAGACTTTCTACGTGTCTAAAGGTAACAAGGATTAGTCATAACAAAGTGTGGCCCGTAACAAAGACTCAAGCTGTGACAAAACTCAAGCGAATAAGATGGAAGTTGCAAAAATATCGATGCTAAGATGTACTTGTGGTAATTAATGAGCTCAATTTATTGATTGCATTTCATACAAGAGGATATGATACATATAGTAGTAATACAAGAGTTATTTTGGGTAAATAAATAGTTACTCACTAATTACATTAATAGACAACTAATCGTGATAAGAATGCCTACTAGGATACAGCGAATATACGGTCTAACAGACATGATTTCGGATGAAGTTTTTAGAGCAGGACTTGAAGTTGTGTCTATCATCAACAAGATGAAAGAAGGGTGACTGAAATGGTTTGAGCAAATCAATAAGTCATCACATGTTAGGAGAATGAAATATGTTACGATTGATGGCTTGAGGATGATCATGTAAAATAACAAATAGAGATATAATTGATTGTACTTTTATGCAATTACATAAGAAGATTAAATGTGTACTTATTAATAAACATGTAGCTTATTGGATAAGCAACCACAACCATAAACCTAATGGACTCACCTCCGCAATTAGGCTTGATCCACTAACCTAGTTATCTCTTAATACTTCCGTAGTTTGAACGGGAAGCATCCAGACCGATAAACTGAAACGAACGTTGAACGCTGCTTCTTCCTTACTTCTTTTTTTTCTTCATTCTCTTTTTTGTTGTTCGTTTGCATGGAGATTGACTTGTAATTAGAGACTTAACTGTATATTGTTTTACGGTTTCCTCATTTTTTATAAAGTTTGTTACTTTTTTTACGTCATATGCTTTGCTTTTAGGAGGAAGCAGCAATTTGGTGGTCAACTTTTGTTGTCAAAGTCAATGGTCTTCGACAATGAAATAATTTGATAAGGAAGAAAAAATATTGTTAATTGAAGGCAACTCAACATAATTTGTGTTTTAAAGGCTAGGGTTTATGCATTGAATGCGAATAACAAAATCCTAATAAAAAAAAAAACAATAAGGCAAAAATATTTGAGATCCCTCTGGATCATCGGTGTGTAGCCGATGACCGGAGGATAGAAAATTTTGTAGGTTAATCTTACCTATAGCTAGGATACCATGTAAAATAGCAAATATGTATATTATTGATCGTGTTTTTGTGTAATTACATAAGAAAATTACATGTGTATAATATTTTCTAAAGATCTAATGAACCAATCATGACCATTCATTTTAGATTAAAAAAAAAAAAAAAAAAAAAAAAAAAAAAAAAAACAAAAAAAACAAAAAAAACCTTACATATTTTTTTTACAAAATTAAATATATCGCAAACCGTACATGTTATTTGTGATACAAATCACATGCTATTTTTTCAGACGTAACTGGAAAAAAAAAATCGTCAAAATTATATCGAAGTGTCTGTCTACTAAAAGATAAAAAATACTCGTCGCGATGGTGTATTTTGTTTTCACTTGACGATTTACCGTTTACAAGATATTTTATTTTTAAAAAAAGTGGTGAAAAGTGGGTTTTTTTTTTTATTTCGATGTAAAAAATAAGTAGCTAAAATTGGTTCGTTGGATCTTTAAATAACTTTGGTTCTACATTCATCTCCAAATAAATAAATAAATAAATCAACATGTAGCCCTAAAAAAAAAAAAAAAAAAAAAAAAAAAAAAAATGGTAGTATATAGTTAATCCCTATTTAATTGCTCCACATCCATGCATAAATGTTCAAAGCAAAACTACATTTAAGATTTCAGTTTTTATCTAATAATCAGATATATATAATGTTGTGTTCTAACTGTAATTTTTATCTGGGTGATTATCTTTTTTATTCTAAGTCAAATTAATGATTGCTTTTAGTTTGTTCATTCTACTTTTAGACCTTATCACCTTATGCATTATATTGGTTACATATAAGAGACAACTTAGCATCTGACTTTAAGTTCCTACAATGGTTTATACAAACATAATATATGTCTGTGATGGAATCTATACATGATCTTATGCATTATCTTATTGATTAATCTTATTAACTAAGTAATGTTAGTTGTATTAATTGTATAACAAATTTTTTATAACGATTTGCTGCCCCCCGCACCCCCAAGAAAGTTTTTCAAGTTCCGTCCCTGTCCATAATTGGATTTACAAGCAGACCAGAAGGGGGTTGTTTAGCTAAAACTTGATAATTAACGAGTCGGATTGAGAAGTATAACTAATTAAATAAAGTGCATGAAACTATCTATGAATACATATTTGTCGTTTGAAGTAGTAGCTAGTAGTTTAGTTTGACAAACTGAATGTGTAGGAGATCCTGGTTCTTTTAGAGATTCAAATATTTACATGAATTCTCTAATCAAATCTATTCCAGTTGTATATTAAATTCATTTCTTATCCACGTTGAGACTAAACCTCATAATGCCCAAGTAATGCTAGGCTACAACCACAATAGTGAGAATTCTAATTTTTTTAAAAAAAAAAAAAAAAAAAAAAAAAAAAAAAAAAAAAAAAAAAAAGGTAAATGAATAGGTACATTAGAATATGATCGCAATAATCTGGTAATTACTTTCATCATCTGTATAAGAAAATAAATTGTCATGGGAGAATAGTTGAATAAGAGTCGGTATAAAAAAATGACTAATCATTTTAATTTTTAATCATAAACCCAAAACACGAATTCATCATCAAAAGGATAGTGTTGTCAAAAAAATGATAGAAAATCAATTGATAAGTATATTTACATGTAAATGTTAGTAGACAGGCATAAACGTATACATATTTTGTGAAATGAATTTTTTATGTTATACTCGATCAGTCTGAAATAAGTGACAAAAAATGTACAATTTTGAGAAAAACATAATTGTTATTGTTTACTTTTTATTATTTTTTTTTGCAGAATAACAATTTTACTATTAATTAGTTACCTGATTTTTTTTTTTTTTAAGTATTAAAATAAGCAAATTTGATCAAACTTCTTTAATTAATACGCTATAGCAAAATAATTATTATAAGGATTTTAGGATACAGCAAAATAACTACTATAATCTAAGACAAACATTTAATACTAGATCGAATAGAAACAATTTAAAACGATGTGGAGTGTATATGCGTAGTTTAACTATTGCTACAATGAATGTCTTGATACATAAATAAAAGAAGAGGGACCAAGTGAGACAAAGACAAGAAGCTGTACAGATATATAGTTGGTTGGTTTGGGTTACTTGGATGATGGTAATTGGGCCCAATTTCAATTATTGTTTTCTAACAGGATTTTAGTTGTAGAACGTAAATGTGTTTCCATGGAGGCATGGACCATGGCGACTTCTCTTAAAAAAAACAAGAAAAAAAGAAAAAATAATAATAAAAATAAATAAATTGTAGGTTTTATCATTAGAAAACAAGTTACAAACACATAAGATTGGATGTAACAGTCGACTGGACCTGATCAATCTATGAGTCCATGACCTATTCAACCCGTGGCCGAACCCGCCCGTTTTGCCACCTCTAACCATATAAGTAAAAAGACGTTATCCATGGTGACTTATGAAGTTGTTTTCGTTAAGAATGTAAACCATTAACCTTGTGCCATTTTCTCCGCCCACATTCACAATTTGATATTGTCACCTAAGTCGTGTTGGTCTTAAAGCTTTATTTTATGTAATATCATAGTTGTTACGATTGGTTCTTGCAAGTTGCAAGCAATGTGATAATGATTAATTTTGATTTTTAAAACTTTTAATGGAATTATACCAAATGATTCTGAAGACACAATTGTTTATTGTTGAGCTTATGGTTAACTTCATATTTACCCCCTTACCTGCCTTCAGGTGAGCCGCGTCGTTCACGCTTATTTCCTATGCTACCAAGTGCTAATGATCATTGGACCTGCTGAAGTATGCTTATGGAACCTGGATATACAGACTTGGTCCATGATGAACTTATCAAGCTAAGAAGTCAATGTGGTGAAACAAATAGGATGAACATGTGGTGATCTGCTTATAACTCAGGAAAAGTACTGGAGCTTAAAACCCAAAGAAAACTAGATGATCATCATACAAAAATTGATATCTTTCCAGTAATTCAAGTCTTTCAGACTATGACAAGTCCTGTTACTGTTGGGCGACACCCATAAGCTGCCTGGTTGAGCGATATAAGCATCCTGATTTTATATGTGCAAGTTCCCAATCAATTATACAAATACTACTTTATACTTCTTTCAAGTAATATTTTCATACAGATCATCCAACCAAGCAAGCTATCGTTTCAATACGACTGCATTTGGTTCTTGGTCTCTCAGAGGGTATTTTAAAGAGATCACACACCAGATCAAAGTTCTTAACACCAAGCTATACAAGAGCTGAGAAAGCGCGATTACCAAATACCAAATACTTCCATTAAAGTAAAATGTAGAGGCTTATCAGCCAAAACAAAATTAATTACATAAAACAGGGATACCAAAAGCATAACACAATGTCTTAAATGCATAAACCACATTTGAAATATTAAATCAACTTAATCAACCTCCTCAATTTTGGGGCCAGCGCCATTTGCACCAGCAGGAACATCATCACCCATCGAACCACCAGCAGCATCCCCGGCTCCCCCTTGATACATCTTGGCGATGATCGGGTTGCAAACACTCTCAAGCTCTTTCACCTTATCATCAAACTCATCAGCCTCTGCAAGCTGATTGCTATCCAACCATGCAATGGCTTCATCAATGGCATCCTCAATCTTCTTCTTGTCTTCTGGGCTTAGCTTCTCACCAATCTTTTCATCCTTGATTGTGTTTCTCATGTTGTATGCGTAGTTCTCCAACGCATTCTTAGACTCGACCTTCTTTTTATGCTCCTCATCCTCTGCCTTGTACTTCTCTGCCTCTTGAACCATCTTCTCAATCTCCTCCTTTGAAAGCCTTCCCTTGTCGTTGGTGATTGTGATCTTATTCTTCTGCCCTGTAGTCTTGTCTTCTGCCGAGACGTTAAGAATGCCATTGGCATCAATATCAAAGCAGACTGTGATTTGTGGGACTCCTCTTGGGGCAGGAGGGATGCCAGAAAGCTCAAATTTTCCGAGCAAATTGTTATCTCTTGTTCTTGTTCTCTCACCTTCATAGACCTGAATCAAAACACCTGGTTGGTTGTCGGAGTATGTCGAGAACACTTGCTCTTTCTTTGTCGGGATGGTTGTGTTTCTTGGGATGAGAACAGTCATAACACCACCAGCAGTCTCGAGACCAAGGGAAAGAGGAGTGACATCCAAAAGAAGTAGATCTTGAACCTTTTCATTACCCTCACCGCTCAAAATAGCAGCTTGGACTGCAGCACCATATGCAACTGCCTCATCAGGATTGATGCTCTTGCAGAGCTCCTTTCCATTAAAGAAATCCTGAAGTAGTTGCTGTACTTTAGGAATTCTAGTAGATCCACCGACTAAAACAATATCATGGACTGAACTTTTGTCCATCTTAGCATCTCTCAAACATTTCTCAACGGGCTCCATACACTTCCTGAATAGATCCATATTCAGTTCTTCAAATCTAGCACGAGTAATGGTTGAATAGAAATCAACACCCTCGTACAAAGAATCAATCTCAATAGTGGTTTGTGCTGTGGAAGACAAAGTTCTCTTTGCTCTTTCACATGCAGTTCTCAACCTCCTTAGAGCTCTTGGGTTTCCAGTAATATCCTTCTTATGTTTTCTTTTAAACTCTTGAACAAAATGGTTCACCATTCTGTTATCAAAATCCTCCCCACCAAGGTGGGTATCACCAGCTGTAGACTTGACCTCAAAAATACCCTCTTCGATAGTCAATAGGGACACATCAAAAGTGCCGCCACCAAGATCAAAGATCAGCACGTTCTTCTCACCAACGCTGCTTGCCTTTTTGTCAAGACCATAAGCAATCGCAGCAGCAGTTGGCTCATTGATGATACGCATCACATTTAGACCAGAGATCACACCGGCATCCTTGGTGGCCTGCCTTTGTGAGTCATTGAAGTACGCGGGAACTGTAACAACAGCATTCTTCACTGTTGTTCCAAGGAAAGCTTCGGCAATTTCCTTCATTTTGATAAGAACCATTGAAGAGATTTCCTCTGCAGAAAACTGCTTCTCCTCACCCTTGTAATTGACAGAAATCATCGGTTTCTCGGCAGGACCAGAAGTAACCTTAAAAGGCCATAGCTTGATGTCACTCTGTACTGATGCATCACTATATCTCCGACCAATAAGACGTTTGGCATCTGTTACAGGACAATAAAGTACCCATAAGCTCTATATCAACTTCAACCAAACTAAATCTATGAACTAAAACATGAAAAGACAATACTATATGAAAACAATCGTCAACAAAGAGCACAAAAAATGGTTTCATAAATATACATTCAATTATAAATTGTAAAATCTTGAACAATATGTCAATATTATATTGGACAGTATCAAACCTTTTGCTGCTTTTAAAAGGAATACTAATAAAACTTCATCCTAAGGTTCTGTACCAGTTTAGGACTTAGTGTTTTTGCTGCTTTTAAAACTGATACTAACAAAACTTCATTGCACTCATTAACCTAAATCAGAACTTATAAGACAATACAAGGTATCATTACAGAAGAAAACCTAAGATATAAAATAGCAGAATTCAATGTCGCATCACAAAAACTAAATTATAAAAATTCCCATTGTGTATTCTTTTGTTTATTAAAAAAGGCAGCTTATTCACACACCTATACAAAATCTACTATCTCTTGACTTGAACGCACAACCTCTTGGTTAATGGGTCCCCTCACAAAGTCAAATTTAATCCGATTAAAGACCTCTTGTGAGGACATCAGCCTGTCTAACCAGTAGGCCGTTTGGTTTTTCAATTATGTAAGACTAAGATGAAACCCTAACCCTCAACTAATAATCTAATATGCATTAACCTACTTTAACCATCTGAGATTACAAACATTCAAAAATTGAAACTTTTAAAGAACCATAAACAGGGATTCTAATTCATCATAAAAAATTCTAAGATTCAGTATAAAAGAGCTAGTAAACAAATAAAAGACAATAAATCATAAACAAACATATCATCTAGTTATACATCAATAAAATAACTTAGATCTAGCAAAACCTTTATAAAAAGAGTAAAATAAACATACCGAAAACAGTGTTGGTGGGGTTCATAGCGACCTGATTCTTAGCAGCATCACCAATGAGCCTCTCAGAATCAGTAAACGCGACATAAGACGGCGTCGTTCTATTCCCCTGATCATTGGCAATGATCTCGACACGGTCGTTTTGCCAAACACCAACACAAGAATATGTTGTTCCTAGATCTATTCCGATAGCAGGTCCTTCTCCTTTACCAGCCATTACTATGTTAACGATTGTTTGTTATCGAGTGTGTGTATAAGAGAATGTGTGTGTTTGTGAGAATTTAGTGTTTGTGAATGAGAATGTGTGGTGTGTGGTAAGGAGGGATGGTATAAATAGGGTTTTCTTTTTCCTTTTAGGAGATGGTTTTTTGAGTTCTAGAATTCTCTTGAACGTTCGGTTTAAGTGGGAAATTGATTTTTGTGGTCCACGGGGGTTGATATTCCCGCGTTACGTCCGATACAATTGTTTATTACTATTTGTCACGAGTTTTCTTTTCTCAAAGGAATTGTATACAGTATGTCTAATCTAAATCTAAATTACTTTTTTTTTTTTTTTTTTTTTTTTTTCAAGGCAAAGATTTCAAACCAAAAGAGCACCGGTACAAACAAAGGCGTACATTATGTTTACTTTACAATTTTTTACCTTTTTCTTTTTCTTAAGGGTTTTTCTAACTTGTGTCTTATGGGCACAAGTTAAGCACAAAAAAATGTGTACGTTTTGCAGATTTCTGTGTACTTTTTTATGGGTCCCTGTCACTTTTTAAATACTACGTAAAAAATAGTTTTTTGTGTACTTTTTGCGGGTCTATTAGTATTTTTTGTGTGCTTAACTTGTGCCCCTAGGGCACAAGTTAGAAAAACCCTTTTCTTAAATAACAAAAAACAAAAAATGATTAATTTCATATATCACCTTAATTTCATGATTAATTTCATATATACCTAAAGTGCAAGTATTGAATGCATAATGTACAATACTTTTAATGCATGCTTAGTTATATATGAAATTTTCAATTAAAAAAAGAGAAGATATGAAATTGCGACTAGTTTTAAAGATATAGAACTCAAGAAAAACCAAACTAGTACAAATACATTGATAAAATACAAATGAATCTAGCATACACAAATCTATTATGAACAAAAAGACAAAACACAACCCAAAGACTTGAAAAATACGAGTAAAATAAACCGCAATGACTATCACATGTTAAATCTAAATTACTCTACTATACATTACAAGCGTAGACAACGCCATTTAAGGAGGAAATAAAAAGAAACGACGTCATTTTTCTATAGTATGTCGTTTTATGGTCTTAGTCATGTCGTTTGGCAACTAGATAATTAGATGTTATTAGTTGGGCCATTAGATATTGTTAAGCAACTGGGCTCTGAGACATATAGTTTTAATCCCTCTGATGAGTGCTCAAACACTCATCATTTTTTGTCAAATCTGAACTGCAAAACATACAAAAACACTCAGAAATGCATAAAAATACTAAAAATATTTCAAAATTGTGTTTTATATGTTTTAGATGCAAAAAAAGTAAAAACAAATGAAAAACGTACAAAGTTTACAAAATTAGCAGTTTCAGTCCCTCAACTTTCATAAAATGTCAAAACTAGTCCCTGGTCATTCAAAATATGAAAAATTATCACCAAAGGTCCTTTTAAAATCATAAGTTGTCATATTTAGTCCTTTGGTGAAAAATCTCAAAAGTATTAGAAATTTGCAATTTAGTCCCTGGAGTTTCACTTTTTGGCAGATTTGGTCCCTGGTGGGATATTTTTTAAAGAAAAATCATTTTTGGTCCTTGGGAATTCACATGTGTCACTTTTAATCCCTGGATGAAAATTTTGAGAAAATTATATGTTTAGTCCCTGAAGTTTGGAAATTGACATAAAAGGTCCCTGGGATTTCTAATTTTGGAAAATTGCAACTTTGGTCCTTGTGTTATTCACATGTGGAAATTTTGGTCCTTATAATATATTTTGGAAAGTTGCAAATTCAGCCCCTCATGTTTCAGAATTTACATGATTGGTCCTTGTGATAAAAATTGAAACCAAATTGGACCCTTTTTGTTTATTCCACCCAAAACCAATCATATACCCTGATCCAGAAACCACCCTTGGCCCATTACCCTTTCCAAGCCCAATCCACCACAAATAAATACTCCCTACCCCGTTTTATATTAAACCGGTCAACACCCCAACTTTGACTCCACCTTCCATCTCCCTCACTTTACTGCAAACAACCTGCTCCCTGCCATCTCCCCTCACCTCCACCTCACCAACACCACTCCATGTCCCCCCCTAGCCTCCACTACCTCCAAACTCTATTTATTATCCCTAAAACCCCACAAGTTACCAAAGCAAGTTGTAAAAATGATTTTGCCGCCAAAAGGAGTTTGAACGGCTAAGATAATTCAAGCCAATCCAAAGGCTTAGAATTGATGGGAAAGTCAAAATGGGACTCCAGGAGCTATTTAAATAAAGAAAAAGAGAAGAAGAAAACAGTTAGGTAGTATAGAGTAGTTGTAGTTTAGCTTAACAAAACAAGTTAGTGTAATTTACATTTTTGGTTGTTAAAATTAGTTTAGAAGGCTTGTAATCAACTCTAGTAATGTAATTTCAACTTTACATAACCTCAATTTCAAGTTTTCAGTTATAATTAAGCTATTTCCATTTTTATTTGAAATCTTGTTTTTAGCTCTAAAGTTGTTGAAACTCTTTATTTGTTGGTCCATTCAAGTTAGCTTGGCTTGCTATGAAGCTTCTATAAGTTCTGTAAGCACTTACATCAGTTTTAGATAGAGTTTACTAAAGTACTCAAAATATCAAATAAATATGTGTATGAATCACAAATCAATGCACAAGAAGATGGAAGCATGGAGCATATTGGATTACTGATGGTCAGGGTACTAGAGCCTCAGGGGAGGCATTAGGTCATGGTTTGGTCTCTTGGTTACATGATCTCAGTCCTGAACCCATTGTGAGTCCCAAATCTGAGTTTTGCAAAAGTCTTGTTCTTATTGTTATTTATGGTAAGTCAGAGATCATTTAGCTTTTACTCATTGTACTAAATCTGTTTAAAGCTTAAAATCAATAGTTGTAGCTTAGTAATTGCAAAATGTAGTGTAATGATAGTTTTAAAGTGGTGTTTGGTTCTGGTAAGTTCTCTGTATTAGAAGTAGTTTCTAGGGATAAGTTTGGTTTAGACAACTCATGTTAGGTCCATTTAGGGTTATGGAAGCATAAAAACTGATACTCTTTCTGTCAAAAGTCAAAATCCACACCCAAGTCCCCTAACAATTAACTGTTAGGGACTTAAGACCCACAACCCATCCATTTCATTGCATAAGTATGTAATCTAGCCTAAATTAGTTCTATTATAGCTTAACATAGTATAACTAATCAGTAAAGCATGATCAAAATCCAACAAAGTCAAATTTCAAGTTCATCTTAAAAAGTCAAAAATTAGTTTGTGCAGAAAACCCAAAATTTCAAGGATTTATTTAGAATTTTGTATTGAGATTCATGCCTTGTGCTTTTTAGGATTTGTAGTCCAATACCTCATCTTCAAGATCCCACCTTTTTTGTATTTTTGAGATTTTTATATTGGGCCCCACACCCAAAGCAACACAGCTGCAGGGGAGGGTGATTACCCTGCTGCATCAGCAGACCTCCACCAAGCCACCTTTGGTGGTGGTTTCTGGCCACCACAGTGGGCCCCACAACCACCTCTTTGTTTCTTTGAACCCCCCTCCTGGCCCTTTTCATGTTTTGACCAATCCTTTTACCTCAAACCTTGTGGACCCCACTTGGAATTGCCCATGAACCTTGTCCCTTTTCTGAGTTCAATTTGGTTTGGCCAAGTGCTTATTTTGATCTTATAGCTTATTCTGAGGACCCCAATTGCTTATTCTTGCTTAAACATGTTCACATAACTAGTTTTAACCAGATTCAACCATTGTGGGTCCCACTTAAGCTCAATTGAGCTTATTTGCTTATTTGGTCAACTAAAGTCAGCTGTGGAGCAAATAAGCTTCCACAGTGCTTATTTTTAAGCTAAAAAAAAGTTGTTTTTACAAAAGTTAGTTGTTTTTAGTTTTAAAATAGTTTTCAAAAAGAAAAATCAAGAAAAACCAATTTAATAATAAGTGATAGTTTCTATTTAATGTAATTTAAATTTTAATTTTCATTTTTAAATTTTTATTAAGTAATTGGTATTTTTATATTTTTATTAACTACCTTTTATGTTAAAGTAATTTTAATAATTTTCTCAGATTTTTATTTCTTCATTTAGTATTAATTAGAATTAATATTAGTTTTATTAATAATTAATCAATAATTAAATATTAAATAGCATAATTAGATTTTATCAAGTAAGACCTAGTTTTTATATTTTTCCTAGATTTTATATAATATAATATAATTTTAGGAATTTTTCTAGAATTTTAACTATTCATTTGCTATTTTTTATAATTTAAAATAGTTTAATTATGTAATTAATATTTAATTAGTAATTAGTTAATATAAAAATCACAAAAAGACAAAAATACTTATTTTTAATTTTAAAATTAGTTTTTAGTTATTTTATAATTTTAGAAATTTTATTTTCATTTTTCTAGTATTAAATTAATATTATATTGTATTTAAGTATTTTAAATATTAATAATTAGTATTAATAAGTAATTAATTAATAATAAATAATTAAATAGTGTAAAAATTAATTTTCTTTCTCTAAAAATTTTCTTTTGTCCTTTAGTTTGTAAAAGAGTCATTTTCACCCCCTGGGGGTTTTCAGATTTCAGTTTTCATGTTTTATTTTGTACGTTTACGTCATTTCAAATGTAAACGTACGCGTTTTTAGATTTCAAGCGTTTTTATGTATCTAACTTTCACGTAATCATCTTTATAGCTTATTTAAGATATTTCGTTGTAGATTCCTTAGTTAAATCAATCACAACCCCTTTCCCGTCCAGATTCACCCGATCACATATCCGTTTGATAACCATCACACCTCGTCGGGACATAACGACCCGGGGAAGCCCTATATTCCACGGAGCATTGAGCCTAAGGAGTTTGACTATATCAACCTCCAATAGATCTATTCATTATATTCGCGTTCACTCGCAAGTGATTAATGGGTCATGATATGAGGGACTTTTGGCAGAAACGGTAACTCAGGCAATATCAATCAGGATAGCATAGAGAAAAATACTTGTGTTCAGATTTATAGCATGTATCTCCCCACGGGGTTTGAAAACATAGTAAAATGTGGGACTATGAACTCACCTTAGAAGTAGTAGCAGAAAAGTAACAGAGTCAAATGGTAGGTAGTAGCTCCGACGCGTGACCTAGATAAGTATGGCATAGTTTAGTTCATAATCCTAGCTTAGGGCTCGATAAATTTTCAAAATGACATTATTGCTTGTGTGGCATGGATTAAGTTTGAAAAATAGTTTTGTAAATATTGGCTCTTGGAAGTGTACACGGACATAAGTAGACGAAAGACGAATAACGAGGCCATATACATATTGGGTTTGATAATGACTGAAAGGCGAGATGAACGAAAGATGGTGATATGTGAGGTTGGGTCTTTAGACGTTGATTAGGGGTGTATATATGTGTTTGTAAAGAAACATGGTATATATATATAATTTGATATAATAGTTTTACTAGAGAATATTTGTACTTAAAATTTTCTTATAGATTATATGTAAAAAAACTTTAGAAAAATCGGCATGACTTACATATAAATTTTATTAAAAAGTTTGTATTTATGAGTATTTAAATGTATTTACGTATTTACGTGTAAATATAAGTTTAATATAAAAGTGTGTAAGTAAAAGTTTTAAGCAAAATGTTTGTAGTTGAACTTATCATTTTATATTTTGTAAATCTTATGTAAGTTGTTATAAAAAATATATTAGGTTACATAAATGATATAAGTACTCGTAACATTATATTTTTGTTTAAGCTAGTTATAAGTTATAGTGATATGTGTAGTAGTGTTTGATTATAAGTTTGTATCGAAATATATCCTTTCATAAAACGAGCATAACAGCATTGCGTATGGAGAACACGTCGGGAAAGGTCGCGAATAGACAAGGCAGAGTTTGGTTCGATACTTGTGAAGGCAAGCCGTGTATAAAACAATAATACACACGCACTCTCGTTGGTTTACATTGTTCACAAGTGTGGGCTGCGGCCCAAAGTGAATCCACTCGGTTTGGGCCTCACTGGCTGGGCTCAGCATCCCAATTCAAGCAGTAGGCTTGGGCAAGAGGCCCTAACACACTACCAAGTGAACTGTTTTAGAATTATAAGGGTTGGAGTAGTTTTAGGCGCAAGGGAAGCAATCAAAACGCAAGGTTTTAAGACCTTTTTCGAACTCGCAACACGAACCGTCCCTAAGCTTCTTCCGGGCTATCGTTAGGCAATATGGCAAACACACTCGGGGCGTCTCGTTATGAATGGTACAACGTCCATACGTACCCAGTTGGTGCTTTGTTGGATGTCAAGCAAGGAACTTATTATAAGACAACATATAGTGGTATGTATCAAGCTAAGGTTGACTAAGTCGGAATCGGTATTAAAGAGTAATTAAGGAATCGACACTATCTTAACACAAATGAACAAGACTTGAAAGTAGACCAAAATATACACATCTCGAATATTTGAGCCGATACTAAATCCGGTTTTTAGTTTAGTTTCAGGTTTAGCCACACAACAAACAAACATCAAGATTTAACATAGAATCCAAATCGATAAACAATAGTTAACACCAACGAGACAAAACTATCTCAAAACTAATTGGTATTAAAGAAGCAGTTACAGGTTTCATTGAATGAGAATAAGAACAACAAACAAATCCTTACAACGAGTGAAGCTGATCCGAAGAAAACAGAAGATGAAACAGAGGACTGGAACTCGATCCCCACAAGCAAATCCACACCCCTTCGAATACCCAGAAAGTCTCTTCCTCTCAAGACTGTAATTATTGTGATAGTGGAAGTTGTAGGATTGTGTGGAAAACTCATGGGAATCAAGAGATACAAATAGATTCAATACAAAGGGGGGTTTGACTCCAACTTTCCTCATGGTGGTTCAACCTTGTAGCCAAAGAGGGAAAAGATTACTCACGGTCTAGTCATCCATCGGGGCGAGAGTTTGACTCTGAGGTTTGGACAAAGGAGACATCTCGTGAGTGATAGAGACTGTGAATCGAACCCATCAAGTCAATCCACGCTGAATCTATGAGGTGAGAGTGATGTTAGGTTTCATAGGAGCGGTTTGGAGGAGAGTAGAAAAGGATGAAGCATAGATTTGGGTGGTGTTGTGATATGTGTACTAGAAAGAAGGAGGTCGAGTATCCCCTTTTGGTTTGCTTTGTCTTCATCGTTTGGGGAAGGCAGAGAAAAAGAAGAGGCGTAGGGTCTATAGGCTAGAAGATAGGGAAAGGGTAATTATCAACTTGGGTTAATTTATTATTCTCATATGTATGTATATATACATAATCGGTTTATTCTTATTTGTTTTAAATAATTGTGTTGTAAATAAAGTGTAGGAGAAATAAAAGTGAACGTTTTAAGTAAAGTGAGGTGCGGGTTACAATTTGATTTTTGTAATACTCGAGGGAAATTAAACGAGCCTCAGGTTTTATTGAATCCTTGTATTTGATTATAAATTCTTATGCCATACTATCGCGGTGTCGATACGCGTGTGATTTTAGCGAAACAAAATATGAGTTCACCACATTATTTTGTCGACAATATTCGTATTGTTGTTTTACAATAATAATGAAAGTAAGAATGTAGATGCAATGATATATTGAAACTACTGAATGTCACATTCATAAAGAAATTTTTCGGTCTAACAGGAAATTAGTAAATGGGAAAATGTCGGGTTATTACAGTACCTACCCCTAATTCAGAATTCCGTCCCGGAATTCTTAGTCCGTGGTAGTGGTCGGGGTTGTCTCGATGAAAAGGTGTGGGTATTTAGTACGAATTTGGTCTTCACGCTCCCATGTGTACTCTGGTCCTCTATTAGAGTTCCATCTAACCTTAACGATAGGTATACGGCTTTGTTTTAGTTGTTTCACATCTCGATCCATGATTTCTACTGGTTCTTCTATGAAGTTGAGTTTCTCGTCGAGTCGAAGTCCTTTGAATGGGATGACAAGAGTTTCATCCGATAAACATTTCCTCAAATTGAATACGTGAAAGGTATTGTGTACTCTACTGAGCTCCTCAGGGAGTTCAAGTTTGTAGGCTACTGGACCAACTCTTTCCAGGATCTTGAATGGTCCGACGTATCTAGGGTTGAGCTTTCCACATTTCCCAAATCTGATCATTCCTTTCCAAGGGGATACCTTCAACAAAACCCTATCCCCAACTTGAAATTCCATAGGCTTCCGCCTTACATCGGCATAGCTCTTTTGCCGGTCACGGGCAGCCTGCAAGCGCTGCCTGATCTGTACAATCTTCTCGGTGGTTTCATGGATAAGTTCGGGTCCTGAGAGTTGAACATCTCCAACTTTTGCCCAACAAACTGGTGATCGGCACTTTCGTCCATAAAGTGCTTCAAATAGTGCAGCCTTGATGCTAGCGTGGTAGCTGTTGTTGTAGGAGAACTCTGCCAATGGTAAGTGTTTATCCCATCCTTTTCCGAAATCGATCACACATGCTCGTAGCATGTCCTCCAAGGTCTGGATGGTTCTCTCACTCTGCCCATCAGTCTGCGGGTGATACGCGGTGCTCATATCCAATCGAGTACCCAAGGCTTTTTGCAAGGACTGCCAAAAGTGTGACGTGAAACGGCTATCTCGATCCGAGATAATGGAATTTCCTGTTAGACCAAAAATTTCTTTATGAATGTGACATTCAGTAGTTTCAATATATCATCGCATCTAAATTCTTACTTTCATTATTATTGTAAAACAACAATACAAATATTGTCGACCAAATAATGTGGTGAACTCATATTTTGTTTCGCTAAAATCACACGCGTATCGACACCGCGATAGTATGGCATAAGAATTTATAATCAAATACCAGGATTCAATAAAACCCGAGGCTCGTTTAATTTCCCTCGAGTATTACAAAAATCAAATTGTAACCCGCACCTCACTTTACTTAAAACGTTCACTTTTATTTCTCCTACACTTTATTTACAACACAATTATTTAAAACAAATAAGAATAAACCGATTATGTATATATACATACATATGAGAATAATAAATTAACCCAAGTTGATAATTACCCTTTCCCTATCTTCTAGCCTATAGACCCTACGCCTCTTCTTTTTCTCTGCCTTCCCCAAACGATGAAGACAAAGCAAACCAAAAGGGGATACTCGACCTCCTTCTTTCCAGTACACATATCACAACACCACCTGATTGAGCCCGAACCATCAGATTATTATTGACCAAGGTCAACAAGTCAAAGACAGCCTAGAATCAATACTCCGGTGATAGTGTAGTGTTTTCCCGGGTCGTTAAAGTCCCAGCGAGATCGAAATGGTGTTTTTGGAAATCGTTTGTGAGAAAGTGGCACTGAGGACAGTAGCCAGATGATGTGGGAATGATATTGCTACTGTTATTTTGGTATTTGTACACAGATATAATATTCACAAAAATCAGATAGCAGATATATGCACGTATTCACAATTCAGAATTACGCAATCGGGCTGAAAAAGTGGGATTTTGGTATTTATCAAACTACAGGGGGTGCTTTTGACACTTTTTAAAACTTAAAATTAAAAATGAAAATGAAATTATAAAAATGATTAAAATACTATTTAAATATTATTTAATTAATTAAACTATTTAAAATCTAAATTAAAATCTAATTTTAAATTAACTAAAAATTATACTCCCTCTGTCCCTTATTAAATGTCCAGTTTTGACTTTTTGAGTCATTTTTCTTTAACTTTGACCTTAAATATTTTTATTTGTATTATATGATACTCGATAAAAATTATGTCAATGAAAAGTACATTTAAAACCCAATTCATTCATATATTTTGCATCATGTATTATATATCATATATGAAAATATTTATGGTCAAAGATGATAAGACAAGACTTTGAAAATTCAAAGTTGACATTTAATATGGGACGGAGGTAGTAATTATTACAAATTAAACTAAAAAGTTGCAAAAATATTTTCTAAACCTAAATTAGAACTTGAAGAAAGTATAAAAAATGAAAATAAATATTTTTGTCTTTTTATGGGTTTTTTATAAATTGAAAACTATTTAACTTAATTAAACTAATTAAACTACTTTTAATTAATATTAATATTAAATTAACTTAGAAAATTACAAGAAAATTTATAAAATTACTTAACCATCACAGGAATCCTATAAAATTATAAAAACTCTAAAAATTATGTTTTAAGACTAAACCACTAATTATTTACCTTTTAATTAACTTAAGTCTATTTTAAACAAATAAAATAAGAAAAATAGAAAATGAACAGTAGAATCTCAAAATATATTTTCTAAAAGTCTATTATACTATATTAGAACTAGGAAAAATATAAAAACTAAGTTTTACTTGATAAAAACTAAATAAGCTATTTAATACTTAATATTAATTAATAATTAATAAAACTAAAATTAAATCTAATTAATACTAAATGACAGAATAAAAATCTGAAAAAATTATCAAAATTACTTTACTATATAAGGTAATTAATAAAAATATAAAAACACTAATTACTTAGTTAAAATCTAAAAATGAAAATTAAAATTAGATTGAATTAAATAGAAACTATCACTTATTTTAACTTTGACTTTTTTGGATTTTTCTTTTGCAAACTTGATTAATACCTAAAAACAACTACTTTTAATGAAAACAACTTTTTTGTAAATGAAAAATAAGCACTTTGCACCCCCTTGGCTTATACAGTTGACTTATGTTGACTGTGTGGTCAATTTAGGTCAAATGAGTGAAGGTGGGGTCCACAATGGTAAAAGTGAGTACCAACAAGGTTGACAAACTTAAATAAGCCAGGAACAACAAGAAATAAGCACAATTAAGCTGTATCAAACCAAATAAGCACTTTGCAAATCTGAGTTTCACTCAGATTATGGGACAGACTTTGGGGCCTAAACTAAGTGGGGTCCCCTGGGTTAAAAGTCAAACCAATGGTCAATCCACACTCCCTGGTAGGAGGGGGGTTGGAAAAAACCAACTTGGACCACTAGGGCTCACTGAGGTAGTCTACAAACACCACCAAAGTTGGTGGTGTGGTGGGGGTCTGTTGTGCACAGGGCAACCTCTTGCCCTGCAACTCACTTTGTGGGTCTGTGGGACCAACTTAAAGTTCCACAAAAATTAAGCAAAAATTAGAGCTCAAAGTTCAGCTGGTAGACTCTTACCACAACAAATTTCAACCTTTAAATCCCATCATACAACTCACAATTTAATTTGGAAATTTTGCAAAAACCTGAGAAAGGGAAATTTTGACTTTTTAAGAAAACTAGGTTGTTTGACTTTGGTGACTTTTGCTTGATCCCAAGTGACTGAGAACATGTTTATAAGCTAAACTAAAGTTGATTTAAGTTAAACTAATAATCTATGCTAGCTTATGAATGGATTTTGGGACTCAAAAACTCACACAGTTGACTGTGTGGGGTGTTCTTTGTGATTTTGACTTTTGATTGAACCAAGACCTGATTTTAGACTCTATATTACTAAATGGTGACTGAGGAAAACTATTTGAAGTGTGATTAGCTTCTGAGATCAACAACAACCTAGCCAACTAAACCAATCCAAACACCCCTTTTTATGGACTGTTTGGAGATTTTTAAAGCAAATGATCACTAGGGTTTGTGAAATTGATTTCAAACAACAAATTTTGATTATGTAGACTAATTTAAGTACTGGAAAACAAATTCTCACAACCACAACACAGTTATACCACTTATGCTACTTTATGACAGTTAATCTAGGAATATTAGTAACTAACAATCTTAACAAACTAGAGATGATTATTGAACTGAAAATTACTCAAATAACACAAACAAGCACAGATTAATCAGATAGAAGCAAGCAATTAGAACTAACTATGAACTAGGATTTTAGTGGAATTTTGAAATGAGAACAAGCTTACAACCAAACCCCTAGCTGAACAAGGGGCTTCTCCACAGAAGCCTATCTTTAGATAGGCCAAATTAAGCTCCTTGCTTGATCACCAATCCTTCATTCAACCTGAAAATCAAAATCAATACCACAGTTGACCAATAGTTGACTTTTTTTAGATTATTGATTTTTCTTCTAATGTGACTGAGTTTTAAAGTTTCTAAAGCTTTGATAAGCTTGTTGGAGCTTATATGATCTTAACTCAGTCCATGATTCACACTCAATACTAGCAGCTTAGGATTCAGATTAATTTAAGACACTTGAAACTTGCATAAACCAATTAAGTGAAATAAACTTGCTTATATTAATTTGAAAAGATGAACAATACACTGAATTAACTTCTACAACTGCTTAAAAGCTTTTTACTACACTATAATTACTAAAAAGACTTATACGATTACACTTAAGCTAAAAAAACTAGGCAATGCTTCATCTTGCACTCTTTTCCTTTTATAGCCTCTGATTAGGGTTCCCAGCTGCCCTCTGATCAAATCCCACCTCTTTCTTCATCTTATGGTCCACTCATGAGCTGCCACGTGTTTTTGGCGGGAAGGAGACAATTTGCAAATTACTCTGATATACGCAAGGGGGGGGGGGGGCATTAATTGTGGTGTGAAAGGGTAGGTGTAGGGAGGTGGGAAGGTGATGATGACTCTGCAAGTTGGGGTGGTGGAGCTGCAAAACCAGGGTGGATTGGTGGTATTGGGGTGAGAGGGAAAATGGGGAAGAAGGGTGGTTTTGGTTGTGTTTGACTGGTATTAACCAGGTCAAGGTTTGACCCGGGCTAAAATTATTAAAGGGGTGGGTTGGATGGGCTGAGGTGTGGACTGGTTGTGTTATGGGCCCAAGATAAAATAGATTGGACTAGGCTTAGGTATTGGATTGGTTTTGGTGTATTTTTATTTTGGATCCGGTTTGGTTTATTTCACACAAGGACTATTTTTGTAATTATGGGAAAGTTGAGGGTGTGATCTTGGCATGTTTCTAATTTGTTTCCAAGGGTGTATAATGCCACATCATGAATAGTACAAGGGCCTTTGATGATTTTTCAATTTATTTTTTTACCAGGGACTGAAACCGTCAAACTTTCAAACTTCAGGGACCATTTGTGTAATTTTCACCAAACTTTCCACCAAGGACCAATCCTGTCATAAAAGGTTAGTGCAAGGACAAAATTTGTTTTTCTCAAAGTTTTTCATATCCCAGGGACCATTTTTGACAATTTTCAAAGTTCAGGGACTAAACTTGACATTTTGCGAAACTTTTCACCAAAGGACTAATTATGTAATTTTTTGATTTAAAAGGACCTTTGGTGACTTTTTCAAGTTTTTAGAATGACCAGGGACTAGTTTTGACAACTTTTGAAAGTTGGGGGACTGAAACTGCCAATTATGCAAACTTTGTGCGTTTTTCATCTGTTTTTGGTATTTTTGCATTTGAAACATGTAAAACACTTTCTTGGGATATTTTCACTATTTTGATTCATTATTGAGTGTTTTTTGGATGTTTTGGCAGCTCAAAAATGGTAAAAATGATGAGTATTTACACACTCATCAATCCCCCACACTAAAACATTGCTAGTCCCTAGCAATCTTTTGAGAAAAACTTGATGGATTTGAAATTCTCTTTACCAAAAGCCATCACTTCTGGAGTAGCCAGGTGTAAGAACTGTGGCACACCTGATAACCGTGTGATTTTGAGCAAACCACCAGCTGTCAATGGATTTGATTAGTCTTTACCAAAAGCCGTTTGCTTCTGGACTAGCCAGCATCTTGATGGACTAAGTCAACATCTTGGTGAGCTGAATACTAATTATGGATTTTTCACGGCCTTTACCACAAGCCATAATCTTGTGGGCTAGTCAACTCATTTGCTTATGAGGATGCGGGGGAGCTGAGGAACCATACAATTTTTGGCAAATTGCCAGCCATCAACGGGTTTGAGATGTCTTTACCAAGAGCCGTTTGCTCCTGGACTAGCCAATCCCTTTGTCATTTAGACTTTGGCGGACTGATTACCACAAAAATTTTGAAATAAAGTGAAAAATTTTTGAAAAATTTAGGCCTAAAAATGGGGGTACTTAGAAAGTTTTATGATAAAATTCGTAAGAATTCCCCCCCCCCCCCCCCACACTAGAACTGAATATTGTCCTCAATATTCAAAGTCCCGGCTATTATGCCGAATCTCTGAACGGAAAAAGCTAATATTCGTTGCTAACTGTGGAAATTTGGATTTTATTTTTTACTTTATTTATCTGTACATACAATCTTTTTTTTTTATATATATATATTTTTTTTTTGAGAACTTATATACATATTTACTTTTCAAATGGTGGGGGACGGCCACTCCCCCACACTAGGGTGGTAGAAAGTAGAAAGAAGTCAGAAATACGGGTGAAAACCCATATATGTTGCTAATTTTTGTTCACCGAGTCACTAGCTTGACTCGATCCCCGAATTCATTGGTCCATGGGGAAAGTTTGGAGATCCGGGACAACCATGGGTGGTATGTCCTCTCCAAAATAATGTTTCAATCTGTGACCATTCACTTTGAAGTTGGGACCTTCGGGTTGAGATAATTCAATAGTCCCGTATGGATATACTTTAGCAATAGTGAATGGTCCGGTCCATCGGGTTTTTAATTTCCCCGAGAAGATCTTTAACCTTGAATTGAAAAGAAGGACTCTGTCACCGACGTTGAAAACTCGGTTCTTAATCTTAGAGTCGTGAATCTTCTTTGTCTTTTCTTTGTAGATCAAAGAGTTCTCGTAGGTTTGATCACGAAGTTCGTTTAATTCATTGAGTTGAACCTTACGGTGATCACCCGCTTTATGAAGGTCGTAGTTGGCATGTTTCAAGGCCCAGTAGGCTTTGTGCTCGGGCTCGATCGGTAAATGACACGCCTTCCCGTATACAAGCTTGTATGGAGTACACCCGATGGGTGTTTTGTAAGCTGTACGGAAGGCCCAGAGTGCATGCATCATCTAGTTTATCCGACCAGGAAGCACGGTTTTCTCCTACTGTCCTCTCAAGAATCCGTTTAATACCACGGTTGGAAACCTCCACCTGCCCACTTGTTTGGGGGTGATATGCGGTGGAAAGACGATGAGTAACACCGTACTTAAGCATAACTTTTGCAAATTGATCATTGCAAAAGTGAGTACCGCGATCACTAATGATAGCACGTGGGGTTCCAAAACGAGCAAAGAGGGATTTCAAGAATTTCACAACTACTCGGGCATCATTAGTGGGTAAGGCTTTAGCCTCAACCCATTTTGACAAGTAGTCAACAGCCACGAGTATGTATTTGTTTCCACGAGAAGATGGGAATGGCCCCATAAAATCAATGCCCCAGACGTCAAAGATTTCACAAACTTGAATAGCATTTTGCGGCATTTCGTTCTTTTGTGAAATATTTCCGTGACGCTGACAAGCATCACAGGTTTTGACTAACTCGTGGGCATCCTTATAGATCGTGGGCCAATAGAAACCGGAATCAAACACCTTTTTGGCGGTGTAGTTAGGACTATGGTGGCCCCCGGTGGGTCCAGCATGGCAAGCCTTGAGAATATTAGCGGCTTCCTGTCCGTATACACATCGCCTGATGACTTGATCGGCACAGATTTTGAAGAGGAAGGGGTCGTCCCAGAAATAATGTTTGACGTCTTTTAAAAAATTTGTTTTTCTGTTGGGACGTCATCCCCTTCACGATGAAGTTACCCGCACGGTAATTTGCAAAGTCGGCAAACCATGGGGTAGTAGAGTCACCACGAAAAGTAACCGCACTGAGTGTCTCGAGAGGGAATGATTCATTTATTTCTTGTTTCTCGGACACATCTTGATGTGGGTTTTCTAATCGTGAGAGATGATCAGCAGCAAGGTTCTCGACTCCTTTTTTATCACGAATAATGATATCAAATTCCTGAAGGAGGAGAACCCAACGGAGAAGCCTCGGCTTTGCATCTTGCTTTGCAAATAGGTACTTCAAAGCCGAGTGATCCGTATACACCACGCATTTGGTCAGGATCAAGTATGACCGGAATTTCTCAAAGGCATACACCACAGCTAGGAGTTCTTTTTCAGTGGTGGTGTAATGACCTTGAGCCTCGGTCATAGTCTTACTTGCGTAGTGTATAGGCTGAAAGTATTTTGCTTTACGTTGCCCCAAGACCGCACCTATGGCATAATCACTAGCATCGCACATAAGCTCAAAAGGTAGGTCCCAATCGGGGGCAACAAGAATCGGTGCCTCTGTAAGCTTTTTCTTTAATGTTTCAAAAGCTTCGATGCACTCAGGAGAGAAGATGAAAGGAGCATCCTTCTCGAGGAAATGGGTCATAGGCCGGGCAATCTTAGAAAAATCTTGGATAAACCTACGGTAGAAGCCAGCATGACCCAAAAAGCTCCTAACACCTTTTACGGTGGTGGGATGAGGTAATTTAGCAATGACATCGATTTTGGCTTTGTCAACCTCAATCCCGTTCTTTGAAATTTTATGGCCGAGGACTATGCCCTCTTTAACCATAAAGTGACTCTTCTCCCAGTTGAGACTTAAATTCGTTTCTTTGCAACGTTTAAGCATTTGTTCCAAGTGGGAGAGACAGGTCTGGAATGAATCCCCGATGACTGAAAAGTCATCCATGAATACCTCTATAGTTTTCCCGATCATGTCCGAAAAAATAGACATCATGCACCTCTGGAACGTGCCTGGTGCATTACATAAGCCGAAAGGCATACGTCTGTAAGCAAAAGTTCCGTAGGGGCATGTGAAGGTAGTCTTCTCTTGATCCTGGGGATCAATGGGGATTTGAAAGTAACCCGAGAAGCCATCGAGGAAGCAGTAGTATTCATTCCCCGCAAGTCTTTCGAGCATTTGGTCCATAAAAGGGAGAGGAAAATGGTCTTTACGGGTGGCTTCATTTAACTTTCGAAAGTCAATACATACTCGCCAACCCGTGACCAAACGAGTTGGAATCAAATCGTTATCCTCGTTGGTGACAACGGTAATGCCACCTTTTTTAGAGACACAATGAACTGGGCTAACCCAAGGACTGTCAGATATAGGGTAAATCAATCCCGCATCAAGAAGTTTAAGAACTTCTTGTTTGATAACTTCGTGGATTTTTGGATTTACCCTTCTCTGTTGTTGCACTGCTGGCTTAAAGTCATCCTCCATTAAGATTTTATGAGTACAAAAGTTCGGGCTTATGCCCTTAATGTCGGAGAGTTTCCAAGCGATTGCCTGTTTATGTGACTTTAGAACCTTTAGGAGTGCAGCATTTTCCTCATCTTTTAAGTCCTTAGCAATAATGACGGGTAATTTATTATCACCCTCCAGAAATGCATATTCTAGATGAGGAGGCAAGTCCTTGAGCTCAACCTCGGGAAAGTCTTCAGTTATTTCAACATTTTTGACTTCCGCTTTATGAAGTATTTGTGGAGACGGAGAGGGTGAAGGATCGTCATTTAACAATCTTTCAAGGAGAAGAATGTCCCCCTCCGGGTCAAGATAGTTTTCATCAACCCCATCGGGGATTGAGCTATCCTGAGCAAGAAAAGCCTCGAGCTCTTCCAGAAGGAAGTCACCTCCCTCAAACGGAGTGAGGGAAGGGGAAGAGTCGGAAATGATAGGGTCAGTAGAAAGACTGCCACTGGATGAGAAACCAAGGACCTCTTGAGAATACTCCTCAGACGCAACATCGATGATGTCAATTCGGTTAACCGTTTCTGTGTCATAGTTGGAGGAGTATCTTGAAGTCTGATCAAGATTGAATGTGATGGCCTCACCACCAACACGTAGAGTGATTTCTTCTTCGAATACATCGATTAAAGCACGACCCGTTCTTAAGAATCCCCTCCCGAGAATGAGAGGGACTCGTGGGTCAGCATCGAAATCAACAATCCAGAAATCTGCCGGAAAATGGAACTTTCCTACTTTCACGAAGATATCTTCGGCAATGCCGAGAGGACGGGATATAGTACGGTCTGCAAGCTCGAGTGTCATGCAGGTCGGAGTGAGAGCAGGAAGTGAGAGTCTTTTCCAGACTGTGTAAGGCATCAGGTTAATGCTTGCGCCAAGATCGGCCAAGGCAAAGCATTCAACCATCCCCGGGAAAATACAAGGAATGAGAAATTTCCCGGGATCCCCAAGATTTTCGGGAAGCTTTTTCAAGAGCACTGCTGAGCAATGCTCATTAAGAGGAGTTTTTGCCATCTCACAAAGTTTTTCTTTGTTGCTTATCAGATTTTTGATTGTTGAAGCAAATTTAGGCATGAGAAGAAGAGCGTCCGCGAAGCTAATATCAAAGTGTAATTCTTGGAAAATTTGATAAAATTTTTCCATCTGATGGTTAGCTTTCTCGCGGTTCTTTTGTTCACTCAATCGTGAAGGATATGGAATTGACGGCATAGGATCATTCTTTGGAATTTCATCAGAACTCACAGGGGGATCAAATACAACTTTCGGCTTACGAGCCGGGACCGGGACAACGTGAGGGTGGACGTTGTTGATACCTCCGTTATTAGTAGGAAGTACCTTGTCCGTAGTAACCTCAGGTTCACGTTCCGCTACCTTAGTAGGAGGAGAAGAAGAAGTAGAAGGAATCGAGGGTCCATTGTATGATACCCCACTTCGGGTGGTGATCGCTTTGACATCGCCCCTCGGGTTAGCGATCGTGTTGCTCGGTAATGTACCCGGGCCCGAGGGTCGATCATTTAAAGACTTCTGAAGCTCAGAGATCGTCTTGATCAATAACTGATTCGTTTCCTCTTGTGCTTTCATGAATTGTTTAAATTCAGCATTGGAGGAAGACGAGGGTTGAACAACGTTTTGATTTTGAACAGGAGGATTTTGAACACGGTTGTTTTGAAAATTCCCTTGATTTTGATTGTTGTTACCCTGAAAACTGTTTCTCTGATTGAAATTACCCTGATTGTAATTCCCTTGATTCTGGTTTCTTTGAAAATTTCCTTGAAAACCTTGGTTTTGATTGCCATTTTGAAAATTGTTTTGATTAAACCGACCTTGATTTTGATTCGGGTTTTGTAAATTTGAATTTTGACCTTGGTTAAAATTCTGATTCGAGTTACGGTTTTGATTTTGATTAAAACCTGGAGGTCCGAGAAAATTGTTGGAACGATAGCTTAAGAGATTTCGGTCCCCTTGCGGTTGGTAAGAATTACCCCCCGTATTGTAGGAACCGTGAGCAGCATATACGTTCTCTGGAGGAAAGTCAGCAGTAGCTGGACACTCGGAATATAGATGAGGGCCCCCACAAGTTTCACAACTTCGGGCCACGGCTTTCACCTGTTGATTTTGAGCCTGATTTTGCATCGTTTGGCTTATTCTCAACACAGCCGTAGAAATATCATCCATCTTTTTGGTAAGAGCAATTATTTCAGGAGATGATGATGAGGGAGTAACTGAATGACATGACTCATCCCTCTCTGCAGAGGAATCCCAAAAGTTATGGTGGGCAGTCATGTTCTCGATTAAGTCATAGCACCCCTCGGGACACCTTTTCATAAAGGTCCCACCAGCAGCAGCATTGAGAATGTCTCGGTGCCTCAATGTCAGACCATTATAGAAGGTATCTATGATGGTAACTTGCAACATATTGTGGTTAGGGCACCGATCAATGGCTAGCTTATAACGTTCCCAAGCCTCAAAAAGAGACTCATCGGGACGTTGCCGAAAGTTGCTGATATCATTTCGTAACTTGGTAACCATGGAGGGTGGAAAATATTTTGCTAAAAACTTGGTTACCATTTCATCAAAGGTACGAATAGAATTTCTTGGAAGTCGGTCAAACCATGCAGTGGCATGATGAGTGAGAGAATAGGGGAAGAGGTACAGCCGAAGGGCATCATCCGTGATACCATGTTGTTTCATGCTTTGGGTGACCGTGAGATATTTGTCAAGATGCTTATTGGCATCGTCACCCGGTAATCCGTGAAATTGACACGAATTCTGGACTTGTTGGATCATGTGGTGCTTGAGGCCAAAGTCCGTAGCCTCAATAGTGAGTGGTGCAATAGGCCCACCCCGCCCTTGCATGGTAGGCTGGCACAGCTCCTCCATCGTTCAGAGATCGGGAGCTGGCTCACCCAAGGGAGGGTCAGGGGGTGGTAAAGGTGGTGGTGGCCCAGCGGCCATTTCGGTCTTTGGTTCTTGTGTGTCAGAACGTAGCTCGTGTACGTTTTTCTGATGTTTACGTTTTGTTTGTGACCGAGTGCGCATGCACTAAAAACAATTTTTCAAAACAAGATCGAGGCAAAACCACAGTGAACTTAAACCAGCAATCACAAGTGAATGGCTTCTTTAAAAAAGGTACACCACTCACAGGGATATAAAGGCAAGTTTTAATCTTAAGTTTGGGAACTTATTATGGGTTTATTAATTAATTTTTGAAAAACTGCTTTAGGCTTATGGGTGTGTGTACAGAAAACTTGGGAAATATTTTTGGAACTGATTCGTTAACCGAAATCGTCCCTTTAAGATTACTCGCAGGCTGGCGGGAGGGTTCCTCTTCAGTTCGCAATTTAATGTCAGAACTTACCTTAAACCAACTGTTTCAGGTTGTAATCTTAAAGAACACGAAGTAATTTAACTTCACAGTTTGTTTTTGATTGTTTTTAATTTTTTTGGTGTTTCTCAACACTTCAGGAGAAGTGTTAATGAACGTTTTTTTTATATGATTAAGTTTTTACAAAAACTTTTTACAAATTTGTGTGAAATTTGTACAGGGAGGGTTTTGAAAACCACTAAACTTAAAACGATTTTGTAAAACACGCAACAACCTCCCCGGCAGTGGCGCCAAATTTAGATTGAGCCCGAACCGTCAGATTATTATTGACCAAGGTCAACAAGTCAAAGACAGCCTAGAATCAATACTCCGGTGATAGTGTAGTGTTTTCCAGGGTCGTTAAAGTCCCAGCGAGATCGAAATGGTGTTTTTGGAAATCGTTTGTGAGAAAGTGGCACTGAGGACAGTAACCAGATGATGTGGGAATGATATTGCTACTGTTATTTTGGTATTTGTACACAGATATAATATTCACAAAAATCAGATAGCAGATATATGCACGTATTCACAATTCAGAATTACGCAATCGGGCTGAAAAAGTGGGATTTTGGTATTTATCAAACTACAGGGGGTGCTTTTGACACTTTTTAAAACTTAAAATTAAAAATGAAAATGAAATTATAAAAATGATTAAAATACTATTTAAATATTATTTAATTAATTAAACTATTTAAAATCTAAATTAAAATCTAATTTTAAATTAACTAAAAATTATAACTATTACAAATTAAACTAAAAAGTTGCAAAAATATTTTCTAAACCTAAATTAGAACTTGAAGAAAGTATAAAAAATGAAAATAAATATTTTTGTCTTTTTATGGGTTTTTTATAAATTGAAAACTATTTAACTTAATTAAACTAATTAAACTACTTTTAATTAATATTAATATTAAATTAACTTAGAAAATTACAAGAAAATTTATAAAATTACTTAACCATCACAGGAATCCTATAAAATTATAAAAACTCTAAAAATTATGTTTTAAGACTAAACCACTAATTATTTACCTTTTAATTAACTTAAGTCTATTTTAAACAAATAAAATAAGAAAAATAGAAAATGAACAGTAGAATCTCAAAATATATTTTCTAAAAGTCTATTATACTATATTAGAACTAGGAAAAATATAAAAACTAAGTTTTACTTGATAAAAACTAAATAATCTATTTAATACTTAATATTAATTAATAATTAATAAAACTAAAATTAAATCTAATTAATACTAAATGACATAATAAAAATCTGAAAAAATTTTCAAAATTACTTTACTATATAAGGTAATTAATAAAAATATAAAAACACTAATTACTTAGTTAAAATCTAAAAATGAAAATTAAAATTAGATTGAATTAAATAGAAACTATCACTTATTTTAACTTTGACTTTTTTGGATTTTTCTTTTGCAAACTTGATTAATACCTAAAAACAACTACTTTTAATGAAAACAACTTTTTTGTAAATGAAAAATAAGCACTTTGCACCCCCTTGGCTTATACAGTTGACTTATGTTGACTGTGTGGTCAATTTAGGTCAAATGAGTGAAGGTGGGGTCCACAATGGTAAAAGTGAGTACCAACAAGGTTGAAAAACTTAAATAAGCCAGGAACAACAAGAAATAAGCACAATTAAGCTGTATCAAACCAAATAAGCACTTTGCAAATCTGAGTTTCACTCAGATTATGGGACAGACTTTGGGGCCTAAACTAAGTGGGGTCCCCTGGGTTAAAAGTCAAACCAATGGTCAATCCACACTCCCTGGTAGGAGGGGGGTTGGAAAAAACCAACTTGGACCACTAGGGCTCACTGAGGTAGTCTACAAACACCACCAAAGTTGGTGGTGTGGTGGGGGTCTGTTGTGCACAGGGCAACCTCTTGCCCTGCAACTCACTTTGTGGGTCTGTGGGACCCACTTAAAGTTCCACAAAAATTAAGTAAAAATTAGAGCTCAAAGTTCAGCTGGTAGACTCTTACCACAACAAATTTCAACCTTTAAATCCCATCATACAACTCACAATTTAATTTGGAAATTTTGCAAAAACCTGAGAAAGGGAAATTTTGACTTTTTAAGAAAACTAGGTTGTTTGACTTTGGTGACTTTTGCTTGATCCTAAGTGACTGAGAACATGTTTATATGCTAAACTAAAGTTGATTTAAGTTAAACTAATAATCTATGCTAGCTTATGAATGGATTTTGGGACTCAAAAACTCACACAGTTGACTGTGTGGGGTGTTCTTTGTGATTTTGACTTTTGATTGAACCAAGACCTGATTTTAGACTCTATATTACTAAATGGTGACTGAGGAAAACTATTTGAAGTGTGATTAGCTTCTGAGATCAACAACAACCTAGCCAACTAAACCAATCCAAACACCCCTTTTTATGGACTGTTTGGAGATTTTTAAAGCAAATGATCACTAGGGTTTGTGAAATTGATTTCAAACAACAAATTATGATTATGTAGACTAATTTAAGTACTGGAAAACAGATTCTCACAACCACAACACAGTTATACCACTTATGCTACTTTATGACAGTTAATCTAGGAATATTAGTAACTAACAATCTTAACAAACTAGAGATGATTATTGAACTGAAAACTACTCAAATAACACAAACAAGCATAGATTAATCAGATAGAAGCAAGCAATTAGAACTAACTATGAACTAGGATTTTAGTGGAATTTTGAAATGAGAAAAAGCTTACAACCAAACCCCTAGCTGAACAAGGGGCTTCTCCACAGAAGCCTATCTTTAGATAGGCCAAATTAAGCTCCTTGCTTGATCACCAATCCTTCATTCAACCTGAAAATCAAAATCAATACCACAGTTGACCAATAGTTGACTTTTTTGAGATTATTGATTTTTCTTCTAATGTGACTGAGTTTTAAAGTTTCTAAAGCTTTGATAAGCTTGTTGGAGCTTATATGATCTTAACTCAGTCCATGATTCACACTCAATACTAGCAGCTTAGGATTTAGATTAATTTAAGACACTTGAAACTTGCATAAACCAATTAACTGATTAAGTGAAATAAACTTGCTTATATTAATTTGAAAAGATGAACAATACACTGAATTAACTTCTACAACTGCTTAAAAGCTTTTTACTACACTATAATTACTAAAAAGACTTATACGATTACACTTAAGCTAAAAAAACTAGACAATGCTTCATCTTGCACTCTTTTCCTTTTATAGCCTCTGATTAGGATTCCCAGCTGCCCTCTGATCAAATCCCACCTCTTTCTTCATCTTATGGTCCACTCATGAGCTGCCACGTGTTTTTGGCGGGAAGGAGACAATTTGCAAATTACTCTGATATACGCAAGGGGGGGGGGGCATTAATTGTGGTGTGAAAGGGTAGGTGTAGGGAGGTGGGAAGGTGATGATGACTCTGCAAGTTGGGGTGGTGGAGCTGCAAAACCAGGGTGGATTGGTGGTATTGGGGTGATAGGGAAAATGGGGAAAAAGGGTGGTTTTGGTTGTGTTTGACTGGTATTAACCAGGTCAAGGTTTGACCCGGGCTAAAATTATTAAAGGGGTGGGTTGGATGGGCTGAGGTGTGGACTGGTTGTGTTATGGGCCCAAGATAAAATAGATTGGACTAGGCTTAGGTATTGGATTGGTTTTGGTGTATTTTTATTTTGGATCCGGTTTGGTTTATTTCACACAAGGACTATTTTTGTAATTATGGGAAAGTTGAGGGTGTGATCTTGGCATGTTTCTAATTTGTTTCCAAGGGTGTATAATGCCACATCATGAATAGTACAAGGGCCTTTGGTGATTTTTCAATTTATTTTTCACCAGGGACTGAAACCGTCAAACTTTCAAACTTCAGGGACCATTTGTGTAATTTTCACCAAACTTTCCACCAAGGACCAATCCTGTCATAAAAGGTTAGTGCAAGGACAAAATTTGTTTTTCTCAAAGTTTTTCATATCCCAGGGACCATTTTTGACAATTTTCAAAGTTCAGGGACTAAACTTGACATTTTGCGAAACTTTTCACCAAAGGACTAATTATGTAATTTTTTGATTTAAAAGGACCTTTGGTGACTTTTTCAAGTTTTTAGAATGACCAGGGACTAGTTTTGACAACTTTTGAAAGTTGGGGGACTGAAACTGCCAATTATGCAAACTTTGTGCGTTTTTCATCTGTTTTTGGTATTTTTGTATTTGAAACATGTAAAACACTTTCTTGGGATATTTTCACTATTTTGATTCATTATTGAGTGTTTTTTGGATGTTTTGGCAGCTCAGAAATGGTAAAAATGATGAGTATTTACACACTCGTCACCACCCAAATCTATGCTTCATCCTTTTCTACTCTCCTCCAAACCGCTCCTATGAAACCTAACATCACTCTCACCTCATAGATTCAGCGTGGATTGACTTGATGGGTTCGATTCACAGTCTCTATCACTCACGGGATGTCTCCTTTGTCCAGACCTCAGAGTCAAATTCTCGCCCCGATGGATGACTAGACCGTGAGTAATCTTTTCCCTCTTTGGCTACAAGGTCAAACCACCATGAGGAAAGTTGGAGTCAAACCCCCCTTTGTATTGAATCTATTTGTATCTCTTGATTCCCATGAGTTTTCCACACAATCCTACAACATCCACTATCACAATAATTGCAGTCTTGAGAGGAAGAAACTTTCTGGGTATTCGAAGGGGTGTGGATTTGCTTGTGGGGATCGAGTTCCAGTCCTCTGTTTCATCTTCTGTTTTCTTCGGATCAGCTTCACTCGTTGTAAGGATTTGTTTGTTGTTCTTATTCTCATTCAATGAAACATGTAACTGCTTCTTTAATACCAATTAGTTTTGTGATAGTTTTGTCTCGTTGGTGTTAACTATTGTTTATCGATTTGGATTCTATGTTAAATCTTGATGTTTGTTTGTTGTGTGGCTAAACCTGAAACTAAACTAAAAACCGGATTTAGTATCGGCTCAAATATTCGAGATGTATATATTTTGGTCTACCTTCAAGTCTTGTTCATTTGTGTTAAGATAGTGTCGATTCCTTAATTACTCTTTAATACCGATTCCGACTCAGTCAACCTTAGCTTGATACATACCACTATATGTTGTCTTATAATAAGTTCCTTGCTTGACATCCAACAAAGCACCAACTAGGTACGTATGGACGTTGTACCATTCATAACGAGACGCCCCGAGTGTGTTTGCCATATTGCCTAACGATAGCCCGGAAGAAGCTTAGGGACGGTTCGTGTTGCGAGTTCGAAAAAGGTCTTAAAACCTTGCGTTTTGATTGCTTCCCTTGCGCCTAAAACTACTCCAACCCTTATAATTCTAAAACAGTTCACTTGGTAGTGTGTTAGGGCCTCTTGCCCAAGCCTACTGCTTGAATTGGGATGCTGAGCCCAGCCAGTGAGGCCCAAACCGAGTAGATTCACTTTGGGCCGCAGCCCACACTTGTGAACAATGTAAACCAACGAGAGTGCGTGTGTATTATTGTTTTATACACGGCTTGCCTTCACAAGTATCGAACCAAACTCTGCCTTGTCTATTCGCGACCTTTCCCGACGTGTTCTCCATACGCAATGCTGTTATGCTCGTTTTATGAAAGGATATATTTCGATACAAACTTATAATCAAACACTACTACACATATCACTATAACTTATAACTAGCTTAAACAAAAATATAATGTTACGAGTACTTATATCATTTATGTAACCTAATATATTTTTATAACAACTTACATAAGATTTACAAAATATAAAATGACAAGTTCAACTACAAACATTTTGCTTAAAACTTTTACTTACACACTTTTATATTAAACTTATATTTACACGTAAATACGTAAATACATTTAAATACTCATAAATACAAACTTTTTAATAAAATTTATACGTAAGTCATGCCGATTTTTCTAAAGTTTTTATACATATAATCTATAAGAAAATTTTAAGTACAAATATTCTCTAGTAAAACTATTATATCAAATTATATATATACCATGTTTCTTTACAAACACATATATACACCCCTAATCAACGTCTAAAGACCCAACCTCACATATCGCCATCTGTCGTTCATCTCGCCTTTCAGTCATTATCAAACCCAATATGTATATGGCCTCGCTATTCGTCTTTCGTCTACTTATGTCCGTGTACACTTCCAAGAGCCGATATTTACAAAACTATTTTTCAAACTTAATCCATGCCACACAAGCAATAATGTCGTTTTGAAAATTTATCGAGCCCTAAGCTAGGATTATGAACTAAACTATGCCATACTTATCTAGGTCACGCGTCGGAGCTACTACCTACCCTTTGACTCTGTTACTTTTCTGCTACTACTTCTAAGGTGAGTTCATAGTCCCACATTTTACTATGTTTTCAAACCCCGTGGGGAGATACATGCTATAAATCTGAACACAAGTATTTTTCTGTATGCTATCCTGATTGATATTGCCTGAGTTACCGTTTCTGCCAAAAGTCCCTCATATCATGACCCATTAATCACTTGCGAGTGAACGCGAATATAGTGAATAGATCTATTGGAGGTTGACAGCCCATTCGTGCTAGCCGGATAGATAGCTTTCGTGCTAACCGGATTGATAGTCGAATGCACTTTATTTAAGAACTACTAGGAAACTGGCAAAACTCCTATTACCCGAGGGCCCTATCACCTGCATCATATTATTATGTGTAGGCTTCTATCCCATAAGATTGTTATATATTTCTTATGGCAGCATAACGATGTTAAGGTTTGCGTGTCATGAGGCTTAGTGCAATATCTTACATTACGATGTTACTGTTTTATAACTATTTGGCTTGTGTTCAAACTTTTATAACTTAAACACTGTGAATTCACTCAATCTTTGTGTTGACCCCTTTCAGCATGTTTTATCTCAGGTAATTAGATTGCATCTATGGCACGGAGTGGATCAGGGCACCCTTGGATTTCACTTAAAAATGTTATCATTCGTTTTTATTCAAGACATTTTCCTTGTGTATTTCTAAACTCATTAAACCGTTGTAGCTACTCTGATTTTATGTTTGATGAATGATAACGAATTTTCTCAAAACGACTCTTTTATGTCGTTCTCTATGATTATGGCAATGTTTCTATGAAGTAATACCCCGATTAGACTTCCGCTGCTTCAGTTCGATTTTCGGGGTGTTACAGTTTCAAGACTCTCGTGAGAAATCTATGGCAGAATTACTTGCTGAAGAACGAGATGCTAGAAACGAATTGAGCATGGAAGAATTACTTGTCTTAGAACAAGCAGCTATAACACGTGCCAAATTTCGTAAAGCTGCTCTTCTAGACTGTGATGATGATAGTGATAATGAAGATACCCTTGATATCCTTCAATTTTATAAGGGTTCGTCAGATTCATCATTTGTGATTCCTCCCATTGAAAATCAGGGAGAAAATAATGTGACGGAGAAATTACTAGCAGAAGATCAAATGGAATTCGTACAATCCATGAATGCTAGCTCCTCTCCACTCCCTCAGTCTGTTGTTATCACACCCGAAGTTACACTCACTCCCTAAACATGGGGGATGAGCATCTTAGCACTGTTCCTAATAACGAATCAGATGAATTAATAAAGTCTAGTGTTGAGATCCTTGTCCCAATCCCGAGAGAGTCACAGGGAACTTTTGATCAAGTGTGTGATATTCCTTCACCCCCTGATAATCCAAATGATCAAATTGAGATTGTCTCTGATTCCAGTGATGATTGTTTATCCTATGGAGACATTGAGTATGTTGATGCATCCCTTCCCCACTCTAATGTTGACTTTCTTCTCGAGGAGTTCGCCGATGAACTCACTCACACCAATCCACTTCCATCGGGAGGTGACGATTATCTCTTTGATTTCAAATATGATCTGGAGGAAGTCGAAGCATTCCTTGCCCTAGATAGTTCAACTTTGTATGAAGTTGATGATAACTATCTTGATTTTGAGGGGGATATTCTTTTCCTTGAAAGCTTATTGAATGATGATCCATCACTCAATTCCTATCTCAATACCGGGCTTAGTGATTCAACCACTGATGAAAATTATTTATCTTATGGAGACATCAGTGATGTTGATGAAATATCTTCTGAGCCCATCATTGATCACCTTATCATGACTCCTCCGGAGTATGATAACCCGAGGGGAGATACACTCAATCATGAGGATTTGCAAATTTCCACCCACCCTCCCGGGATGTTTTAGAGCTTAACCCTTAAAATCCAAACTCAGGCTAATGAGCCTGCTCTCGAGGTGACTTCCTCTCTTCTTCACTCCTTCAGGAATGAAGATACCATCTTTGATCTCGGCATTTTCATGTATCATTATCTTGAGCCGGATACTTATCTCATCGATGTGGAACTTTCACGTGCTTCAAATGTTTGTCCAAACATCTTGAATGAAAGTCCGATGGAGATTGTTTCTTCCACATCATGCTTCCCCAAGGACAAATGAATTCGGGGTCGAGTCAAGCTAGCGACTCGATAAACAAAAACAGTAGCATGCTCATAGGGTTTTCACCCTAAGTGTGGGGGAGTTACCCATGCTGTGGTTACCAAACAAAGTGAAAAAATGGTGTTTTCCACATTTAGCTTGTAATGTTGCCCTTTTACGTTCAAAGAGTCGGCATAATAGCCGGGACTTTGAATATTGAGGACAATATTCATTCTAAGTGTGTGTGGGGGGCGGGGGGGGGGGGGGGGGGGGGGGGGGGGTATTTCGCTATTCTAGCGAATTTTATTACATTTTACCATCTAGTACCCCCGTTTTTAGACAAAATCTCAAAAATTTTAAAAATTTTTCACTTAAGTTTCAAAAAAATTTTGTGGTTATCAGTCCGCCTTGTCTAAACAACAAAAGGATTGGCTAATCCAGGAGCAAACGGCTCTTGGTAAAGATATATCAAATCCGTTTATGGCTTGCAATTTGCCCAAAATTGTATGGTACCTCAACTCACCATATCCTAAAAAGCGAATGAGTTGGCTAGCCCGCAAGATTATGGCTTGTGGTAAAGGCAGTGGAAAAACCATAATTGGTAATCATCTCACCAAGATGTTGACTTTGTCCATCAAGAGTTGGCTAGTCCAGAAGCAAACGGCTTTTGGTAAAGACTAATCAAATCCGTTGACAGCTGGTGGTTTGCTCAAAATCACATGGTTATCAGGTGGACCATAGTTCTTACTTAAATCAATACATTTGGCTACTCCAGAAGTAATGGCTTTTGGTAAAGAGTTTAAAATCCATTAAGTTTTCAAAACAGTTATTGCTAGGGACTAGCAATAGTTTAGTGTGGGGGATTGATGAGTGCTCAAACACTCATCATTTTTTGTCAAATCTGAACTGCAAAACATACAAAAACACTCAGAAATGCATTAAAATACTAAAAATATTTCCAAATTGTGTTTTATATGTTTTAGATGCAAAAAGAGTAAAAACAAATGAAAAACGTACAAAGTTTGCAAAATTGGCAGTTTCAGTCCCCCAACTTTCATAAAATGTCAAAACTAGTCCCTGGTCATTCAAAATATGGAAAATTATCACCAAAGGTCCTTTTAAAATCATAAGTTGTCATATTTAGTCCTTTGGTGAAAAATCTCAAAAGTATTGGAAATTTGCAAATTAGTCCCTAGAGTTTCACTTTTTGGCAGATTTGGTCCCTGGTGGGATATTTTTGAAAGAAAAATCATTTTTGGTCCTTGGGAATTCACATGTGTCACTTTTAATCCCTGGATAAAAATTTTGAGAAAATTACATGTTTAGTCCCTGAAGTTTGGAAATTGACATAAAAGGTCCTTGGGATTTCTAATTTTCAAAAATTGCAACTTTGGTCCTTGTGTTATTCACATGTGGAAATTTTGGTCCTTATAATATATTTTGGAAAGTTGCAAATTCAGCCCCTCACGTTTTAGAATTTACATGATTGGTCCTTGTGATAAAAATTGAAACCAAATTGGACCCTTTTTGTTTATTCCACCCAAAACCAATCATATACCCTGATCCAGAAACCACCCTTGGCCCATTACCCTTTCCAAGCCCAATCCACCACAAATAAATACTCCCTACCCCGTTTTATATTAAACAGGTCAACACCCCAACTTTGACTCCACCTTCCATCTCCCCCACTTGACTGCAAACAACCTGCTCCCTGCCATCTCCCCTCACCTCCACCTCACCAACACCACTCCATGTCCCCCCTAGCCTCCACTACATCCAAACTCCATTTATTATCCCTAAAACCCCACAAGTTACCAAAGCAAGTTGTAAAAATGATTTTGCCGCCAAAAGGAGTTTGAACGGCTAAGATTATTCAAGCCAATCCAAAGGCTTAGAATTGATGGGAAAGTCAAAATGGGACTCCAGGAGCTATTTAAATAAAGAAAAAGAGAAGAAGAAAACAGTAAGGTAGTATAGAGTAGTTGTAGTTTAGCTTAACAAAACAAGTTAGTGTAATTTACATTTCTGGTTGTTAAAATTAGTTTAGAAGGCTTGTAATCAGCTCTAGTAATGTAATTTCAACTTTATATAACCTCAATTTCAAGTCTTCAATTATAATTAAGCTATTTCCATTTTTATTTGAAATCTTGTTTTTAGCTCTAAAGTTGTTGAAACTCTTTATTTGTTGGTCCATTCAAGTTAGCTTGGCTTGCTATGAAGCTTCTATAAGCTCTGTAAGCACGTACATCAGTTTTAGATAGAGTTTACTAAAGTACTCAAAATATCAAATAAATATGTGTATGAATCACAAATCAATGCACAAGAAGATGGAAGCATGGAGCATATTGGATTACTGATGGTCAGGGTACTAGAGCCTCAGGGGAGGCATTAGGTCATGGTTTGGTCTCTTGGTTACATGATCTCAATCCTGAACCCATTGTGAGTCCCAAATCTGAGTTTTGCAAAAGTCTTGTTCTTATTGTTATTTATGGTAAGTTAGAGATCATTTAGCTTCTACTCATTGTACTAAATCTGTTTAAAGCTTAAAATCAGTAGTTGTAGCTTAGTAATTGCAAAATGTAGTGCAATGATAGTTTTAAAGTGGTGTTTGGTTCTGGTAAGTTCTCTGTATTAGAAGTAGTTTCTAGGGATAAGTTTGGTTTAGACAACTCATGTTAGGTCCATTTAGGGTTATGGAAGCATAAAAAGTGATACTCTTTCTGTCAAAAGTCAAAATCCACACCCAAGTCCCCTAACAGTTAACTGTTTGGGACTTAAGACCCACAACCCATCCATTTCATTGCATAAGTATGTAATCTAGCCTAAATTAGTTCTATTATAGCTTAACATAGTATAACTAATCAGTAAAGCATGATCAAAATCCAACAAAGTCAAATTTCAAGTTCATCTTAACAAGTCAAAAATTAGTTTGTACAGAAAACCCAAAATTTCAAGGATTTATTTAGAATTTTGTATTGAGATTCATGCCTTGTGCTTTTTAGGATTTGTAGTCCAATACCTCATCTTCAAGATCCCACCTTTTTTGTATTTTTAAGATTTTTATATTGGGCCCCACACCCCAAGCAACACAGCTGCAGGGGAGGGTGATTACCCTGCTGCATTAGCAGACCTCCACCAAGCCACCTTTGGTGGTGGTTTCTGGCCACCACAGTGGGCCCCACAACCACCTCTTTATTTCTTTGAACCCCCCTCCTGGCCCTTTTCATGTTTTGACCAATCCTTTGACCTCAAACCTTGTGGACCCCACTTGGAATTGCCCATGAACCTTGTCCTTTTTCTGAGTTCAATTTGGTTTGGCCAAGTGCTTATTTTGATCTTATAGCTTATTCTGAGGACCCCAATTGGTTATTCTTGCTTAAACATGTTCACATAACTAGTTTTAACCAGATTCAACCATTGTGGGTCCCACTTAAGCTCATTTGAGCTTATTTGGTCAACTAAAGTCAACTGTGGAGCAAATAAGCTTCCACAGTGCTTATTTTTAAGCTACAAAAAAGTTGTTTTTACAAAAGTTAGTTGTTTTTAGTTGTAAAATAGTTTTCAAAAAGAAAAATCAAGAAAAACCTATTTAATAATAAGTGATAGTTTCTATTTAATGTAATTTAAATTTTAATTTTCATTTTTAGGTTTTTATTAAGTACTTGGTAATTTTATATTTTTATTAATTACCTTTTATGTTAAAGTAATTTTATTAATTTTCTCATATTTTTATTTTTTCATTTAGTATTAACTAGAATTAATATTAGTTTTATTAATAATTAATCAATAATTAAGTATAAATAGCATAATTAGATTTTATCAAGTAAGACCTAGTTTTTATATTTTTTCTAGCTTTTATACAATATAATATAATTTTAGGAATTTTTCTAGAATTTTTACTGTTCATTTTCTATTTTTTATAATTTAAAATAGTTTAATTAGGTAATTAATATTTAATTAGTAATTAGTTAATATAAAAATCAAAAAAAGACAAAAATACTTATTTTTAATTTTAAAATTAGTTTTTAGTTATTTTATAATTTTAGAAATTTTATTTTCATTTTTCTAGTATTAAATTAATATTATATTGTATTTAAGTATTTTAAATATTAATAATTAGTATTAATAAGTAATTAATTAATAATAAATAATTAAATAGTGTAAAAATTAATTTTCTTTCTCTAAAAATTTTCTTTTGTCCTTTAGTTTGTAAAAAAGTCATTTTCACCCCCTGAGGGTTTTCAGATTTCAATTTTCACGTTTTATTTTGTACGTTTACGTTATTTCAAATGTAAACGTACGCGTTTTTAGATTTCAAGCATTTTTATGTATCTAACTTTCACGTAATCATCTTTATAGCTTATTTAAGCTATTTCGTTGTAGATTCCTTAGTTAAATCAATCACAACCCCTTTCCCGTCCAGATTCACCCGATCACATATCCGTTTGATAACCATCACACCTCGTCGGGACATAACGACCCGGGGAAGCCCTATATTCCACGGAGCATTGAGCCTAAGGAGTTTGACTATATTGACCACATCCGTGGTTGACTTTAGTTGCCTACTTTTGCCTCAATCACCCTCCCCCCCAACACACACCTTCCCTTTTTATTTTAATACTGACTTCGGATCTTTCTTTCAACAACCTTCATGCACAGTACCATATAATCACATATCTTACTGGAACACTCTGTAGCGAATCAGATTCAGTATCACGTGATAAAAAATTGTGGCCAGAAAACTTGGCTTTGCTGTTCCTTTAGGTTTGAATTATATATTAGTATTTTATTGTTATAATGGATTATAAGTTATGTTTAGCTTTTATCGGAACACTGTCTGCGTTTTTCAATGTTTCTTTATCACTGAAGTTATGCTTATTGTTTTAGGGTGTTTTTAGAAGATGACAATGTGCACCTGTTTAGGGAACCTTAGTATCGTTGGGAGATTATATGATTGTTGAAGCATGGCTATTTATAGATGTGAGTCACAATGTTGCATTTTGGTTACAAGCGTGATTTGTGCTTAGTGTATTGCGAAAACTAAATGTTGCTTAACAATTTCGTCTTTCAGTGTCATGTTACTTTAACACTAGAAAAGTTGAATGCATAAAAATTTAGTGTTTGTCTACATGTTATCAGTATGTATGCAAGATATTCCATTAGCAATGAATCTGGATTTTCAGACAACGGCAAAAGAAAGGACGCAAATTTTGCATTTGAAAATCGCATTGATTTGCTGAAACTATTTATTGGCAGTTAGGAACGCCTTAGCAATCAAGGTAAGATATTCGACATTTATTTTGTTGACATTTCTTTGTCTTATAAGATATGCTTATGTTTCCCATTTTTTCTTTATGGTATGTCTTACAAGAGATGCTTATGTTTCTCATTTTTCCTTTATGGTAGGTCTTATCATTTGCATATAACTATAACTCATTAATGCAAAATATTTAAGATTTAAGATTTAATTAATTATTCGCTTATTATTGTTGCATCGAAATATAGATGTCAAAAGAAAATTAGCTCAAATATCTAAGAATGAATTGGTGAATAGTTCCCATAATTTGAATCAGAATGTTATGACTAAGAAACCTAATAATGAGCTGGCGAATAGTTCCTATAATTTGGATCCTGATGTTGTAACTAAGAGAAGAAATTTAAAAGAAAATACTTCTTAAAATAATAATAGCTATCTGACGCAAATGTTGAAAATTGAAGATGAAAATGTCAGAGTTGTGTAGCCGATACCTACAAATAGGAGAGTTCTGTTTAGGTTAGTTGAAGATGAAATCGGGTGCGAATTGTTGGTTGCCATGTAACACCCCCAAAATTCAGTACAGTGGAAGCATACAAGTCATGTGGTGCTAATAAATTGGATCACAACACAAAGTAAAGAGAACGGATTAACCTTATTCGTTTTAAGAGGATTTATATTAAACGGTTAATTAAGTTTAAAACATTATTCGAGTGGGGAAATACAAGGCCCATTTACTTAAGTAGTCAAAATTGTAAAAGTAGTCTATGACCATGCCCTGCTAAGCGCCTCAGAAGTCAAACAACAACAAGAGAAATCACACACCTGGGAAATACATGGTAAAAGTGTTAACACAAAGGTTGGTGAGTTCATAGGTATATAAATAAAGTAGTAAAAGTAATGTGAGTTCGTTAGAAAGCTTTGTGACCATTGTGTCTCACAATGTCATGAAAATAAAGTTTAACTTTAAGTAAATTTAGTTATGTGGACCACAAGGTTTTTGGGTGTGTGAAAAAATGGTCACATGCAAGACAAGTTTAGTATAAGTGACAATTGCTTCACTCACAGTGTCAAGAGAAAATCAGTAAAGTAGCCTATGCAATATTAGGCGAAAAAGTTGGAACATACAGTTTACATTTTTAACATTATAAAATACATAATGTCATACGAAAGTCTGTTAAGCATAAAGTTGGACCATACGCAAAGTATATGCACATAGCCACGAATATAACGTCATACAAAGAGACAATTACGCTAGCACTAAGTTCATGCAACTGAAGCTACGATAGTTCAGTATGCTATAATAACACATATAATAAAGGGGCCCAAACCGAGTGTTTATCACAATACACTCGGCAATCCGATATGGTATACGTTCGAGTTGACCTTTCTGGCCACCCGAATGGGGGAGTCACCCCCAATAGATCTATTTATAACAATCGCGCTTCCCGCAGAAACTAACGATTCATGAAAGTGGGAAAGTGGGATCTCAAGGGCTTAGGCTAACTGCGTAATAGTGTGTAAAAACTAAAGTAAAGTTTTGGTCCATGAAAATATTTTACATGTTTTCTCACCCAAAGTTTGCAAAGCAAGTACAAGTGGAAAGTGGGGCTATAAACTCACAAATAAGTTTCAAGCACTTGTGTCAATAATAAAGTAATCCAGTTTGTAATGAGAAGTATTTCGTAACGTCCAACATCAAGTATAATCTCAAGTCAAAGCAAATAAGTTACGTTAGTCCAGTTTATCCATTGACCGATAATATTTAACACAAGTTAAAAAAAATACATATAAATGACTAAACAAATCAAAAGAATAAGAATTTACCCATTTAAGTTTAATGGGCTTTGGCCCAATACCACGCCAAACACACCCTCCTTAGTCTGGTGAGCTTCGGCCCAAATTCAAAACCAAACGCATACACACATTTGCACTTCAATATACACATAATGCAACACAAGCTAACATATGATGAAGCGAAAAGTGTACCGCTTTTAGGGGTCATTTAAGCCCAAAGTCGAGATTATTTGATCAAATATTGCCCTAAATCGTTCCTTTTGTTATTTTAGGTACTTTTGAGGAGAAATCTGGAAAATGAAGCATTTTGGACGTTTTTGGAGCGAAAAAGTGAAGAAAACGACAAAGTCTCAAATTCATACTGAAAACAGTACCTGACGGCGTCAGGATTTGCTTATGACGCCATCACCCTTTGACAAAGGGGTGGATAAATCAAGTTACACGTGACGCGCCAAAATGTTTTTGGAGAAATTACACGTGACGGCGTCACCAAGGCCGTCACGTACAAAATGCAAGAGACGGCCAAGAGGAAGATTACACATGACGGCATCAGAATTGGAACTTGGCAATATGATAATATTTATGGCGGCGAGTTAACGGCGTCCGAATTTACTCTTGACGCCGTCAGACTCAAATCTCTATATATAGTTTTGATTTTTCATTCATTAGTGTGCAACTTTGAGAGGAGAAACCCTAGACTAATTTTACCTTATTTTTAAGGGTTTCAAACCCTTGTTTCATCCATGCTTAATTGAAGATAAGTTTTCCAATAATCATTCAATATGTCTATGTGTTGTTCGATTCTATCTTTTGCTTGTCTTCACTTTAACATGCTAGGCTAGGTTTTATTTGTGTTTGCTTAGATGTAATGAAACTTAGATATTGATTATTGGTTGGTTGTTTGTTTATAATTGTTGTAGATGAATGATTTCGATATTAGGCTTAAGAAAACTGGCAGACTTCCAATTGGTAACTTGCTTGAACGTCTTAAGAAACATGATCGGATGTGTACTACGATAAATTGGTTATATTTAATGCATAGGTAACTACTAATATGGCCATCTTAGGAGCTAGTAGTCGGCTCGACATAGGAAGAGGTAGAAGCTTGTAAAGTTAGGGAAGATCGTACACGGCCCTACGAATGGTATTAAGGAATATAACCCGTCATCCATGCAATTGTAACAAACTAATCAACCAGTAAAAGATAGCTAGGGAGTAGTGAAATCTAAGTAAACACATTTTCTCTTATTATTGTTTTCTCCACATTTACTTTAGTGTCATTTTATTTTGTTTTGTTTGCATTCGTAGTCATTTGGGTTAGTTGACTAGCAACTAATTCCGCCCATTCTTCCAAAACCGAGACTTTTACTTGCTTTTCATAAAATATAAAAAATACAAAAAGAATCATCCCTCACCTCTAGACCTAGTTTAATCGAGTTTTAACCCTAGCGAACACTATTCTTTGAGTTGAACGATCAATCCCCCGGTACTTGCCACTATACTATACTACACTACAACGGTTAGGTACACTGCCTGGTGGGGATTGCAAGCTTCTCTAGATCCCTTGAGAGGTAAAACCTTTTGCGAGGGCGCAATCCCACGCATCAAGTTTTTGGTGCCGCAGCCCGGGGAATAGTTATTGTTTAGTTTGAATTTTATTTTGATTAGGTTTACTCATTAGATTCCTTTTTAGTGAGATTTTTATTTTTATTTTATTAGCTTTCCTTAGTCTATCTTTTCTTTGTGTCTTTGTTCGTAAAAACCTTTCCATTGAATCTTCCGTTCACCGTTATGGAGAACGCGAATCCACCATACTACTGACCACGAAACCCATTCACCCCTAATGACATCTTGATGTTCAACCAATATCAAGATGAACCTATCTATGATGCATGGACTCGTTTTAAAATTTTACTCCGAATAGTCCATCATCATGGTTTCGATCTATGGTACCTAACTCAAATCTTTTACTATAGTGTCAACCCGTATAACCAAAGGTACATTGACGACTTTGCCAACGAGGACCTTAGGGAATTAAATGATGAAGAAGCATGGGATGCCATAGAAGATTGTGCCTAATATTATTATAGAGTAGACAACCTAACAAACAACATCACAAATCAATTAATAACAAGTTTGAAGGAGCAAACAAAAAGTTTGTCTGGGGATGATTACTCAGGGATACCTAAGTAGATGTCGCCTAATATCATAGTACAAAACAAACACATCGGTAATCTAGATACAATGGAGGATGAGGTAGACAATCCAAGCCCACAAAGTACCCCACAAGTCCTACCATCATTTAAGGCACACACACCGCCCGTGACTTACCCGGAAGAAGTAGAAGAGACTTTAGGAATCCCGATGGAGGTAGAACCCTTGGACCAAGCACCACTATAGGATATAGGTTTAAATACTTGTAATGATAACCTTACTCCTAGTTCTAGGGAATTTCCTAGTGTTGATGAACCGGAACCTCAATCTTTACATAACTTCCCATCCTTAGATTTACATCTAGGAGACAAAAGAGGAACCGACCCACCCATCACCAATATTATCCGGGTAGTTTTAGGATGAAGGAAGCCATTCACTCACCCCCTTCACCTCACGTGGCATATTTCCACCCTAAGGGTGTGTATCGCTACTTCCACCCGTACTTAATCCTAAGTGTAGGGAAAACCTCCCCTATTTCTGTTAAATAAGGGTAGAGTCAGGCTCGTGACTCGAACAAAAACAAGCGCTTCTTGGGAGGCAACCCATGTTTTTAATTGTTTGATGTTTTTTATTTTATTTGTTTGTTTATGTCATATATGCTTTATCATAGTTGTTAAATTTTCTTGTTTCGAATAATTTGTGAAAATGCTTTATTTGGTTTTTAACCTCGTCTTAATTGCATATAAAGGTATTTTACAAAAAGATAAATGTAGGGAATTTTTTATTTTGTTAAAAAGAACGAATTTTCAACATGAAAAATTCGCAATTCATGATTAGCATATATTCTATCTTGTTTGTGTGTCAATACTTGTGGATATGTTTTATGAGTTCCTATTTGTAATTCATTCCACAAGTATCCTATCCTTTAATTGTTTTGTTTTTATTTCTAAGTCTAGAATTACATCTAGTTGTGACTTTTCTTTGTTCGGTTTGATGCTTTGGTTTTTATGTTTGTTGATTACAGGTTAGATTGGACAAGAAGATGATTATATTTCTGGAGTGGAGCTTATCAAGTTCATTCTCTTGGAGGAAGATTTAACCATGTTATCACATCGTCCATACCGAGCGAATCAGGAGAGTATTAGTTTCTTTCATTCTCATTTATTTTTACTTTTACATCCTTTATTTAGAACATTGGGGACAATGTTCGGTTTAAGTGTAGGGAGGGTAAATTAGGATGCCTTAGAAACTATAACTCCACTTGATTTTTGTTTTGTTTGATAGTGAATGTGTAATAAAGCTAAGAGGAATACTTGTTAGGGCAATTTTAGTACCAAATTTAATTTTTTTTTGCAACATGTAGGAGTGAAACTTCAGTCTTAATAAGCGTCTCATGGATAGGAGTTGTATGACTAGCACAAAAATCGTACCACTCAAAAAAATTTCCACCCCAAAAATGTGAGGTTCGCCTTTAAATCTTTAGGAAAAATCATTCATTCTTAATGCTTGTGAGTGTACCGGTAGTATTTAGATTCTAGAACTTGTGATAGCGATGCATCCCGACATCATCAGACTCAAATCTATATATAGTTTTTTATTTTTCATTCATTAGTGTGCAACTTTGAGAGGAGAAACCCTAGACGAATTTTACCTTATTTTTAAGGGTTTCAAACCCTTGTTTCATCCATGCTTAATTGAAGATAAGTTTTCCAATAATCATTCAATATGTCTATGTGTTGTTTGATTATATCTTATGCTTGTCTTCACTTTAACATGCTAAGCTAGGTTTTCTTTGTGTTTGCTTAGATGAAATGAAACTTAGATATTGATTATTGTTTGGTTGTTTGTTTATAATTGTTGTGGATGAATGATTTCGATGTTAGGCTTAAGAAAACTGGCAGACTTCCAATTGGTAACTTGCTTGAACGTCTTAAGAAACATGATCGGATGTGTACTACGATAAATTGGTTATATTTAATGCATAGGTAACTACTAATGAGGCCATGTTAGGAGCTAGTAGTCGGCTCGACATAAGAAGAGGTAGAAGCTTATAAAGTTAGGGAAGATCGTACACGGCCCTACGAATGGTATTAAGGAATATAACCCGTCATCTATGCAATTGTAACAAACTAATCAACCAGTAAAAGATAGCTAGGGAGTAGTGAAATCTAAGTAAACACATTTTCTCTTATTATTGTTTTCTCCACATTTACTTTGGTGTCATTTTATTTTATTTTGTTTGCATTCGTAGTCATTTGGGTTAGTTGACTAGCAACTAATTCCGCCCATTCTTCCAAAACCGAGATTTTTACTTGCTTTTCATAAAATATAAAAAATACAAAAAGAATCATCTCTCACCTCTAGACCTAGTTTAATTGAGTTTTAACCCTAGCGAACACTATTCTTTGAGTTGAACGATCAATCCCCCGGTACTTGCCACTATACTATACTACAACGGTTAGGTACACTGCCTGGTGGGGATTGCAAGCTTCTCTAGATCCCTTGAGAGGTAAAACCTTTTGCGAGGGTGCAATCCCACGCATCAACATATAACACCTCCATTTTCAAAAAGAGCAGCGGAAGCTAAATTTGGGGTATTACCTCATTGATATATAGTCACGGCGGTATTACCTCATTGATATATAGTCACGGTAATAGAAAACGACTCAAAAAGAGACGTCTTTAAAAGATAAGTTATCATTTATTTATTCATCTGAGTTTTTACAATAAAAGATAGACTTTTACAAATAGAGGTCCCAAATATACGTTTTAAAACAAAAGTAGATGAATGATAACAGGTTTGGACGTCCTCATGTCAAATGTCACTCCATGCCATAAGTTGCTTAGTTACATGGGATAAACATGCTAAAAGGGTCAACACAAAGGTTGAGTGAAATTCATTGGTTTAAATGTAATAGTTTGAATACAAGTTCCACCGGGTTCAGTTGGTACACCCATCTAGGAAAACATTGGGCCACGTTGTTGCACCCATAATCATATTATTGCATCTAAGCTCATGACATCCCTCGTTAACATGTCCAAGTCTAGTGATGGCACTGTAGACCAAATCAATGACTAGACGTAGGGTAAGTTGCCAAGGTTAATCCATTTGTACTCAAATATAGTGTAACACCCCAGTTTTGAAAACATGCAGCGGAATTAGATTGGGTGTTACTTCATAGCACACGGTTTACTAGTAGAAAATGATTGCCATTTTAGTCATTTTAAAGATCTATCATTCGAATATAAATACCAGAGTTTTAAAAGAGGTCCCCATTTGTCCCAAAGTTTATTAAATAAGTTTTCGAATGATAAGAAAATTTATAGCTTTTATAAGTATCCGTGCTCCTCCGTGCCATCCTTGCTCTTTATGGACCTGAGATAAACACATGCTAAAAGCGTCAACACAAAGGTTGATGAGTTCATAGAGTTTATAGTTTCGAATATCGATTTCCAAAATCAAAGAGTTTTTGAGTCCACAGTAGTTATAATAACAGTTGATTATCAAACTAAAGTGTGAGTAAATCCATAGTGTTCATAGCTTAAATTGTTGATTATCAAAATCAGAAAAATGAGTGATTTCCAAATTGTTACAAGATAGTCCATTGGTTTGCCCTTCACTGGGTCAACACCAAAATAGTAGTTTGTTTGCCCTAACCAGCTAAACACAAAAATAGTAGTTTGTCAAGTATTAGTAGTTTCATGCTATATAGTGAGCACAATCTTGTAGTTTGATAAAACAGTGGGCTACAACATTTTACGCCCCTAACATCAGTCATTGTAGTACTGTATCATGACTACAGTACTACTGTTCTATTGCTCTAAGCTCATGACATGCAACGATTAACAGGCATCAAAATAACCATAATAATGATGTGAAATAGTGGCCCTCAGGATAGGTATTTACTAGTAACCTATGAAATCAAATAGAGTGCATTTGATGGCTTTCCTCTAGCGACCAAATGGGGATTGTCAATCCCTAATAGATCTATCCACAACTATTTATGTTCACCCTGCGAGTGATTAAGGTGCATGAACGAGGGACTTTTGGTAATAGGTAACTTAGGCAATAGAGGTCAAATATAGCATATCGTCAAACAGTCACTTGTAATTATGTCTATAGCAGGTATCTCCTTATGAGATATAAAAATGTGTAAACTAGTAAAGTTTATATGAAATATAGTCATGTATTTAGTTAATGAATACTTGTAAAAGTAAAAACAGTAGTTAATCATGTATCTCCCCCAAAACGTGTATAAACTATTTTAAAACAATTAAAAGTATGGGCTATGACTCACCTTGGTGGAATGGCAGACATAGTATAAGTAATGTCAGAAGTGAAATGACTTCACGAGATAACCTGAATAATTATAGAAGTCTGGGATAAGTTCGACTTATCGAGAATTGTGATTTGAATAGTGTAAGATGATAAAATGATTTTTGTGGCAGAGGTGGCTTGCGTGGCAAAACGCTTAAAGTCAAGCAACAAAGTTATATACTATATAACTGTCTTTATGTATAAGTATCGTTTATTATTTATATTCGTCATGAATTAATGATATGTATCAAAAGTTGGTGAATGATAATTTGTAGTAAATGTCAATTATCCTTAATTAAATGAATGGATGAGTTTTGAGAAATAATCATTTTCCTGACATGTATTCAAGTTATCGATAATAACGTTAAGTCATTAGGTTTAATATATATTTTCATTATAGTCTCAGAATGTAGATTTCTATATATACGTTATTATGATGACGTTGTAAAACATTACTTTGTCAAATTAGATTGTTAGGTCTCGAGGCGTGAGAATATATGAAGTATATACTTATTAGATTCGTGATAATATATTGGGACAAATATATAGCTTATTATTTACGCTGATGTGGTTGCCAATTAAAATAAGTGTTAAACATATTTATTTACACGGAAGGTGATAAAATAACGTAGATTCGTTAGCTTATAAGAGTATTTAGAAAATGTCAAGTGAGTTAAGGTTGGAGGTTTTAAATGTAAAAATTTATATAAGTTATAAAAGTTCTTAATTTAAATGGCATGTGATATAATTTAGAGGGGCTGAAACTATCAAAAGGTGAATGTTGTAAAAATAACAAAAATAGTAAAACCGCCATACGCAAGATTCGAACCAAAGACCTTTCGTTTGACACACCAACGCCTCAACCACCTGAGCTAAAGGCTCTTTGTTGTCATAGGTTACTAGTTAAGGTATTTAAGGGGGTTTTGACTGTTTATTATTTGTATATACTTGAATCGTACTGAGGTCATAGGTAATATGCAAACGCTTTTCTTCTTTAAACAAAATGAGTTTGTGAATGTGCATGTCTAAGTAGCTTTTGCTTGTTAAGTTGTAACTCGTTTAGTGTTTACTTGAGACCCAACAAAACACAAGAACTTGGTGCTCAACCCATTTAAAATAAAACTAAAACTTCTTAGTTCGACTCGTATATGTTTTCATCAGTTTCTTTTACGTTTAAGAGCTTATTTTTCCAGCTTATCATATTAGTTCATATCTGGGGCTTATGGAGAAACGGTTTGGGTTTATGAACCCAATAATGGTTCGCGTTAGATAAGAAAAAAAGACCCGGTTCTTAGTAAGTTTATATGAACAAGTTTTTATAATTTTTGTGCATGATAGTTGGTTTTTAGTTCAAGAGTTTATTATGGTTTTACAACTGTTTATATCTCGTTCAATAGCTTATTATATGTTCACACGTTGTTAACTTGTTGATGTTACTTTGTTGCATTGCCACACAAGGATTGAGGATGCCATACTTGATACGAAATAATTAACGAAAGTACCATAAAATAAAGGTTTAGCCATGGTGCGATGGAAGATTAAATGTGAAACGTAATAACAAAGATGGTGTACGAGACTTACTACACCACAAATGGTGGGGAAAGAAGCTAACGAAACGGAATGGAAGATGGGACGAGCGTGCAACGATAACGCCAATGGTTTGTACTTGTCACGTAGCTACCCAAATGTCTTAGAACTTGTAAGAATTATCACTTGCACCTCTTGGTTCTTCTCCTCTCCTTCTCTCTCTTGTCGCATGGCAGAAACAATCAAAGATAGTGAAGTGTTTTGATGTGTTTGTGTGTAAGTAACCTGTCGCTTTGCATGAAGTCTTTTTATACATGAGTTTGGCGTGTGAAAACAAGCAAGAGGTCACAAGAGATTGTGTGTTGGATTGAAACGAATGTATGCCACCTCTCACCATGCCCAATCGAGACTTTTGAGTGAGAATATAGGAAAATAATGTGTGAGATTATTCATGACAGTTTCTAAGTTGTGTATGGATGATTTTGTAGTGATTGGGGAGCAAGGGAGTCCGGTAGAAAGCTTGTGACACGTTATGCTATTTTACCCAAAGATGATTTTCATGGTTTACTTAGGTCGATTCTGAGCTAGCAAATAAGTGAGGGAGGTCACAAAATTTGTACTCCTCCATTCTTTGTAACACGGCCATTCGATTTGTGTATAAATATGTACATGTTGTGTATCGAATTTACGAGAAAGTGGGGTGTGTTTGGTGCTTGGTTGCGACAGTGAAAAGAAAGAAACAAAGAAATTAAAATAAACCCCGATGGGCTTGGCCTGGTGGGCTAGTGGTGTTTGGTTCGGCCAAAGACGAAAAATAAATATAAATAAGGGTTCGTTTGGTGTTGTTGGGTTTATTCGTGGTCCATAGGGTGTTGTGGGCCCACGTAGCGTGCTTCGGGTATCGTGTCGAGGTCAAAAAATATTAGTGAGCAATCTCGAGAATTTTCGTAGGCTCGGGAAATATATAAATAGCGTATGGTAATTAAATGAAACGTATATTTATAAACGTTTTAAGTTTCTTGTGATATCTATATTTTTAGAGCACATGAATGAATACCGTTTCAAGGTAAATGGTAAAAATGTTGTGATCATCAAAAGTATATATATATATATATATATATATATATATATATATATATATATATATATATATATATATATATATATATATATATATATATATATATATATATATATATATATTAAAAAAAATTGTCTTGGGTAAAAATGGTTAATTTACGTTGTATTAATCATAGGAAAATTCACGGGATGTGATATATAGTGCTAATTGATACCCGGTAGGGGAAAACCAACGGGAGTTGTCAAACTCTAAATAGATCTATCCACTATACTCGCGTTCACACGCAAGTGATTATGGTTCATGAAATTTATGTAATAGTGGCAAAGGTGGTACTCGTGCAATAATGAATCAGGAAAGTTGAAAATACTTGTATTAAGGTTTATAGCATGTATCCCCCTCACGGGTTTATAAAGCATTTAAAAGTGAGGCTATGAACTCACCTTAGTCTAGGAAAATCTGATTGATGTCAAAAGTGACTCAGATATTAGATGGCCTACTCACGCAACCTGAGGTAGTGTATGTCAAGTCTTAGTTGGTTTGTTTATGTTTCAAAACGTTGTTTCATTAGATTTATAGATATAACGTAACAATATTTGGGCTATCATAATCTAGAGGTCATGTAGTAAACGTTTGAGGAGCCAGGGCACTTTAACTCGTAAACCCAACAAACTCGTCAAAACGTATACCCAAATGAAACCCTTCATATGAAATTCCCTAGTAACATGTTATGTTGTTAAGTTAAAAAGATAGGATTTTGATTTATAAGAAAATATCTCATTTATACATTTAAGTTTGTAAATTGGCAATATATACCATTGACTTATAAACTTTTACAAAACTAATCCTTTATAAAATAAATATATATTAAACATTTAACTTTTAAAACTTTACAAACAGGTCCTTATACTTATAACTTTAGAAAAATGGCAAAAATAGCCCTTATACTTAATAGTTTCCAGGGCATGAAATACGTTACAAAACTAGTCCAAAAACCATGCAAAGTATATTTTTATAATACAAAAAAGTTTCATAGCTTATGGATTATTAGAACATGTTAATATAAGTAGATTTTACGAGCTTATAGCTTATGGAAAGGGCTTGTGATCCAAAATATCAAAACAACATGAAATTAAGGTTTTAAAATGAAAACGCCTACGTTTTGATGATCAAGGCTTATAAAGGACTTGTACATGATCTAATAAATATTATAAACATTCTAAAACCATAAAAGAGCTTACACGACTAAAATGGGTAGAAATGGGTTTTTAGGGTTTCTCGACCTTCACGACTAAACAAGGGCTTCAAGGCTTGATTCTTGGCTTCCAATGGCTTCTTAGGACTCCTATGCTACAACTAGGATTGAGTGAGAGCAAAGAATTGAGGTGGTGAAGCTTTTTGGGATGGTTTTGAATGAGGGTGTTTACTCGACCTATTTATACTACTCGAATAAGACTTGGTGACAAAGATAACTTGGAGTGGTGGCCAAGGGTGGAAGGGAGATGACTATTAGCAGCTATAGGGTGACTACTGACTAGGAGGGGCTATGGTAGTAGCTAGGGTAGTGTAGGGTGTTTGTGTGGTCGCAATGGAGTTTAGGCCACAAGGTGGTGATGGAGGTGGTTGGTAGGTTGCTTGATGATGACAAGGTGGTGATGGATTTAGACTTGGATTTGGATTAGTATTTGAATTGGGGGAGGTGATATGTACACCACTAAAAGTGATGTGTACACCACTAATTCTGCATTTGGATGTTGTATTGTGTGCATCATCAGTGTAATTTAGTGGTGTGCACACCATTTTTAGTGGTGTACATATCACCTCCCATTTGAATTTAGATTTGGATTTGAATTTGATATAGGTGAGAGAAAATAATATTTAAAGTTATTCTATAAAATTTGAATTAATAATTTTATTGTTAAAAAATAATAAAATGTAACAAAAAAGGTAAAATAAATAAAACTTGTGATTCAAAATTATCAAGGGCCCACAAAAAGATAGTAATCGAGGTAATCCTACCAAATTTGGTTGGATTTGTATAATCTTTGAATTTGACTATCTGACAACTTTGACAACTTCTGAAACCTTTGCATGTCAACCAAACAATTAGGGCCCGTTTGGTTTGTAGGTAGGGTTGGATTTAGATTTGAATTTGAGATTGGTTTGGGATAACAATAATAATAATAATAATAATAATAATAATAATAATAATAATAATAATAATAATAATAATAATAATAGAGAGAAAATTAATTATTATTTAAAAAAAAGTTTATTTTATAAGTAAATTAAAAAAAGTATATTAATTTATAATTGAAAATTAAAAAAAAAAATACATATATAAAATAATAATAAACATGTGGTTCAAACAATATAAAAAAAAATCATATCTTTTATCATTGATTTCATGAAAGGAGCCAACCGGTGAGAAATCAATTTTTTAAATGAAATATATGTGTCAGTCAAAAGATTCTCTACCAATGAACAAATTTAACAATCTTTCATTCAATTTCTAGCGACACCCCTATACCAAACGGACCCTTAATTTAAAGCATCTTTCAAACCATACCCGGTAACACCCATATACCGAACGGGCCCTAAATTGAAACAAATCAACTTGTGTTATTGGTGAATCGTCGCTGCTATGCCATACGTCTATGTAGTGAAAGTTTTAACGGGAACATCAAGAGATAGCAATGATGAGGCGAAAAGTGTACCGCTTTTAAATGGTCATTTAAGCTCGAATTCGTGATTATTTGATCAAATATTGCCCTAAATCGTTCCTTTTGTCATTTTAGGTACTTTTGGAGAGAAATCTGGAAAAGGAAGCATTTTGGACATTTTTGGAGCATAAAAGTGAAGAAAACGGCAAAGTCTCAATTTTCTTTGCTGGAACAGTACCTAACGGCGTCAAGACTCTCCACATGACGGCGTCAAGAGTTACAAAGGAGGTGGAAGTGGAAAATACACGTGACGATCCAGAGAGTTTTTAAGCCTAGGACCTGACGGCGTCACCCAAGGCCGTCAAGGTCCAAACATTAGTGACGGCCCAGAGTATTTCTACACATGACGGCGTCACAAATAGATCTAGGCAATACGATTTTATCATGGCGGCGAGTTGACGGCGTCACAGGCTAACACATGACACAGTCACGATGTAATATCTATATATAGTTTTCCAAATTTAATTCATTAGTGTGCAACTTTGAGGGAATAAACCCTAGTCTGAATTTTATCAGCTTTCCAAGGGTTTCAACCCCTTTGATTCTTTCATGTTCAATTGAAGATAAGTATTCCTTCAAATCATTCAATATGTCTATGTGTTGTTTGATTATATCTTACGCTTGTCTTCTCTTTAACATGCTAGGCTAGATCTTTCTTGTGTTTGCTTAGATGTAGTGAAACCTAGATATTAATTATGGGTTGATTGTTTGTTTATAATTGTTACGGATGATTGTATTCGATGTTAGGCTTAAAAAAACTGGCAGACTTCCATTGGTAACTTGCTTGAACGTCTTAAGAAACATGATCGGAGGTGTACTATGATTTTTGGTTGTATTTAATGCGTAGGAGAATTCTAATGATCCCATGTTAGGAGCTTCTAACGGCTCGACATAGGAGTGAAGTAGGATCCTATAGAGTTAGGGAATATTGTACACGGCCCTACGACTAGTATTAAGGAATATGACCCGTCATCCATGCAATTGTAACAAGCTAATCAACCTGTAAAAGATATCTAGGGAGTAATGAAATCTAAGTAAACACAAATTTCCTCATTATTGTTTCCACCACATTAGTTTAATAGTTTCATTTTCATTTTTGTTATTTTATTTTGATTGCATCTTTAGATTAATTGGGTTAGTTGGCTAGCAACTAATTCCGCCCACTCCTTCAAAACCCCGAGATTTTACTTGATTTTATAAAAAATATAAAAATACAAAAAGAATCATCCCTCGCCTCCAGACCTAGTTTAGTAGGCTTTCTAATCCTAGCGACACTATTCTTGAGTTGAACGATCAATCCCCCGGTACTGGTCACTATACTATACTACAACGACCAGGTACACTGCCTGGTGGGGGTTGTAAGCTTCTCGAGATCCCTTGAGAGGTAAAACCTGTTGCGAGGGTGCAATCCGCACGTATCAAGTTTTTAGCGCCGCAGCCCGAGGAATAGTTATTGTCTAGGTTAGGATTTCTTTTTATTAGGTCTACTTGCTAGATTCCTTTCTAGTAAGAGTTTATTTTTATTTTTTAGGTTTTCTTTAGTCTATCTTATATCTGCGTGTCTTTGTTCGTAACCTTTAATATCCGACAACATGTAAGGTGGTAACATCTTTGAACCCATAAACCCACCACAGCAAAACCACCCACAAGACCCACCACTATCAAACCAACCTCCTAGGCCCCGAACTTTAGGAGAGTATTCCCGTCCTAGCCACCAAGGCTATCGAAACACTATTGAGCTCACTCAAGGAGCCAATGTGTCCCATTTGCGATCCGACACCATCCGGTTGGTGCAAAGCGGATGTGCATTCCATGGACTTCATTCTGAAGATCCTAATCAACATCTCAAGGATTTCCTTAAAATCGTAGATTCCATAGACCTTGATGTTGCAACTAGAGAGTCGACCCGATTACGTCTATTCCAATTCTCTCTACGTGATCAAGCTAGTCAATGGCTTGAACGTTTACCCGCGGGATCCATCACCTCTTGGGATGATCTCACGTCTCGTTTACTTGCTCAATTGTTCCCACCGGGGAGAACTACGAAGCTTAAAAATGATATCTTGATGTTCCAACAATGTCAAGGTGAAACCTTCTGTGAAGCATGGACTCGTTTCAAGGACTTACTCCAAAATATCCCTCATCATGGCATAGGTCTTTGGCTCCAAGTCCAAATCTTCTATGACCATATCGATCTCTCTACAAGGCGAACCATTGACCAATCGGCCGGTGGCAAGCTACGTGATCTAAGTGCGGTAGAATCATGGGAACTCATAGAAGATCTTGCTCTCTATGACAATGAAAGTTGGAATGGTCCCCGTGATTTGAACAAAACGGTCAAGGCAATATCTTTGCCTTCGAACAATCCTAGCACTCCCGACCGTAGGATCATGGAACTTGAGGACCAAGTCAAATTTCTCATGAAATCTTACGAAGCTCCTAAGCCTTAAAGCCAAGTGAACAAAATCACTTCTTCATGCGAATTATGTAGTGGTCCCCATGAAACTCGTGATTGCGTGGAACTCCCCGGACAAGCTTTTGCGGATTACGCATCCTCGCATACCGACGAAGCGGGAGACAAGTGGTACACTTTCAAACCCAAGCCAAACCCTTACGGTGATTCCTACAATCCTTCTTGGAAAAATCACCCGAACCTTAGGTGGAAACAAAACCAAAACATGCCCCAAAACAATTCTTCCAATCCACCTAATCGTTACCAACCAAACGGTCCACCCTCTAACCGTACTTTCAACAACAATCCTTCCAATAGATATGGTAGTACCAATAATCTTGAAGGATTGATGTCCAAGTTTATGGCATCTCAAGAAGTACGCATATCTAAATTTGAAGCCGATTTCAAACAAAAGCAAAGCTAGATGACCACCAAAATCGACGCATTGACCGAGAAATGGGAGCACTCCCAAGCGACACGGTCAAGAACCCGATACTAAAATTAATGCCATATCATCGGTTTCGTCACCTACTTCTTGTCCACAATACTATTCGGTCAAAGCAATGAGCACGTGTTTCAAGCAAACCCAAATTCTTCATAAGGACCAATTGAATAAAACATCCGATATCAAACCGGTCAATAACATAGTTGAAACACCTCCTATACAAAACCTTGACGACGAATTCAAGGAGCTCCACCTTGAACGCCCCGTCATTGATGTCTTAGCCCGAGCTCCCTAGTATAGTGCCCTCCTAGAAAGATATGAGAAATTTAAACTGGGTAAAAATGGGACCGCCTTCGTTCAAAACAAGTTGCCTAAGAAGCTTGATGATCCGGGTGTATTTGTTTTGCCTTGTAAGAAAGGAAAATCCGAAGCTTTCGACACACTAACCGACTTAGGATCAAGCCTCAACTTGATTCCCTTATCCCTTTTCACCACTCTTATGCTAGGAAAGTTAGAGGAGACGGAAGTACTAATTGGTCTAGCGGATGGAAGTATTGCCCACCCGGTCGGAATGATCAAGGATGTAGTTGTTCACGTAGGAAAGTTAACTATTTTACCGGATTTTCACGTCCTAGATATGGTTAGTGATACTACATGCCCGTTGTTAGTAGGAAGAGGATTTTTAGCAACCGCTAGTGCCATGATAGATTGTAAGGAGTCTAAGATAGCGGTAGGAGAGGGTGATACTTAGTCGGTTTATGATGTTAAGAAGCATAGCTACGATTGTGAGGACGAACCGACACCACATTGGGTAGAGATGAATAGGAGACCATCTAGATATGGGCATTGGATAGAAAGAAACTTAATAGGACCTCAACTCCCATTCTATCTAGAAAAAGATTTCATCAATAAAACACATTCGGTGGAACAACTCATAGCTAGAGATGAGGAATTAGACCCTTTTGAGGATCCCCTAGTCTTTAGGAAAATGATTGAGTTCTTAAGTGTAATGCCTATCAACCTAGAGATGAACAAATAGAAAAGGGAAGGGGATAAGTGTAAATGGAATTGGGACAAGCAACCTAAGGAAGGCGACGGATCATGGCATATGAAGATGATTTTATATGATCTGGATGGAGAAAAGTTTGAGAGGTCATACCGTACCAAGAAAACCGATAGGAAGTTGAAACCCAAGTTTGATTCCAAAGATGTCCTCAACGAGGAGCTCACACACATATGATAGCCCATGACCTTGAGTCTAGCTACAAGACTCGTAAATAAAGAAAAGCGCTTCTTTGGAGGCAACCCATGTTTTGTGTGTTTTTATTTGTTTGATTTTTAATTGTTTGATTGTTTTCGTATGCATGCTTTATTTTTATTGTTGGTAGATCATGTTTCAAACTAAAATTGTTAAAATGCTTTATTTTGTTTTTTAACTTCGTCTTAACTTCATATAAAGGTATTTTGCAAAAGCTAAGTGTAAGGGGAAACCCCAAATTTGTTTCTAAGAACGAAATTGATCATGATTCTCCATAGTATTTTTTTTCATTATTTTACCTGTTTTACTTTTATATTCTTTAATTGAACATTGGGGACAATGTTCATCCTAAGTGTAAGGGGAGGGTAAACGATGATACCTTATAGGATACTATTGCACTTGAGTTTGTTTGTTTGATGGTAGGTGTGTAATAATGTCACACCCCCAAAATCGGGTCCAGCGGAAGCATACGTGTAGCTGGGGTGTAACTCAATTGGTATTACAACACTAGTTCAAAAATGGTTTTCACTTCAATCATTTAGAATAAAATAGTTAAATCAAAAATATTGAATTTACATCGTTAAAAGTAGTGCGGAAGTAGGCCCTTAAAATAGTTTAAAACGGTCCCCATATAAATAATCAGAGTCTTCTATGACCATGCCATGCCCTGCCAAAACCTCCAGTAGTGTGCCATAGGTTAAAACCTGAAAATACATGCTAAAGTGTCAACACGAGGTTGGTGAGTTCATAGGGTTTGTTTAACAAATAAAGTATATAGAAAAATGATCACACAGAAAAGGCATCGTAAATCCACTCAGTTACAACTCCCGCCATAAGAGACTTGTAACCTGTGTGTTTACAACCCACTGCCAAATAGTTGAATGTTTAGTAGTCAAGTACACGTGGTCAATATAGTTCACAATAAGGGCACATAGTATAAAATAAGTCAAGGCCGCTCCGAACAAGGGAGACTTGAAGTCACTCCACCACCTAGGCAAAGAATTATTAGTCACTCCACCGACTTGGTGAAGAATTATTAGTCACTCCACCATGGCGAGAATTATTAAGGATGCTCTGAACAGGAGAGACTTTATAGTGTTGCTCCGAACAAAGGAGACTTAGCACGCTCTACCAATAAGGTGAGACTTTAGGGTTAAGAACGCTCCACCAATAAGGTGAGACTTTAGGTCATAGCACGTACAGTACATTAAGTTCAAAAGTTCAAGTCAAAAGGTTCAATAGTTCAAACAAGTTAATTTGAGTACGTTTTGCTTATGAGCATAAATAGTGAAGCAAGAGTCATTTAAGTTCAATTAAGAGTAAACAGTTTAAGCATGTATCTCCCCCAAAGAGTTTAAAACAAGTATTAAAGGGTAAAAGTGGGGCTATGACTCACCTGGTACGATAGTTACGAAGACAAAAGTGGTTACACAGAAATGAGGTTCGATCTCTAACCGCAACCTAAAATGAATGATAGTGATCTACTTTAGATCACACCGTGATGTAATGAATGCACATGATACCTATACCACTCGTAACTTGGAAATAATTGTTATCGTCAAAGTAAAGTATTTTCCGTACTTAGGAAAAATAAGTCCAACTAGGCTTATAAAAACTTGTTGTTATATATCGTATATAAAAATGTTAGTGTTATATTCCTTACTTTGGAAAACCTTGAGATAACGTCTAATCACCGTAAAGGTAAACTTATAATCCTTAGTACTTCATTAGTTAAAAATAAACTCCTTGAATGAGAATCTAGAAAATATATTATTTAGTACGTAGTTATATTATTTTTCTAGTAGTGACTATATATATATATATATATATATATATATATATATATATATATATATATATATATATATATATATAGTTTGACGACTTTAAAACGTGTATAACTTGGTCGTTTTAAGCTCATTTTACTCGTTCTTTATATCCACGGATTCGTTTTAGTATATACTAATATACTTTCGATAGCTCGGCCCCACTAGGTTACGTCTAACGTCTCTATTTGTCCGTCGAAAAATGTCCAACAGCATGCAGTTTTTCAGAAAATAGTTTTCGTCGTTAAATTTACAAAAATCATATCTCCTTCGTTATAAACTCGTTTTAGTTCGTTCTTTTGCCAAAAGTTTCGTTTTTAAAAGTATTTTCTAAATCTTTGGTCAAAAATTATCCATCACCTACTGAGTTTCCCACGTTTTAAAAATAGCAACAGTAGGTAAATATATTGTTTCAAAAATTGATTTCTAGTGTTTCCAAACTAGTTTCTAATCCAACCAAACCACTTTCAATCACCACAAATCTAGTCTAATCTTACCATACACCTTCTTAGGGTGTCATGGGTTCCTAAACATCATAAATCAAGTGGATCTAACAAGGATCTAACTATAATCCATTTCTAGGGTTCAAAAGTTAGATATATATATAAATGAGTGGTATAACTAACATATGCATGTAGATCTTGAATGGAAATCATATGACCATAAAATATAACATGAAGAAATTATGAAAAAGAGTTTGACAACTTACATAGAAAGATTATAGAGCTTGGATGAGTAAAACCTAAGAAACCTTGAGTTTTTATCACAAAACTCAAACAAGGATCACTAAAGGAACTAGAAAATGACTTGATCTTGAAAAACCAATGGTGTATGGTGGTGGTTCTTGTGGTGGTCGATCCAAGAAGAAAGGAGGAAGAAAGGATAAGATGAGATTTTTGCTAGTGTTTTTGTTTTATAAAATGAGAAAGAAATACTAGTGTTAGTATATATATTTAGTTTGGGGGGGGGGGGGGGGGGCAAGATCCATAAAAGGAGGAAGACAATTGCAAGATTTTGTAAGACTTTTGGGGTATGATTGGGTAGATATTATTAGTTTTAGGTGATACCGGGTACCGAGTTAACTAAAAATAAATTGTAACGAGATAAATAAAATATAATGAAGTTGTAAAAATTGTAAAATAATATTCCTGATGAGAATCGGAAGTTAAAATAATGATCGGGTTAAAATATCGCAAACCGACGGAGTTATAAGCTTCGACCGGAAAACGTAACAGTTGATTTGAAAACACCGGGCAATTTAATAATAAAATTTTTATATTATTATTATGAGTATAAAAATGTGTTAGGACCATAGTTGGGATTGTCGGATCAATTATTCAAAATAATAGCTCATAAGATAACGTTTATTAGGTTGATAATCGTACGTGTACAGAAATGATGCAACTCACGCATAAATGACAAATTTTCTCCGGAGGTGAATAGTGTTTTATGAATAGTAAAATTTTTAAACGCTTCTCAGAATATCAAACTGACCTAAAAAATGATGAATAGTAAAATGATGAATAGTGATCGATGAATAGTAAAAGTGAAAGTTCGGGAAAAGACCAGAATTTACGAGTTGTGACAAATAAAATTAAGAGAAATACTTGTTAGTGTAATTTTAGCGCCAAATTTAAATTTTTTTACAACATTTAGGAGTGAAAATTTAGCCTTAACAAGCGTCTCATGGATAGGAGTTGTATACTAGCACGAAACCGTACCATTCAGAAAAATTTTACACCCAAATATGTGAGGTTCGCCTTTAGATTTGATAGGAAAATCATTCATTATTAGTGCTTATTAGTGTACCGGTAGCATTTAGATTCTAGAACTTGCGTTAGTGATGCATCCAGAGACCGCTAGTGAGACTAAATTCGTGTAGTAGGATTTACTACATGATAAGAGGCATTAGGATCACCCTTGTGTTTAAACCCGTATCATAATTACTTGACCATTTTAGTCATATTACTTGACTAGTAAAGTCAATTAATTTTTCCCGCACCTTAGCGTTGTACTCATTTTTAGTACACGATACCCCTAGTACACCCCTCCGAGCCTATCTTTTCGTTTCTAACTTTGAACATTTACTTAAAGGAAGAATTTGTTACAACCCACCCAAATGTGCAACCAAATCGCCTTAGCCTTCCTTGTATGCACTCATCTTTAGTGCATTATTGTTATATGTTTAAACCCTTAGTTAATTATCCAATTGATTACATGGTTGCTAAGTCGAGTCATATCTTGTACATATTATTTTGGGACGATTGGGAATCATGGGTAAAGTACTTGTGTTATGGAGTAATGGGGAAGAACATCATATATTACCCCTATATGTGTGTTAATCTTAAAAAGTACTCCAAGTGTTTTGATTATCTTGATTCGAGTCATTAGATTAGTTTATTGTAAAGTTTGTAAAAATTCAAGTGTAAGGGGAATGTACATTCCCTATGATGTATTATTTTAGATGGTAAGGTAAGAGTGTATGCACAAAAAAAAATAATAAAAAAAATAAAAAAATAAATAAATAAATAAATAAAGAAAAGAGAAAAAACATACGGACTACCATCCCGTTTCATTCTATTTTTGTTTTATGTTTTTGTTATTTTTGATTTATTAGCTTAAGTCGAGTCTAGTCTTGGCTTAGCAACGCCATATTATACATGTAATTAACCAAGATGATTAACTCACCACCAGTAAATATTGCCTTTATCCAACAAAACCGTGTTTTCCATATCCCTACACCTAACGTTATAACCCTTTAAAAGACCTCTTTGATAGTTTATCCTAGGTGCTTACGCCAAGTGTTGGAGGTTTGATCCTTTCCCAAGTTTATTGTAAAACCTCGCAAAAATCTCTATAATTAATAACGTTTAATTATATATTAATCTCTGTCATTATTGTAATCACCATTTTTACGGGAAAATTTAAAATTTTCTTATTATATTAAAATGGTCTTGATTACGATATTACAAAATTCACCAAACGACAAAACAAGTTCTCGACACGATTAACAAAATATTAATAAATCACTAATCCTAATTATTAAAACTAATTACAAAATCAAACGGGCCCTTAATTATTCAAGCCCATTTCTCGTTTACTATTCATAAGCCCAAAACCAAAAGTCCAAAATCCAAATCCTTAATAATTCATACGATCGACTAGTACCAAGCCTCCAAAACGCCTCGTTTAATCTCGTTTCTTACACACGACCTCCCAATATTTTCACACCATCTCATTCCTCACCTAGCCAACTATTAGTGTGTCAAATCCCAAGATCATTGGACAATGTTTGATACGTTTTTAAGTGGCAAAGTGTTTCGACATATATTCATATTAATCGATTCATAAATCATTCATTTCATAACCGTTTTAATCCCAGTTTGTTTCTACGACTTCTAAATATTATTTCTAGGGTAGTTTGATGTTCAGGTATTCATAGTTAACAGCTTTGATCAAGTCTCTCGCAAAAACTCAATTCGTGTACATGTTTTAAACTCTAGTTGACATATAAATAAAAGAAACAACACATTCCCTAAAAGAAGCTCTCACAAACGAATTATTTAACATTTCTAAGAAGTAAAGAACAAAAATAAACTCATCTAACTACTGACACTACAGTATTTGATGTCCTATCAAATGTTTTACACCTTACGTGTTACAAAAATTTGCTATATGTACTACACCCTACTCCTTCGTTTCTATCATTCATCACGCATAAAAATACTTATTTACTTTCTTAAAAACACCTCCGAGCACCAGGAAGCTGTACGTAAACATTAGGAGACAAGGAAAAGGTTATCGGGTTTAAAAACTATACGTGATATAGTTGGGTATAATCGAACGTGATCGTTTCTTGTGTTTCCTTCCATTTCTTTCGACCCTCTAGCATCCTTGAAGCGTTGTAAGTCCTTTACAACTCATTTGAATCCATTCTACATGTTAAAAGTTTACATGCATCATGTTATATTTAGTGTCGAATGTATATACTTTCATATATATTTTACGTATATATATTTATATATAGTACACAACGAGTGGCTAGCCTCTATCTTGGAAGGCCTAGGAGTCACGTAGCACACATATTTCACGATAGTTTTTACTTCACATGCATGTTACGAACTCATTTTGAACTATAAACCATCGTAGGAAATTAGTAAAAACACTTAGAAATAATTTCAAGTTTTTCACAAATATATAAACATTCCAAACACGCTACAAAACAATCGTATAACTTCAAATATTGTGTAACAAGTATACCATATTATTACTCGACCTAATAGACCACCTAGAAAACTACCAACTTCATTAAGATAACATGTAAAAATACTCACGTCTTGACATATAAATTTGGTCAATTTGAATCGGCATTCACAAAGTTTTCAAATCCAAACTTAGTTAAGAAAACTTATAAATTCGTTTGGGCTTATTTAAGGCCCAATAAGAAATTAAGATCCATAAGCCCACTGGGCCCATATGAAACATTTTTGGAATCACAAAAGTAGCCCAAGTTTAGGCCCAAAACATTTTCCATGCCCTCGCCTCTAAATTTTTAAATGGGCTTTTATATTTGGCTCGTTAAGGCCCATAAGCTAGAAAAACAAGCTTTTAATCAAATAAGCAGTTAAAATAAGCTTATTACCAACTTAAAAAGCCATAGAAAATTTTATAAAATTTTTATAATCATTTTTGTAAATTTTGGACTAAAAATGTAACGCGACGACACCTAGAAGGACTAAAGTAGTAAATATTGAAGAATGAGGACTAAAATTGTAAAAACAGAAACAGAAGGGTAAAAATTGACACAAGATAATATTCTAAGCCTAGTTTGGATTATTGGACAAGTAGTGGACTATAATTGTAAATTAGATACGAAAAGGACTAACGGTGTAACGCTAACGCCGTTAGTATAAAAAGTGTAAAAATAGGAAAAGGACAAGGACTAAACATAATCTATTTGACATTCTTATTTTATTTTCTATTTTACGTCAACCATCACGTCATATGCATTTTTTTATTACGTTTTATTTATATATTATTTATTTTTACGTTAATAATATATATAACAATATTTCAAAAGTTGATATTTTTACTTACAATTAAAAAGGTAAAACTTCGATGGATAATTTAAATAAAGTATTTTATCATATCATGCATGCCATAATAATTACACTGCACATCATCTATTCGTCATAACGAATAAATATTATTCGTTATTCGTTTGTATTTACCAAATAGTATTTGGTCAAATTCCCAGATAAATTTATTTATCAGGTTCCGTATCAAAGACGTTTACATAATCATTCCCATAAATCTCATCCTACTTTACTTTTCATCATTCCCGTATCAATCCAGGTGAGTCATAGCCCCATTTCCAATACTTGTTTTTAACTCATTGGGGGAGATACACGCTTACATATACTTTGATAATTTGATAAGTATATGAATAAAATACATGATTCAAATCAATTTCCTAATTGATATTTATTTAATATGGTTTGTGATTTAAGATGTGATATATATACAATACTTGACAAAATACTTAATTGAAATACTGATACTCATATGATAATGCTTCCAATTTGATTATTGTGGTATGTGATATATATATTTTATTGATGAATTACTTGACTAAAATACTGATACTCATATGATAATGTTTCCAATTCGATTATTGTGGTATGTGATATACATATGTTACTGGTGAAATACTAAAACTGAATTACTAATACTCAGACGATAATATTCCCAAATTGATTACTGTGGTATGATACTTGATTATATGATGCTATTCTGAATGATCCCATTATTACCTTGATATTTCCTAAGTTACCTTATCGCCATAAAGTCCCTTAATCATGAGCCATTAATCACTGTCAAGTGAGCGCGAATATAGTGAACAGCTTCGAAATCTGTTAAGGATTGACCTCCTGTCCCACTAATACTTGACGGAATGCCATATGCATATGGTTAGTCGTATTAGTCGTGATACACTATATTCGTAGACAAATAGGAATTGGCAAATCACCTATTATAAGAGGGCAAAATTTATCATTGACTTGATAAATCACCTCTTTTGTTAAGCTTGTGTGTCACGAGGCTTGGTGCAATATCTATAAGAAAATGTATGTTTTCAACATATATTTAGATACAGCTGTATAGGAATTTAACCATACTTGAATTGTATATGCTATTAAATTAGCATCATGAGTTTCCAGCTCATATTAGGATTATTGATCCCTTATTTGAATTTGATTAAATATTTATATGATTTAAATAGTGATTATAGTTAACATTACTCAATACTTGTTCCATTACCGTTTGTATTTATTATTACCAAATATTCCTGAAATCTATCAAAATAAATGGTTTTTCATAAAACTCTATGAACTCACCAACCTTTGTTTTGACACTTTTAAGCATGTGTATCTCAGGTAATTTAACGGAGCAGGACAAGACACGGAGTGGGCATTTATTACTCTGATAAATTAAACTGGTGTAGAAATCAAATATGTCATTCTTTCAAGCCTTTACATCTTTTAAAAGATTTTAAATCAAATGGTTCATCTTTTATCAAAAATATTATTTGAATGACAAATAACTTTCAAAACGCTTCTTTTATGCCGTTTTATGAGATTAAAACTTCGATCCTCCCTGTAACACCTAAATTACTTTTCCGCTGGACAAACTTAAATTTGGGGGTGTTACAGATTGGTATCAGAGCTACAGTTATAGAGAATTAAATGTTTTCAAACATTAAAACTATAACTACATTTTCAAAATAATGATTTTTCACCATAACAATTTATGCCCTCCGTGTTTGCAGACTGCCGTGCTCAATACTTTATCTGTTAAGATTATCTTACATGTTTAGAAATTACTCTTACACAATAATTATTTCATCTGTACTGTTACATCTTTAACATACAAAATACTCATAAAATATTATTCTCGGTTACTACTGTAGCATGTCTTCAGGAACTCCCGTGAATGTCAAAACTAATATCCATAATACTAATACCTCATCTATCAATAAAAATTCTCCGAATACTAAAGATCCTTACGTACAAATATCACAATCCCAACCTAATATAGAACTCACTCAGAGATCATCTCCATCGTCACCTATTCGTTCACCTTTACGTCAAAGACTCAGGAGGGCTACCGAATCATATGAAGATTTGATTGGTGGCCAGGCAACATTCGAAGTTGGACAAGGTTCAAGCCAAGGGATACCATGGAAGAATGTTGAGCCAAATTCTCCGTTACCTTATACTTCAGATTCCACAATACCAGATTCTCCAAATAATTTATCCTCACCTAACTCACCCGACTACAATATAAGCACTCCTGAAACAATATGGAATCATATTTATCGACAAGCCAGCATATTGGATGCTCACACTGAACAGCTAAAAGGGTTACGACCAACTCAATTTGAATGGTACGACCATAACCTTGACGCATTGTTCAAAAGGGCGGATGCTGAGAGGCGAACAATGTATGAGTTAGGAATAAAGATTAACGAGATAAAGGACAACACCAACCAGGAGCTTGGAAGTTTGGACTCCAGGGTCCGTTGTGTGATGAGGCGAAAAATGATCCGTTTTTAGGGGGTCATTTAAGCCCGAATCCGACTTTATTTGATCAAATATCGCCCTAAATCGTTCCTTTTGTGATTTTAGGTGTTTGGAGAGTGAATTCTGGAAAAGAAGCTATTTTGGACGTTTTTGGAGCATAAAAGTGAAGAAAACGGCTAAGTACCTAATTTGCATGCTGAAAATACAAGGTGACGGCGTCAAGACCATCAGCTTGACGGCGTCAGACATGAAGAATTAAATATCGAAGGTGGTGACGGCGTCAGAAGGACTCGTGACGGCGTCAAAGTGGCTAAAATAATATACTGTGGGTGGTGACGGCGTCACATAGGCCGTCATAAGTGGATCTAGGCCGTCCGAGGAAGTATATGGCGGCGAGGTGACGGCGTCAGAAGTTACTCTTGACGCTGTCAGACTGTTTTTCCTATATATAGTTTTCTAGTTTTTTCATTAAAGGGAGAGAAGTTTTGGTGAAACCCTAAAGACGAATTTGGTGCCTCTTTTATAGGTTTTTCAAGGGTTCCAAACCCTTGATACCTTGCATTGTAATTGAGATAAGTGTTCTTCTAATTCAATCAATATGTCTATGTGTTGGTTGTTTATATCTTGTTCTTGTCTCAATTCCATTATGCTAGGCTAGATCTCTCTTGTGTTTGCTTAGATCTAATGAAACCTAGATGTTGATTATGTGTTGATTACTTGTTTATTCTTGTTCTTGGATGAATGATTTATATGTTAGGCTTAAGAAAACTGGCAGATCTCCAAATGGTAACATGCTTGAACGTCTTAAGAAACATGAACCGAGGCGTACTAGGTCTTTATTGGTTGTATTTAATGCATGAGCCACTGTTTACAATCCCTATAGTTGTGCTGGGTCATGGTGTAGGAGGAGATAAGAGCTCATAGAGTTGGGGAGTTATGTATGCCACCCCATGAATGGTATTAAGGAATACAATCCGTCATCCATACAAGTATAACAAGTAATTAACGTGTAAAAGATATCTAGAGAGTAGTGAAGTCTAAGTAAACACAATTTCTCCAATTACTGCTCACAACCTTAGTATAATTAGTTTGTTTTCATTTTTATTATTTTATTTTGATTATATATTAGTTTTGGGTTAGTTGACTAGCAACTAATTCCGCCCACTCCTTCAAAAACCGAGATTTTACTTGCTTTCATAAAAATATAAAAACACAAAAATAATCATCCCTCACCTCTAGAACTAGTAATTAGGCTTTCTAATCCTAGCGACACTATTCCTAAGCTGAACGATCAATCCCCCGGTACTTGTCACTATACTATACTACAACCATCAGGTACATTGCCTGGTGGGGGTTGTAAGCTTCTCGAGATCCCTCGAGAGGTAAAGCAAGGTGCGATTCCCACGCATCATTGTGCAAGAAGAGAACATGGTCAGACACATGTAAGAATTGAAGATATTGAGAGAACCCTATGGATGGCAAGAGATGCAGCCAGAAACCAGGGTCAAAAGATTGCCGCATTAGAGACTATGTTGGCAAATCAAATGAACATGTGTCAAGAATGTTTCTCAAACATGGAAGCTGCACAACTTGAACTTGAGAAAGAAATTAGATATTTACGTCAGAGGTGTAACTAATCTTAAGTTTACAAGTTTCCTTGTTGTTCCTACTAAACCAAATAGATTTGGTTAATATTCCATGTAATGTTCAATAATTCTGAAACTTCAGAACGTGTAATCAAAACATATTGTATAATAACATCCTTTCTGTTATATCTTTATGTTATGAATCAATCTTTTCTTTCGTATCAATCGTGCATGTAATGAATCCTCATATCTCCATGCAAAAATTTCATCATTTGTTATTTTCTTTGATAACTAAATGATTCTACACAGATCAATGGAGTATTAATAAAAGATCTTGTATCGTTTATCTTGCAAAAACAATCATACAAGTTATTAATATTCTGTGTATCTCTGTAATATTATTCAAATCAACCGTAAGATTTCTTACAAATCGTTAAGATTTCTTAATCTTTCCATAATTAACCTAAAACCTAAAGAATCGTCTAAATACCAATTTTTGAAAAGGGATTTAAAGAATGAAAAAAAGATAATTGAACTTCAATTTTAATAGACAAGTCGGTTTGTTCCTTAGTAATCCCATATCAAGAGTTGATCATTGATAAATGATACAACACAGACCTATCTTGAAATTAGATTACAGTAGGGAGTCAATTCAGTCTATCATCAATGAAATAATTAACTTCATTATTTAAATTATTCTGATATTATATGGATTCTAATGTTGAGTTTCATTAATGTTTACAGAAAATGGACAACATGAACAATGCATATCAATCATCATCAGAAATCACCATGACTCCTAGAGCTATCCAGAAATTGGTAAAAGACATAGTGTCGGTGGTATTAGAAGGGACTACCGTAGTTTATCCAAGAAGAGAGACGGGTATACTTGGTAATCAACACCCTGCAAGTTTCATGAAGTATAGGCCACCTCACTTAAAGATTCAAGAAGGAATGATCAACCCTACCATCAACCATCATCAAGGAATTAGGCACGGGGTTATACCAAATGGAAATAATGAAAAGAGGAAACTCCCCGAGATAGGAACCATCAATCCCATCTACTGCAACATCATCAATGCTCAAGACCGTTATCATAAACATCTAGAAGATCGTATGGAGTATCAACGTCAGCTGGAACACAATCAGAAAGCTAATAGAAATTGCCTCGTCACACCTGTTACTGGAAGTGGTTATCGTGGAAATCTACCCTGGTGTCAAAAAATGCAACCAGCATCACACCGGAATCTGCAGGGTTAAATGCACGAAATGTCAGAAAACAGGTCACCAGGCAATTAGCTGCAGGACTAAGGACAGGAAAGGACAACCAACAACAGTAGTATGCCACGGATGTGGTGGAAAAGGGCATTATATGAGTCGATGTCCAAACTACAATGTTAATTGGAAAGCCAAGACCTTTACAAGAAAATGAAGAATCTTTAAAGACCTTGATAGTATCGAGGGAATGACAACTAGATTTGAACAGATGAATAAATTCCTGTTGTAGATAAATAAAATCTAGTTTAAAATTTCCTAAGTTGTATCTCTTTCCTGTATTTCACTTCAAGTTACGATGGATGTAACTTAAGAATAACAATAATCTTTCTACTGTATCGAAAAATCTCCCTTGTAATATTTCCATAATAATGATAATCTAAGTTAATTTCAATTTCTGTCCCACATATCAAATAATAATATACTATATTTACTCCATAAAATTCTGATTTATAATATGAACCCTAAAATTTTCTACTTTATTTTTAAAAGGGAATTACGTGTTTTATTATAAAAACAACACGTTGAACACCATCTAAAACAATTTATAGAAATATATGATTGAACCAAACATCACATCACTTGGTCCTCAATTATACATAGCCTGATCAACTATGTCTAATTTAGAAAGAATTATGTTATGAAAGGAACAATGATATTTTCAAATTTTTAAATAACAATCTTCATTCCAAAGCAAAATATAGAGCTAAAATAAACTGTTTATAAACAATACATTGAACAACCCACCATAAATACCTATCTTATCTTATCACCATTATGATAAGAAATCAACAAAAGTACAAGCAAGAGAAACATAAATAATTCACAAAAACTGATAAAAGACTCCAATAGAGAAAATTTTATTAAAATCCATAAAAATTAATACATAAACAAATAATTAGCATCGGAAGTGCTATCGTTACAATTATTACAATATAAACAAAGGAATCTTCAATAGGTTGATCCGCTATGACAAATAAGACTCCCACCAACAAAACAATAGCAAGAGCCACCACAGGATGAATCACCTTAATTATGCTGAAAAATAAATATAAACAAAATATTAAAAACAATACTGAGACAAATTCTTAAACATAAAAACAAAATGAGTTTTATTCCTTATTCGTTACAAGTACATAGAAACACAACAAGAACTTAATTTAAAACAACCCTAGCTCAAGATTTTACCCCCAGATCTTGTTGACGGTAATGGCTAGGATAGTGAGGGGTACGACGAACATCAAGATCGCGACCAAGAATCCAAAGTCTTCATCCGAAACATACGCTAAGTAGATAGCGGCAAGAACGACATACACAATCGCTAAGATGGTTATGAGGTGCGGCATTTTGAGATGGAAAAGGAGAGGAAAATGGTTGATTGAAGAAGTGGAAATTGGAAGTGGTATATATAGGCTAGAATATAGCCGTTGGGTACTATTCCCGACCGTTGGACACTATACACTAGCCGTTATTTCACTATTCATGACCACTATTTTCAATATTCACAACCCTTAAATATGTCAGTTACCTTGTCTTGTTTGGTACAAGAAAATCTAACTGAATCACGTTTCCTTAATTTTAGGAATAAAAATCTCTCGACAACCTCTATTCAAAAATTATTTACTCAAGTAATCACATTAAATTTGAATTTCGGGACGAAATTCAGAATGACATGTGGGTACTGTAAAACCTCGCAAAAATATCTATAATTAATAACGTTTAATTATATATTAATCTCTGTCATTATTGTAATCACCATTTTTACGGGAAAATTTAAAATTTTCTTATTATATTAAAATGGTCGTGATTACGATATTGCAAAATTCACCAAACGACAAAACAAGTTCTCGACACGATTAACAAAATATTAATAAATCACTAATCCTAATTATTAAAACTAATTACAAAATCAAACGGGCCCTTAATTATTCCAGCCCATTTCTCGTTTACTATTCATAAGCCCAAAACCAAAAGCCTAAAATCCAAATCCTTAATAATTCATACGATCGACTAGTACCAAGCCTCCAAAATGCCTCGTTTAATCTCGTTTCTTACACGACCTCCCAATATTTTTACACCATCTCATTCCTCACCTAGCTAACTATTAGTGTGTCAAATCCCAAGATCATTGGACAATGTTTAATACGTTTTTAAGTGGCAAAGTGTTTCGACATATATTCATATTAATCGATTCATAAATCATTCATTTCTTAACCGTTTTAATCGATTCACAAAAGTAGCCCAAGTTTAGGCCCAAAACATTTTCCATGCCCTCGCCTCTAAATTTTTAAATGGGCTTTTGTATTTGGCTCGTTAAGGCCCATAAGCTAGAAAAACAAGCTTTTAATCAAATAAGCAGTTAAAATAAGCTTATTACCAACTTAAAAAGTCACGGAAATTTTTATAAATTTTTTATAATCATTTTTGAAAATTTTGGACTAAAAATGTAACGCGACAACATCTAGAAGGACTAAAGTAGTAAATATTGAAGAATGAGGACTAAAATTGTAAAAACAGAAACATAAGGGTAAAAATTGACACAAAATAATATTCTAAGCCTACTTTGGATTATTGGACAAGTAGTGGACTATAATTGTAAATTAGATACGAAAAGGACTAACGGTGTAACGCTAACGCCGTTAGTATAAAAAGTGTAAAAACGGGAAAAGGACAAGGACTAAACATAATCTATTTGACATTCTTATTTTATTTTCTATTTTACGTCAACCATCACGTCATATGCATTTTTTTTTTATTACGTTTTATTTATATATTATTTATTTTTACGTTTATAATATATATAACAATATTTCAAAAGTTGATATTTTTACTTACAATTAAAAGGTAAAACTTCGATGGATAATTTAAATAAAATATTTTATCATATCATGCATGGCATAATAATTACACTGCACATCATCTATTCGTCATAACGAATAAATATTATTCGTTATTCGTTCGTATTTACCAAATAGTATTTGGTCAAATTCCCAGATAAATTTATTTATCAGGTTCCGTATCAAAGACGTTTACATAATCATTCCCATAAATCTCATCCTACTTTACTTTTCCCGTATCAATCCAGGAGAGTCATAGCCCCATTTCCAATACTTGTTTTTAACTCATTGGGGGAGATACATGCTTACATATACTTTGATAATTTGATAAGTATATGAATAAAATACATGATTCAAATCAATTTCCTAATTGATATTTATTTAATATGGTTTATGATTTAAGATGTGATATATATACAATACTTGACAAAATACTTAATTGAAATACTGATACTCATATGATAATGTTTCCAATTTGATTATTGTGGTATGTGATATATATATTTTACTGATGAATTACTTGACTGAAATACTGATACTCATATGATACTGTTTCCAATTCGATTATTGTGGTATGTGATATACATATGTTACTGGCGAAATACTTAAACTGAATTACTGATACTCAGACGATAATATTCCCAAATTGATTACTGTGGTATGATACTTGATTATATGATGCTATTCTGAATGATCCCATTATTACCTTGATATTGCCTAAGTTACCTTATCGCCATAAAGTCCCTTAATCATGAGCCATTAATCATTGTCAAGTGAGCGCGAATATAGTGAACAGCTTCGAAACCTGTTAAGGATTGACCTCCTGTCCCACTAATACTTGACGGAATGCCATATGCATATGGTTAGTCGTATTAGTCGTGATACACTATATTCGTAGACAAATAGGAATTGGCAAATCACCTATTATAAGGGAGCAAAATTTATCATTGACTTGATAAATCACCTCTTTTGTTAAGCTTGTGTGTCATGAGGCTTGGTGCAATATCTATAAGGAAATGTATGTTTTCAACATATATTTTGATACAGCTGTATAGGAATTTGACCATACTTGAATTGTATATGTTATTAAATTAGCATCATGAGTTTCCAGCTCATATTAGGATTATTGATCCCTTATTTGAATTTGATTAAATATTTATATGATTTATCTGTGATTATAGTTAACATTACTCAATACTTGTTCCATTACTGTTTGTATTTATTATTACCAAATATTCCTGAAATCTATCAAAATAAATGGTTTTCCATAAAACTCTATGAACTCACCAACATTTGTGTTGACACTTTTAAGCATGTGTATCTCAGGTAATTTAACGGAGTAGGACAAGACACGGAGTGGGCATTTATTACTCTGATAAATTAAAATGGTGTAGAGATCAAATATGTCATTCTTTCAAGCCTTTACATCTTTTAAAAGATTTTAAATCAAATGGTTCATCTTTTATCAAAAATATTATTTGAATGACAAATAACTTTCAAAACGCTTCTTTTAGGCCGTTTTATGAGATTAAAACTTCAATCCTCCCCGTAACACCTAAATTACTTTTCCGCTGCGACAAACTTAAATTTGGGGGTGTTACACTTATGGTAATCTATTTGCTATGACAGGTAGTGAGAGATGTTTTTCATTTCAATATTGTAATATATACTTTATTACACCCGAGAGATGTGAGTATCTAAACACTATTTGTGAGGTACTAGTGTATGACCTCCGTGCTTGTTTTTGGTTTTTAGTGGAACTATTATTTGTTGTAATTACTTTTATGTTAGTGTTAAATGACCCCTAACTTGTATTTTGATTAGAATAAAAGCGCATTTGCTTGAGGACAAGCAAATCTCAAGTGTAAGGGTGTATGATGAGGCGAAAAATGAACCGTTTTTAGGGGTCATTTAAGTCTGGATTTGAATTTATTTGATCAAATATTGCCCTAAATCGTTCCTTTTGTCATTTTAGGAACTTTTGGAGTGAATTTTGGAAAAAGAAGCATTTTGTACGTTTTTGGAGCATAAAAGTGAAGAAAACGACAAAGTCTTAATTTTCCTTGCTGGGAACAGTACCTGACGGCGTCAAGAGTAAAACAAGAGGTGGAAGTGGTGACGGTCCAGAGAAAACGTGACGGCGTCACGTATGGCCGTCAAGGTTCAAGATATGGTGACGGCCTAGAGCTAAAATACACATGATGGCGTCAAATCTGGATCTAGGCAATCCGATCTCATTATGGGCGGCGAGTTGATGGCGTCATAAATTCCTTCTTGACGCCGTCACCCTGTAAAATCTATATATAGTTTTGCAATTTTTATTCATAAAATAGGAGCAAGTAGGGTATAACTTTGGAGAAACCCTAGCACGAATTTTACTGTTTTTTCAAGGGTTTTTACCCTTTGAAACCTTTCATGTCAATTTGAGATAAGTACTCTTTCAATTCAATCAATATGTGTTAGGTCACCATTTTGTAAACACAAGTATGATTATGTAAGAAATGAGATGAGAATGAGAGTGGGATGATTATGAGAAATTTGAGAAAATGAAATGCAAGAGTTTCCTTAATGTTTTCAAATAACCAACCAAGTATTACATAGACCTAAGCATACTATATATAGGGAAGGAGCTAGGGCAACACTCCCTCTCCTTCCTTTCTCCAAATCGTGTGGGCTTTAAGGCCCATGGATCATTAAACTTAAGCCTAGTAAACTTGAGACATTACATTAGTGTAAGTAATAAATAACTAAAGCAACCTATTATTACAAATGACCGAGACTTGATAAAATAGTAAAACTTTGGTTCCAACAATCTCCCCCTAAGGGTCGGTCATCAAGGTTGCTTGACGTCTTCGTCTTAATCTTTGACTTTCATAGCTTTAGACGTCTTCAGAAATGATAAGAATAATGATGGATGTACTTTGCTCTTTGACTTTGTTCTTTGATGATGTTGTAGTGATAATGTAATGAAGTAATCTGCCATTCGTCACTCCTGCGTCTGTGGTGGTTGTCCGCCATTCCAACATACTCATACATCTTTGGACTTAGACTTTCACGTACAAGAAGTTCCTTTTCATACTTTGAGATCTTTGTCTTTATACTTTGTAGATTCTTCTTTTTGGCGTAGAATCTTTCTTTGAACTTTGTGTTGCTTTGATCTTTGGGGGAGCTTTCTTTGACTTCAAGATGTATGTATGAGCATGTTGGAATCTACCATCATGGAAGTGATGTACCTGCGAGTAAACAGTTAGCAATAAAACAACCGGTACTTACAGATAAGGAGTTAGAGCTCGTCATCAGCATAGTGTGAAGACTCCTTCTAATCTTTATCCAGGCCGTTCCCATATCAGATACTCCCGAAGGAGCTTACGAGACCTACTAGGTAGCTCAATGACTGGGTGAGTCGCTGGGGATCACTCCACGACTGTAGACCGTAATGGAACCACCGCAAACACTAAGCGTAACTCACGAGGAGTTACCGAAGTGACCTGTCAAGGCTGTTTGATGTTGACCCTGACAGGAGTTTCCGTTCAATCATTGAGAAATACTTACGTAATTCTCTCATAAACGTTCTCGGCAGATTGCTAAGATCTGCGAAGGACTCGATAGTTTTCAACTGATGCCCATTGATGTAGAACACCAGTTGCAGAAATACTAAGTGTTCCTAAGAGATCTTTGATGTATCTCATGGCTCTAGACTCTATAAGTGCACACCTAGGTTTCCTATGCGGAGACTGGGGATGTCCTTCTTCAATATCAACCGTCTCTAAGAGATGGGTCGATAGGTTACGCGGGTTCCCCTGTGAGAATGAAACAAGTCCTTTTAAGAGAACTTGAGTGGTTAAGAAGGTTTAGTGCATTGCGTCACTGGGTCCATGACGACTTAATCTTCAATACCGGCGTCGCCTTAGCAACAACCAGTAGCATACGTATTGAACCCGGTGTCTGCCCTAAGGTTGAATCATCTGGAGGGCTATTTCTTTTCACCCTTTACTTTACTTTTCTTTTTAATTCTTCAACTCCTTCTTTCCCTTTCATTCATTTCTCCTTTTTTCGTATCATACCTATGGACTTCTAATTCTAACTATGGGAGATGTCCTTGGGTAGATCCCTCCGGCTCTGGCGGATCATAGGACGGATATTCCTATCTTAATCACCTTATAACTCCGACAGTAGCCAAGAAACCTTTGATTGAAAATCTCTCAAAGTGTTTGTAATAATCAAATATTTTGTTTAACACTTTGAGAGTTTTGCGTACACTTTTGAAGGGCTCCCCCTGCACATGTGCTCATAAGTATTTAATAAATTTGCACATGCGGGAGGAGTAAACACTTTTGAATTGATCTACTTTCTGTGAACACGACCGATTCGAGACACGCTTACATCACTAGTTAAACTAGCTTGAAATTATTACCCGGCCTGATCAAGTTCTCAGAAAGTTTCTCGAGATGGTACATTTCTACTAAGACATATCCTTTTCGAGACACGCTTACGTGGTTAGTTAAAGAGATGCATTGTCAGCTTTTAGGTGACAACTAGCTCTAGTAACTAACTTGATGTTATTACCCGTCGAGGATAAGTCCTTTCGATGTTACTAACTTGTATTATCTCGTCAATTCCTGGGTTAATACTGAGTCTAACTCGCACATGATACAACTTAACGCTTTGACTTCGTATGTTTTAATCACCTTTACATTTTCTCCCCCTCAAAAATAGCATATAAGATGGTGTTTTTGACAAAATTTTTTTTTTTTTTAGATTAAAATATGCCTTTTGAGTCTTATGGGGAGATACATCAAGAACTTTTGATTTTGAGCAAAGTATTTTGTTTTGACAAGTGCTCCCCCTCAACAAGTGATTAGGTCTTATTGAGGTAAAATACTTGTCCTTTTGAGCAGAATTATGAAAAAATCATAAATGTTTGATTAATTCTACTCAAAAGTAAGAAGCCTTCGCTCCTTATGTTTAGGATTGAGGCACTGAAGCGTACCTCAGGGTCCTTTAATTACAAGCACGGGTTGTACACTGTTATGTGTGCACAAACCATAATAAAAAAAATGATTCAATCAATGAAACAATTGATATTGAAAAAATATGATCAAATGTACCAAGTTATTCTTCGTCTGGAAGTGGAGCATTGAAGTTAGTGAACTGAGGTTCAGGTCTTTCGAAGTTTCTGACAGGAAACGATGGTCTGGCACCAATGTAGCTTTCCAGTCGTCTGATCTGTTCCCGTCGAAATAACCGTTCTTCAATCTTTAAGACAAAGTTACGAACTTGTCTTCTGGAGCTGGATTTCCATCTAGGTTGTTCCCCCTTAGCTATCTTACGTCGATCATCATTCAACCTTTTGACAAGCCCATCACGAACAAACTTGAGTGTAACATCACAGAATTTATGTACCTCATCGAACCTCATGAAGCTTTGTAGCTTTTTGCTGTTGATGTAAGTGAAACCAAACGGTTCTTGGATGAGAGTAAACTGTGGTGTGTCATAGAGACCATCAAAGTAGAACTGTGGCTTTGTCAAATTGATCTTTTGTTGGTAACTTTCCACTCCAAGCTGAAGATCTTCCACTCTTTCTTGAACAATCAGTCGTCGGATGTAAAGAAGTAGCGATGCCATGAAGTTGTACTGAACGTCTCTATCGAATCCGCGCATTCTACTCTGAACCTTTTCAAGATACATATCTTCTATGTCATTGAGATAAAGGTTGGGAAAGTCTGCTTCGGAGAACTTGTACTTCTTTTCATCTTGTCGTTTAACAACAATTTCACGCATGAATAAGTAGTTAAACCGTTTCGACTGCTGAATCTCCAAGATAGCGATGATCTTTGATTTCTGCTTCACATTTTCCAATGATGTCTCTCCTAATCTGCTTGTATAACCGAGACGACGACGATCAGGCCAATGTTGAATTCCGTGTAGAGCATCTCTGTCGTAAGCAACGATGGAGTTGCTGAAAATACGGGTGGTTTCTTCAATGGCTGGAATTTCGTATCTAGCGGCTGGTACTGAGATTGTGAGTGAGGAAGCATATTTCTTCTTGGATATCTCTTGAGTAAGCTGGATGTTACGAAGATCTTTGTTGAAGAAGAAGCTGTAAGGTATCTTCGGTTTGTCAGGAAATCCTTTCAACGGTAATGGTTTGGTCCAGTCGGTGAAGTAAGGTTTTTCATGATTCTTGGAACTTAGATCGATATTCACTTCAGGATTTAACCAGTCAAAGTCGGCAGACATTGCACTAGCTATATTCTGCATGTGATATTCGTATTCGACTTTGTTTCCAGATCTTTTCTTGAGGAATTCTTGTGCATCCCTATTGATTCTCCTAAGCTCCGCCTTTGTAAGTTTGTTGATGTGAAGATCCTTCATAATTACCTGGGTGAACTGAAGAGTGTTACCAGGAAGAGGTTCTTCTTCTTCCAGAGGAGGTTGAGCTTGGACCATTTCTGTAAGCCAATCATTCTGAGGATTGTCATCATTGTCGAGCCATGAATGACGTGTTTTCTTCTTTGATTTCTTAGACTTGGATGTAGCATCTTTGTCTTTGGCTTTGGACGGTGATGATGGACCAGCATGAGAATCATGAGTTGGTGGAGCACGGTAATCGGTGTCAAGTTGATCTTGGAAGTCATCAGTTTGTTCCATGAATATTTCTTCATCTTCGGTTTGACCTTTACCAGTAGCAGAGGGTTGTTGTTGAGTTCCAGGAGGAGTGGAGTCCTTCTGTGGTTGGAGAGAGGATGAGGGACCTGTTCCAGACTTTGGTTTCTTGCCTTTGGAGTTTGGGTCAGGATCTTCATCTTTTCTTGTCCGTTTTCGGGATCCAGCAGCATCTTTGCATGACTCAGTTGACATATAAGCTACCATAGCATCATACAGGCCTTTTTCTTCAGCTGTCTGTGTGGTTTTGGTGGCAAGGTTGTCGAAGATTTTGACAAGCATGTCATTGAGAGACAATTCTTGGACGGTTGGAGCCACAGTAGAGGATTTTGCGGTGTGAAGCGTGAAGGGTGTAGTAGACAACATTTTCTTCGTAACACTTCTAATTCTGTGATCCAAGTTGTCATTGATTGGTTTGAGAAGGTTTGCAACTTCAGGAGTAATCATCTCAACCAGATTATCAGTGAGAAAATCATGTGTTGCAGTTCTGATAAAACCTTCGTAATCAGATTTCAAGAACTTGTCAATCAGCTGCGTAGAATCCTGGAATTCCTCAACTTGTTTAGTCAGTTTGGTAACCATGTCGGTGAGTTTGTTCACTTGCTCCTGAAGATCAACTTGTTGTTTTGGTTCATTGATCGAATGCTGTTTAGATGCGGTTTCAGATGGTGTGGGTGATGAGTGCTCTGGTGATGATTCGGACGAAGACTCGTTGTGAGAGTCTGAAGAAGAAGCAGGAGGAGTTGGATCCTTTGGCGGAGAGTCTTGAGGAGGTGGAGGTTGTGCTGAGGAAGTCTGCTGAGAAGATGACTTAAGAAACATGTTGGTGTCGAACGCGTTCTTTTCTTCATTTTCCTTTCGACGACGTTCCTCTGCTTCCTCTGCTTCTCGTGCAAGAAACTCTGGAGTAATAAGATATTCATGTTCCTGATCCGTAGCTAAGTTCTCTTGAACGCCAACATTCTCCTCTAAAGTAGCAGTCTCAGTCATGTGGACATCTTCAGTCTTGTCTGAATCCTTAACGTTGTCATCAGGTTGTGGAGCTGATTCTGACGTTGTTGGAGGAACCATACTGCTTGTAGCCCCTACATGTTCTGACTGATCAATAGGTGGTGGTGTTGGAGGGTGTGATAGAAGTCGGCTTTCAAGGCTTGCTTTCCTCTGTTCTTTCCTAAGCTGCTTTTCTTCATCTCTAGTGTCGACAACTATACTCTTAAGTTTACGTTTATCGACCAATGGTTCAGCGATTGGTTCGACTTCATCATCATTCGGCTCATTAATGGTGACACCTTTTCTTCTCCTTGTCTCTTCTTTATAAGTTTCCAGACTTTGTTGTACTGCAATCTCTATTGATGGAAATCCTTCATCAGGTGCTCTGTATCTCAGTTCATAGTCTGGTTCTTCTTCGTCAGATTCTGTATCGAACTCAGACTCGGTGTCAGAAGGTGGAGGAGTAGGTTCATCCCGAATAAAGTACTCAGGAGTTGCCTTCTTCTTTGGTTTGGAAGCAGGTTTAGGTTTGGATGTAGGTTTAGGTGTGGTAGTAGTCTTGGGTTTTGCCATTGAAGCAGACTTAGATCTTGTATGCGGTGATCCAGTGGTGCTCGTGGTACTCCCAGACTTTACACTTCCTTTGCTACGAGTCTTTGTAGTTGCTTCTTCCAGTTCCCCTTTGTAAGCCAGATCATACAACTTGAAGTTTGCCCTATTCTTAATGTTGTCATTCAAAAGGTATTCGGGAATCCTCATACCTTTGTTCTTGGTAGCGGAAGTGGTTGATTTGATGAATAATGTGGGGAAGTCGTCCTCGACGAGGTGCTTCGGCTCATTAGGATCAGCCATCCTCTTGATGTATTCTGGAGAACTTTTGCAGAGATGTTCAATGATAAGCTTGGTGAATCTGGTGAATGGTATCATAGTCTTCACACGGTCGGTCTGAATACTGTAGATGATATCATTCATGATAGGAACTGCAAAGTCAATTGGTGTCAGAGTCACCATTCCCCAGAATGTTTGCAGGTGTTCGAGCCTTGGATGTTCATGACCACTTTTCCTTCCAGATATAGATCTAACAACCAACAAACAGAATGTTCTCCAAGGCTGAGGTATATACTTGACATTGAATTTGGAAAGCTTGATTAGAGGTTCATCATCATCAACCTCATATCCTAATTCAATGAAGAAGTCAAGAAGTTCCAAGTCAGGTAGAATCGGAGCAAATTCGTTGTCAGTTTGTGGCATGAGAAGAGCTGTTCGAAGAACGTCATGATCTACAGAGTAATCTTGGCTATCTAAGGTAACAGTGAAAGACTCATTATCCAAGTTGGTCTGAGCAGTAAGCCAAAACTGATGAAGATAGAACAGTGGAACTGAAGTAGAGCAGGTGAGAAGTGGTTTGCATGGATGTGCCAGTAGGATATCTTTCACAATCTTGCATGATTTCTCTGTGATATTCAACTTGTTGAAATCGACTCTGGGATTGTTGTTGCCAATTGTGACATTGTAGTTCTCGGGAGTGATGTCATCCAAGGTGAGTAATGGAAGATGTTGTTCTGCGACGTTCTCAGTGTGTTCAGCCATGTGTTTCTGAAAAATATCACCATAAATCAAACATCCAAATGTGTTATGAGTTAGCACAGTTTAGATATTGGATATAGATATCTACTTAAACAATTAAGCACAAATGCGTCATTTAAGACTGAGTCAAATAATGCATATGGCAAATAAGCATAACATGACAAGTACAATTCACATTACATCACATTACTCAACACTAATGAACCATACTTATCGAGAAACAACTTATCAATCAATTCTATAAACAACCTATCGAGAAACTGATGTTATCGAGAAAGTTTAAGTTTTGTAAGATTTCGATAATTAACATTTCATCGAGAAAGTGCCATCTCGAGAAACATTATCGAGAAAGTTTATCGAGAAAAACATTGATAATTATCGAAAAATCATTATCGAAAACATTTAAAAAAAAAACTTTATCGAAAAACTTTATCGAGAAAAATTATCATTTATCGAAAACATTATCGAGAAATTAAAGATTTCGAAAAATGGGGTTACCCGAACGATTTCGATAAATGAAAAGTTTATCGAGAAAAATTTTCTCAAAATATCGAGAAACATCAGTATATCGAGAACTTTGAGTTTCTCGATAATTTTCAAAGATTTCGATAACACTCAATTTTCTCGAAAATATTCTTATACAAGAATATAGTCGAATTCTCGTGAGATTACACCTTCATATACTTCACAAATCACGTAACTACTGAAATTGGCCTGTCACCAAGTTAGATTAAGCGTATCTTAGGCAAACACAAAGATTTCGATATTAACTCATGAACAAGCATTTCGAGATACATGAAAGAACAATGAGAAACATCCTAGCTAGATAGAATATGCACATTAGAGACCAAAGACACAAATCCCACCAATAAACACAACCAAATAATCACAGATTCACAATCAACCCACTTCGACCCAATCCTTTGAGATCGAGAACCACACAAACATGATGGATTGAGGTAACAACTGATGAGTAATTAATGGAAACAAGTAAACTAACAAAACCCCATCAAGAATTAACTCATACCACAGGTTACCCATGATTTCGAAAACCTAAACCTAGTTTTCGAATTCATGATAACTTAAGATCTAACCATTGAAAACCCAATAAATCAAGATCCTATGTATAAAATACCCTAGTGAATCCATAGGAACTTACAATTCAAAGATCAAGGTCGTGGTATGCTTGTATGATTATGGACCGTAGGTTAAAGAGAGGGTTTTAGGGGTTTTAGAAATTGTGATGGTTTGTTTGTACGGTTTGTTTGTTTTTATTATATTGAAACTTTGAATTTTGTCCCTTTTAGTCCTTGGACTTTATAACAAGCAAAACAAGTGTACTAAAGTTTTTGAACCTTAAAGACTTTGACAATTTTTGTTGGTCCCTTAACTATAAAGTACTTAAACTGGAACCCTAAAGTACCTAGCAAGTCTAAAGATATTGAGATGTGCATTAGTAAAGGTAACTAATGAAGATTTAAACCATATGAGACAAGGTGTTGTGAAATGAACCATCCGCACACACACACACCGAACCGAAAGCTAATGAGAAATATGCAAGTATACCTATTTTTAAAAAATTGGTGAAAGAAATTTACGCGAGACTCCCCCTCAACACTTGTAAAGTAAGAACAAGGTGTTGAATGGAAGCGATATACTTGCATTTTATTATTTTTTTTATTTTTTTTTATTTTTTTTATTTTATTTTATTTTTTTTTAAGGAAAATAAAATTGTGAAAAATCTTTTTTGGGTTTTGTAAAGTTTATAGGAAAGAAAGAAAGATAAATATTATACAATGATAGTTGTGATGTTTGACGATCAGTGGTATTTTAAAAACTTTTCCAGATCCTCTGGTGTCAAACATCTCATACCAATCTGGTGAACTAGACTAGCAAACCTGGATGGTGCCAAGGATTTGGTAAGTAAGTCCGCCAATTGGTATTCAGTTCCAACAAAATAAAGTTCAACTGTACCCCTTTCCACATGCTCTTTGATGAAATGATAACGGAGATCGATGTGTTTGGATTTGCAATGATGCACAGTGTTGCAGGAGATAGCAATTGCACTCTTAGAATCACAGTAGATAGGAATCTTGTTGAATAGGTAGCCATAGTCTTTAAGTTGTGATCTCATCCAGATGACTTGAGCACAACAAGCCGACATGGCTACGTATTCAGATTCTGTAGATGACAAAGACGTGCAGTCCTGCTTCTTAGATTGCCATGACACAAGTTTGTCTCCAAGAAACTGTAATCCACCAGATGTACTTTTGCGTGTGTCTAAGCATCCTGCATGATCAGCATCTGAAAAAGCAATTAGTTCAAAGCCAGAATCCTTCGGATACCAGATCCCCAAGTTAATGGTTCCCTTTATGTATCGAAGGATTCTCTTGACCTCACTGAGGTGTTTTTCCGTTGGTCTAGACTGATAGCGAGAGCACATATAGACAACAAAAACTATATCAGGTCTACTAGCTGTGAGATACATGAGGGACCCAATCATACTTCGGTATTTGGTAGGGTCAACGGGAGTCCCATGTAAATCAGCATCTAGTTTTGTGGTATAGCCCATTGGCGTATTATAAGTATCACAAGTTATCATTCCATGTTTCTTTAAGATTTCAAGAGCATATTTGGACTGATTTATAAAAATTCCACGGGGTGATTGATGAACTTGTAGTCCTAAAAAGAACGAAAGCTCACCCATCATGGACATTTCAAAATTATCTTTCATTAATTTTGCAAAATCATTAGAATAACTTCTTTTTGTTGAGGCAAAAATGATGTCGTCGACATATATTTGAACAACAAGTAAGTCCTCCCCGTAGGTTTTTGTAAATAGTGTGGGATCCACCGATCCTTTAAAGAATTTATTGGCCAATAAGAAAGTGGACAGTTTGTCATACCACGCCCGTGGGGCTTGCTTGAGTCCGTAGAGAGCCTTTTTGAGTCGGTAGACATGATTAGGACGCTCAGGATCAACGAAGCCTTCAGGTTGACTGACATAAACTTCTTCACGGAGTTCTCCATTCAGAAATGCTGTTTTCACATCCATCTGGTAAACCACCATATTCCTATGAGCAGCATAAGCCAGAAAGATCCGAACAGCTTCATGTCGTGCCACTGGAGCAAAGGATTCAGCAAAGTCTAGACCTTCAAGTTGAGAGTATCCTTTCGCTACCAGACGTGATTTGTTGCGGATGACTGTTCCTTCTGCATCAAGTTTATTCTTCCAGATCCATTTTAATCCGATGACAAAGACTCCGTCAGGTCTTTCAACTAATTCCCAGACTTCTAATCTTATGAATTGCTGAAATTCCTCTTGCATAGATTCAATCCAGTTGTCATAAGTCATTGCATCTTTAATGTTCTTGGGTTCTTCATGACAAACTGTGAGTGCGTAGATGCAAGTTTCACCATCGGTGTGAAGTCGTTGTCTTGTCATGACAGGTGCATCTGGATGGCCAATAATATGGACTAGTGGATGGTCACGAGTCCATTTGTGTGTTGACGGGTGTAGTTGATATGTATCTCGCATGTTGGCAGGATCCAAGTTGCGTGTTGATGACTCAGCTATATCAGGAACAGTAGTAGCTGGTGCAAACGGATTAATGAACGCATCAGGATCATGCTCTGCGGGTTGTGGAACTGATTGTGGTGTTGGATCTTCAGCTGGATGGCAAGGAGTAGAACCAGTCTGTTCTGCTGTAGATGATACAATTGAAGGACCGTCTCTCTCAACACTTGTTGAAGTTTGTTGAGGTGAGTCTGGTACTGGAATGTGATCAGGTTGAGCAGCGGAATTTGGTGAGACCTCAGTAGGACGATATTCAATCGTGTCATCAAATAGTGGAGCAAACAAGGTTTCTAATTCTTTGCGGTTAAGTGGTAAAGGTTCAGCTGAAGATGCCGGAGAGTTGAGACGGTTAAATACGGGTCCTAAGCTGTGTTGCTCAGAAGCCATCTGGGTGAGTTCATCGAAATTAGCGTGAATGGTTTCTTGAATTTCTTTTGTACGACGATTCCATATCCGAAAACCTTTGGAATTTTCACAATATCCAACGAACACTCCGATGTCAGCCTTAGCTTTGAGTTTACCTAAATCATCACGATCATTTTTCGGATAGCAAAGTGCTCCAAATACATGAAAGTAATCGATGTTCGGTTTTCTTTTGTGAACAATTTGATATGGTGTTTTGCGATGACGTTTAGTTATCATGCAACGGTTTTGAGTATAACATGCGGTTGAAACAGCTTCTGCCCATAAGTAATCTGGTAATTGAGCATTAATCAACATAGTTCTAGCAGCTTCCACTAACGTCCTGTTGCGTCTTTCAACCACACCATTCTGTTCTGGGCTTCTAGGTATAGACGTTTGATGTTCAATTCCCACTTTCTCATAGTAAGACCGAAGTGTCTGATTCTTGAATTCAGTACCATTGTCAGTTCTGACGATTCGTACTGTGTTTCGAAGCTGAACTTGAATTTTGGTGAGAAAGGTGATGATCATCGAAGGAGCTTGATCTTTACTTCGTAGAAAATAAACCCAAGTCCATCTGGAGAAGTCATCCACAATTACGAGTATGTACCGTTTACCGTTGATACTTTGAACACGCATTGGTCCACACAAATCCATATGAAGCAGTTGTAAAACATGATTCGTACTTTGCTCAGGTTTAGACGGAAAATGAGCACGAGTACTTTTTCCTTGTTCACAGGCTGGACATAAGTGATCTTTGGTGAAACGGAATCTTGGAAATCCATCGACAAGTTTATAACGAGCAAGGTCAGTCATGGTTCTGAAATTCAAGTGAGAAAGACGTTTGTGCCATAACCAAGATTTAGTTGACTCTGCTTTGGAGAGAAGACATATCGGAGATGTTGCAATCATATCTGACATTGATATTGTATAAAGATTGGAGCCGCGTGAGCCAGACATTAGATCGTTTCCTTGTAGGTCGCGAACAAAGCAAGTTTTCTCACGAAATGCAACTTCTAGATCCCCATCACAGAATTGACCAACAGAGAAAAGGTTGTGTCCAAGGCCTTCCACATAATAAACACGGCTTATTTCGATGTTCCCACTTACATAGTCACCATATCCCATGATAAGAGCGTAATGATCATTCCCGAATCTGACAGTTCCAATAAACTTTGAGACAAAGTTGTGTAGCAGTTTAAGATTGCCTGTCATATGTCGGGTGCATCCGCTATCAACAATCCAGAGAACGATCTGTACCACCTGCATCACCAGAAGAAGACACGGGTGGAACAGAAGTAAGGGTGGAACCCAAAGACAATGCGGGTTCCTGTTGGTTAGTAACACATGTAGTTAACAATTTAGGAATCCATTTAAAATCTGGTTTGTCTTGTAACCAACGTTGCCAGTTCCAACTAGTTTTTGCTTTCTTAATGTTAAATGCACTAGTAGTTGGCTCAGTCCTAGATTTGTTCTCGGCACCTATGGGGGTAACTGGGATATCATTAGAAACCGTAGAAGACGGCTTTCCTAAGTTAGACTTAGAGGCATTAGTGGGCCTAAAAGGAATGCGTGTCCTACGTTTCTTATGACGATTGAAAAGAGAATTAGCTAAACATTTTGTATGATCACCAGATGATACGCTTTTACGACAAAATACACAAGATGCATTAATATTCAAAACATTCAAAGGTTCATCATTCGTTACATTTAGATTTTGATTACAATTTGCCAGATTAGAATCTAAATCGGATGCAACATGAGTTTTATTCAAAGTCCTAAGTTGGTCTTCTACTTCCTGAGCTTCTAGGTGTCCTCTCTTACGTTGCAAGATCCTATTCTTCTTTTTACTTTTTCGCTTGGGTCTGCTAACGCTAGAAGTGGAGACTAGTCCTGTAGAAGTGGAGGTATCAACATTAGTGTTTTGAACAACGTTTCCTTTATCAGTTTTGTTTATTTGATACATTCCTGGTGCTATCACCGTGGTGTCAACCATTTTTCCTTTTTGAAGTAGCTTAACTTTCTCTTTCAAATCAATGATGATGTGATTTTTGTCCTGAATTTCAGACTCAAGTAAACCATTGCAATATTTGATGTCGTCGCGGTTTTGTTGCCATTCAGCGTTTTCAATTTTTAAATCCGCAATTTCTTTCTCGTATTTGAAACATCGACCTTTTAAAGACTCGTTGTTTTTGCAAATCTGACAAGAGTTTGAAACATTTTGACTTTGAAACTTCAATTCCCTTTCAAGACTTTTAGCTTGACACCATTCAAGCCGTTGATTGAGTTGACAAATTTCTTTTGAAAATTGTTTTGTCACATCATCATTTTTAATTCTCAACTTTTCATTTTCCAGTTTAAGTGTCTCAATTTCCTCATTCAACAAGATATTATCAACACAATGATCATGCTTAAGCAAAGAAGTACCAGAATTATAAAGATCATTCATGATAACAGACAAAATATCAGCACAGAGAACTTGTTCCAAGAGTCGATTGGCATCATTTTTGAAAACTTTAGTTTGTAGCTTTTGGACCAAAATCTCATTTTCAGCAGTATCAAAAACGTTTATCATATTTTTGACCTCCTTTTGAAGTTCCTGATCCCAACGTGTAGCACATAGACGAAGGTGTTGAACAATTGGTTTCATTTGTTTTTGAAAAATATCTCTCTTTTCTCGCTCGTAAGCGGATTGAAAAGTTTCAATTTTTATTTCTGAATTGCGTTCAATTGTTTCCTCCAAAATATCAATGTCTTCCATAAAGGTTTTAAAATAATTTAAGACACGACATTTTGGTAAACGTGTAAGTTCACCGGATGATGGTAAAGGACCATTTGTTTGTGCTACAGGTGGGACAGGAGCCGCATTGTGAGATGAAACATATGACTCTTCGATAAACCATGATTTCTCAGGTAATTCCTTTTGAGTGACAAAAGATTTTGAAAGTGGAGGAGCTTTTGAATAGTCATATGGTGTCCAATATTGAACTTGACTCATTTTAGATCGACTCTCGTCTTCAAGTTCTTCTTCCTCCTCAGTATCAAAAACAACAGCACGCACAACCGTATTATCAAGAAAATAATCCATACTGTAAATCTTTGGAATTTCTTTGAATGCCGTGTGTAGAAACATTGAATTGTAATCACCAAGTGCATAACCGCAATTGGGTTTCGGTTTTAAAGTAAATTTCTGAATTGTTGTAACAGAGTTCCCGTGTTTGTAAACAATGTGACGAAATTCTTTGAGTTGTTTTTCAAGTTCAACAATATCACCGAGTAAGTTGTCTATGTACTTCCTTTTCCGTATTTTATGTTCATGAAAATCTTTTTGACAACTTGACAATTTTGTTTCTGTTTTTGAAAGTTCAGTTTGAAGACATTCAACCTGTTTTTTTAATTCACCCTTCTCACTTTCAAGTTTCGAAATCAACTTTCCGTGTGACTCAATTAAATCTTGTATTTTGCGTTGAAGATCTTGTTCTTTGTTGTAAGAATCTTGAAAAGCTTTTTCAAAACTTTTAGTGTGTTTAATCTTTTCATCTTGATTTGAAAGCTGAATTTTATAACACTCAATGTCTCTTGCAAATGATGCATTTTGTTCTTTTAAAACTTTGTTTTTCTCGTTGCATTTGAGTATTTGCAATTGTTGAGCATCCAGTTGTTTAGATAACAATATGAGGTCAGGGTCTGGATCAAATGATGGTTCATGTTGTTCTAAATTATCATGTTCATCATTCTCAATTGGATCATCAAATGAAACAACTGTGTCATCATCAAATATGACAACTGTGCTTATTTGTTCATCTTTTTGAGAGGATGAAGATGATATAGATGGAACAACTTGCGCCGTATCTGATTCAGAAGCAGAAGGTGAGACTATTTCATTAATAAAGCATGCATTAAGGTCATGTACCTGAGACAAGCCGTCAGTGTCATACACTGGACCTGAATCATTGAGCTTAAATTCCTGCATGTTGGCCATAAGCATCACAGCTGCATTAGCTTCCAGATCTTCCATGTCATCATCATTGTGTACATTTGCCATGAAGTTGTTGTCTTGTTCAGGGAAATGTCCATCCTTTTCATCTTGAAGAGCCATGAGTAATGCCTGCTTGTGAAACTTACTACCCCGAGTTCTCGGTTTGGGACATGCTGTAGCTATATGACCTTGTTCATTGCAATTGTAACACCAAACTGCATTCCCTGAGCTGGAGTTCCTTGTAGCAACTGAATCAGACCTTTGTGGAGGAGATGCTGAGTTGTTTCTGAACCCGGTATTGTTACTAAACCTCTGACCATTCCCATAGTTTCCAGAAGAACTTCCTGAACCAGATCGACCATAGCTACGATTCTGAATTTCCACTCTTCCATCATTAACCACAGCTTGATTTCTTGTGTTTGAAGATGAACGTTGACGGTTGTTTGTTTTGTTGGAGAATTTGCTGAATGCACGAGCAATAAGAGCAAGTCCCTGATTCAACGTATTAAAGTCATCATCGTCATCATCATTGGAGTTGGAGTAGTACACAGCTTCATTGTTGTTTAACGGAGCAAGTTGAGTAGAATCATGCTGTAGAGATGAATCATAAGGGATCATTTGGTTCGAAGTGGAAGATTGTGGATAACTAAAGTAGTTCTGCTCTTGAACATATGCATGATTTGACATTGGTGGTGGAGCATAGGGAGATTGAGCTACGAGAGCCAAAGAATTTGGTGTTGAAGTTGGTGTGTATCCTCCTCGTAGAGCTCGATCTTTTTCCACTTCAGGTTCATGGTGTTTCAGAAAATCATACAACAACCCATATGGAGCATCATGAAGATTCTTCGTTTGACGAACAAATGTCACATATTTATGCCAATCAGGGCCAAGACTACCCACAAATTTGGAGTTCACAGCGATCCTTGGTACAGTGATTTTGTGACGTTCCAGATCATTAACCACATTTGTGAAACGATGATAGTATGATTCAAGTGACTCTCCAGGTTCAATAGTGATGTCAGTGTATTCCATGTAAAGCTTGGATTCCATGTCATCTTTGTTCAATTGAGTGCCTTCCATGAGGAGATGAACGTGTTCCCACATTGCTTTGGCCGTTTTCTGAGCATCGACACTGCGATAGATCGGATTGGGTATACCTTGAAGTATATAAGCCATTGCATACTGATCAGCTTCACGATGTAGTTTCTGTTCTTCAGTGAGTGCAGTTTCTGGAAGGGGTCTATCACCAGGAGGACGTGGAGGATCTGCATTTGGATCACCAGCTTCAAATCGTGTTGGCCACTCAAATGGTCCTTCAAGTATCACTTGTTTCAAGAATGGCCCATGAGGTTTCTTGAGTTCAAGAAATCGTAGGAATCGACTTGACCATTGCACATAATTACCAGGTGTAAGCATTGGAGGTGTTTCAAGTGATCCTGCCTCATGTCGGGATTGTTGAGTTGTAATAACTTCACACATTCTGTCAAACCAGTGAGGTTGTTTGGAGGAAAACTGAGTGGTTTGTTGTGGCACTTGATATGGTAGTTGTTGAGGAATGAGCTGTTGTTGCATCATAAGGTATTGTTGTTGTGGATTGTATTTAGGAGGTTGTTGATTCATTGTGTGCGGAAGGTAATGTTGTTGTTGATACTGCTGAGGTTGTTGTTGCTGAGATGTTTGTTGTTGAACATGAGGAAAGTAGTGATTCGGTGGCTGAGACATCTTCGAACACTTGTGTAGAAATGGATCTTGTGGAAAGTGTAGATTTAACCAATTAACGAGAAACTTGGCAGCTTATCGAGAACTTGGCAGATTATCGAGAACTTGCAGATTATCGAGAACCTTTGTAGTTTATCGAGAACCTTGGTAAAAGATTATCGAGAAATTTGGCAAAAGATTATCGAGAACTTTGGCAATAAATTTCGAGAAAAGATTTCGAAAATTTTCAAGTGTTATCGAGAAATATTATTTCGATACTAATCGAAAAATAGATTTCGATACTTAACAATTTTCTCGATAATTTTCGAAAAAATTTGCGAAACTTAGTTTTCAAAATTATACAATTTCGAAAACTTTCCCAAAAGTCGAAGTACTTAACTTTCTTATACAAGAAAGAAAATACCGAGTTCACACAAACGAAGACGAGGGAGTGTACTTGATGAAGATCTCGATAATATGTAGGTTTTGTTTTTCAAAGAAAGCAATCCTTAAATTCGTTTTTCTTTCAAGATACTTGTACTTTTGTGTATAAAAAGTGTAAATCTTAAGGAAAGTAGAAAACTTTATGAAAAATTTTATACTTGAAAAAATCTCGATAAAGGTACAAGTATTAAGAAATCGATTTTTGTTGTAAAAGTTTAGAACTTTATGGTTTGTTTTGATGTTAAACACAAGTTTGTAAGCAAAGATGTGAGAAAAACCAAGAAACAAAGCAAAAGTTTTAAAATTTCACAAAAAAAACACGATATATAATCAAAAAAAACGAATTTGAGAAAGAACAAATCAATGAAAACAAGAACTACACCTTCCTCTAGCGAATGATACCACTTGTTAGGTCACCATTTTGTAAACACAAGTATGATTATGTAAGAAATGAGATGAGAATGAGAGTGGGATGATTATGAGAAATTTGAGAAAATGAAATGCAAGAGTTTCCTTAATGTTTTCAAATAACCAACCAAGTATTACATAGACCTAAGCATACTATATATAGGGAAGGAGCTAGGGCAACACTCCCTCTCCTTCCTTTCTCCAAATCGTGTGGGCTTTAAGGCCCATGGATCATTAAACTTAAGCCTAGTAAACTTGAGACATTACATTAGTGTAAGTAATAAATAACTAAAGCAACCTATTATTACAAATGACCGAGACTTGATAAAATAGTAAAACTTTGGTTCCAACAATATGTCTATGTGTTGCTTGAATATATCTTACACTTGTCTTGAATTCAACATGCTAGGCTAGATCTCTTGTGTGTTTGTGTAGATGTAGTGAAACCTAGATGTTAATTATGGGTTGATTGTTTGTTTATAGTTGTTACGGATGAATGATTTCGATGTTAGGCTTAAGAAAACTGAAAGACTTCCAATGGTAACATGCTTGAACGTCTTAAGAAACATGAACCAATGCGTACTAGGTTATTATGGTTGTATTTAATGCATGAGCGAATTCTAATGAATCCATGTTAGGAGCTTCTAGTAGGCTCGACATTGGAGAGAAGTAGGAGCTTATAGAGTTGGGGAAGTACGTACGCCACCCCATGAATGGTATTAAGGAATATAACCCGTCATCCGTGCAATTGTAACAAACTATCAACTTGTAAAAGATATCTAGGGAGTAATGAAACCTAAGTAAACACAATTCTCCCCATTATTGTTCACACCACTAGTTTAATTATATTTATTTTCATTTTTGTTACTTTATTTTGATTGCATCTTAGTTATTGGGTTAGTTGGCTAGCAACTAATTCCGCCCCTCATTCCAAAAACCTGAGATTTTAATTGCTTTCATAAAAATATAAAAATACAAAAAGAATCATCCCTCACCTCTAGACCTAGTTTATAGGCTTTCTAATCCTAGCGACACTATTCCTGAGTTGAACGATCAATCCCCCGGTACTTGTCACTATACTATACTACAACGATCAGGTAGACTGCCTGGTGGGGTTGTAAGCTTCTCGAGATCCCTCGAGAGGTAAATCCTGGTGCGATTCTCAAGCATCAAGTTTTTGGCGCCGCAGCCCGGGGAATAGCTATTGTCTAGGTTAGGATTTCTTTTTATTAGGTCTACTTGCTAGATTCCTTTCTAGTAAGAATTTATTTTTATTTTTAGGTTTTCTTTAGTCTATCTCATTTCTTCATGTCTTTGTCCGTAATCTTTACCATCCGACATCATGGAAGGTGGTAACATCTTTGAACCCATCAACCCACCACAACAAAACCACCCACAAAACCCACCACCAGCAAACCAACCTCTTAGGCCCCGAACCCTAGGAGAGTATTCCCGTCCTAGCCACCAAGGCTATCGAAACACTTTTGAGCTCACCTAAGGAGCCAATGTGTCCCCCTTGCGATCCGACACCGTCCGGTTGGTGCAAAGCGGATGTGCATTCCATGGACTTCGTTCCGAAGATCCTAATCAACATCTCAAGGATTTCCATAAAATCGTAGATTTTATAGACCTTGATGTTACAACTAGAGAGTCAACCGGATTACGCCTATTCCGATTCTCTCTACGTGATTAAGCTAGTCAATGGCTTGAACGTTTACCCGCGGGATCCATCACCTCATGGGATGATCTCACCACTCGTTTCCTTGCTCAATTTTCCACCGAGGAGAACTGCCAAGCTTAGAAATGATATCTTGATGTTCCAACAACGTCAAGGTGAAACTCTATATGAAGCATGGACTCGTTTCAAGGACTTACTCTAAAAAGTCCCTCATCATGGCATAGATCTTTGGCTCCTGGTCCAAATCTTCTATGACCATATCGATCTCTCCACAAGGCGAATCATTGACCAATCGGTCGGTGGCAAGCTACGTGATCTAAGTGCGGAAGGATCATGGGAACTCATAGAATATCTTGCTCTCTATGACAACGAAAGTTGGAATGACCCCCGTGACTTGAACAAAACGATCAAGGCAATATCTTTGCCTTCGAACAATTTTAGCACTCCCGATCGTAGGATCATGGAACTTGAGGACCAAGTCAAGTTTCTCATGAAATCTTACGAAGCTCCTAAGCCTTCAAGCCAAGTGAACAAAATCACTTCTTTATGTAAATTGTGTAATGGCCCTCATGAAACTCATAACTGCATGGAGCTTCCAAAACATGCTTTCAAGGAATTCACATCGTCACACGTTGATCAAGGTCCTTGAAACTTTGATGAGGCCTATGAGGCATGGAAGGATAAACCTAATTTCAGAGGATACCAAACTCGGAGCGTATCCTTCAATGATTCCCTTCCACTCGAATGGTCCGAGCATTTTCCATCACAGAGCACTCCTAGGCAAAGCTATGAAGATGCCTTGCGAAAGTTCATTCTCTCTCAAGAATTACAGCTCTCCACGCTCGAGACCAGATTTAGACAACAACAAGCCGATATGAATAACAAGATTTGCAATCTGTTAACTGCTATTAAAGAGCACGCTGTTAATAAACCGATTCAGGTTGAAGAGGTCAAATATGTCACCATCATGAATCAGCCAACCTCTCCTGTGTAAATAAAAAGTCCTAGTAAACTCTTTAAACATCTGTCACCAAAGGTAAAGGACGTGAGGGACCCTGTTAACCCCTTAGGACCAATCCATTTTGCGAATACTATCACCACAATATCTGCTCCTACAACTAACCAGAGCCAACAACCAACCGGAAATAAGGGTCATGAAGTTAAGGATGAAACCTCAGAGCTAGACCACGAATTGGCCAAGAACCCTGCCAACTCATATGAGGACTCCGTCACGTAAGATTCAGGCAAATTGGGTAAAGCGAAAGAGAGACCAAAAGGGCATACGAAGAATCCAGCAGTTTTGGGTAAATCTATTATAGAGGAACCCGAGAAAAATTTGGTGGATATGACTAAGGGAGTAGTGATAGGATTAAGGGAAGCAACTCTGAAGTTTTCAAGATTTCCTGCACTACTAGGAAGAAGCTCTTAACCGATACCCATATAGATCCTAACCTCCCTATCAACATAATACCCCTTTCCCTTTACAACGAAGCCTTCCCTGAACGTACATCGTATGAAAGAATCAATAACGCTGGAATTATAAAAAATTTATCGGTTATGATTGAAGAATTCGTCTATAACATTGACCTCACCGTAGTCAATGACATAGACTCTGTGACTAATCTAACATTAACCAACCTTGTTCTCGGTAAACCATTTGTCAATGAATCGGGAGTAATCATTGATGAGAAGGATGGTAGTGCCTTATTCACCAATGGCGTCAGGAAGGTGATTTTTTGGAAGGGTAATGAGGAGGTATACGAGTACCGTCCATCACTAGAAGGGAATATATATGGATCAAAGGATGGAAGACCGGGGAGGATAAAGCGGCGTGATCCAAATAACCTCAAAATCCCTTGTATGATCGGTCACAAGTATTTCGATAATGTCTACATTAACGTGTTCCTACCTAAGAATTTTATGTCCCTATTCCACTATAATAATATCTGCAGATGGGGAATGATTTGTAAAGGAGAAAATGTTGTTGGTAGAGATCATGAAATCCAGGTATTCGTAGGAAATATGGCATTCACAATGGACTTTACGATCGTGGACAACATTGATGACTATGTCGAGCCAAGGTTGTCACAAGTTGTTTTCGGGGCGCCCTTTTGTGAAATCACTAACTTGATGGTTGACGACCGGAACGGAATCATGACCTTCGCTGATGGAATTAGGAGGGTGTCATACTAAACGCCATACAAGAGGAAGGACCTCAAAGGAATTGATTGTGACGGGCTTGATAAGCTAGGTTCTCAACTTATCTTATGTGATGAAGATGTTCGGAGAGGATGTAAGAACACTTCTGATTTATCATGTGGATTCTTTAAGGATGTTAGTAAACTTGGATCCAAGTATCTGGAAGATGTCTTTGAGTTTTAAGACCCAAAATACCTGCACTATGAAAGCGATACCGAGATAGGAGATGACCTAGACAATGAGACCAACGATGAGGTTACGTAATTGCCCTTGACCTTGAGTCTAGCTACAAGACTCGTAAAATAAAGAAAAGCGCTTCTTGGGAGGCAACCCATGTTTTGTGTGATTTTTATTTGTTTGATTGTTATTTGCTTCCGTATGCATGCTTTATTTTTATTGTTGGTAGATCATGTTTCAAAATAAAATTGTGAGAATACCTTATTCTGTCATTTGACTTCGTCTTAACTTCATACAAAGGCGTTTCGCAAAAGATAAGTGTAAGGGGAAACCCCAAATTTGTTTCTAAGAACAAAATTGATCATAATTCTCCACAATATTAAATGAACATGTGTATTAGTATTTGTTAGAGTCAAATGCTTGTATCGAGTCATAATGATGTTTTGCAGGATTTTCCAGGAAGTAGGACATAAGTTTTTCCAAAAAATTTTCGAAAACTTATCGTAAAGATTTCTGCAGGTCACTTCTGACGGCGTCAGGAGTTAACTCCTGACGGCGTCATGTGTAAAATTCTGGAAATTTTGCTAGTTTTGTTTTTCTAACGGAGTCTTGAAGTTTTTGTTAATTCTTTAGTTTTATAAACTCCAGGAAATCTGCAAACATTCATTCCACAAGCATTATATCTTAATCTGTTTTCTAGGATTTATTAGTATATATAGATTTCCGCCGATTTTATGCGAGGTTGCCTTGTTTGTTTTCTCAGGTTTAACAGGTTATATATGACAAGAAGATGATTTATATTTCTGGAAGGGAAGCTTTGATTGTTCATTTTCTTGGAGGAAGATCTAACCTTGTTACCACACTATCCACACCGAACGAATCAGGGGAGTATTTGATTTCATTCTTTTACCTATTTCACTTTTACATTCTTTAATTGAACACTGGGGACAATGTTCATCCTAAGTGTAAGGGGAGGGTAAATGATAATACCTTATAGGATACACTTGCACTTGAGTTTGTTTGTTTGATGGTAGGTGTGTAATAAAACTAAGAGAAATACTTGTTAGTGTAATTTTAACGCCAAATTTAAATTTTTTTACAACATTTAGGAGTGAAACTTTAGCCTTAGCAAGCGTCTCATGGATAGGGGTTGTATGACTAGCACAAAACCGTACCATTCAGAAAAATTTTCCACCCAAATATGTGAGGTTCGCCTTTAGATTTGATAGGAAAAGCATTCACTATTAGTGCCTATGAGTGTACCGGTAGCTTTTAGATTCTAGAACTTGCGTTAGTGATGCATCCCGAGACCGCTAGTGAGACTACATTCGTGTGGTAGGATTTACTATATGATAAGAGGCATTAGGATCACCCTTGTGTTAAACCCGTATCATGATTACTTGACCATTTAAGTCATATTACTTGGCTAGTAAAGTCAATTAATTTTTCCCACACATTAGTGTTGTACTCATTTTTAGTACACGAAACCCCTAGTATAGCCCTCCGAGCCTATCTTTTCGTTTCTAACTTTAAGCATCTTACTTAAAGGAAGAATTTGTTACAACCCACTTAAATGTACACCCAAATCGCCTTAGCCTTCCGTGTATACACTCATCTTTAGTGCATTATTGTTACATGTTAAACCCTTAGTTAATAATCTAATTGATTACATAGTTGCTAAGTCGAGTCATATCCTTGTACATATTGTTTTGGGACGATTGAGACTCATGGGTAAAGTACTAGTGTTACGGAGTAATGGGGAAGAACATCATATTATTACCCCCATATGTGCGTTAATATTAAAAGTACTCCAAGTGTTTTGATTATCTTAATTCGAGTCATTAGATTAGTTTATTGTAAAGTATATAAAAATTCAAGTGTAAGGGGAATGTTCATTCCCTATGATGTATTATTTTGGATGGTAGGGTAAGAGTGTATGCAAAAAATAAATAAATAAATAATAATAATAATAAATAAACAAATACTGACTACCATCCCGTTTCATTCTATGTTTGTTTTATGTTTTTGTCACAACTCACCATTTCAGGTCATTTTCCGAACTTCAAAAATCTATTATTCATAAATCACTATTCATCAAAACACTATTCATCATTTTACTATTCATCGTTTTTTATGTCAGTTTGATATTCTGAGAAGAGTTCAAAAATATTACTATTCACAAAACACTATTCATTTCCGAAAGAAAAACACTATTCACGTGCATTATTCATTTCATCGTAAATTTAGTTTACGGATATTTAAATTCGCGTAACCGAATTGATTCAGGTACGAATTCATGCTTTATCAGTAGGGACATTTCATACGGACTAGAAATAGTTCACATTTCATCATAATAACATTTGCATACCATACCACTCGTATAATATTCATATTAATATTTTTGATATATTTAACGTTTTACGTGTAATTATTTCTAAATAAACGTTAATATACGATTAATAAATATAACTAACATACCTAAAAATTTCCACAATGGTTCCGATATATTTTTAAACACCTTACAACGTCACAAAAAAATTATAAAATTCATTTACCCGGTATTTTGGGAATTTATTTAATTTACATCGTAAGTTTAATATAATTACGACGGTTTTCGTGGAAACTAAATAATAATCATCCAAACACCCAATACTTGTACCTAATATATTTTCACAACTTTTATGACCTTATTATATCCCGATTAACTTCGTCATATTTTATTTTAAGTCGTCACGATTTATTTTTAGTTAACTCGATACCCGATAACGCCTAACGGCTACACAAAACAACTAATACTACCAAGCTTCCCCAATACTCTTCCTTAATTACCATGTGCCGCCCCCCTCCTTTCCATGTCTTCACATTGACCTTTTAATTACAAATTTGCCATCCTTAGATAAATATCTAGGTTTCATACTTAACTTATTCATAAACTCTTTTCAAGAATCAAAAAGCTATTTTTTTCTCTCTTTCTCTTTGTGGTGCACGGCCAAAACCAAAACAAGACCAAGATCCACCATTTTTCCAAGATCAAGCTCTAATCTAGTCCATATAGTTATCCTTGTTAGGGTTTTGCAATACAAACTCAAGGATCACAAGGTTTTCTTCATCTAAACACCTAAATCACTCAAAGTAAGTTTACCAAATTTATTTTCATCATTTCTTCAAATATTTATTATGATCATATGGTTTTCATACTATATTTCATGCATGTGCTAGTTTATACCACTTCATTTTATAAACTTTTAACTTATAAACCCTAGAAATATTTATTTTGGATTTCCTTGTTAGATCTACTAGATTGATGATGATTAGGAACCCATGACACCTTGAGAAGGTGTATGGTAGGAATAGACTAGATTTGTGGTGATTGGAAGTGATTTGGGTGGATTAGAAACTAGTTTGGAACATTGGAAATGAGATTAGAACATGTCTATAAACCTACTGTCCCAAAATATAAAATCTGGAAAACTCAGTAACTCAGGGGAGATTTTTAACCAAAGATTTAGAAAATACTTTAAAAAACGAAACTTTTGGCGAAAGAACGGACTAAAACGGGTTTATAACGAAGGAGGTATGATTTTTGCAAGTTTAATGACGAAAACTATTTTTCTGAAAATTTCATGCTGTTGGACGATTTTCGTCGGACAAACTGAGGCGTTAGACGTGACCTAGAGAAGCCGAGCTATCAAAAATATATTAGTACATACTAAGACGAATCCGTAGATATAAAGAACGAAGAAAATGAATTTAAAACGACAAAGTTATACACGTTTTAAAATCGTCAAAAACTATATATATATATATATATATATATATATATATATATATATATATATATATATATATAGTCACTAATAGAAATAATATAACTACGTACTAAATACTAGATTTTCTAGATTTATTGTTCAAGAATTATATTCTTAACTAATGAGGTACTTATGACCCAAGACTTATTTTTACGACTACTAAACGTTATATATGATATATTATGACTAGTTTTTATAAGTCTAGTTAGACTTATTTTTCTTAAGTATGGACAATATTTTACTTTGACAATAACTAATATTTTCAAGTTATGAGTAGTATAGGCATCATGTGCATGTGCATTCATTACATCACGTCATGATCTAAAGTAGATCATTATTACTTATATTAGGTTGCAGCTAATATTCGTGCCTTATTGTCCCTATCATTTCACGTCATAGTATCATCACTTCAGGTGAGTTTTCATAGCCCCGCTTTTAATTCAATACTTTGATTCCAAATCCCACGGGAGAGAATACATTGCATCACTTATTTTTTTGTACATGCCTAAGTATTAAATTCCTTACATTGCTTAAGTTGCCTTATTACCACGTCTTGAAAAGTCCCCTTTATTATCATGGACCGTTAATTAAAGTACGAGCGAGAGTGAATGAATAGATCTATTGAGGGTGACTCCTTCATCCGTGTTTGGGTTGCTCCAACGGAATTACGGATGCATTTCATGTCTAATATATTAGAGTGTCTGGTAAACACTCATTTGGGGCCAAGTGACTATGTCTAGCTTCAGGGTCATGAGCTTAAGAGCCAATGTAAATTTTATGACTGAAATCTTATTACTTTACTTTTTACTTATGGCTAATGTACATCCGATTTAACTTATAAACCTATGATTATTCACCAACATTCGTGTTGACTTTTTAGCAATGTATTTTCAGGTTGTTAAGGTAGCTCATGTTGCATACATTTGGACCTTCATGGAGTCGCGGAGTCGACGCGTCTCACCTTATATTTCTGCACTTATGAAACGTTTGATCTTGTTTGAACTTATTTCACCTAAATTGGCAACACCTTTTGGAACCTATGTTTTGTAAACTCTGGATGTTTTAATGATCAAACGACGTATTTTCCAAACGACACTTTAGGTCGTTCAATGTAACTGTAACTGTGATGCTATGGCAGTCACTCCCAGGTATTCCATTCCGCTGCCATTCAGGTATTTTGGGGGTGTGACAGTTTTTGTTATTTTTCATTTATTAGCTTAAGTCGAGTCTAGTCTTGGCTTAGCAACGCCATATTGTACATGTAATTAACCAAGATGATTAACTCGCCACAAGTAAAGATTGTCTTTATCCAACAAAACCGTGTATTCTATATCCCTACACCTAACATTATAACCCTTTAAAAGACCTCTTTGATAGTTTATCCTACGTGCTTACGCCAAGTGGTGGAGGTTTGATCCTTTCCCAAGCCTATGGTAATCTATTTTGCTATGACGGGTAGTGAGAGATGTTTTCCATTTTCATATTGTGATATATAGTTTATTACACCCGAGAGATGTGAGTATCTAAACACTATTTATGAGGTGCTAGTATATGACCTCCGTGTTTGTCTTTGGTCTTTAGTGGAACGATTATTTGTTGTAATTACTTTTATATTAGTGTTAAATGACCCCTAACATGTATGTTGATTAGAATAAAAGCGCATTTGCTTGAGGACAAGCAAATCTCAAGTGTAAGGGTATATGATTAGGCGAAAAATGAACCATTTTTAGAGGGTCATTTAAGCCCGGATTTGAATTTATTTGATCAAATATTGCCCTAAATCGTTCCTTTTGTTATTTTAGGTACTTTTGGAGTAAATTCTGAAAAAGGAAGCATTTTGGACGTTTTTGGAGTATAAAAGTGAAGAAAACGGCAAAGTTTTAATTTTCCTTGCTGGGAACAGTACCTGACGGCGTCAAGAGTCTTCATGTGACGGCGTCAAGAGTAAAACAAGAGGTGGAAGTGGTGACGGTCCAGAGAAAATGTGACGGCGTCATGATGCGTAGGGATTGCAACAGGCTTTACCTCTCGAGGGATCTCGAGAAGCTTACAACCCCCACCAGGCAGTGTACCGGATTGTTGTAGTATAGTATAGTGACAAGTACCGGGGGATTGATCGTTCAGCTAGGAATAGTGTCGCTAGGATTAGAAAACCTAAATACTAGTTCTAAAGGTGAGGGATAATTATTTTTGTATTTTTATATTTTTTAGAAAGGAAGTAAAAATCTCGGGTTTTAAGGATTTGGGCGGAATTAGTTGCTAGTCAACTAACCCAATACTAAAGATGCAAACAAAATAAAATACTAAAAATGAAAATAAAACTAAATTAACTAAGGTTGTGAGCAATAAGTGGAGAAATTGTGTTTACTTAGATTTCACTACTCCCTAGATATCTTTTACACGTTAATTACTTGTTATAGTTGCGTGGATGACGGATTGTATTCCTTAATACCATTTATGGGGTGGCGCACTTAATTCCCCAATCCTATGAGTGCCTACTTCACTCCTATGTCGAGCCGGCTAAGAAGCTCCTAACATGTGATCATTAGAATTTACTCATGCATTAAATACAACCAATAAAACCTAGTGCACGTCAGTTCATGTTTCCTAAGACGTTCAAGCATGTTACCATTTGGAGATCTGCCAGTTTTCTTAAGTCTAACATCGAAATCATTCATCCAATACAACCATAAACAAGTAATCAACACATAATTAACATCTAGGTTTCATTAGATCTATGCAAACACAAGATAGATCTAGCCTAGCATGATGGAATTAAGACAAGAACAAGATATAGACAACCAACACATAGACATATTGATTGAATTAGAATAACACTTATCTCAATTACACATGAAAGGGTTCAAGGGCTGAAAACCCTTGAAAAACCTGTAAAATTCGTACTAAGTTCGGCCTTAGGGTTTCTCCAAAACTTCTCTCTTTTTGAATGAAAATTAGAAAACTATATATAGGAAATTGAGGCTGGCGGCGTCAAGACCAAATAGGTGACGCCGTCATCTCGCCGCCAAAAGAATTCTCGGACTGCCTTGATCTACTTCTGACGCCGTCACGTTATAACTTTTTCCAGGCCATCACGTATTTTACTCTTGACGCTCTTCCTTGTGACGCCTTCATTTCTGTACTGGGTCGTCATGAAAATTACTCTTGACGCCGTCAAAATGTTGCTCTTGACGCCGTCACCTACTGTTCCCAACTTGGAAAATTAAGTCTTTGGCGTTTTCTTCACTTTTATGCTCCAAAAACGTTCGAATTGCTTCCTTTTCCAGATTTCACTCCCAAAGTACCTAAAATCACAAAAGGAACGATTTAGGGCAATATTTGATCAAATAAATTCAATTCCGGGCTTAAATGACCCCCTAAAAGTGGTTCATTTTTCGCCTCATCATATACCCTTACACTTGAGATTTGCTTGTCCTCAAGCAAATGCGCTTTTATTCTAGTCAAAATACAAGTTAGGGGTCATTTAACACTAATATAAAAGTAATTACAACAAATAATCGTTCCACTAAAGACCAATAGACAAGCACGGAGGTCATACACTAGCACCTCACAAATAGTGTTTAGATACTCACATCTCTCGGGTGTAATAAAGTATAAATTACAATATGAAAACGGAAGATATCTCTCACTATCTGTCATAGCAAAATAGATTACCATAGGCTTGGGAAAGGATCAAACCTCCATCACATGGCGTAAGCACCTAGGATAAACTATCAAAGAGGTCTTTTAAAGGGTTGTAACGTTAGGTGTAGGGATATGAAATACACGGTTTTGTTGGATAAAGGAAGTTTTTATTGGTGGCGAGTTAACAATCTTGGTTAACTACATGTACAATATGGCGTTGCTAAGCCAAGACTAGACTCGACTTAAGCTAATAAATGAAAAATAACAAAAATATAAAATGAACATAGAATAAAAAGGGATGGTAGTCCGTTTTTTTTTTTTTTTTTTTTTTTTTTTTTTTTTTTTTTTTACATACACTCTTACCCTACCATCCAAAATAATACATCATAGGCATTGAACATTCCCCTTACACTTAAATCTTTACATACTTTACAATAAACTAATCTAATGACTCGAATTAAGAAAATCAAAACACTTGGATTACTTTTAAGATTATCGTACATATGGGGGTAATAAATGATGTTCTTCCCCATTACTCCATAAAATAAGTACTTTACCCATAAGTCCCAATCGTCCCAAAACAATATATACAAGGATATGACTCGACTTAGCAACCATGTAATCAATTAGATAGTTAACTTAGGGTTTAACAAATAACAATAATGCACTAAAGATGAGTGCATACACGGAAGGCTAAGGCAATTTGGGTGTAACAAATTCTTCCTTTAAGTAAGATGCTTAAAGTTAGAAACGAAAATATAGGCTCGGAGGGGTGTACTAGGGGTTTCGTGTACTAAAAATGAGTACAACGCTAAGGTGTGGGAAAAATTAATTGACTTAACTAGCCAAGTAATATGACTTAAATGGTCAAGTAATTATGATACGGGTTTAACACAAGGGTGATCCTAATGCCTCTTATCATGTAGTAAATCCTACTACACGAATGTAGTCTCACTAGCGGTCTCGGGATGCATCACTAACGCAAGTTCTAGAATCTAAATGCTACCGGTACACTCATAAGCACTAATAGTAAATGCTTTTCCTATCAAATCTAAAGGCGAATCTCACATATTTGGGTGGAAAATTTTTCTGAATGATACGGTTATGTGCTAGTCATACAATATCCTATCCATGAGATGCTTGCTATGGCTAAAGTTTCACTCCTAAATGTTGTAAAAAATTTTAAATTTGGCGCTAAAATTGCACTAACAAGTATTTCTCATAGTTTTATTACACATCTACCATTAAACAAAACAAACTCAAGCGAAAGTGCATATGTAAGGTATCATCTTTTTACCCTCCCCTTACACTTAAGATGGACATTGTCCCCAATGTTCAAGTAAAGAATGTAAAAGTGAAAAAGTAAAAAGAATGAAATCAAATACTCCCCTGATTCGCTCGGTATGGATAATAAGGTGGCCAGGTTAATCTTCCTCCAAGAAAATGAACAATCAAAGCTTCCCTTCCAGAATATAAATCATCTTCTTGTCATACATAACTTGTAAATCCTGATAAAACAAACAAGGCAATCTCGCATAAAATCGGCGGCAATCTATATAAGTAACTAAATCCTAGAAAGCAAAGTAAGATATAATGCTTGTGGAATGAAGTTTGCAGATTTCCTGGAGATTATAAAACTTAATAATTCACAAAAACTTTAAGACTCCGTTAGAAAAACAAAACCGGTAAAATTTCCTGATTTTTACACGTGACGCCGTCAAGAGTAATCTCGTGACGCCGTCAGAAGTGATCTGCAGAAATTCTTATGTTAAGTTTCCGGAAAATTTCTGGAAAAACTTGGTTCTACTTCCTGGAAAATCCTGCAAAACTTCATTATGACTCAATACAAGCATTTGACTCTAACAAATACGAATATACATGTTCACTTAATATTGTAGAGAATCATGATCGGTTTGTTTCTTTAAAACATATTTGGGGTTTCCCCTTACACTTATCTTTTGCAAAAATACTTTTAGGTGGAGTTAAGACTAGGCCAAAACAACAAAGTAAAGTATTTTCACTATTTAATTTAGAAACATGATCTACCAACAATAAAAATAAAGCATGCATATGGAAGCAAATAACAAACAAACAAAATAAAATAAAATCACACAAAGCATGGGTTGCCTCCCAAGAAGCGCTTTTCTTTATTTACGAGTCTTGTAGCTAGACTCAAGGTCATGGGTTACTACGTGATACGGGTGAGTTCCTCATTGAGGACATCTTTGGGATCAAACTTAGGTTTCAACTTCCTATCGGTTTCTTTAGTATGGTATGACATTTCAAACTTTTCTCCATTCGGATCATACAAAGTCATCCTCATATGCCATGATCCGTCACCTTCTTTTGGTGGCTTGTCCCACCTCCATTTACGCTTGTCTCCCTCTCTTTTCCACTTATTCATCTCTATATTAATAGGCATTACGCTCAAGAACTCAATCATCTTCCTAAAGACTAAGGGGTCCTCAAAGGGATCTAGCTCTTCATCTCTAGCTATGAGTTGTTCCACCGAATGTGTCTTTTCAACGAAATCTTTTTCAAGATAGAATGGGCATTGAGGTCCTATAAAGTTCCTTTCTATCCAAGGTCCATATCTAGAGGGTCTCCTATTCATCTCTACCCAATGCGGTGTCGGTTCATCATCACAATCATAACTATGCTTCTTAACATCGTACACCGACCAAGTATCGCCTTCACCTACCGCTATCTTAGACTCCTTACAATCTATCATTGCGCTAGCAGTTGCTAAAAATCCTCTTCCTACCAATAATGGGCATGTAGTGTCACTAACCATGTCTAGGACGTGAAAGTCCGCTAATATAGTTAACCTTCCTACGTGAACAACTACATCCTTAATCATTCCAACTGGGTGGGCAATACTCCCATCCGCTAGCCCTATCAATACCTCCGTTTCCTCTAACTTTCCTAGCTTAAGAGCGGTGAATAAGGATAAGGGAATCAAGTTGAGGCTTGACCCTAAATCGGCTAGCGTTTCGAAAGCTTCGGATCTTCCTATTTTACAAGGCAAAACAAATATACCCGGATCATCAAGCTTTTTAGGCAACTTGTTTTGAACGAAGGCGGTCCCATTTTTACCTAGTTTAAACTTCTCATATTTTTCTAGGAGGGCACTATAGTAAGGAGCACGAGCTAAGACATCAATGACGGGACGTTCAAGGTGAAGTTCCTTGAATTCATCGTCAAGGTCTTGCGTAGGAGGTGTTTCAACTATACTTTTGACCGGTTCTATATCGGGTGTTTTATTTGGTTGGTCCTTTTGAAGAATTTGGTTTTGTTTGAAACACGTGCTTGTTGATTTAACCGAGTAGTATTGTGGACACGAAGTGGGTGACGAAACTGAAGATATGGAATTAACGTTTAGTTTCGGATTCTTGACCGTGTCGCTTGGGAGTGCTCCCATTTCCCGGTCATTGAGAACTTTCAATAATGCGTCAATTTTGGTGGTCATCTCGCTTTGCTTTTGTTTGAAATCGGCTTCAAACTTAGATATGCGGGCTTCTTGAGATGCCATGAATTTTGACGTCAATCCTTCAAGATTGTTGGTACTACCATAGTTGTTAGAAGGATTGTTGTTGAAAGTACGGTTGGAGGGTGGACCGTTTGGTTGGTAACGATTAGGTGGATTGAAAGAATTAGGTTGATTTTGTTTCCACCTAAGGTTTGAGTGATTTTTCCAAGAGGGGTTGTATGAATCACTGTAAGGGTTTGGCTCGGGCTTGAAAGTGTACCACTTATCTCCCGCTTCGTCAGTACGCGTGGATGCGTAGTCCGCAAAAGCTGTTCCGGGGAGTTCCACACAATTACGAGTGTCGTGGGGACCACTACATAATTCGCATGAAGAAGTGATTTTGTTCACTTGGCTTGAAGGCTTAGGAGCTTCGTAAGATTTCATGAGAAACTTGACTTGGTCCTCAAGTTGCATGATCCTACGGTCGGGAGTGCTAGAGTTGTTCGAAGGCAAAGATATTGCCTTGACCGTTTTGTTCAAATCACGGGGGTCATTCCAACTTTCGTTGTCATAGAGAGCAAGATCTTCTATGAGTTCCCATGATTGTTCCGCACTTAGATCACGTAGCTTACCACCGGCCGATTGGTCAATGGCTCGCCTCGTGGAGAGATCGATATGGTCATAAAAGATCTGGACTTGGAGCCAAAGTTCTATGCCATGATGAGGGACTTTTTGGAGTAAGTCCTTGAAACGAGTCCATGCTTCATAAAGAGATTCATTTTGACGTTGTTGGAACATCAAGATGTCATTTCTAAACTTAGTAGTTCTCCCCGGTGGGAAAAATTGAGCAAGGAAACGAGTGGTGAGATCATCCCATGTGGTGATGGATCTCGCGGGTAAACGCTCAAGCCATTGACTAGCTTGATCCTGTAGAGAGAATTGGAATAGGCGTAATCGGGTTGTCTATCTAGTTTCAACATCTAGGTCTATGGAGTCTACGATTTTAAAGAAGTCCTTAAGATGTTGGTTTGGATCTTCGGAACGAAGTCCATGGAATGCACATCCGCTTTGCACCAACCGGATGGTGTCGGATCGCAAGGGGGTCACATTGGCTCCGGTGAGCTCAATGGTGTTTCGGTAGCCTTGGTGGCTAGGTCGGGAATACTCTCCTAAGGTTCGGGGCCTAAGAGGTTCTAGTGGTGGGTTTTGTTGTGGTGGGATGACGGGTTCAAATATGTTCCCATCGTCCATGATGTCGGGTGGTGAAGAGTTACGAACAAAAACACAAATAAATAAGATAGACTAAAGAAAACCTAAAAAAATAAAAATAAAATCTTGCTAGAAAGGAATCTAGCAAGTAGACATAATAAAAAGAGATTCTAACCTAGACAATAACCATTCCCCGGGCTGCGGCGCCAAAAACTTGATGCGTAGGGATTGCACCAGGCTTTACCTCTCGAGAAGCTTGCAACCCCCACCAGGCAGTGTACCTGATCGTTGTAGTATAGTATAGTGACAAGTACCGGGGGATTGATCGTTCAGCTAGGAATAGTGTCGCTAGGATTAGAAAACCTAAATACTAGTTCTAAAGGTGAGGGATGATTATTTTTGTATTTTTATATTTTTTAGAAAGCAAGTAAAAATCTCGGGTTTTAAGGATTTGGGCGGAATTAGTTGCTAGTCAACTAACCCAATACTAAAGATGCAAACAAAATAAAATACTAAAAATGAAAATAAAACTAAATTAACTAAGGTTGTGAGCAATAAGTGGAGAAATTGTGTTTACTTAGATTTCACTACTCCCTAGATATCTTTTATACGTTAATTACTTGTTATAGTTGCGTGGATGACGGATTGTATTCCTTAATACCATTTATGGGGTGGCGCACTTAATTCCCCAATCCTATGAGTGCCTACTTCACTCCTATGTCGAGCCGGCTAAAAAGCTCCTAACATGGGATCATTAGAATTTACTCATGCATTAAATACAACAATAAAACCTAGTGCACGTCAGTTCATGTTTCCTAAGACGTTCAAGCATGTTACCATTTGGAGATCTGCTAGTTTTCTTAAGCCTAACATCGAAATCATTCATCCAATACAACCATAAACAAGTAATCAACACATAATTAACATCTAGGTTTCATTAGATCTAAGCAAACACAAGATAGATCTAGCCTAGCATGATGGAATTAAGACAAGAACAAGATATAGACAGCAAACATATAGACATATTGATTGAATTAGAATAACACTTATCTCAATTACACATGAAAGGGTTCAAGGGCTGAAAACCCTTGAAAAACCTGTAAAATTTGTACTAAGTTCGACCTTAGGGTTTCTCCAAAACTTCTCTCTTTTTGAATGAAAATTAGAAAACTATATATAGGAAATTGAGGCTGACAGCGTCAAGACCAAATAGGAGACGCCGTCATCTCGCCGCCAAAAGAATTCTCGGACTGCCTTGATCTACTTCTGACGCCGTCACGTTATAACTTTTTCCAGGCCGTCACGTATTTTACTCTTGACGCTCTTCCTTGTGACGCCTTCATTTCTGTACTGGGTCGTCATGAAAATTACTCTTGACGCCGTCAAAATGTTGCTCTTGACGCCGTCACCTACTGTTCCCAGCTTGGAAAATTAAGTCTTTGGCGTTTTCTTCACTTTGATGCTCCAAAAACGTTCGAATTGCTTCCTTTTTCAGATTTCACTCCCAAAATACCTAAAATCACAAAAGGAACGATTTAGGGCAATATTTGATCAAATAAATTCAATTCCGGGCTTAAATGACCCTCTAAAAGTGGTTCATTTTTCGCCTCATCACGTCACGTATGGCCGTCAAGGTTCAAGATATGGTGACGGCCAAGAGCTAAAATACACATGACGGCGTCAAATCTGGATCTAGGCAATCCGGTCTCATTATGGGCGGCGAGTTGACGGTGTCAGAAATTCCTTCTTGACGCCGTCACCCTGTAAAATCTATATATAGTTTTGCAATTTTTATTCATAAAAGAGGAGCAAGTAGGGTATAACTTTGGAGAAACCCTAGCACGAATTTTACTGCTTTTTCAAGGGTTTTTACCCTTTGAAACTTTCATGTCAATTTGAGATAAGTACTCTTTCAATTCAATAAATATGTTTATGTGTTGCTTGAATATATCTTACACTTGTCTTGAATTCAACATACGATGTTTAATTATTTTTTGTCACTGACTCAATTTTTTGGATGCTTGAAACCTTGAAAAAGTCATAACTATTAAACAACTAGGAGTTTAACTCGGTCTATTACTATTATAATTAAAAGGTGTTAACTCAGCGATACCATGAGCTCTTAATAACTCCATATAAAAATAGTGTTTGCTAAAGACTTCACTAAATTGCGTCTTAGATTGGTTTAGAAAATTTTATGATTATGTGTCATGTGCAACTTATATGTAAACTAAGGTAGAAAGTTTTAGAAATTATATGCATTTTTTGGAAGTCCTTATCTATTTTAGAAATTATATTGCTTCATGATAATCAAATATAATAAAATATACTCCATAACTCTTAGAAGGATTATTTAATTTAGCAATCAAATTATGGTAGCAACATGGTTATGGTTTGTTTGTAGTATTGCTAACATTAAGGGACCAGTTCCGCTCTTTTATATAAGCTTATTTTTTGTTAATAAGAGGTCCCAAACACTTGACATCAAGTAGGCATTAGCTAAACACATTAACACAATAAGTTCAAAAATTCCTCACTTTATATCAAACTAGGATTTTTATAAGAATATTACAACACTGAGTTACGCTTTTTGCCTTTAACTACCATAATACCTTGAAACGTAAGATAAAAATATATCAAGATTTATGAGATGAAAATTATAACACAATTTTTTCATATATTGATTCATATATAAAGACAGTAATTAAATTAACACAAAACATCAGATTCCTCAAGAATTTAGTTTCAAACCAAATTTCATAACGTTGCAAATTATTATGGGCAAATAACAAAAAAATGCGTTGAACTTGACATTTTTTGTGATTGTATGTAGCTAACTATTTTTTTTCTTAATGTGTGTACTAAACTTTCAAATTTCGATCATTGTGTGTATTTTGTGATTATTCTGTCATAAATGACCATTTTACCCTTCAAATTTTGAAAAATATAAGGGTAAAATGGTCACAAAATATACACAATAATCGAAATTTGAAAGTTCAATACACACAATAAGAAAAAAAATAGTTGGTTACACACAATCACAAAAAGTGTCAAGTTCGATACATTTTTTTGTCATTTGCCCATTATTTTTTGATCAACACATAACTTACTGTTGACAATAACATTTTACCTTCACCCACCGTCAGCATGTAAATATCATTCATATTCGTAAGTAAATAACTGGACTTAATATAGTTCATATTCGTAAGGGAACTAAGATACACAATTTTTTTTTTCTTATAGTAAATGTCATTAAAGACTCTATACCCACAAATACTAACCCATATATATATGACGTAAAGAGAGTTCTATAGGACCAAACATCAAAGTTAGACACAACAATCATTAACATAAGAGTTGTTTTACCATCATGATTATGCATTAAAAGTTATCTCAGAGTAAATCATAAAATCTATCAACTAATCAATTTATCTTAAGGCAAACTTATTCATGTTGGATTTAATAATAATAATAATAATAATAATAATAATAATCTATAAGTAACATCACATAAATTTAATATGTGTACAAAACATAAGATAGCAATTGCCAAAGTCCTATTCATATTACGTTTCCTAACTAGCTTATTCATCAAACAGTAATCTTTTTCCTAATAAAATAAAACCCCTGGTAGGGATTTTGTCATTTCAAAAAAATCAAATCATATCTTATTTGGTAATATTTTTTTAATTATTGTTTTTTTAAAAGATTTTAATACTAAAAAAAAGTCTAAATATTTCTTAATTTAGCTGAACTTAAAAAAAATCGTCCGTATAAATTAATTGTAGAAAAAAAGACCAAAATACACATGTCCTTCAAATTCATTAATTGATACTTTTGGGCCAAAATTGTAAATAAAAAAAACGGAACTCCAAAATCAATAATACAATCTTATTCTTACTTTTTGTCCCATAACCCAAAGAAACCCTTCCTGACTAAGAATCGATGAAGATCGATTGCAATTGTTCTTATTTCATCTCCAGGTTATTAATAAGGATCAATTAAATTCGATTGATATTGTATCCAGGTACTTTGAATTTATAATTTATAACCACAATGAATTTATCTTATTTATTTTCAAGTGGTCTGGAAAAAAATCCGAAAAAAAAAGTAAGACCCGGTGTAGTACTATGTAGAAGATGCTTTTTGCAAATATTAGAGTTTACCTTAATTGAATTATTATAGCACAGGAAACTCTTTGAAAGAAAATAACATCACTTTAAGGTACTTTGATATCCAATGTGCTTAAGCTGATAATGATGAGGAACTTGGTATTGAAGTTGGAACTTGGATGAAATTTGGAATGGCAATTCAGAATTTCAAGATTTTAGAAGTATGATGATCAATGATTTTAGATGGGTCTGATTGGTCATTAATTATGATATAATTGTACATTGTTTAGATTTGCAGAGAACGCATCATGTGATCTGTGACATAGCTATAGATCATATAGGAATGCTGATAAAATGGTGTTATTGTTACTTTGTTATATAATAGGCATGAGTTGATGGATTTGTACTATCATAGATGAATTTTTTTCATATTCTTACATGATTACGCGATGTAGGCAATTTAGTGGTGGAGTTGTTGAGACAAGTTAACCTATGCACATAATATGCTAATCATTTAAATTGTAGTTTTTAGATGAAGAATTATGATAACAAGCTAAGATCCATGTTATATTTTTTTTAGCGAAGTAAGATTGTGCAGTATTGTATAGAAGATGACTTTTTTTTTTTTCAAATGTAGCACAAAAAACATCTTAGGAAAAAGTCCACTTTTAACTGACAATGATGAGCAACTTTGTATCGAAGTATGGAACATTGGAATGAATTTGGAATGCTAAACCTAACTTCTATAGATTAGAGGCATGAGGCTTAGTGATTATAGATGGGCCGGATGGGTCATCAGTTAGTATTAATTATTAGTGATTAAATTTGTAGAGAATGCATATGTGATCTTTAAGATACTTATGGATCATTCCACTGTTCAAAAGAAAAACATAGCTACGGATCATACAGAGTATATAGGTGTTGCATTAGTAGAATTACATAGAAGTGTTTGTGAAGTGTCATGTGGTATGATGCTTAGTGATCTTAGATGGATGGTCATCAGTTCAGATTTGCAAAGAATGTTACATCATCTGGGAGATAGCTATGGATCATGCAGGTATTTCGGTGTTGAGTTGGTAGAAATGATATATAACTACTGGGTAAGTTAGGGCCAACTTTTTGACCCATTTAATGTCAAAGGGTCAATTTGGGTCTCAAACTCATCAAATAAGAATCTTATAGATAAAAGTAAAATTGGTGCAATGCATTGAAGGTTGCTCAAAGTCTAATCTCATGTTTGTGAAAATGGACAAAAATATTGTCTATGGGTTAGCCAAACCTGTTTTGACACATGCAAAATTGCCCATTTTGACATGTTATCGAAAACACATGGCTTTTGTATTTCCTATTTCCATGGTGTGTTATTTGCTTTTTTTGTTTAATTCTTTCATGTGAGTCTGTTATGAAGTCTAATACTTAACATTGTCATTAAAAAGGGCACTAGGAATGAATAATTTTAACATAATGTTATGGATGCTAGGTCCGAGAATAATAACGATATGTTTCATTTTTTTAACATGTAATTTTTTTTCTATTATGACTTATAATTTTCATATTCTGCATGTGAAAAAAGGCAGGTGGAAACAGTTCTGAGAGATTTAATGAAAGATCGAAGTTCAAGTCGTAGAAAAGGTACTTTAGGTACTCAATTTCATTTGCAGTTTATTGTTGATGTTGATGTCTGTTATTCAAGGCCAAACCAAAGTGTGAGTCTGGATTAGATTATGTACTACATTGCTATTGATCAATCAATAAAGTAGTGTAATATTTATATGATTTTGATCTATATTTTCATATACTTCTAATAGTAATGATTCATGGTTAAAACTTGAAAGTCCTAAAAAAATTGCATCTGTATATCTCGATTGAAGCATTTGGACTATGCAAACACAACGGCTACATGATATGATAAGTTAGATTTTCGACTAAACTTGGACCCTTGATTTCCTTTGTTATGAAGCTTTTGGAACCGAGTAAGATTTGTTGCGTCTCTTCCTATTGATTTTTGCTAGGGTAGTCATCTCCATAACCCCAAAATACAATTTAACAAATGTTTGTAAATTTGTTTGTTCACTTAACTAATAAAAGTTTGAACTTAATTTAATTAGTTTGAACTATTTACCCCCTTTTTTTTGCATTGAAATTGGAATTTTTTTGTTGAATTTGTTAAAGGTTGAGTTGGACATTTGTCCCATAAGTTGCTAAGACACATAGTTAAATGAAATGGTAAAGAGATGTTTAGGTGTGGGTTCTCAAAGGATGATAATGATTTACCAAAAACAGCTAATCAAATATGCAATTAGTTAAACCTAATGGTAGGTAGGTATTTTTACATCAACAATAAGTTTTCCTAAATATCGAAAGATACTTCAATAGTGAACATGCATTCATGACTTGGGTTCTTGAAGCAATTTATCTTTTTATTGATGATATACTGTTTATCTGTAGAGGGATTTCACTTGATGGACATGAACAAGCGAGGATAAAGTGGCGAGCATTTATCTGTAAAACTAGCATCCAACAAGAAGTAGATGTCATTTAGATGACGTGTATTAAGGATATATTATTCATATTTGTATGCTTACTTATTCAACCAATGTAATAGTTCTTTTATGATCAAGTATAAATCTCAAAACCTTATACAACCAACTAACTATTGTTAGCAGTTTAATGTTTCGAAAACTATATAACCATAAAAATTTAATGATAAAAATTTTCAGCTCTGGTCTTAAAAGTTGGATGAGCATACGCTTCATAGGTGGATCATTGTTGCTATAACTCCATCAGAAAGGTCTACAACAAACTTGCTACAATTCTAGACAAACAAACTATGTTAATACGAAAAGGTTAATCAACTTTAACACAAAAAGGTCAAAAGTGAAGTTGAATGTTTTGATTATTTTTTGGTAGTTTTGGAGTTTGTAAGTTACAAATAAGTTGGTGCTATGTTTATTTAGTTATTGGTTGCATTTTGTCACACATTGTTCTTCGAAATTGCTCAGAAATGTTTGTTATTATCAGAAAAATAGATGTCACAATGGATTAACGGATCAAAACTGAAAAATAGTTGTTGTCACAAGTTTCTTGAAAACAAGCAACCCAAACCACGTGTCCACGTCGTCCAATTCAATTAAGGTGGATTTGTTTTCACATCAACAATTGGGTCACTACACAATTTATATGTCAAAATCATGTGCCTCGACGGGTAACCGACCATTAATAATCCAACATAAGATTGAACTGTGAGTTAATCTAAATTAACGATCCACAAACGAAACATGCGGTAGCTAAACTTGGTAGATAAAAATGAGCATCTATGCAAAAACTATATATATCTTGCCACGTGCGTCAAACATAATCATAAACAATAATTATAACCAGAACATATTTAATAGAAAAAAAATAACATTATTAAATATGATTGGTCAGAGCCTCACATTGTGTAAGATTCACTTTCCCCTAAAAAGATAAGATCACAAGGTCATGATCAGTGGCGAAGCTTGGAATTTTTAAGTGGGGGGTCGGGATCTAAATTTTTTTTTTCCTAAGGCTATATTTCAGGTATACCGAAATTTTCGGGGGGTCAAAACCGAATATACCGAAATTTTTTTACACGAAAACTATATACCCCTACATCGAAAAAAAAAATTCGGGGGGTCGGGCGCCCCCCCCCCCCCCCCCCCCCCCCGGCCCCTTAAAAGCTGCGCCACTGGTCATGATAATTAGTTTGTTAATGATGTTCAAACCCCTTTGAAAGAGAATGAAATGTCCGGCACTGGTGGAAGCGGCGGTGAAGGAAGTTCTAGAAAACATTCTATTATTGTATTGGAAAACTATGACGAACGTGATGCTTCTTGCAACAAAATCAAAAAGCCGATGGTCGAAGTTAAGATCGAGAAGGAGTGAGCCAAATATGATTCTTCTTTTAAATCGTTTCTTATTCCGAAACATTTTGGTTTTTTTTTTGCTTTTTGTTTCCAATACTTGGAATAAGTTGGTTTTTGGACATGTCAAAAACCATGGTTGTGGGTTTTACACGAAGATGCTCAAGTTAATGCCACTTTAATTTTATTCCTAATTTCCATAAAAATACATTATTTAAATTATTTGTTTTTTAATAAATAAAAATACATTATTTACAAAATTAGAAAAACCCCGCGCGTGCGCGGGCATTATCACTAGTTAATATCGTACAACAATATCTCCACAGTATAACAAATAATAATATAATATATTCATGTATCAACAATTCAAAGTAAAATAATATCACCATGTATAATTACAAGGGTTGTCTACTAACTATTAATCAATTAAGAGTTTCAATCTTATCTATCAAAGTACATATAACACATGTTATATATTATGAAATAAAGTTGCACTAACAAATAAAATAACATCGATATATGATTCCGAGTTTAAGATTTATTACCTTTTGAAATCAAAACCTTACACTGAAACTCGAACAGTCAACTTCAAAGAAAAGCGAATAAGATTTCATCTTTGTAAGAGCATCCACAATGGGTAAAGCTTTTAAAAGCTTTTTACTATTTCAAAAAGTCATTTTATGAGGTTTTTTGCATTGCTTCAAAAGCTTTTTGAAAAGCTTTTCTTCAAAGACTTGGTGAACCTCAAGTCTTTGCTCAAAGCTTTAGTCATTAAATGCATTTTGCATTAAATGCATTAAATGCAAAAAGTCTTTAAAGGTTTTTCCATTGTAGATGCTCTAACTAGTGAAAATTTTCTTCTAAACCCAAACTATAAAACACCAAAGTTGTTTCTTCTTCTTCTTCTACAAGTGCTGCAAAAACACACAAGGAACCAAAACACATTTTATAAAACACATAGACACACATACACAATTCATAAACATTTACCAAATATATTAAAAAAAATCAAAAGCCTGCAAATCGTACAGCTTCTCCTCTCGTCGTGGCCATAAGTAGATCATCAAGGCGAGCAACGGCGAGGTGTTCGTGGTGTGGCGGCGAGCTCGGCGAGGATGCCAGCTAGGAACGGTAAACAACAACGAGCACCACACCTGATGCTCTAATTGTCATAAAACATTCATTTGTACAAATTAGGTATTCTTTTATATAATATCGTAGTTGTTAGGATTTTAGTTTTGCTAGCGGAATCTAACTAGTGAACAGTTTTGATTTTCATAACCTTTAATGATCTTTTTGTTTACCTTTAACTGCTTCTAGTTCTATCAAGTCCATAAGTGCTCAAATGTTGAGATCAATGTTGGCATCAACTTAATGTCTGTTGTTTTGGTTACTTCTGGGTATGAGTAATCTTTTAAGGGTCCGTTTAGTTCGTAAGTGGGATTAGAATCGGATTTGGATTTGGATTGGTATGATAGAAATGAGGAGTTAGAAAATTATTTATTAGATTTTAAAAATATATTTATTTTATTAAGAAATTTTAATAAAATATATTATTTTAATATAAAATAATATAAAATAAAAAAGATGATTGAAAAATGTGTGGTAGATAAATTTTATCAAATAAAATAATGTTATTCCCTCTGACATGTTTCATAAAAGCCACAAAGTGAGTATGGATTGAAAATTTAGTATCAAGTGATTACTTGAAACCTATATATGTGTACCAAACTAGGGATGAACAAAAGAACCAAAAAACTGGAATCGGACCAAAAACCGGACCGGAATCATGAAGAACCGAATCGGAACCAGAACCAATGGTTCTAGTTCCAGTTTTTGATTTTGAGATTTTTCGGTTCTTGGGTCGGTTCGAATCAGTTCCACCAGTTCTCGGTTCTGGAACCAAAGATCCAACAATTATAAAAATATTTAATTTTTTTTATTTCTTATCAAAATATTAATCAAATCTTACATATCATAAAAAAAATTAAAAAAAAAAAAAAAAAAAAAAAAAAAAAAAAAAAAAAGAAAGAAAGAAAGAAAAACCCTACAAGCAATCAAGTCAAACACTCTAAACCCTAATCTTTAATTCACTGAAACATCCATAATTCAATAATTAATCTAAACCTAATAACATTACAAGATCATTCATCATTATCAAAACAATGGAAGTTTATATTTTATTTTTATTTACATTCAATTAGCTTTTACATGTTTATCATGCTAAAATTTGCTAGCACTTTTATTAATACATTGTTTATTATCTATCATCATCACGTAGCCACGTGATCATCACGTAGCACTTTTATTTTTATTAATACTTTGCCTAACAGATATGAACAAAGTTTTAAGTTATTTTATTTTATTTTCCGGATTGTTATCCATTATAGTTTTGTTAAAAAATATGAACAAGTGAAAGTAACTATAGAATGATTGATTATTCGAGTTTATGATTTAGTTGTTAATTGTTATTTGCTTAAACTAGTTATAATGTCCGCGCACGCACGAGTTTTTTTTTAAAACAAATTTTTGAATGATATATTCTTATTTCTTAAAAAACAAATAATTTAATCTTTATTTTGTTTGATTTATAATTTTTAATTATATTTGTTTATTATTAAATATAATCATTTAAAAAATTTAATCATATTGTTAGTTGCATTTTATCTATATTTTTTTTTTTTTTTTGTATTTATCTTCTACTTGTATAGTATATCAACAAAACAAATTTTTAAAATTTTAAATTAAAAAATAATAATTAAAATATTACCTAACAAGAAAATATTCTTTTTTTCAAAGTACCATTAGGGGTTTTGTTTTATTATATAAAAGATATAAATGGTTGCAAATTCTTAAAAAGTTTAATTTTTTGTGTTTTTTATTAGCTTAATAGTAAAACGGTTTCTATACGGGTAGATCCAAAAGAACCGAAACCGGAACCAAAAACAAAATTCGGTTCGGTTCTCGGTTCCCACTTTTCAGAAAAATCGGTTCTTGGATTCACCGGTTCCGGTTCTAGTTCCAACTGGTTCAAGAACCATGCTGATCCCTATACCAAACAAATAAATTTAGAATTGAATGATTCTAAACCTTGTGAAACCCACATACCAAACGGACCCTAAGTTCTTAACAGCAACTCTTTGACTTAATGTCTATAGCTGGACGCTGGTTCTTAGTTTTTTCAGATGTTAATCTTTTGATACACTTTCAGACCAAATCAATGGTCTGTTAAATCATGCACTAAAATGACAACTTTTATATTAAAACAGTTGAATATTCTAAAAAAGCACAATTACTAAATAAAAACTTCATTAAATAATAGGGGGCTTATCAGCCAACAAAATCATCCCCCACAACCAAAAGCCAACAAACATAATTGTGTCAAAAGCATGGCCAAAGTAAACATGTTTAACAAAATACTTAGTCGACCTCCTCAATCTTAGGGCCAGCACCGTTTGCACCAGCAGGAACATCATCACCCATAGACGCACCAGCAGCATCCCCAGCTCCACCTTGATACATCTTTGCAATGATCGGGTTACAAACATTCTCAAGCTCTTTGACCTTGTCATCAAACTCATCAGCCTCGGCAAGCTGGTTGTTATCCAACCAAGTGATCGCTTCATCAATCGCATCCTCAATCTTCTTCTTCTCGTCCGAGCTAAGTTTCTCCCCAATCTTCTCATCCTTGATCGTGTTTCTCATGTTGTATGCATAATTCTCCAATGCATTCTTAGACTCGACCTTCTTCTTATGCTCTTCATCCTCTGCCTTATACTTCTCTGCCTCTTGAACCATCTTCTCGATTTCATCCTTTGAAAGCCTTCCCTTGTCGTTGGTGATGGTGATCTTATTCTTCTGCCCGGTGGTCTTGTCTTCTGCCGAGACATTGAGAATGCCATTGGCATCAATGTCAAAGCAGACTGTGATTTGTGGGACACCTCTTGGTGCAGGAGGGATGCCAGAAAGCTCAAATTTACCGAGCAAATTGTTATCTCTTGTTCTCGTTCGCTCGCCTTCATAGACCTGGATCAAAACACCTGGTTGGTTGTCGGAGTATGTTGAGAAGACTTGCTCTTTCTTAGTTGGGATGGTTGTGTTTCTTGGAATCAAAACTGTCATGACACCACCGGCGGTCTCAAGTCCAGTAGACAGAGGGGTGACATCCAAAAGAAGTAAATCTTGAACCTTTTCGTTGCCCTCGCCACTCAAGATTGCAGCTTGGACTGCTGCACCGTATGCAACTGCTTCATCAGGATTGATGCTCTTACAGAGCTCTTTACCGTTAAAGAAATCCTGAAGTAGCTGTTGCACCTTTGGAATCCTGGTAGATCCACCGACTAGAACAATTTCATGGACTGTACTTTTGTCCATCTTAGCATCTCTCAAACATTTCTCAACGGGCTCCATACACTTCCTGAATAGATCCATGTTCAGTTCTTCAAATCTAGCACGAGTAATGGTGGAATAGAAATCAACACCCTCGTACAAAGAATCAATCTCAATAGTGGTCTGAGCAGTGGACGATAAAGTTCTCTTTGCTCTTTCACAAGATGTCCTCAACCTTCTAAGAGCTCTTGGGTTCCCAGTAATATCCTTCTTGTTCTTTCTCTTAAACTCTTGCACAAAGTGGTTCACCATTCTGTTATCAAAATCCTCACCACCAAGGTGAGTGTCACCAGCTGTCGATTTAACCTCAAAAATACCCTCTTCAATTGTCAAAAGAGACACATCAAAGGTACCGCCACCAAGATCAAAGATCAGCACGTTTTTCTCACCAACGCTGCTTGCCTTTTTGTCAAGACCATAAGCAATTGCAGCAGCAGTTGGCTCATTGATGATACGCATGACATTTAGACCCGAGATCACACCAGCATCCTTGGTTGCCTGCCTTTGTGAGTCATTGAAATAAGCAGGGACAGTGACAACAGCATTTTTCACTGTTGTCCCAAGAAAAGCTTCGGCAATTTCCTTCATTTTGATTAGAACCATTGACGAGATTTCCTCTGCAGAGAATTGCTTCTCTTCACCTTTGTAGTTGACAGCAATCATTGGTTTCTCAGCTGGACCAGAATTAACCTTGAAAGGCCACAACTTGATGTCACTTTGTACAGATGCATCACTAAATCTCCTACCAATTAGACGTTTGGCATCTGTTCCAAAATAATGAAGTATGCATATAATCAAATATCAAGCAAACTACATAACTAAAGAAAGTAAACCAATAGAAAATCAAAAGAAACAATAATACTGATCTTAATACCAAAGACAAGCTATAACTATAACAAGAAAAACCAATTTCCACTATATACATTCAACTAAACATAATAAAGCCTACTAGATTATGGTTTCATTAACCCAAACAAATTTTTAAGAACTAAATAATGCATTGATTTGAGCCAGATGCTAAACCGTAGTAAGATTCGTTTATCTATAGAACCTAATGTTATACTTTGTATTTATGAGTCCGCAAACCTTGTGGAACATCTAAAAAACTTAGAACATTGACGAACTAAAACAAGTCCAGTACTACTTAAAAAACCTAATACTTTACTATGCAAATAAACTTTAGAAAACAATAAAAAGCTACTAAACGCATAGATAAACCATAACAGCATATACAATCATATAATCTAGACATAGCAAACCTTAAAAAAAAAATACCATAATGAAACATTCAGTTCAAGCAAAAAGCCATGTAAGATACAAAAAAAAAAATGATATAAGGCTCAGTTTGTGTAAGATACAAATGATTATAAACACGCAGTCTGTCAAAACTAATAGTTCAATCCATAAGAGCTTGAAGGTAATCCATAGAATTCACTTGTGTACTAATTAGAGAATTTAATGTTCCTCTATGAATACAGTATTTATATGCAACCTCGTAAAAATCGCCCATCAAAACAAGCCATAAAAATAAAATCATTCTAAGGTTACTGTAAAACTGAGCTACTAAACACGTGTACAGCGTAAACAATCATAATATCCAGCTATACAACAATAAATAACTTAGATCTAGTAAGACTTATAAAAAGAGTAAAATAGACATACCAAAAACAGTGTTGGTTGGGTTCATGGCGACCTGATTCTTAGCAGCGTCACCAATGAGCCTCTCAGAATCAGTAAAAGCGACATAAGACGGCGTCGTTCTATTCCCTTGATCATTAGCTATAATCTCGACACGGTCGTTTTGCCAAACACCAACGCATGAATATGTTGTTCCTAGATCTATTCCAATAGCAGGTCCTTCACCTTTACCAGCCATTATTATGTTCGTTTATGAGAATGTGTTTGTTTTTGTGAATGAAAGAATAAATAGAGTGTTTGAATGGGAATGTGTGGTATGGGGGATGGTATAAATATGGTTTTTGTGAATGAGTTGTTGAGTTCTAGAATGTTCTAGAACTGTCCGATTGGATTCGAATATGATATCGACGGCTAGGATCGTTTTAGTGTTTGGTTTTGGTCAACTAGGTTTTTTCATGGAAATTGTTGTCTTTGTCATCGACTCCGTATTGGTTCCGCTATTGTGTTGTCGACAAGATAATTTATTTGTATTATATTTTTGGCCAAAATGTACAAACCGTATAGTACATGGGGTTTTTAAAGGTGCAGTATAAGTGGGATTTCTACTATTCAATATCACCTTAGTAGTTAATGAATTTTTCAAAATTTTCAATGTTAGGTATTTTATTCTCGAAAATACCAAATTAGGTAATCAAACTTTCATCTTTGTTTAATATTAGATAATTTGAGGTATTTTTGCTACCGGTAACCAGTTGCAGCCGGTCACCTTTGTTTGACCGTAGTTAACTTTGTACTAACGTTATAAAAATTATTATTTTATTCTATCCTTATATTAATAAACACCCCAGTGATGATGTTTTTCTTCTTATCTCATTGTTTTCTTCCTTTTTGTAAAGCCCATCATCATTATCCCAACAAACTCTTTATACCACCATCATCCAAAAAACCTTCAAATAAGCATCTTGTGAAAAAGTATACAAAGATCAACTAAAAAACAGCTTGATTATGAATTCAACCAACCTCCCCACTTATTTTATTCACAACATCAGTCAATCACTTCAAATGTGATTACTGGTTTTGAGTTCAACAATTACACAGAAAGAAGAAACAAAGAAACGATTACAATCAGTTCTCAACTTAGAGAGTAAAACGCAAAGAGATAAGCAAATGATAATAAAACCCTAATCTATATCTTAAGCTTATATAGCTGCTCCAATAGTACTTTCTCCATTTGTCAACCCAAGTCCTCCAACTTTAGCTAACCTGCATAACTAGTCCTTGTACATACACAAACAAGAGAAATACTACAAGAACAAGTATATAACAATTCCTACAAAGCCCCTGTACTTGACTACATATACGTCAAGTCAACAAGGCTTAGACTATCCTTCTGAACATTCCCCCTTAATCTCAGCCTTGTACATGTCATACAAACCAAGACCATCACAAAACTTTTTATGTTCCTGAGCACTTAAGCCCTTAGTAAAAATATCAGCCAAATTATCAACTGATTTAACATTCACAGTTTTAACCACACCTGCAGCAACTTGTTCTCTCAAGAAAAACAACTCAATCTCAAAATGTTTTGTTTTCTCATGGAAAACTGGATTTGCTGCAATTTGAATAGCAGAACTATTATCACAGTGTAATGGAACAGGGAGAGATGTTTTAATATTCAATTCAGCCAGAATTTTTTGAATCCAAATGACTTCACAAGTAACAGAATTCATTGCTCTATACTCTGCTTCAGCAGAAGATTTAGAGAGCATAGACTGCTTTTTACTTTTCCAGGATACAAGACTTTTACCCAGAAAAACACAATAACCAGTTACTGATTTTCTAGTAACTTTACATTTTGCCCAATCTGAGTCAACAAACACATTTATGTCTAAGTTATTTCCTTTATAAAAGGAAATACCTTGCCCAGGTGCATTTTTCAAGTACCTAAGTACCCTAAATGCCAACTTAAGATGTGACTGCATAGGTGCATGCATATACTGACTTAGAACATGAACTGCATAACTGATATTAGGTCTTGTATGAGTAAGGTAAATAAGTTTAGCTCCTAATTTTTGATAGTTTGTGACACCTGTTAAAGGTTCATCAACAATGACCTGATCAGGCTTAGCAGAACATTCTTTGGTCTCAATAGGTGTATCACAAGGTTTGCAAGCCAACATACCAAACTCTGCTAACAATTCTAAGCAATATTTTCTTTGAGTTAAAAACATGTTCCCATCAGAATTAAGAACTTCAATACCCAAAAAGTATTTCAATTTTCCTAAATCTTTAATTAAGAACTTTGAACCCATAAAAGCTTTAACTTCATTTATTGCTTGAACATTGTTACCAGTGATGACAATGTCATCCACATACACAAGTAAAGCAATAAAAATTCCATTTTTATTTTTAATAAACAATGAAAAATCATTTTTCTTTGTTCAAAACCATTTTCAATTAGAACAGAAGTTAATTTCTCATTCCATTTCCTTGGTGCCTGTTTTAAACCATATAAAGACTTTTTTAGCTTGCACACCTTAGTATCATTAACATCACAATACCCCTCAGGCAAACACATATAAACATCCTCATCAAGTTCACCATATAAGAATGCATTATTAACATCCATTTGAAACACAGACCAACCATATTGTACAGCAACAGACAACAAACACCTAACAGTAACAATTTTCACAACAGGTGAAAAAGTCTCATCATAATCCACACCTTCTTTTTTATTATAACCTTTAGCAACCCATCTTGCCTTGTATCTCTCAATCTCACCATTAGATTTATATTTAATTTTGAACACCCATTTACCTCCAATAGCTTTTCTGCCAACTGGAAGTTCAGTGATTTCATCCCATGTTTCATTCCTATTAAGAGCTTCTACTTCAAGATTCATAGCTTCAATCCATTTAGGATTAGTAGAAGCCTCTTTATAAGTCTTTGGTTCTCTTATTTTGTTCAAACTTGTTGAGAAATTATAGTTTTCAGTATTCAACTTAGAATAATTGACATGTTTGTCTATATTATACTTCACTTTAGTATTAACTTCATAATCACTAAGTTTAACAGGCATCTGAGTTTTCCTATCAGACCTTCTAACATAAGTTCTAAGATTGCTCTGTTTACTTGGTGTCACAATCACAGGTTCTTTGAACAAATTATTAAACTCATTATAAAAATTGTCATCACCCTCAGACTGGTTTACATTTTCCTTAAGTGTAACATTCTCCTCTTCATCATTGGCTGCTTCTGCTGATTCACTAGGATGCACCCCCTCATCCTTTTTAGTGAGACCAGTATTTTCAGTACCTCTCAATGATAAAGGGTCTATGTCCTCACTTTTCTTAGGTTTCTTATCTCTCTTTTCATCATAGGGTTCATCTGACAAATGTTCATCATCTAGAAAATGATTAAAAAAGTTTAAACTATCTGTGTTTTGAAAATGAAACTCAAAATCTTTATTTTTAGATTTATTTTTGAAGGGAAAAACTGCTTCATAAAATGTAACATCTCTTGGAAACAAAATTTTCTTACTTTCAAGACTGAACAATTTATACCCTTTTTTCTCAAAAGAATAACCAATGAACACAGATTTTTCAGACCTAGATGAGAACTTATCAGAATTATTAAGCACAGTAGCAAAACAAAGACATCCAAAAACTTTTAAATGAGAGATGTTTGGTTCAATATTATACATGATTTCATAAGGTGATTTTCCAGATAAGACAGAGCTGGGTAACCTGTTAATCAGGTAAACAGCAGTTAGAACACACTCAGACCACATGTTTAAAGGAATCCCCCCCTGAAACATGAGGGCCCTAGCAACATTGAGCAAGTGTCTATGCTTTCTCGCAGCTATACCATTCTGTTGAGGAGTGTAAGAACAAGAAGTTTGTTGTATGATGCCATTATCTTTACAAAACTTTTCCATATTTTGATTTATAAACTCAGTTCCATTATCATATCTAAACACCTTAACTGTTTTATCAAACTGATTTTTAATCAAATTATAGAAATGAACAATGTTTTGAAAAACTTCATATTTCCCCCTCAACAGAAACACCCAAAAAACTCTAGAGAAATCATCTACAACAGTTAAGAAGTATTTGTATCCTTCTCTGCTTTGAACCTTGTAAGGACCCCATACATCTAAGTGAACCAATTGTCCTATGACATTGGTTTTGTGATCACTTAGAGGAAAAGGGTCTCTAGTTTGCTTAGCCTTATGGCAGACCTCACAAGGTGCAATAGAAGAATCATTCTTATAAGCAATTTTATGTTTAAGTATGTTAAGAACTTGGTCAGCAGGATGACCAAGTCTGTTATGCCAAATGCATTTTGACAAACAACATACTTGAATGTTATTATTAATGAATTTAATACCTGTATTAAGAAAATACAACCCATCTTTGAGACTACCAGTCCCCACTTGGTTCCTTAGAACAGAATCCTGAATAGAACAAGTATCTTCATCAAATATTACTCTATATTTGTGTTCTTTATTGAGCTTATGAACAGATAAAAGACTGACTTGGTAATCAGGAACAACCAAGACATTATGAATAGTAATTTTATCAGTAAGTTTTAAACTTCCAATGTGAGTGACAATAGCTTTAGTTCCATTAGGATGACCAACAGTCATATTAAGTTTTGAAACTTCAACAAGATTAAACATGTTCACAATAGTGTAAGTCATATGTTGACTAGCACCAAAGTCAACAATCCAACCTATGTAGAGATTATACGTGCTTATATTTGAATTGTGATTACAGAGTCTAGAAGAACAAAAGCTAACAACACAGTTCATACCTGCAACATTTGCAGGTATACAACCAGAACCAAATTTTTCAGTGATCAAAGCCATCAGCTTCTTATACTGATCATCAGTGAAAGAGTTAGATGAAACAGTAGGCTGAGCCTTATGACCTGAAACAGCATTATTGCTAGCAGAAGTTTGATAGTTATTAGGTCTCTTTTTGAAACCAACAGGGTATCCAACTAACTCAAAACACCTATCAGCAGTATGACCATTCATATTGCAATGAGTACAGACCAACTTAGGCCTATTAAGTCTTCTATTTTGATTAGTATTATTCATATTTTTGTTCAGAGGCCACTCATTAGGTTTTTGGTTAATTTTAGATGCAAGTGCAGAATTATTATTTTTAGAACCAGAAGAAGATTGAGTACTCCTATGAGACTCATCCTTAGACAAAGTTGCAAAGGCACTTTTCACATCAGGAATTGGATCAGAGGTGAGAATAATGCTCCTGAGGGGAGCATAGACCTCATCCAACCCCATTAGAAACTGCATCAACTTTATAAGTTGATTATGTTTCTTATGTTTCTCAGAACCTTCACAAGTGCAATCAGGAAAATCCACAAGGGAGTCATATTGCCTCCACATTGTATTGAACTTAAGATAATATTCAGAGAGAGGTATGCCATTTTGAGTAAATGAATGAATCTTAAAATGCATATTGAAAATTATAGAACCATCTTCTTTACTATATGTTTCTTTTAATTCATCCTACACATTTTTGGCATTATTAGAAAATACTTGTCCCATAAACACATCTTGAGAAACACATCCAAGAATCCAAGATAAAACCACAGAATTACATCTATCCCATTGTTCTTGCAAAAAACCAGTTTCAACAGGTCTATCAAGAGTTCCATTTATAAAACCAAGTTTATTTTTAGTATGAATAGCCAATTTTATAGCAGCTGACCAAACTTTATAGTTTTCAGTGCCTTCCAATTTAAAACTTATCAAAGGAATACCACTTGTATCACTACTGTGCAAGAACAAAGGGTCAAACTGATCAAGTTTAGTAACACTTGATCCCCCAGCTTCATCATCATTACCCATAATGATGAATCAAAAGAAAACAAAACAAAAGAAAAAAACAGATACACCTTATATCACCAGCAATCACAAGTAATCCCAAAAACCAAACAACTCCAACACAAACAATCCCTTGAACCTACACTTCATCTCATGCAATTTCTATAAAACCTATAAAAACAACCTAAGAGAAAAGAGTGCGAGAGGTGTTACAAAAAACGCAATGCCAAGCTCAAATAGATCAAGCAGATCACCAACAACCAATAAGCACAGCGGAATAGTACCAAGAACCTGAAAGAAATCAAGAAATAATCAATATTATGAATTATTTTAGAATCAAAAGATCACATAAAATAATTGAATCAATAATATCAATCAAATCAAGAAACAATAACACTCCTGAATTAGGGTTTGATACAGTAAACCCTAATTAAGATGATAACACCAACCAATCACTAGATCAACAAGATCCAATGAAAAACCACTGATTAACACGTGTTAATCTCAACCAAATACCAAGAATCAAAAAACCGTAATTTTTAGAAACCCTAAAAATTGAGTTAATTCGATTAACCAACAATTGAATCCCAAACAACAAGATTCAACCACCCAAAATACGATTCACCACAAGATCTACACAGATCCAGTAATAGATTTGAAAAGCCCCAAAAAATATTTTGAAAAAATTTTAATCAATCGATCTTTGTATCAAAGCCAACCTGGCTCTGATACCATGTGAAAAAGTATACAAAGATCAACTAAAAAACAACTTGATTATGAATTCAACCAACCTCCCCACTTATTTTATTCACAACATCAGTCAATCACTTCAAATGTGATTACTGGTTTTGAGTTCAACAATTACATAGAAAGAAGAAACAAAGAAACGATTACAATCAGTTCTCAACTTAGAGAGTAAAACACAGAGAGATAAGCAAATGATAATAAAACCTAATCTATATCTTAAGCTTATATAGCTGCTCCAATAGTACTTTCTCCATTTGTCAACCCAAGTCCTTCAACTTTAGCTAACTTGCACAACTAGTCCCTGTACATACACAAACAAGAGAAATACTACAAGAACAAGTATATAATAATTACCACAAAGCCCCTGTACTTGACTACATATAAGTCAAGTCAACAAGGCTTAGATTATCCTTCTGAACACATCTCTAGTAAGATACAAACAAGAACCCAAAACTTAAATTTATGCATACATATAATCAACCCAAACCCGAATTTAATAAAGAAAACCACCAAGATCTCAAAAAATATAAAACCACCATCACCATCGGTCCATAACCATCAAAAGAAGAAAACCCACATCAGATTTCTTGGTGAACACAAAAAAAGTGAACGACAAACATGTAAAATCCAAACTGGATCTTAAAAAGTAATCAATAATTAATATGTTGGATTTGGTTGGATCTATTGGCGCAAAAAATTTCTGTTGACTTTGGTGGCTGACCGACGAGTCATGGTCGAAGGGTATAGTGGTTCAACCTTTTGTGTTTGATTTTTAGTGGTGGTAGCAGTGGGTAGAATTATTGGCCGTTCTTTTTGTGTTTTGCGTTTGATTTTGAATGGAATTATTGGTGTTTGAATGCTAGTGGTGAGTGGGTATGGTTTATGATAATGCTATTTCGAGACGCCTAAGCTTACTTGATCTGTTAAAAAATGGAGCAGATACATTGAGAATCAAATCAACGTTTTTCAATTATAAAAGATTAAGATCAGCCCAGTATAAAACTGAAGTTGAAGCACAAAATGATGCATAGATAAGAAGACTTGATTTTGATTTCGGATTAGTTATGATTATTGGAAGAATTAATTAAGTGTGTTTTGGTTTATGATTAAAGAGTGGAAGAAAGAGTGAAAAGAGATATATTACCGTTTAAGTGACGTCACATGGGCCCATTATCATAGCCGGTTATATTACCTAACATTAAAGGTTTCACAAAGTTTGGTTACCTAACTTGGGATTTTCGAGAGTAAAATACCTAACATTGAAAATTTTGGAAAGTTCGTTACCTAACAGTAGAATTAACCCAAAAATATACTGTAATGAATGTTATCCTTAAAATTTAAATATTCATAGTATAACTAAAAAGAAAGGTAAAAACGAGCCGAGTCTAGCTCAAGCTTGCAAAAGATCAATCTCGAGCCCGAATCATTTATAATCATAAATCTCATGCTCGTGCTCGTTTCGAACCTTATGTTTTTAGCTCGAGGTCTGCTCAAAATGAGCCAAGCTTATATAGGATCGAAACAATTCAAGCTTGAACGAGTTGAGTTCGGCTCCAGCTCCAAATTGAGCCCGAGCTCAAGCTTTTGTTGGGTCTCATTTAATTTAATAAACGATTTCAAGCTCGAAAAGTTAAACTAGGCTTGTGTTCCTAAACAAGCCTCATAAATAAATGCGTTTAAATATATAAACATATTTCATATACGTATAAGGGTGTACGTACATATTCATATTTATATACAAACGAGCATAATAAACAAGCTCGAGCCTAATGCATTTAATAAACCAAGATCAAGTTGTGTTTTATTTCGCTTGCCTATCATAAAAATGAACCGATCTCGAGCCTAATGTAATTAACAAACCAAGAATCAAATGGCACGTTTCTACACTTATTTTATAGTTATACTATGAGTATTTTAATTTTGATGATAACATATGTTAAATATCTAGCGGGATTAACTACTGAGTGGGTTTAGGATAGTAGAAATTCAACTTAGTTAAGTTCAGGGTACCATCTTACATCTTTAAAATTTCAGGGTACTAAAAGTTCTATTTACACAAGTTTAAGACATTAAACTACATTTTGGCCCCTATATTTTCTTTTACTTTTATACTACATATAAAGCATGAATGATGTATTGAATTGTTAAAAATCAATACATTGAAATTATTAAACTACTTGTTCAAAAAAAAATTAAAAAAAAAATTAAAAAAATTATTAAACTACCCTCTATGTTAAAATTAAAACAAAAAATATTCATTAAAATAAATTCCTAGATTAACACATGCCCACAAATAATTCATTAAATAATTTCTTTTTTTACTTTAATAAATTCTTGATTTTAAATAAAATTTGTTTATACAATAACTTGTATTATGTTCAATGTTAACCGGGTTTTTAAATAACTCGGCTAAGTTGACAAGTCACGGGATCAATGGTTCAACTGTCAAGCCAAACCAGTTTTATACACATCCAAAAGCCACAATAAATCTTGTTCCAAATACGCATAGAACTTGTAAAACAACATGCAAAACATATTTAAACATACCGAACACACAATAAATTTACCAAACATAAAATCTAATACCAAACGCATACAAACCAATGAAGATACAAGTTTTTAACTTCAAAACAACATTAAAACTATGTTATATATTGTTATCATCTCGTACTACTATTATGAATTGAGAAATATAATTCATTGATGTAACATTTAAACCTATGTTTATTGATTTTTCTAATAATGAAACACATAAATGTAATATATTGTTCAATGAGTTTAAACACTGACATGATGTACCACACAAACTATTAGTAGTGGAATCTAATCATGTAAATTTCATTTGTCTAATAGCATTTGATGTCAAATAGGCAAAACCACCGGGTTTTGGTAAATCGGTTTGACTGTGGTTGAGTGAAACCCGACAGCTTAATCCGGGTTTTAAGTACTAAAAACCCACATAGTATGGCCTGGTAATATCATTGATTCCTAGTTTAACATGTTGAACCGGCTGGGTCGAACCATATTTTAAAACAATGATTATATTCCTAAGTTGTGTACTATGTATGTAAGTGTATTCTTTTAAAGTCGTATTAATGACATGTCATTTTTTTAAATCTTTCTTGTAGTTTGAAATGAGACCGGGAAAGATGAAATATGAATCCGAGCATACTACATTTAATCTATTAATATTGCATGTATCAATTAAACATGCTGAAAAACACAAAGACCAAAAATAGAGATTGCTATGTGAAAAAAAAAAAAAAAAAAAAAAAAAAAAAAGTCATTAACGAAAATGTCTTAATTCGTTGTGGTTAATGATAAATGTGTGATTACTTAGTATATAAACCTGTTTGTCCTAAGATCTGTTTGTGAACAAAGTATATAATAATTTAAATACAACACAATAATTAACTTTTCAAAAGTGTAATACTTTACTGATTTAAAATCAGAGAATTAGAAAGTGTTATGAATCACACTTGTTAACAATACAAGGATTACTCTTTGAATAAGTAAATTTGATGAATATCATATTTACAAGCGAACTTATATAGACTCGCTGATAGGATTAGCGGTCTACCTGAAAGTTCGGACAAATAAATAAATGTGCTTCAATAAATGATACAATAATAAGAAGGGATAGTAGTTACTCCTGACCAACATTCTTTATATAGTGATACGAGGTTGATTTGATAGTAGGGTAGCTGTGTCAACTGTTCATAATCTTTTCATCAACTCGTACTAGGTAGTACTTTAATTTGAAACTCTTTTTGTCCCGCTCATTTACTTTAACAAATTAGTCCCGCTTAAATCACTTTGAAAGATTCAGAGCTATGATGAGTTGGAAGTATCAAGGAGTAATCAAGTTCATCAGAGTATTGCCATTCCCTAATTCACTTTGCACCTTCAGTGAGTTCCTTCTACATATATCCATGTTAGCCGATGATGTGTCTCGCACTTTAAGTTTTAAATGTATAACAAGGATTACCGGGATTAAGCCAAGAACACATTCGGGCAAGTATGACCCTATCATGTGTAGTTAGTTGGGGTTCATAAACCGAGATCAGTCACTAGGATTTGAGTGTTTTCAATTGTGAAGAATCTATGTAATAACAAGTACAGTAACACGAAAGTGGTAAAATGGTTGTCACGTCCCAAAATACCATAAGTAATTAAAAGACTAATTCAACAAGAATGTGATCAATATAATTAGAAATACTTGTTTGGAACTAGTATCTATTTCAATGGAGTGTATGGAGTATCGGGTAGATATCAAGCAATAGCACACAAAATCCAAAAGCATACAATTCCAATTTCCAAGCCTATGCAGTTAAAGTTTAAATTCGAACATCAAGAGATAGCAACTTACCCTCTTGAAGTGACTCATATGTAACTAGCTTATCTATTACAGTAGTTTGTTAGTACTTCGTACTTTATATGTTTGCTAGTACTTCGTGCTTTATTTGGTAACAAGTGGACAAGAACTGATCAACACATGACCCATTCAACCTGTAACTCGGTTTGAACTGCGATCTGACCCATATCCATGGTGAATAATGAAGTCCTTTTTGTTAAGGACTAAATTGTTAACCTTCTGCCCTTTTCTCCGCCAACATTCCAAGTCAATATAATGCTGTCACCTAAGTCTATTTGGTCATAAAACATTATCTTCTGCACTACATCCTACATTAGTACAAATCAGGTAATCTTTTATATAATATCACAGTTGTTAGGATTAAGTTTTGCAAGCAGAATCTTAATAGTGAATAGTTTTGAATTTCATAATCTTTAATGAATTTACACCAGTTGGTTCTGATTACCCAAACGTTTATTGCTGAGCTAATAACGGTTAAAGTCATCTTTATTGTTGAGCTAATGGTTAACAAATGTTGAAATCAATGTTAGCTGCAACTTAATGTTTGTTGTTTTGGATGCTTCTGCGAACTAGTAATATCATAAGATGGCAATCCATTTTGTTTTTTCCTAATCATTGATATGCTACTATCAGAAACTAGTATGTTGTTAAGTTCTTAGCAGCAACTCTTTCCCTTTCAACGTCTGTAGTTGGTTGTTCTTTCAGATGGTTATCTTTTGATACAGTTTCAGACCAAAATCAAGGGTCTTTTTGTATCAAGCACCAAAATGACATTTTTTATAATTAAACAGAGAAATCAGTTAAAAATTTAAAAAGCACAATTGCTAAATCAAAACTTGCATTAAACAATAGGGGTTTATCAGCCAACAAAATCATCCCCACAAAACAGGGATACCAACATAATTGTCTTAAAAGCATAACCAAAGTAACATGTTTAATAAAATACTTAATCGACCTCCTCAATCTTAGGGCCAGCACCGTTCGCACCAGCAGGAACATCATCACCCATTGACGCACCAGCAGCATCCCCAGCTCCACCTTGATACATTTTCGCAATGATCGGGTTACAAACACTCTCAAGCTCTTTGACCTTGTCATCAAACTCATCAGCCTCCGCCAGCTGATTGTTATCCAACCAAGTGATCGCTTCATCAATCGCATCCTCAATCTTCTTCTTGTCGTCCGAGCTAAGTTTCTCGCCAATCTTCTCATCCTTGATAGTGTTTCTCATGTTGTATGCATAATTCTCCAATGCATTCTTAGACTCGACCTTCTTCTTATGCTCTTCATCCTCTGCCTTGTACTTCTCTGCCTCTTGAACCATCTTCTCAATTTCATCCTTTGAAAGCCTTCCCTTGTCGTTGGTGATGGTGATCTTGTTCTTCTGCCCAGTGGTCTTGTCCTCAGCCGAGACATTAAGAATGCCATTGGCATCAATGTCGAAGCAGACTGTGATTTGTGGGACGCCTCTTGGGGCAGGAGGAATGCCAGAAAGCTCAAATTTACCAAGCAAATTGTTGTCTCTTGTCCTTGTTCTCTCACCTTCATAAACCTGAATCAAGACACCCGGTTGGTTGTCTGAATATGTTGAGAATACCTGCTCTTTCTTTGTTGGGATGGTTGTGTTTCGTGGAATCAAAACAGTCATGACACCACCAGCAGTCTCAAGTCCAGTTGACAGAGGAGTGACATCCAAAAGAAGTAAATCTTGAACCTTCTCATTTCCCTCGCCGCTCAAGATTGCAGCTTGAACTGCTGCACCGTATGCAACTGCTTCATCAGGATTGATGCTCTTACAGAGCTCTTTGCCGTTAAAGAAATCTTGAAGTAGTTGTTGCACTTTCGGGATTCTGGTAGATCCACCAACTAGAACAATTTCATGGACTGTACTTTTGTCCATCTTAGCATCTCTTAAACACTTCTCAACAGGCTCCATACACTTCCTGAATAGATCCATATTCAGTTCCTCGAATCTAGCACGAGTAATGGTGGAATAGAAATCAACACCCTCGTACAAAGAATCAATCTCAATAGTGGTCTGAGCAGTGGACGATAAAGTTCTCTTGGCTCTTTCACAGGATGTCCTCAACCTCCTAAGCGCTCTTGGGTTCCCGGTAATATCCTTCTTGTTCTTTCTCTTAAACTCTTGCACAAAGTGGTTCACCATTCTGTTATCAAAATCCTCACCACCAAGGTGAGTGTCACCAGCTGTCGATTTAACCTCAAAAATACCCTCTTCGATTGTCAAAAGAGACACATCAAAAGTACCGCCACCAAGATCAAAGATCAACACGTTCTTCTCACCAACGCTGCTTGCTTTCTTGTCAAGACCATAAGCAATCGCAGCAGCAGTTGGCTCATTGATGATACGCATGACATTTAGACCCGAGATCACACCAGCATCCTTGGTTGCCTGCCTTTGTGAGTCATTGAAATAAGCAGGGACAGTGACCACAGCATTTTTTACTGTTGTCCCAAGGAAAGCTTCGGCAATTTCCTTCATTTTGATTAGAACCATGGAAGAGATTTCCTCTGCAGAGAATTGCTTCTCTTCACCTTTGTAGTTGACAGCAATCATTGGTTTCTCAGCAGGGCCAGAATTAACCTTGAAAGGCCATAACTTGATGTCACTTTGTACAGATGCATCACTAAATCTTCGTCCAATAAGACGTTTGGCATCTGTTTCAGAATAACGAAGTATGCATAAGATTATAATCATATATCAAGCAAACTACACAACTAAAAATAGAGAAAAAAATAGAACATCAAAACAAACAATATCTACTATAACTAATACAAGAAAAACCAATACAATTTCAAAGCATACATACAGATCATAAAAAGAGTTCCACAATATACATTCAATTAAACATATTAAAGCCTACTAATTTATGGTTTCGTTAAACCTAAACAATTAATTAAAAAAAATAAAAAATAAAAAAAACAAAAAAAAACTGATTGATTTGAGACAGATGCTAAACCATATTAACAGGTTCTAATCCATAGAACCTAACGTTATACTTTGTATATACTAGTCCGCAACCTCATGAAACATCTTAAAAGATTAAAACATCTATGAACTAAAAGATATTATACTTTATATGGACTAGTCCGGAACCTCATGATAAAAAGCTTAGAGCATCAACGAACTAAACAAATCAAACGCCATAAGAAAAACCTAAGACTTTACTGTGCAAATAATCTTTAGAAAACTGTAAGGAAAGAGCTACTAAACGCATAGATAACCTATACTAGCATAAACAAATCATATAATCTAGACATGGCAACCTTAAAAAAATATCTTAAAGAAGCACTCTGATCAAGCAAAAATTCTATGTAGTACGTTTTAGAGCTATGCAAGATACAAAAATGATTTAAGGCTCAGACTTACGATACAAAGATTATAAAGGCGCAGTCTCTATCAAGGCTAATAGTTCAATCCATACGGGCTTAAAGGTTTCAGCTGAATACAATTTGCGTACTTAAAGACAAATTAATGTTCCACTTTGTACATAGTACTTGTCTACAACCTCATAAAAACTACTCATGAAATCATGAATACAAGCCAAGCAACATCAACAAGCTCTAATATCAAACCAATAGCAGAATCTATAAGACTAATATCATGTGGACAGTTATAAAATATTGCTTAAGATATCTAAAATTACATAGTTACGATATGCAGTATAAAAGAGCTAGTAAACAACAATAAATCATAAGCAAATATATCATCTAGTTATACATCAATAAAATAATTTAGATCTAGCAAAAACAATAAAAAGAATAAGAAAAACATACCAAAAACAGTGTTGGTTGGGTTCATGGCGACCTGATTCTTAGCAGCGTCGCCAATGAGCCTCTCAGAATCAGTAAACGCGACATAAGACGGTGTCGTTCTATTCCCTTGATCATTAGCAATGATCTCCACACGGTCGTTTTGCCAAACACCAACACAAGAATATGTTGTACCTAGATCTATTCCAATAGCAGGTCCTTCACCTTTACCAGCCATTATTATGTTCGTTTATTAGAATGTGTTTGTTTTTGTGAATGAAAGAATAAATAGAGTGTTTGAATGGGAATGTGTGGTATGGGGGATGGTATAAATATGGTTTTTGTGAATGAGTTGTTGAGTTCTAGAATGTTCTAGAACTGTCCGATTGGATTCGAATATGATATCGACGGCTAGGATCGTTTTAGTGTTTAGTTTTGGTCAACTAGGTTTTATATTCTCCCGCCGTACTTTGGAGAGGGTTTTTTTATGGAAAATGTCTTGTTTTGTCATTCTTTGATTCCGCGTGTGTTGTCGACAAATTATTATTTATTTATTTTTTTCTTTTTAAATACTAGCTTTATTACTTGCGCACACTCAATTGCTCAAATCAACTACTCGTAAAAGATAAGCAGGGACGGGTTTAAAATTTTCTAGAAGGTGTTGCATAAAATAATTGTTCGACTAACTAAAATTATATTAAAAACCCGAAAGTAGCAAAAAAATATACCTGAAATTGCACATATCAAAAAATGACAATTTCTAAAAAAAATGCATTTCATGACAAAAAAAAAAAAAAAATCGAGTGTAGCCCGTGCAAGACCTGACACCAATGTAAATCCGTCCATGTTCTCAAGTGGACTAAAAGAGAGAAAAAGTAGTGAAAGTGAAAGAGAGTATAAATGGAAAGAAAATTAAAGTGAAAGTAAAAGCAAAATACCTTATTTACTTTAACTTTCATTCCTTACACACAAAAAAAAAAAAAAAAAAAAAAAAAAAAAAAAACCTTGAGAACACAAACACTTTCACTACCTTTCCACCCTTTTACTCCACTTGAGACACGGTGATGAGGATTTCAATCCGCGTGTTGTGGCGGAACGTTTGTATACAATAATGTTGTATCTGTTGAAGGACCAAATTTTTTTATAAGAAGAAGAGAGCTTAGTGGAGATACCTTTGGCTTCTTATGAATTAGCAGCTTTGAAAAAGCTAGATAAATTGTTTCTAGGAAGTGCACGAATTGTAAACAAAGTAGCGACCTTTTTTATCTACTAAAAGTAAACAAAACATAAATGGAGTTCTAATAAAAGATCTGAACATGAATGAAACATGTAGCTGATGAGAAAGTAGAAGAGAAAACAATTATTATTGGATTACTAAACCACTTGTTTTTATAGGTAAAATACATACAAAGTTATACTTCTCGGCTCTAGCTCCTGCAGATTTGTTGTTGGTATTATCCGGAAAAACTCCTTAGAGTCTCTAAGTGCAAGTAACCTGAATAGCTCGATCCCCTTTGCTTTCACTGTTTTGTTTAGATCGCCTTCAAAATCGCAATCTATTAGAGAGTGTGCAACATTATTACACCTACAAAGTCATAAATCGTTAATTTGAAGTATTAAATCATGAATAGTCAAAATAAATATCTGGAAATTACATCATGTATTATATTGTCAATTTTGCACTATATAAATTTATCCAACTAAAATTATAGACATACGCAAAAAATTTATATATAAATAAATAAAAACTATGTATACTAGGAAGATCTTCAGGACTTTCCATTTTCCAATGCACACTTGGCTGCAAGATGTTCCAACAACTCGACGTTAGATGGATCCTGTATGTGAACCTGGCGTAATAAGGTTGTTCGACCCAACAGACGTGCCACATAAGACATTGTTCACTTTCTATTTAGAATATGCACGATATGTAAAATGGGTATACTAAGATTGGGGTGCGTAGGATGAGAGAAATCAATATAAAATTTTTCTAGTAAGGGTGTAAGGAGGTTTTTGTCATGAAGAAGCTTTGATAATGGTTTCCACATGACATAACTTCTCCACGTAAGCATCATAGAGAACATTTATATCGATTTCTTCCACTCTCCTTACTCCAACATTAATCTGTTCATTTGGTGTATTCTGTTAGCCTAAATAGAAAAATGAACAATATCTCAGTGATTGAAGACATAATATTTATGCCTTAGATTAGAAATTGTATTTGCTACAAAACACAGTTGTATTTTATGCTTTCCAGTTTTTGCCATGCCAAAATTAAGACACATTAGGTTCGAATCATCATAGCCAAGCAACTATTATCCGAATTAGATATACAAAAATATCCCATGAAATTTATCGTAAACTGTATCACCTTAGACTACTGGTTGATGTTTTAAAGTATTGGTGGTAGCATTAAAATGAAACAAAAGTAATAAATAGCATACCTCAACAAATCCGTTAACTTTATAACAAAAACCCTCCTACAAACGTCATACAAAAACTTTATATTGCTTTCTTCCATCCTCCTCACCCGAACATTATTATGTCCATTTGACATTTCTTGTATGAATGAATACAAAAGAGAACAATGCATTCATAATTATATCAAGAATATTTACTGTTTATCTCAAGTACCGTACTAGGTACAAATAATGGTTGCATTTTATGGCTTACAGTTTTGCCACACAAAATTAAAACTAAAGCATAACCAAGGAACTACTGTTTAAATTAGATTTACAAAAACAACGTATGAAATACGTGGCAAACTGCATTACTTTAGACTAATGTAAATCATTATAGGTAATTTACTGTCGGTTTCACCAATACTTTAGAACATCGGCCATTAACTTAGGGTTATTTAGCTTGCGATATACTTCATAGCTTGTTGTTGTATATCTAATTTGGATATTACTTACATGGCTCTAATGATTATGTCATCTAGTTAGTCTTAATTTTGGTGTTGGGCAGAGTGGACGGTGGAAAATGCATCCATGTTTTGTAGGCAGTGTAGTATTTGAGCCAAAGCATAAATATATTGTCTCCAACTACTAAGATATGAGACATTTTTTTTTATTTAGGCTATCCCAGATACCATAGGTGGACATACTAATGTTGGAGTAAGGAGAATAGAAAAAATCGATATAAATGTTCTATGTGATGCTTGCTAGGGAAAGTTATGTGATAAGGAAATCATTATCCAATATTCTTTGTGACAAAAGTTGCCTGACACTCATGCTAGAAAACATTTATATCGATTTCTTCTGTCCTCCTTACTCCAGTGTTAGTGTGCTCTTTTTATATGTCACGTATATTCTAAATGAAGCATGATCAATGTTTTAAGTAACATGTCTTTTGGTTCGGGCAATCTAATTACGGTGAGTTGGCGTGCAAATGGATTTTGCTCAGAAAAAAGGTGTGCCCGCGATGCCTTTAGTTTCTTCTCTAGCCTGCTGCATTGACGCAGGTACATTGTAGTTTCATTTTTCTATCATGTTTTGTGAAATTTCTAGCGGGGAGTTGTTTAATCAGGTGGCCGAATTTCTATAGTTCTAAGTTAATTCAATAATGCACGATGGCGTTTCCAGTTATTTATTTTGACTATTTGCAATTTTGTACTTCAGATTAGTGATCTTTATTAGTGATTTTTAATTTTGTAGATGTGGACGACTACCCTCTCGAGGGAACCACATGAGATTCAGTTAGTGGGGGTGGAGGTTCATCTAAGATGTACGCAGGACCCTAAGATAATTGGGACATGAGGCTGCGAAATTGGCTAACGATCATCATGATATTATCCGGGGCAAAAAAAGGCCCTGAGGATAAGGAGGAAGTCTGTGCGAATGTTTGTTCAAGAACAAAAATATATGGCCATGTTCCAATACACATGAGAGTTACTAGATACAGATTCAAAAAGCTATAAACCGTAAAATTTAACCATATTTTGTACCTAATACGATATCTGAGCTGAACAATAAATATTCTTGTTACAATTATTAATAGAACTTTTTTGTACTAAACCCATGCAAGAAATGTCGACATAACGTAATAATGTTATGGTCGAGGCAGATAGAAGAGATCGATATAAAGTTGTATGACGTTTGAAGTACGGTTTCATTTTGACGAAAATTTACACTAGACGACACATCTATCGGGTTCCCGTGACCCCCTAGGTCTGCCCCTGGGTCCAACTAATGGTTGAGTATGTTTATCTCTTTCCATTTCATAGTACATTTGACTCAACACACACACACATTCATTTTTAGAACCTCCATCGCTTGTTATCTTCTCCCTGCGAATTGTTGAGATATTGTTTAGTGATTTCATCTTTTTTTTTTTTTTTTTCTCTTTTTTTTTTTTTTTTTGTTAAAGCGAGTACCAATTACCATGAGTCCATGTGCGGTTTTTTTTCTTCTTACCCGTTCAGTGTTTACCCATATATGTAAGAAAAAAAAGAAAAAACGCAAAATCCCCCACACAAACTCACCACCCAAATGACACAAAAACATCAATGTTATCTCAAATTGAAAATCACAAATGTATTTAAACATGGATACACACAAGAATCTTAAGAGAACTGAAACAAGTAAAAAAAGTAGATGTACCTTCTCTTGCTTGCTGTTACCACCACTACTCTAAACTTCAAGCTAATGAAAAAAAATCGCTTAAATCTAAGTTTACATTTATTGGTTAACGGTCTATTTGGTATAAGATTTGGATTAGGATTGGATTTATATTTAGATTGAGTTTTGAATTTATATTTTATATATGTTGTTCCCTTTACACAGTTAGTATTAACTAAGAAGTTAAACTAATCATGTTCCATGGTTAAGTAATGCATTTAAAATACTTTGTTAAAGGATAAACGTAAAGTAAAAGACACAAGGTTTTTCAACGTCTAATTTTATTCGCAATTAACAAAGAATTATACCCAAGTGTTTGTGGAATAACACTTAGGATTGAAATGACAAGTATAAGTAAACTCCTTACTAAACTCAAGCTAAGCTTGAGTACAACTATGCTAACCAACTGAGCTATCTTAGGGACTTAGTTGCTTTGGAGGAGTAAAAGGTTTTTGTGAATGTCTAAGCATTAAATGCACAAACTTTTCAACATTTTACTCCATTTTATGAACCTATTTATACACAAGTAAATTACAACCATTATGATAAAGACAAAGACGACCTAAGCTAATGTGGACAAAATACTTACGTATTTTGTCTCCGTTACAAATGTCTATTTTGGGTATACGACAATATAGCTTTCTGAAAGACGGTGATGATACTATCCTGAACTTTTACCTTGCAGGGAAAGTTTGACCTTTGCTTGATAAGGACTTCTCCATATCCTTTCAAACGTTTCCCGCCTTGTCCTGCCTTTGCTTCAGTCATTAGGTCTTCAGTCTTTGAGTCTTGAGTCTTCAATCTACATAGTTGTTGAGGAGTCTTGGGGTTCAGTGAGTTATTGTCATCACTTACTGATACGTGGGAATCGCACCAGGCTTTACCTCTCGAGGGATCTCGAGAAGCTTATAACCCCCACCAGGCAGTGTACCTGATCGTTGTAGTATAGTATAGTGACAAGTACCGGGGGATTGATCGTTCAACTCAAGAATAGTGTCGCTAGGATTAGGAAGCCTAAAAACTAGATCTAGAGATGAGGGATGATTCTTTTTGTATTTTTATATTTTATGAAAGCAATTAAAATCTCGGGTTTTTGGAAGAGTGGGCGGAATTAGTTGCTAATCAACTAACCCAATAACTAAGATGCAATCAAAATAAAATACAGAAATGAAAATAAAGCTAATTAAACTAGTGGTGTGAACAATAATGGGGAGAATTATGTTTACTTAGGTTTCATTACTCCCTATATATCTTTTACGGGTTGATAGTTTGTTACAATTGCATGGAAGACGGGTTATATTCCTTAATACAATTCGTGGGGTGGCGTACGTACTTCCCCAACTCTATAAGCTCCTACTTCACTCCTATGTCGAGCCTGCAAAAAGCTCCTAAGATGGGATCATTAGAATTCGCTCATGCATTAAATACAACCATAATAACCTAGTGCGCATTGGTTCATGTTTCTTAAGACGTTCAAGCATGTTACCTATGGAAGTCTGCCAGTTTTCTTAAGCCTAACATCGACATCATTCATCTGTAACAACTATAAACAAACAATCAACCCATAATCAACATCTAGGTTTCACTACATCTAAGCAAACACACTAGAGATCTAGCCTAACATGTTAAATTCAAGACAAGCGTAAGATATATTCAAACAACACATAGACATATTGAATGAATTGAAAGGATACTTATCTCAATTGAACATGAAAGGTTTCAAAGGGTAAAAACCCTTGAAAGAACAGTAAAATTCGTGCTAGGGTTTCTCCAAAGTTATCCCCTCTTAAGTTACATATCATGAATAAAAATTGCAAAACTATATATAGATTTTACAGGGTGATGGCTTCAAGAAGGAATATCTGACGTCGTCAACTCGCCGCCCATAATGAGATCGGATTGCCTAGATCCAAGTTTGACGTCGTCATGTGTAATTTAGTTGTAGGCCGTCACCATATCTTGAACCATGACGGCCAAGCTTGACGCCGTCACGATTTCTCTGAATCGTCACCACTTCCATCTCTTGCTTACTCTTGACGCCGTCACATAAAGCCTCTTGACGCCGTCAGGTACTGTTCCCAGCAAGGAAAATTAAGACTTTGCCATTTTCTTCACTTTTATGCTCCAAAAACGTCCAAAATGCTTCCTTTTCCAGAATTCACTCCAAAAGTACCTAAAATCACAAAAGGAACGATTTAGGGCAATATTTGATCAAATAAATTCAAATCCGGGCTTAAATGACCCCCTAAAAACGGCTCATTTTTTGCCTCATCAAATACCCTTACACTTGAGATTTGCTTGTCCTCAAGCAAATGCGCTTTTATTCTAATCAAAATACAAGTTAGGGGTCATTTAACAATAATATAAAAGTAATTACAACAAATAATCATTCCACTAAAGACCAAAGACAAGCACGGAGGTCATACACTAGCACCTCAAAAATAGTGTTTAGATACTCACATCTCTCGGGTGTAATAAAGTATATATCACAATATGAAAATAGAAAACATCTCTCACTACCTGTCATAGCAAAATAGATTACCATAGGCTTGGGAAAGGATCAAACCTCCACCACATGGCGTAAGCACCTAGGATAAACTATCAAAGAGGTCTTTTAAAGGGTTATAACGTTAGGTGTAGGGATATGGAATACACGGTTTTGTTGGATATAGGCAATCTTTACTGGTGGCGAGTTAATAATCTTGGTTAATTACATATACAATATGGCGTTGCTAAGCCAAGACTAAACTCGACTTAAGCTAATAAATGAAAAATAACAAAAACATAAAATAAACATATAATGAAACGGGATGGTAGTCAATTTATTTTATTTATTTATTTTTTTTTTTATTTTTTTTTTTTGTGCATACACTCTTACCCTACCATCCAAAATAATACATCAAAGGGAATGAACATTCCCCTTACACTTGAATTTTTACATACTTTACAATAAACTAATCTAATGACTCGAATCAAGATAATCAAAACACTTGGAGTACTATTAAGATTAATGCACATATGGGGTAATAAATGATGTTCTTCCCCATTACTCCGTAACATAAATACTTTACCCATGAGTCCCAATCATCCCAAAACAATATGTACAAGATATGACTCGACTTAGCAACCATGTAATCAATTAGATAATTAACTAAGGGTTTAAACAAATAACAATAATGCACAAAAGATGGGTGCATACACGGAAGGCTAAGGCGATTTGGGTGTACATTTAAGTAGGTTGTAACAAATTCTTCCTTTAAGTAAGATGCTTAAAGTTAGAAACGAAAAGATAGGCTCGGAGGGGTGTACTAGGGGTTTCGTGTACTAAAAATGAGTACAACGCTAAGGTGTGGGAAAAATTAATTGACTTTACTAGCCAAGTAATATGACTTAAATGGTCAAGTAATTATGATACGGGTTTAACACAAGGGTGATCCTAATGCCTCTTATCATGTAGTAAATCCTACTACACGAATGTAGTCTCACTAGCGGTCTCGGGATGCATCACTATCGCAAGTTCCAGAATCTAAATGCTACCGGTACACTCATAAGCACTAATAATGAATGCTTTTCCTATCAAATCTAAAGGCGAACCTCACATATTTGGGTGGAAAATTTTTCTGAATAGTACGGTTTTGTGCTAGTCATACAACTCCTATCCATGATACGCTTGCTAAGGCTAAAGTTTCACTCCTAAATGTTGTAAAAAATTTTAAATTTGGCGCTAAAATTACACTAACAAGTATTTCTCTTAGTTTTATTACACGCATACCATCAAACAAACAAACTCAAGTGAAAGTGTATACTATAAGGTATCATCATTTACCTTCTCCTTACACTTAGGATGAACATTGTCCCCAATGTTCAATTAAAGAATGTAAAACTAAAATAGGTAAAAGAATGAAATCAAATACTCCCCTGATTCGTTCGGTGTGGATAGTGCGGTAACAAGGTTAGATCTTCCTCCAAGTAAATGAACAATCAAAGCTTCCCTTCCAGAAATATAAATCATCTTCTTGTCATATATAACCTATTAAACCTGAGAAAACAACAAGGCAACCTCGCGTAAAATCGGCGGCAATCTATATATACTAACAAGTCCTAGAAAACAAATTAAGATATAATGCTTGTGGAATGAATGTTTACAGATTTCCTGGAGTTTTTAAAACTAAAGAATTAACAAAAACTTTAAGACTCCGTTAGAAAAACAAAACTAGCAAAATTTCCAGAATTTTACACATGACGCCGTCAGAAGTGACCTGCAGAAATCTTTACGTTAAGTTTCCGGAAAATTTTTGGAAAAACTCATGTCCTACTTCCTGGAAAATCCTGCAAAACATCATTATGACTCGATACAAGCATTTGACTATAACAAATACTAATATACATGTCCATTAAATATTGTGGAGAATCATGATCAATTTCTTAAAAATATATTTGGGATTTCTCCTTACACTTATCTTTTGTGAAATACCTTTATATGAAGTTAAGACGAAGTTAAACGACAAAATAAAGCATTTTCACAATTTTAGTTTGAAACATGATCTACCAACAATAAAAATAAAGCATGCATACGGAAGCAAATAATAATCAAACAAATAAAAATCACATAAAGCATGGGTTGCCTCCCAAGAAGCGCTTTTCTTTATTTTACGAGTCTTGTAGCTAGACTCAAGGTCATGGGTGATTACGTGACCTCATCGTTGGTCTCATTGTCTAGATCATCTCTAATATTAGTTTTGTATTCTGGACCTATTTGCTAGCATTCTTTGTAGAAACCAAGTATTTTATTCATAACATATTCTACTCCTTTACGTCTATCCTCATCATTCCTATAGTAAACCGCTTGTTTGTGTTCCTTTTCTATGTTTGATAATAGGCGGTATTGTTCAATCTTATAGGATTTGGTAAGCAATCTCATCATTCTCTTCCTTGAATCTAACTATCCCTAGAGTTGGATCATAACTCATCTTAGAGAGCTCGACAAACGGTTTTCCAAACACTACCTGACTTAGGCAATCATCTATCACCGGACGAGTATCCTCCACTATCACAAAGTCGGTCACATAAGTGAAGTTTCCTACAATTACATGCAATCCTTTCACTCTTCCTACAAAGTTGCTTATCAAATTTAAGTTGGGCATCATCCTATAACCAAGTTGTTTCTTCATCACCCAATTATAATAGGTCCTAGTCATGATGTTTATAGGAGACCTAGGATCGATATTAGCTTTCCATACATGCATATGCCCAATGTTGCATGGTATGTTGATGTTAGAGGGATCACCTACTTTAATAAGGGGTGAACCAAGGATATATGGTGTCTCAGGATCATCGAATAAATCCTTGTGATATTCCCGTTCTTCCTTGGTGGGCAATTTATCAAAGTATTCTTCTACGTTTTCTACTTCCTCTAACTTTTCTCCCTTATTATCCTCAACTTCCTTAATTTCATCCCTAGTATCGGTTTCTACTCCAACTTCATCCTTGTCACTCTCTTCTATATCTTTATCTTTTGGCTTAATAGTGACAACATTGACAAAGTGGACGTGTTTGGATGACGAGGGGTCCTTAATTTGGATTCCGCTATTGGCGTCCCTAGTGTCCTTTCTAGGTGTAGTTAGCGCTTGGTTGTTGAGGGCTTTCAACAAGTTGTCAATCTTACTGGTCATCTCTGTTTGTTGTTGATTGAATTTGGTTTCAAACTTAGATATGCGAGCTTCTTGAGATGCCATAAACTTGGACATCAATACTTCAAGATTATTGGTACTACCATAGTTATTAGAAGGATTGTTGTTGAAAGTACAGTTAGAAGGTGGACCGTTTGGTTGGTAACGATTAGGCGGATTGGAGGAATTGTTTTGGTTTTGTTTCCACCTAAGGTTCGGGTGATTTTTCCAAGAAGGGTTGTAGGAATCACCGTAAGGGTTTGGCTCGAGTTTGAAAGTGTACCACTTGTCTCCCGCTTTGTCAGTACGCGAGGAAGCGTGGTCCGCAAAAGCTGTTCCGGGGAGTTCCACGAAATCACGAGTGTCATGGGGACCACTACATAATTCGCATGAAGAAGTGATTTTGTTCACTTTGCTTGAAGGCTTAAGAGCTTCGTAGGATTTCATGAGAAACTTGACTTGGTCCTCAAGTTCCATGATCCTACGGTCGGGAGTGCTAGAATTGTTCGAGGGCAAAGATATTGCCTTGACCGTTTTGTTCAAATCACGGGGATCATTCCAACTTTCGTTGTCATAGAGAGCAAGATCTTCTATGATTACCCATGATTCTTTCGCACTTAGATCACGTAGCTTGCCACCGGCCGATTGGTCAATAGTTTGCCTTGTGGAGAGATCGATATGGTCATAAAAGATTTGGACTTGGAGCCAAAGATCTATGCCATGATGAGGGACTTTTTGAAGTAAGTCCTTGAAACGAGTCCATGCTTCATATAGAGTTTCACCTTGACGTTGTTGGAACATCAAGATATCATTTCTAAGCTTGGTAGTTCACCCCGGTGGGAAAAATTGAGCAAGGAAACGAATGGTGAGATCATCTCATGAGGTGATGGATCCCGCGGGTAAACGTTCAAGCCATTGACTAGCTTGATCACATAGAGAGAATTGGAATTGGCGTAATCGGGTCGACTCTCTAGTTGTAACATCAAGGTCTATAGAATCTACGATTTTAAGGAAATCCTTGAGATGTTGATTAGGATCTTCGGAACGAAGTCCATGGAATGCACATCCGCTTTGCACCAACCAGATGGTGTCGGATCGCAAGGGGGACACATTAGCTCCTTGGGTGAGCTCAATAGTGTTTCGATAGCCTTGGTGGCGAGGACGGGAATACTCTCCTAGGGTTCGGTGCCTAAGAGGTTGGTTTGCTAGTGGTGGGTTTTGTGGGTGGTTTTGTTGTGGTGGGTTGATGGGTTCAAAGATGTTACCACCTTCCATGATGTCGGATGGTAAAGGTTACGAACAAAGACACGAAGAAATAAGATAGACTAAAGAAAACCTAAAAATAAAAATAAAATCTTACTAGAAAGGAATCTAGCAAGTAGACATAATAAAAAGAAATCCTAACCTAGACAATAACTATTCTCCGGGCTGTGGCGCCAAAAACTTGATACGTGGGAATCGCACCAGGCTTTACCTCTCGAGGGATCTCAAGAAGCTTACAACCCCCACCAGGGAGTGTACCTGATCGTTGTAGTATAGTATAGTGACAAGTACCGGGGGATTGATCTTTCAACTCAGGAATAGTGTCGCTAGGATTAGGAAGCCTAAAAACTAGATCTAGAGATGAGGGATGATTCTTTTTGTATTTTTATATTTTATGAAAGCAATTAAAATCTCGGGTTTTTGGAAGAGTGGGCGGAATTAGTTGCTAATCAACTAACCCAATAACTAAGATGCAATCAAAATAAAATAACAGAAATGAAAACAAAGATAAGTAAACTAGTGGTGTGAACAATAATGGGGAGAATTGTGTTTACTTAGGTTTCATTGCTCCCTAGATATCTTTTACAGGTTGATAGTTTGTTACAATTGCATGGATGACGGGTTATATTCCTTAATACCATTCGTGGGGTGGCGTACGTACCTCCCCAACTCTATAAGCTCCTACTTCACTCCTATGTCGAGCCTGCAAGAAGCTCCTAACATGGGATCATTAGAATTCGCTCATTGATGAGTGCTCAAACACTCATCGTTTTTGACGTATTTGAACTGCCAAAACATACAAAAAACAATCAAAAAGATATCAAAATACTTAAATTATCCCAGGGATTGTGTTTTATGTGTTTTAAATGCAAAATGAGCAAAAACAAAGAAAAAACGTACAAAGTTTGCAATATTGGCAGTTTCAGTCTCCCAAGTTTCAAAACTTGTCAAATTTAGTCCCTATGCATTTATTTTGAAAGGAAAAGTCAACCCAAGGTTTTAAAAGTCAAATATCATAAAAAATTACACTTGGGTAACAAGTTTTCCAAAATTACAAGTTTAGTCCCTGAAATATAAAAATGGCAAAATAGGTCCTTGGGAAATTTTGAAATTTGAAAAATGGAAAAATGGTTTTGGAACTTTGGATTTATAGCAATTGTGGTCCTTGGATGCACTTTGGAAAATTACACTTTCAGTCCTTGAGTTTTGGAGAAATTGCAAAAATGGTCCTTGTTCCTAAACTAACCAACCGGACCCTTGTTTTAATATCAACCCAAAACAAATCCCAATCCAATCCATTCCCACCCCTAAGCCCAGTCCACCCGACCCACTTTCAAAATAAAAAAAAAAAAAAAACCCACGGGGTCAAATGGTCAACGAAGGTCAAAACGACCTTTGACCCTCCTTCTTCCCCAACATACCCGCGCAAAACTAGGGATACTTTCCCCCCCCCCCTCACCTTTTTCACCTTAGCCACCCCCACAATTAATGCCTACACCAAACTTTCCCACCACCATAAATGCCCACAACAACCCCCCACCAGAACCACTCAACTTTGCCCGTATCTATTTTGGCGCCAAAATACTAATCAAAGGCTAGAAATGATCAAAATACAATTGGAGGGTGAGGATTTGGTCTCTGGTCAAAGAGAAGACATGTGGGACTCCCAGAATTCAAGGAAAAGCCATGTGGAAGCTTATGGTCTTAGTTTGTAGCTCGTATTATATAATTAAGCTCATTGGAGCCTTGTAGTGTGTGTAGTTGGTAGTTTAAGTCATTGTAGTATCTAATTATACTTATGTAATCTGTTTTTAAATTAATGAAGCATCAGTTTTAAGTTTACTCTCTTTTACAAATTTTCAAGTTCACTTAGAAATCTCAAATTGTTGTTCAAAGGTTCTTATTGTTATATAGTTGTTTATCTACTCTTATAATTCATCTGATATCTGTTTTTCATAAGTTTTTCAAGTATTGATAAAGGTTTTACTAAGTTTAAGAAAAATAGCAAAAATACTAAAAAAAATAAAAATAAAATAAAAAAATTAGTGAAAAAGAAGAAGAAAGCAAGGAGCACTGTTTATTTTGGATGGCAGTGGGTTAGGGATCTCATGGGAGGTCATTAGGATTGGTGTTGATCTTGTGGTTCTTGGTCTGCCAGGCTTGGATAGCTTTGTAAGCTCAAAAATTTCATCTTTGTAGTATAAGTAGTTCCAGCAGTTTATTTGTGTTTACTTTAGTTAAATAATAGTAACTAGATTAGTTGTAAGCAATTGGTTGTGTTTTATGTTTGTCTGAATCAAGTTTTCATCTTAAACTGTTTTTAGAGGAGTGTTTGGTTGAAGTTTGTTTGTGCCATTCTACTTGTGTAATTGCACCATTCTGTGTTGTATTCAGTTATTGGGGTGGATATAGGCTCAGGGAAACAACTTGCATGTTTACTAATACACTCAAAGTCAAAATCACAACCAAGTGATCACCACAGTTAACTGTGGTGATTTTTGAACCCAAAGTCCATCAAACCTTTTCATAAGTTGGGATTTCTACTTAGTTTAGTCTTTATATAGCTTAACTAAACTTATTTGATCACTAAATCAGCAATCAAAGTTCCCAAAAGTCAAAACTCAAGTTTTACTAAAAAGTCAAAAGTGCATAGTTCAGATTTTTGCCAAAATGGCATGAATTAAATTGAATTTTGTGTTGTGTTTTGTGGTCTGAAACTTCTTGGGTGTTAACTCTACCAGTAGAACATTTGATTTTCACCATTGTTACATTTTTGTGATTTTTTTTATTGGACTAAAATGCCCTTGGAAGTAACCTGCAGGGCAAGTTAGTTGCCCTGTCTCAGCAGACTCAGCTCACTCACCCAACTTTGGTGGTGTTTTGTGGCTAACCCAGTGGGCCCCACACCTCTATTTTGGTTCCATACAACCCCCTCCTACCAGGGAAGCTGTATTGACCATTGGTTTGACTTCAAGACCTGTGGACCCCACTTTGTTTGTCCTCCCAAGTCTGTCCCCAGTCTGCCTCAGAACCAAATAAGCCAAGTGCTTATTTTGGTGTTGTAGCTTAATTTGTTAGCTTATTTGGGTAATATCTGTTCTAATTTGTTCATTATACTTATTTACATCTGTTTTTACCAATGTGGACCCCACACAAGCTGATTTTGGCTTATTTCCACTCTTGGTCAAGAAAAGTCAACTGTTAAGGTTTTAAGCACTTGAAGTGCTTATTTCCTTGACCACAGTCAAACTCACTTCACAAAAGTTCCTTATAAACTTATAGTAAGCAGTTTGGAAAAAGAAAATCTCAAATAAACCCAACTTAATAGAAGTGATAGCTTCTATTTAAGCCAATTGGCTTATTCATCAGCTTATTAATAAGCAATTTCCATTTTCATAATTTTCCTAGGCTTCTGGTGTGTAAAAACAATTTCTGTAATTTTTTCAGATTTTTCTTTTATCATTTAGTATTTTTCTTAATTAAAAATAGTTTTTAGTAATTATTAAATAGTTAATAATTAATAATAATTAATTAGTAAATCAGAAAAATATAAATTAAATTTTAAAATTAGTTTTTAGTTATTTTTGATTTTTCCAAATTTTATTTTCAGTTTTCTAGTGTATTTTAATAATTAATTAGAATTTAGTTTAATTTAAATAATTAAAAAGTAATTAATAATTAGTAATAATTAATTAATTAGTCTTAAAAATATATTTTCATTTCTAAAATTAGTTTTATAGTATTTTAGATTTTTCTAAGTGTAATTTTTATTTTTCCAAGTTAATTTCATATTTATTTATAATTTAGTTAATTAAAAGTAATTAGAAAATTAGTATTTAATTAATAGTAATTATAAAATTAGTGTAAAAATTAATTTTAAATTTCCAAAAATTTTCTCTCATCATTAGGTTTGTAAAAAGTTAATTTTCATACCATTAGCCTTTCCAGATCACCGTATTCATATTTTTGTACGTTTGTTCACGTCTTCGGCAAACGTACGGTTTAAGTTTTAGGTGATTTCTTCTCAATCTCAATTCCAGTAATCATCCACATAGCTTTCCTAAGCTATTTCTGTTAATAATCTCCAAACATTTCTCATAACAAACTCCTTCTGTGAATAACACCCGATTACAAAGCACGCTAAAGTTACATTTCACACCTCAACGGGATTTAACGACCCGGTGATACCTTATATTACCCGGAGTATTGATCTAGGCTATTTGACTTTGTTGACCATTCTTTGGTCAATATAAGTTGGTGGTTTAGCATCAATCATTCATGCATTAAATACAACCATAATAACCTAGTACGAATTGGTTCATGTTTCTTAAGACGTTCAAGCATGTTACTGATGCGTGGGAATTGCACCAGGCTTTACCTCTCGAGGGATCTCGAGAAGCTTACAACCCCCACCAGGCAGTGTACCTGATCGTTGTAGTATAGTATAGTGACAAGTACCGGGGGATTGATCGTTCAACTCAGGAATAGTATCGCTAGGATTAGAAAGCCTAAAAACTAGGTCTAGAGGTGAGGGATGATTCTTTTGTATTTTTATGTTTTATGAGAACAAGTAAAAATCTCGGGTATTGGAAGAGTGGGCGGAATTAGTTGCTATTCAACTAACCCAATAACTAAAGATGCAATCAAAACAAAATAATAAAAATGAAAATAAACTAATTAAACTAGTGGTGTGAGCAATATATGGGAGAATTGTGTTTACTTAGATTTCACTACTCCCTAAATATCTTTTACAGGTTAATTACTTGTTATAGTTGCGTGGATGACGGGTTATATTCCTTAATACCATTCATGGGGTGGCGTACTTACTTCCCCAATTCTATAAGCTCCTACTTCACTCCTATGTCGAGCCGGCTAAGAAGCTCCTAACATGAGATCACTAGAATTCGCTCATGCATTAAATACAACCATAAAAACCTAGTACACATCGGTTCATGTTTCTTAAGACGTTCAAGCAAGTTACATAATGGAGATCTGCCAGTTTTTTTAAGCCTAACATTGAAATCATTCATCCATTACAACTATAAACAAGCAATCAACCTATAATCAACATCTAGGTTTCATTACATCTAAGCAAACACACAAAAGATCTAGCCTAGCATGTTAAAATCAAGACAAGCATAAGATATATTCAAACAACACATAGACATATTGAATGAATTGAAAGAAAACTTATCTCAATTGAACATGAAGGGTTTCAAGGGGTGAAAACCCTTGAAAATACTGTTACAAACGACCTAGGGTTTATTAGGTTCGGCCCTAGAATTCTCCACACAAGTTCCTCTCTTAATGAATGAAAAATAGAAAAGTATATATAGATTTTGTGAGGTGATGGCGTCAAGAGGAAATTTCTGACGCCGTCATCTCGCCGCCAATAAATTTCTCGGACTGCCTGGATCTGGATCTGACGCCGTCATGTGTAATTCTGCTCCAGGCCATCACCAAAATTACTCTTGACGCCCTACTTCTGACGCCGTCACGTTTTCTCTGGGTCGTCATCCATTTTGCTCTTGACACCGTCATCTGTTCCTTCTTGACGCCGTCATCTACTGTTCCCAGCAAGGAAAATTAAGTCTTTGCCATTTTCTTCACTTTTATTATCCAAAAATGTCAAAAATGCTTCCTTTTCCAGAATTCACTCCCAAAGTACCTAAAATCACAAAAGGAACGATTTAGGGCAATATTTGATCAAATAAATTCCAATTCCGGCTTAAATGATCCCCTAAAAACGGTTCATTTTTCGCCTCATCATATACCCTTACACTTGAGATTTGCTTGTCCTCAAGCAAATGCGCTTTTATTCTAATCAAAATACAAGTTAGGGGTCATTTAACACTAATATAAAAGTAATTACAACAAATAATCGTTCCACTAAAGACCAAAGACAAGTACGGAGGTCATACACTAGCACCGCACAAATAGTGTTTAAATACTCATATCTCTCGGGTGTAATAAAGTAAATATCACAATTTGGAAATGGAAAATATCTCTCACTACCTGTCATAGCAAAATAGATTACCATAGGCTTGGGAAAGGATCAAACCTCCACCACACGGCGTAAGCACCTAGGATAAACTATCAAAGAGGTCTTTTAAAGGGTTGTAACGTTAGGTGTAGGGATATGGAAAACACGGTTTTGTTGGATATAGGCAGTCTTTACTGGTGGCGAGTTAATAATCTTGGTCAATTACATGTACAATATGGCGTTGCTAAGCCAAGACTAGATTCGACTTAAGCTAATAAATGAAAAATAACAAAAACATAAAATAAAAATAGAATGAAACGGGATGGTAGTCCGTATGTTTTTTCTCTTTTCTTTTTCTATTATATATATATATATATATATATATATATATATATATATATATATATATATATATATATATATATATTTTCTCTTCTTTTTCGATTTTTTTTCATACACTCTTACCCTACCATCCAAAATAATATATCATAGGGAATGAACATTCCCTTTACACTTGAATTTTTACATACTTTACAATAAACTAATCTAATGACTCGAATTAAGATAATCAAAACACTTGGAGTACTTCTAAGATTAACGCACATATGGGGGTAATAATATGATGTTCTTCCCCATTACTCCATAACATAAGTACTTTACCCATGAGTCCCAATCGTCCCAAAACAATATGTACAAGGATATGACTCGACTTAGCAACCATGCAATCAATTAGATAATTAACTAAGGGTTTAAACAAATAGCAATAATGCACTAAAGATGAGTGCATACACGGAAGGCTAAGGAGATTTGGATGTACATTTAAGTGGGTTGTAACAAATTCTTCCTTTAAGTAAGATGCTTAAAGTTAGAAACGAAAAGATAGGCTCGGAGGGGTGTACTAGGGGTTTCGTGTACTAAAAATGAGTACAACGCTAATGGTGTGGGAAAAATTAATTGACTTAACTAGCCAAGTAATATAACTTGAATGGTCAAGTAATTACGATACGGGTTTAACACAAGGGTGATCCTAATGCCTCTTATCATGTAGTAAATCCTACTACACGAATGTAGTCTCACTAGAGGTCTCGGGATGCATCACTAACGCAAGTTCTAGAATCTAAATGCTACCGGTACACTCATAAGCACTAAAAGTAAATGCTTTTCCTATCAAATCTAAAGGCGAACCTCACATATTTGGGTGGAAAATTTTTCTGAATAGTACGGTTTTGTGCTAGTCATACAATCTCCTATCCATGAGACGCTTGCTAAGGCTAAAGTTTCACTCCTAAATGTTGTAAAAAATTTTAAATTTGGCGCTAAAATTACACTAACAAGTATTTCTCATAGTTTTATTACACACCTACCATCAAACAAACAAACTCAAGCGAAAGTGTTTCCTATGAGGTATCATTATTTTACCCTCCTTTTACACTTAGGATGAACATTGTCCCCAATGTTCAAGTAAAGATTGTAAAAGTGAAATAGGTAAAAGAATAAAATCAAATACTCCCCTGATTTGCTCGGTATGGATAGTATGGTAACCAGGTTAGATTTTCTTCCAAGAAAATGAACAATCAAAGCTTCCCTTTCAGAATATAAATCATCTTCTTGTCAAACATAACCTGTTAAACCTGAGAAAACAAACAAGGTAACCTCGCGTAAAATCGGCGGCAATCTATATATGCTAACAAATCCTTGAAAGCAAAGTAAGATATAATGCTTGTGGAATGATGTTTGCAGATTTCCTGGAGATTATAAAACTAAAGATTCAACAAAAACTTTAAGACTCCGTTAGAAAAACAAAACTGGCAAAATTTCTAGAATTTTACACGTGACGCCGTCAGGAATTTCTTCCTGACGCCGTCAGAAGTGACCTGCAGAAATTCTTATGTTAAGTTTCCAGAAATTTTCTGGAAAAACTTTGTCCTACTTCCTGGAAAGTCCTGCAAAACATCATTATGACTCTATACAAGCATTTGACTCTAACAAATACGAATATACAAGTTCATTTAATATTATGGAGAATCATGATTGAGTTTGCTTCTTAAAAACATATTTGGGGTTTCCCCTTACACTTATCTTTTGCGAAATACCTTTGGATGATGTTAAGACTAAGCCAAACAACAAAATAAAGTATTTTCACCATTTAGTTTTGAAACATGAACTACCAAAAATAAAAATAAAGTATGCATACGGAAACAAATAACAATCAAACAAAATAAAAATCACACAAAGGATGGGTTGCCTCCCAAGAAGCGCTTTTATTTATTTACAAGTCTTGTAGCTAGACTCAAGGTCATGGGTTACGTTTTCCTTTCCCACTTTTGTGTTGACTCAAAACATCTAACCCAATTCTCATCACGTTTATACTCAGGGCCTAGATTCATGCAACCTGAATAGTATGTTCACCTCCTCTCACAATAAACATTATCATCAATTCCATCTTCTTTAACCTCATAAGGTCGTATCTCATCAATTTGTATGTTTTTGATGCCCTTTAATTCTTCCTTCATGTGAGGCATCATAAAAGTAATATTTTCTATCCCATCAGTAAACTGAACTATTCCTTTCCCATGATCGCAATACATCTTAGTCTTCTCAACAAAAGGTTGTCCTAGGACTATTTCTCCTAGGTGTGGATCTATAATGCCTCTAACATCTTCTAGGATTACAAAATCGCATTGATAAGTAAAATTTCCTATAAAGATGTGTACCCCTTTAACTCTCCTGACGAAATTACATAGCCTATTAGAGTTGTAAGGGTCTTTTCTAGGGCTTAACCTTTCGTTCATTATCCAGTTGTAATAGAGCCTAGACATAATATTCATGGGTGCTTTTAACTCAATGTATGTATGCTCTCTAGATATGTACCCAATCATGCAAGGAATTTTTATGTTCCTAAAGTTATGCCTCCTAATCCATGGTGTCTTTTTATATTTTGAGGGGCAGGGGTGTTGTAAAAGGAATCTATGGTAACTCAATTCATCCGAGGTTGGAGCGAAGTCTGTAAACTCAATTTTCATTTGGAGAGGCTTACTAAATTCCTTAAATGTGTTAACTTCTCTCTTTCTTCTTTTATGCGCTATAAGCCTCTTGCTAACTTCTAAACGGCGACTCTCTAAATCCATAAAGACCAAACTAGTACAAACAAAGACACGAAGAAATAAGATAGACTAAAGAAAACCTAAAAATAAAAATAAAATCTTACTAGAAAGGAATCTAGCAAGTAGACCTAATAAAAGAAATCCTAACCTAGACAATAACTATTCCCCGGGCAGCGGCGCCAAAAACTTGATGCGTGGGAATTGCACCAGGCTTTACCTCTCGAGGGATCTCGAGAAGCTTACAACCCCCACCAGGCAGTGTACCTGATCGTTGTAGTATAGTATAGTGACAAGTACCGGGGGATTGATCGTTCAACTCAGGAATAGTGTCGCTAGGATTAGAAAGCCTAAAAACTAGGTCTAGAGGTGAGGGATGATTCTTTTTGTATTTTTATGTTTTAAGAAAACAAGTAAAAATCTCGGGTATTGGAAGAGTGGGCGGAATTAGTTGCTATTCAACTAACCCAATAACTAAAGATGCAATCAAAACAAAATAATAAAAATGAAAATAAACTAATTAAACTAGTGGTGTGAGCAATATATGGGAGAATTGTGTTTACTTAGATTTCACTACTCCCTAGATATCTTTTACAGGTTAATTACTTGTTATAGTTGCGTGGATGACGGGTTATATTCCTTAATACCATTCATGGGGTGGCGTACTTACTTCCCCAATTCTATAAGCTCATACTTCACTCATATGTCGAGCCGGCTAAGAAGCTCCTAACACGTGATCATCGATTTTCTAAAAAGCAAATGGTTATATGTATTTTGAAAAGGGCCCTTCTGAAAACCCAACTATATTACCTGGGATTATCAAAAGTATTATATTTATGCATAATGCCAAATCTGATTATGCACAACATCATACCAAACACTACTTTTTGAACTTTAACCTCAAATCCAACTCCTAAACTCTTGTAGCAAACGGGCCTTAAGTAATGGAGAGTACATAATTTTTTCAAAGTTCAAATTGCAGCCAACTATCTGTTGCTTACGTTTAATTTTTTATAAGTGTCTACAGTTAGTTTGAGCTTCTTACTTATTGAATAGGTAGATCTAATGGTGTGTTTGTTATGCACCTTTTGCTTTGAAGGAATGTAATGAAATTGTATAATAAATGTTTGGTATACGACATTTGGTTTTAAATTTAGTTTGACACCATGGTTTTGATGAATCCACATAAAACATATGAATTTCTAGTAAAACTAGTGCTTTGTGGGTCATCACTATTTTATCTCAACTTCTTTTTGTGTTATTCTTTAACATGTAGGCTCATTTTTTTTTGATTATCTACTCATTAGTATTATAATATTAATAAATTTTATATCTATTATCAATAACATTTGATTAAACAAACAACACATTATACTACTATATATTTTCTCTTTCACACTTTTCTTTCATTCTAAGAGCGAACGGTAATATAATCATCGATCCCACGTTAAGTTATAACGCACCAAGGTTAAGCTGCGTTAAACGTTACCAGGGGTGAAGGGCAAGCCGGCGTTAACGCACTGGGTCATCCAATTAACGTGCGTTAAAGCAGCGAGGGGTGAAAAAAAATCACTTTGGTCCCTACAAACGTTAATATGACCGTTATATTAAAAAAAAAATCATTTTAGCCCCATATGTTTTATATCCGTTACAAACGGCTATATTTGTTAAAAAAAAAAAAAAAAAAAAAAAAAAAAAAAAAAAAAAAAAACACTTATTCAAACCCATTTTATCACAACTATAAATAACTATTCACCCACACAATTTTTTTTTCACACTTTCACTACTTTATATACTCTACAATACACTTGTATTAGCAAAGAAAAAAAATGTCGGGCGGCAACAACAACAACACTGATCCGTTCACGAATTTCTTCGGTGGGTGGAATAACCATACATGGGTTCTTCCTCAACTCCGAATCAAGATAACCAAGAAGAAAGGAGTTTCTCCGATGTAGATGATGAAATTGACATGGGGTTTATGATAGCCATGTTCGAATATCATCAACATTTGGAACAACAAGAAGCAGCAGCAGCACATCGACAACGCATCCCGCGTACACGCACCCGCCTTGAATTTGAGGATGTGGAAGAACGTTTGCGTAACGACTACTTTATTCAGGGATGTAAGTATACGGAACGAAATTTTCGTAGAAGGTTTCGTATGAGCCGGAGACTATTTCTACAAATAGTTAAAGGTATTTAATCTTATTATTCCGAACCTCTCCCCGAGCATTTTAAATTCTTTAACAAAGGAATTGATGCTACGGGTTGCAAGCCCATTAGCACACTTATGAGGTGTACATCTGCAATACGCCAATTGGCGTACGGCACCGCACCCGATGCGTTTGATGAGTATCTGCAAATGGGTGAGCGTACTTCACGTGATAGCCTTGATAATTTTAACAAGTGTGTCATGGATTTGTTTATGCCGGAGTTTTTAAGAAAACCAACATGGTCCGACATTCAAAAAATTTACGAAAAACATGAACGTGAACATGGTTTTCCAGGAATGCTTGGTAGCATCGATTGCATGCATTGGGAGTGGAAAAATTTTCCGGTTGCGTGGCAAGGGCAATATGGTAGTGGTTATAAAAAATACCCAACCATAATGCTTGAAGCTGTTGCTTCGGAAGATTTATGGATTTGGCATGCATTTTTTGGGATGGCGAGGGCGAATAACGATATTAATGTTTTAGATAATGTGAAAAACTATAAGGGGGGTTGAATAGTTTTACTCTCTTTTTAAATTTATTTTCAAAATCTTTTGTAGCCTATAAAAACTTTGATTCAATCTTATGTGAATTCAAATGTCAACAAGTGTGAGCAAGTCTAAACAAGTATAATTAAATAATGAAAGTATAGTAATGAAATGAAATAAAGATAGAGATAGAAAGATCAAACCACAACACGCGAATTTATAGTGGTTCGGCTACAAGGACACCTTCCTTGCCCTACTCCACTCCCCGAGTACCACACTCGAGAGTTTTCTTCACTATGTCAACAAACTCCTTATGGCGGAGAAACCTTATACACCTTGGCTTACACCTATTAACGACACTAAGCTAAATGTCGAGTTCTAATCGTAGCTAGAACCAATCTCACAACTACTTCACGACTTCACACCTTCTTCACACCTTCACAAGTTCTTCACGATGGCCTCACAACTTCTACTTCTTGTCTACCTCACACCTTCTTCTATGCACAACTAATTCACAACTTCTACACTACTTTACAACACACCTAATATCTACAATCAACTAATTCACACAACACTTTACAAATATCTAGCACTACTAAAAGATGATACTAACTAATCACAACACTACTACAATTTTGTGGATGTTGAGGAGTGTTCTTCTTTTTGCACTTGTGTGGATGAAGCTTTGGATCACTTGGAAACAAAGACTTATGAATTATATGATCAAAGAATTTTGGGATAGAAATGGAGATGAGATCAGAAAGTTTTGAGTGCAAAAAGGTGAGGAAAATTTGTGAAATGAACCAGTATTTAAAGGGCTCAAAAATACTGTTCTGGAGCGTGTCGGTCCCCTTAATTAGGGGCCGGTCCCCTTAATCATTAAGGGGGCCGCCCCCTCCAGAACGTTGGGTTTGTTTGTCTTTTTGTGGGGAAGGTTTTTCTGGAGAGATTTTGCCCTTTTTGGTTGGAAATTTGAAATCATATCTTTGTGGTTTAATAAAACAATACCAAAAATGATTTACTAAAATATATAAAATGTTAATGTCATTTTATAAAATGTTTTGTGTTATGAAAATACTTCATTTGATCATGTGATGCATAAGATGCTTAGTTTATGCATACCTTAAGTGATATTAGTTGTAGAAGTAAATATTTGTTACTAAATACTTGTTTACGTCATAATCTTGACTTAATTTAGTTTACATTATGTGATTATCAAAACGTAGAGTTATTGAGAAATATTAATAACGTTTTTAAGCATTATTTATATCAACAGATAACTCTCAGTTATTCGACAAAATTCTTCGTAATGAATCCCCAAGAGCACCTTATATGATAAATGGCCACAGGTATGAACGGGGTTATTACTTAGCCGACGGAATTTACCCATGGTGGTCAACTTTCGTCAAATCCTTCTCGGCAACCACTGACGAAAAACATGCTTATTTTAAAAGGAAGCAAGAAAGTGCACGAAAGGATGTTGTACGTGTTTTTGGGGTGCTTCAAGGACGTTGGGGTATGCTACAACAACCGGCACGTGCAATGGAAATTGTCAAGTTACAAAGAATAATGTATACTTGCATTATTTTACATAACATGGTTTTAAAAGATCAAAAGTTTAAACTACGTGAGTATACGGAAATGTGGGTAGATCTGACACCACGTTTTAGCCGAGACAGGTTGGTCGACAGATGTGAGGCCCAAAGTCGCATAAATAGAGAAATACGCGACGTAGATATGCATGCTCAACTCCACCAAGATCTTATGGACCATGTTTGGCAAAACCGTCTTCAATGTCAAGATGTAGAAGAAGACTCCGAGGACGATGAATAAGTGTTTGTAATTTTTATGTTTTTTCCTTTCATATGTTTCGTAATATTTTTTTGTTGTATTTTTTTAATTATGTATTGTAATATGTTTAATAGTTAATGTTATGGTTTTAAATAAATAAAGTAGTTGTTAAAGTTTTCTTTGACCACAGGGTTTGTTGATACCAGGCTTTCAAAGTCCTTCAATGAAGGTTTCAACCCACTAGGGTTCGAATCTGGAGAAGGCAGGGTTTACTTCAAACTAAGTGTCGTGCCTTCGGGCGGCTTAAGTTGAAGGTTTTCCCCCCATCGGGTTTCATTGGTCAAGGATTTCTCCGAAAGAACCGTTTCAAAAAAAAAAAAAAAAAAAAAAAAAAAAAAAAAAAAAAAAAGTTGTTAAAGTTTTGGGTTGAAATTGAAAATAATAAGGTGAAGGTGAGTTAAGGTGAGTTATAGGTGAGTTATGTTACCATGGTGGAAAGTGATGAGTTAAGGTTAAAAGGTTAAAGCTGATGTGGCGCTAACGTGGCACTGAGTTATGGTATAACTCGCAGGCATGTTAACCACCGCTCTAAAAGCAATTGCAATGGCAAAGCTTTTCATAGTTTTTTACTATTTCGTAAAGTCTTTTGAAAAACTTTTTACCATTGTGACTAAAGCTTTTATAAAAGCATTTTGTGAAAGATTTGGTCTTTACCAAGCTATTGGAAAAAGCTTTTCCACTCTCACCTTATCATTTAAATACAACCATTTATATATATACTAAAGCTTTTTAGCATTGGAGATAACATTTATAAATGTCTTTCTAGTATTCAAACATTAATGAAAAGATGATCTAATAAATGCAAAAAGCATTTTGGAGTTGGAGCATTGTAGATTCTCTAACACCAAATCGTAATCCTATTCCAAACCTATCACAAAACAAATGGAGCTTAAAACTTTTAAGGCTGGTTTTCCTTTCAATTCCTAAAGTCTTTTCACAATGCATTTTCTTCCAAGCAATTCAACTTTTATGCATAATATGAAAATAAACTAAGGGCGCGCTTGGTTCAAAGAGGGGAATATGAATAGCAAAGGTAAAAAGAATATAAAGAAATGGAATAGAGATTTTCATTATCTTTGATAGTGCTTGGTTTAAGAAAAACACATTAACCTCCAAAGTGGTGGTGGTGCTACTCGTGGTGGTGGTGGTTGTGGCTACTGCTGCTGGTGGTGGTGGTTGCTGCTGGTGATGGTGGCTACTACTGGTGGTGGTGGTGGTGGTTGTGGCTGGCTGGTGGTGGTGGATAATCATTACCTTTCTTCTCAATTTACTGATAAATTCCCAATTACCCACTACTAAGCAATGATTGTATTCCTTACTCTTAATCAGGCATGTTTATTGATTGTCTTTCCCATTCCCTACCCCCTATACCCCCAACCAAGCACCCCCTAATAAATAAATTCAAAATTTGGATTTAGCAACATCAACAAAAACATATGTCGTCTAGTTATGAGGAATTTTAGACCCGCATAAGAATTACCAAAAAAAAAAAACGTTGATGTGTCATAATGTGATTAGTCTATTTTTACATATTTTCTCCCTCTTCTCTCTGGTTAGACCAATCACTTACACATCAGCGTATGAATTTTTTCGTATAATAATTCTTATATAGGTCTAGCATTCCTCTCTAGTTCTAGATCTATCGAATATGTTCAGATTAAAAAATAAAATAAAATATGGGATTTGGTCAAACACAGGTGAAGATACAATGATGATAGTTAGAAGTTTGTTACTAAATCTTATAATTCGCTTACGTTAATATTATAGACTTATTGAATTTAAATCAAATAGGTTCACCACTGGTTTTTATAAACGAATTCGAAGCACACTTACATGGAGTCTGATTTCTGTGATTTCCGTCGCAGATGACGCACCATCACATTCCTCCACCTCCGCTAATCCAACATAAATTTTGTTCTGATTATGTTTTGGTGTCTCTTGTAGCTTTGTTTGTTTGTTTTCCTATTTATGTTCTTGTGTTGTGGTGGTATAAAAGTTGTAGTCTCTAAAAAGAATAATCTAATGTTAGCATTTTGTGCTTCAAGTTTTCGAGCTACTTTTTTATTTTATATTCCGTGGGGATTTTGGTTAGATCTCTAATAGTAGTGGTTTAGACGATGTGTCAAATGAGAGAACAATGGCCTTTCGAATCTAATCTTTTGTTTGCTATCATGTCCAATGTAACGATATTCGTTGCTGTACTCACCACTCTGATTATGATTTTTGTACAAGCGACTACTTACAAATCTCCTCGATGAAGAATATCCATTACACAATTTTGAAGTATATTGGTTGCTTTGCGGCAATTCTTGCACCTTACTTTTTAAAGCAAAACCTTACACTTAGGTCCTACTTCAAGAAGATCCTTTGGAATGAGTCCTCCGGATAGATGTGGAGTCCTGCGTACAAGAAACACACGTTAGACTCGCCTTGGGGGTTATCCCAAGACTAACCTCCGGTATGAGAGTAAGTATATGTGATACGGAAGGTAGGGAAATAAATGAGATTAAATGCAATGTGTGTGTGTTAGTTGTTTGTATTAAATGAGGTGGGGGTATTTATACCACCCACACCTTGTTACCTGTGTATCCTAGGGACTGTGCGAGCCGACCTAGGCTTAACCTAGCCCGTAGGTGCCAGGCTGTACATGGGACATAATCCCGTGAAATCTGTGATGGCGGCGTGACGGCGGTCTATACTATTGTCCGCGGGGTAAAGCGTATTGTCTGGATAAAAGGGGTTTACCCTTCTAGTGATTCGGATGTACCCTTCGGATCAGTTAACCGGAGTTGGATAATAAATCCGGAAGGTAGGTGATAAGTCCGGAAGGTGTGATCCTTCCGGGCACATACGCCAACATGCCCCCCCCCCCCCCCAGTATTGTAGCATCGGTTGTAGACTAATGGTGAAATGCTTAGAGAAGTTGATATCCAGATTCGGTCGAACGGCCGAATGGCCCTTCAGAGGTTGTGGTAACTTTCCTCGGGTTCTAGCTGTCAGGCCCATGGGTCAAATTAAATAATATTATTCCGTAGACAACTGGATGCCATTAACGTATAACCGCAGACATCAGACGTTCTAGGTTCAGCCATGTAAGCGTTTTACTGTGTGACATGACGTTTCACATTCTTCTAGGTTTTTACCCCCTATATATATAACTTCACCTTTCTCATTTTCACCCTTCACTGTTTGGATTCCTGAGTTTCCATTTTTGAGTTTTCATCATATCTTTGCCAAACGTCGTTTTCAAGTTTACCACGAGGTGCGTTTTATATCTCCCTTTTTAATAATCTTGCACATATATTCTCCTCGACATCCTTTTAAAAATGGCCGTTGGTGAGCCGGGGGAAATGCACGTGGCTGATGAACACGTGGTAGTTGAGAAGGTCAGACCGTCACGACCCGGGCCTCTCGGTAAGTTTGACATGCATATCCAGACCTCCAAACTGACTCAGGGCGAGTTAGATAAGATCATCCTATATTACGGTATTCCTAGGGATTTGAATCCTATTCTTCCGCCAGTGGGTATGACCATGAACAACTTATCAGGCGATAAGATAGGTATTTATGAGCACCAACTGAAGATAGGTGGTGTTAGGATTCCCTTTTCCACTTTTCTGTTGGCTGTTATATTGTAGTTTAGGGTACACATCTCTCAGCTAGTACCGATAGGTTTGAATAGAGTGATACTTTTCGAGCTCCGGTGTTATAGTTTGGACCTCCGTCCTACTATTACTCTGTTTAAGGTGTTCTACCAGCTATGCAAACAAGGTAATTGGTTTTTGTTTGAGAGCCGGACTGGAAGAAGGGCCAAGAAATGCTTTGAGGAGCTTTTGTCCGGATTGAAACACTGGAAAGATCGTTTCTTTCTGATAGACCGGAGGGCAATCCCCGACCCCATGCCATGGAGGCACAAGGATTCTAAGATTAGTGAATATTTTCCAGAGACTCATCTGGATACCGAAGCGTGCAAGCTTGCCAAAAAACCCACTGTGCTTTGTAAACCGAGAGTCTTCTCTGGATTACTGGGCTTTCCACCGTCTTCAAGAATCCGGGCATGAGGTCATTCTAAAGGATGCCGAAGGGCATGGTAATATAATGTCTTTTTGTTAAGCAATATATTCGTCCTTCTAATCTTCCATATTTTGCTCTTATTGCTTCTATCTTTTTTGTAGTTCTCAACATGTCAGAGTATCTTGAGCTTCCCGAGTTAAAAGGAACTGTGGTTAGTATGGGATCCCCATTTCACGAAGATCACCAGAGGCCGAAGCGAACCACTAATCCTTTGGGTCCGAAAGACAAGATCCCTGATAAAACCAATCTTCTGAAGGTTGTTGAGAAGGAAGATAGGGATGTTGTTGCCGCTCGTGAAGAGAAGGAAAGGAAGAAAATGGGGAAGCAACCCATTGGCAAGAAAATGGCAACAGCCGGAGTGAATGCTGCTCCGAAGAAAAGGAGAAGGAAGAACCAAGCTGATGAAGAGATTATTCTTTTGAAGACAAGACTGTTGATGCTACGCCTTTGAGCCAAGCTGAACCACGAGATGTAGATGTGGAGGCCCAGAAACCGAAGGATGTTGCTGAAGATCCGGATTTGGAAGAAAAATGGCGGAGAATAACGATGCCCGCTCTCAGAGGCAGGAGGACCCCAAGGAAGATGAAAGGCACTCGCACACTCAGAAACCTCCTTCTGACAGTAAGAGAGACCTACTGCCTTTCTTGTTTGATTATGCTGTAGTTTCGCTGTTTTGCTCTTGTTCTCCTTTTTTTATCGTTTCTGCCCTTCTTTTCTTCAGATCTCTCGGTTCACACTGCCCACTCTCAGCATCAACCTTCCCACCATGGGCGGCCTTCGGCGGAAAATCATCCTGTTCACGAAGGTATAAAACGTTCTTCCTTCTCTACTTAGTGTTTTAACTTAACTTTGGCTAAGACTTGCAATTTTTGTGCAGAAGGGCATACCGATCAAACCGGAGGATATTTTATTTCGGGTTGGGCTTTGTGGGATGACGTCCGGATGAATTCCTTCTGTGCATGTCGAGAGATGATTAATCATCTCGCCACCCCGGCTGAGCAAGAGGCCCTTTCTGAGCTGAACAATAATCAGCTGCTGCGCCAAGCTTATGTTAATGTGGGGTCAGGGGTGGCTCTTCAAGCCGAACTACTTCAACATTTCAATAAGCTAAACAAAGATCATCGCGAGCTGAAGGAAGTTCACAAGGGTTGTGGCTCCTTGACGGAGAGGTTGCAAGAGGCCGAAGAGGAACGTAATGCTCAGGCTATGAAATTTGATCAGTTACTGAAGGAGTTCAGGGAGTTAGAAGATGAAGTGACTGCTGCCTCCAATCGGATGGAAGGCCTGACCGATCAGCTAAAAGATACGTCTAGAAGCTCGCTGAGGCTTATCGTCTTCCTCTGGGTGATTTTATGAACCTCCTTCCAGATGAGCCTACTCCAAAGGTCGTGATCCCTACTCAAACTCCTCCTGTTCCAACCGTTGGTGAGGCATCCCAGCCGGATGTCAATGTAGACAAAGGAGTTTAGTCCCTTTCTTTTCTTTATTTTGGAAAAATGTAACCGAACAATCTTTCTTGTGACTGATGTAATATGATAATGTTTCATGTGTACAAAATGTAATAATATTTGCCTTAGGATTTATCGATCTATTCTTGATCTCTTTTGTATATTTGTCGAATGTTCAATATTACGTAATAGTTTTTGCATACAATGAAGATATACAACGAAATGTTTTCATAATCCGTTTGTTTGTAGACGGAGTGTTTTCATGATCCGTTAGGTGGTATGTTTCACGATCAGTTTATTGAAGACGGAGTGTTTTCGCGATCCACTTTAGTGGAGTGTTTCACGATCCGTTGTATGATGACGAAGTGTTATCATGATCCACCTAAGTGGAGTGTTTCACGATCCGTTGACGAAGTGTTATCATGACCCGCATAGCGGAGTGTTTCACGATCTGTTGTATGATGACGGAGTGTTATCACGATCCACCTTAGTGGAGTGTTTCACGATCCGTTGACGGAGTGTTATCACGATCCGCTTAGCGGAGTGTTTCACGATCCGTTGTATGATGACGGAGTGTTATCACGATCCACCTTAGTGGAGTGTTTCACGATCCGTTCTATAATATAACTGTAGAGTCCAACGAACATTCTTTGGAAAATTTCCTTCTCCCAAGAATTGGGTGAGGGAGTAATTGTCATTAATACCAAGTTTGTAGGTTACACATTTCATCGAAAACAATTTCGGAGGTTAATGGCGTGCCAAGTGCGAGGGACTTCCTGTCCGTCCATCGTTTCCAGCTTGTACGAGCCGTTATAGTATGCTTTGGTTACCCGATAGGGGCCTTCCCAGTTCGGGCCCAGTTTCCCTTGATTTTCCACCCGACTTGTCTCGTTTCTTCTGTAAACGAAGTCACCAACTTTGAATGCTACTGGACGAACCCTCTGATTATAGTATTGCTCAATCTTCGTTTTATATTTCGACTCGTGGATCGCCGCCATTTCTCACCTTTCTAGTAATAAATCTAGATTCAACCGTTGCACTTCTTCATTATTCTCCGGATTGAACGTCATTGTCCGGTAGGTTAGCATTCCGATCTCCGCTGGTATCACGGCCTCACTTCCATATGTAAGGCTGAATGGAGTTTCCCCGTTACTTGTTTTTAATGTCGTCCGATACGCCCATAGAACATTGGGCAACTCATCCACCCAACCAGCCCTTGCTCTGCCAAGTCTTGTTTTGATGCCATGCATGAGGCTTCCGTTGGCTCTCTCTACGAGACCGTTGGCCTGAGGGTGTGCAACGGCCGTGTTAATCTGCTTTATTTTTAGTTTTGTGCACCAACTCTTAAAGGGGTCGTTTACAAAGTTCGTATCGTTGTCCGTGACGATGATAACTGGCAACCCAAACCTGCAGACAATATTGTTCCAGACAAACTTTTTTACTTCTTTCCCCGTTATCTTCGCCAGCAGCTTCGCCTCAATCCACTTGGTAAAATAATCTATTGCTACGATTACATACTTCACCTTCCCTGGTGCTTTGGTAAGGGGGCCGAGCACATCCATTCCCCAATCATAGAAGGGCCATGGTGCCATGATAGATGTTAGAACCATTTTTGGTAGCTTAGGAACCGGAGCGTGGATTTGATAGGAGTCACACTTCTCGATTTCTTCCCGAGCATCTCTATGCATAGTTGGCCAGTAATACCCTTGGCGAATGAGCGTAGCAACAATTGTCCTTGGTCCGGAATGCATTCCACAAGCACCTTCGTGGACTTCACAGATGATATAGTTTGCTTGTAACGGTCCTACACAGCGTGCCATGGGGCTTAGGTATGATTTTTTAATAACACATAACCTTCCAAAACATACTGAGGAATTTTCATTCAGAGTGCTCTTGCTTCGTTAGGATCCTCCGGCCATACTCCATCTTTTACACACCGGACGATTGGTGTCATCTAATTTTCCCCTTCTTCCTCTACGATAGCTCGGATCTCTTTTTCTTCCATTGAGGGCTGCTCTAGTATTTCGACTAGGATTTCTTTGGTGAGATGGTTGAAAGCTACTGAGGCCAATTTGCTAAGAACATCTGCCTTCTGATTTTGTGCTCTTGGTATGTTTCAGATCCTAAACCTTTTAAAGGTTCCGATGTACTCTTTGGCTTTTGCTAAGTACCGTATCATACTTTCTTTGGTGGTTGTGAAGTCTCCGTTTATCTGGCTGGCGACTAGCTTGGAATCCACTCGGACGTCTAGCATCTATACGTTCATCTTTTTTTGCCAACCGGAGGTCTGCCAGTAGTGCTTCGTACTCCACTTCATTGTTTGTGCTGTCGAAGTTCAAACGGAGGGCATAATTGTGTTATGTCTGAGAGGGTTCTATCATCACTAAACCGGCTCCCGAACCTTTCTAGCTGGACGCTCTGTCTGTATATAATGTCTATTCTTCCAGCGCAGATATGTCGCAGATTTCTTTCTTGGCTCCTTCACTGATTCCTATCGAGATTTCAAAGATGAAATCCGTGAGTACTTGTCCCTTAACAACATTTCTGGGTATATACGTTATCTCGTAAGCACCCAGCTCAATGGCGTATTTAGTGAGCCTTCCTGACGCCTTGGCTTTGTTCAGTATTTGCTTTATCGGTTGGTCTGTTATGACTTTGATGGGATGAGCTTTAAAGTATCTTCTCAACCTCCGGGATGAATCTAGGAGCGATAAGGCAAGTTTTTCAATTGGGAAGTAGCTCCTTTCGGCTTCCTGTAGTGTTCGGCTCACATAGTGGATAGGTAGCTGCCTCCCATCTCTTTCAGTTAGTAATACATCACTTATGGCACTCTTAGCTGCCGCTAGGTAGACATATAGGACCTCTTTTATCTTTGGTGTTGCTAGAGATGGAAGGCTCAATATCAGTTGTTTAAGGGACTGAAACGCCCTTTCCGCCTCATCTGTCCAACGGTACTCTTCCTTGTTTTCTTTTGTGATGTTTTTCAACGTCTCAAAGAATGGTAGGGACTTCTCAGCTGACCTGGCCAAGAAACGGTTCAGAGCCGCTAACTTTCCTCTCATACTCTGCATTTCTTTCAGAGTTGATGGGGAATTCATTTCTGCAATTGCTGTGGTTTTCTTCAGATTTGCCCTTATACCTTCGTATGTGACGATGTAACCTAGGAAATTTCCTTCCTCCACGCCGAACGAACACTTTTTCGGATTCAACTTCATGTTTATTTGTTGAAGGTTATGGAAGGTTTCTGAGATGTCTGCTAGCATTTCCCTTTCGTCTTTGCTCTTGATCATCATGTCATCCACATAAGCTTCTAAATTCCTTTCTATTTGACTTTGGAAGGCTGAATCGAGCAACTGTTGGTGTGTGGCCCTAACATTTTTTTAGCCCGAAGGGCATTTTAATGTAGCAATATGTCCCTTGCTCCGAATAAAATGCTGTTTTCTCTTCATCCTCTTCGACCATCTGGACCTGGTGATACCCCTTATATGCATCTAGAAAGCATTTATATTGGAAACCTACCACTGACTCAATCTTCCAATCTATCTCAGGCAACGGGTAGTAATCTTTCGGGCATGAAGCGTTCAGGTTCTTGAAGTCAATACACATTCGCCAACTTCCGTCACATTTCTTTACTAAAACCGGGTTGGAGATCCAAGTCGGATAACGAACTGGTCGAACAATTCCTACCTTTAACCATTCTTCCACTTCTTTGGATATCACCTGGTTCTTTTCGGCCGAGAAGTTTTGTTTCTTCTGCGTTACAGGAGAGTCTGCGATGTTTACATTCAAACGGTGTTGGATCAAGTATCTTAGTACTCCGGTCACGTCCGACGGTTGCCACACAAACACATCTTTGTTTTTGCGTAGCAGTTCAATGAGGTTCCTTCGACATTCCGCAGAGAACCCTTTCCCGATGACTACCAGTTGTTCTGGGTACGCAGGATTCACTAGAATTTCCTCCGTATCTGCCACTCCTTCACCGACAATCTCTGCTTCTTGGGGGGCATCGGATTTGGTCTCATTAACCATCTGTTTTTCCTCCAGCCTCCGACATTCCGAAACTATAGACGGACGGGTCATTAGGCTGGCTACTCCTCTAGGGGTAGGGAACTTGATCATTGAATGTATGGTTGATGGGATTGCTCTTAATTCCTTTAAACCTGTCCTTCCCAAGATCACGTTGTAAGGTGATGGAGACCGTACAACACAAAACGTCATCATGGTCCTCCGGTACATACCGTGATCACCGAAACGTATTTCTAGTTCGATTTTGCCTAGCGGCTTGTTGGTTTCACCGGAAAAACCCACAAGGGAGGTGCTGGTATCTCTGAGTCGTTCCCGAATATATGCACTTAAGTTATTGAAGCAGTGTTCATACATGACGTCCACCGACGATCCCTCATCTACGTATATCCTTCGGACAAGATACCCTTCTATGTCCCCTTCGATAATTAGTGGTTCATCAGACAAATCCCTCGTGGTAAAGGACGGGAAAGTGATCGGGACTTTCATCCAGTCTTCTTCGCGATGACTGTTCCTGCGTTTCTTTTCCCCAAAGGACCTTATCATGTTAATCACCTTGGCTTTTCCTCGATCGTTACTCTTGTGAGCTTCCCTATCTCTTCCAGAATCCCTCTATTTCCATTCCCTTAGGAGATGGTCTAATTTTCTGGATTCTAATGCAACCTCCAGTTGCTTTTTTAACTCCCGGCAATGGTTGGTCAGGTGTCTATGTTCCCTATGGTACTCGCAGAATTTATCTGCGTTTTCTTTCCTAGGACGACTTCCGGTAGGCGGTGGTGGTGGTAGGTTGAGATGGTGTTCGGTTGCAAGAATTTCTCTAGGTGGTTTTGTTAACGCCCCCAAATCAGGTCGGTATGCTATATGTCTAGGTGCATCCCTTCGGTTGTGATCATTACGGTAATTGTCCCGGTTGTTCCTTAGAGGCACGTAAGGATGAAAGGCGTCCTTCTGTCTACGGTCACCTCTATGATCCCCTCGAGATCTATCACCATTTCCGCCCTTGCCATGTATTTCATTGTTGCGAGGGACGAATCCTTTCCTGCTTGACTCGAACGCTTCTCCCCTCGGCAATTGGGTGTTTCGGTAAGCCTCTTCAGATCTTGCGAAATCATCCACCCTTGTAAACATTTTCGTTACCGTGCGGGGTATTCTGTCGGAGAACTTCTTCGCCAGGGCTGGACACCTGTGGGCGTTCATGAAGGCTGAGATTTTCATGATATCCGGAACACCACTGATGTAACTGGCCTCATCAGTCCATCTCTCCTTAAAGTCAGGTAAGGACTCGTGAGCTCTCCAGACGATCTTGGTGATTTCTGTTGGGTCCTTCGTGCATTTTCTTTGTAGCGAAAACCTAGCAGAAAATTGTTCCCTTAGCTCCTCCCAACTATCTATGCTACGCGGTTCAAGCCGGTCGAACCATCCACCGGCTGCGCCGTCCAATGTTTGTTGGAACATACGGCACCAAACGGGCATCGACCACTCCCCATGATTTACGGCACATGTGAACCTCGTAAGCTGGTCATTGGGATCTGTCGACCCATCATATAGCCTCATGTTCAACGGCATCACGTGGCTTGGGCCAGAAAATTTCACTATCCGGCGTGTAAATGGTGACCATGATAGTTCCTTAAAAGGTTTATGTAGATCTTCGTCCACTCTTTCCTGCGTCTTCCCTTTGTCCCGGTTTACTTCATCTCCCCCAAAATCTAAACGCATCGGTTGGATTGTTCCGCCTTGAGAGTTGTGTTCTTTGATGAGCTCTGTCAATGATGCCATCTGGCTAAGGATTAGTTCTTGTAGGTTAGGAGGATTGTTGTTATTGTTCGTGTTGGTTTCGTTATTGGTTCCACTTCCCCCGGCTAGGGGTTGTGGGGTTTCGAAAGAAGGACCAGTCATTCTTCAACTCTGGGTAGACTAAATAATGGGTCCCACGGATGGCGCCAATTTGTTAAAGCAAAACCTTACAGTTAGGTCCTACTTCAAGAAGATCCTTCGGAATGAGTCCTCCGGATAGATGTGGAGTCCTGCACACAAGAAACACACGTTAGGTTCGCCTTGGGGGTTATCCCAAGACCAACCTCTGGTGTGAGAGTAAGTATATGTGATACGGAAGGTAGGAAAATAAATGAGAGTAAATGCAATGTGTGTGTTAGTTGTTTGTATTAAATGAGGTGGGGGTATTTATACTACCCACACCTTGTTACCTGTGTAGCCTAGGGACTGTGCGAGCCGACCTAGGCTTAACCTAGCCCGTAGGTGCCAGGCTGTACATGGGACATAATCCCGTGAAAACTGGGATGGCGGCGTGACGGCGGTCCGTACTATTGTCCGCGGGGTAAAGATTATTGTCTAGATAAAAAGGGTTTACCCTTCTAGTGATTCGGATCTACCCTTTGGGTCAGTTAACCGGTGGCGGATAATAAATCCGGAAGGTAGGTGATAAGTCCGGAAGGTGTGATCCTTCTGGGCACATACGCCAACATTACTCATTTTATATGTTGGCATTTGTCCCCAATAACCTTAGCTGGATCCTTATATACTGATCATATTTTGGGGGTTCGTCGTTGCATCTTGTTTGATTTGGTATCTGGATTTGGATGATGATCAACTGATCATGGAACAAACAACGATATTCTTAATAAGTTTTCTAAGATCAGTTATTCACGACTTTTTCATGTACCCCTTTCCCTTATGTTGGTGTTATTCCACCCTGATAACCCCGGCTGGATTTTACTTTCGATGCTTTTATTATCTTACTGGATTGAATTTACATGTAACTCAATTGTTTTCTATAACAATGGCAGAAGGGTGAAAGTATGCAACTTGGACGACAATCAACAAGAATCGAGCAACAATCATCCTTGAGTAGCTGCTATTTGCATGATTTAGGACCCGGTGATACTGAAAATAGAATTTTACCAATAAAAAAAAAGAAAAAAAAAAAAGCGAATATTGGCATGGCTTGTCTGGCTTTAAATCTTCATTAATTCCATTTGGGTTATTTCATCTTCTAGTTTTCTGTAGTATCAATACAATCAAAAAGGGAAAATTCCAATTTTACGTCTAAAATCGAATTTAGCATCACAATTGAGTCAATTTTTATCCAACTTTCAATTTTGGTCATGTGCGACTTGTGCTACTGTGCGACCCAGTCAATTTTGTGACACGTGTCCAGTTACCCAGTCAATTTTATGACACGTGTCCAGTTGATTTGATATCTTGTCTTCTTATTAAAAGTATTAAAAGACTATATTATCCTCTTTTAAATGTGTAACACGTGTCCATTAAATGTGCGACTGTGCTACCATTAAATGTGCGACTGTGCTACCATTAACTTTTTTTTCAGTTTCCGGCAATATTTTTCGGCTTTTTATTTTATTTTATTTTATTTTTTTTAATAACAAAGCATATCACATAAGGATTTTCACACTATTAATTGTAGCTTAACTAGTTAATGGTAGCACAGTATATGCTGCATACATATAGATATACATATGTAATATGGAGAAGTTCGAAAATATGAAGGGAACTTTATAAGGAATCAAGACTGGAAAATAGTACTTTAGTGTTTCCATGAGAAACTATTTGAACAAGTTTTCTGCAACATAAGCACGCTCCAAGTAACACAACTAATAACAACTTAAACTACCATGGCACCATGCTGTAAATTTGGAAAGCAGTAACACAACTAATAATTTCTGCTTACATAAGCACCCTCACCGGAAAATTCATTAACTCCGGCCAAGCAGTAGCAGATTCCGACACCGTCGCCGGAATAATTTCTGGCGAGACCTTTTTCTTTTCCAATCTATAGATCGGTGTATCCCCATCATTTCTGGAGCATTTGAGCTCTTGGCTCCCTCCACAACACTGCCACGCGCCACCCACCTTTTTCTTACCTTGTCTTTATAGATCTCCAATCACCTTTTTCTTACCTTGTCTTTATAGATCTCCAAGTTTTAACAAAAGAGGTGATGGTCATGTGTGTTGTTGGTGACGGCGGTGGAGGTGGTATGTGGTGATAGAGAGTGATTGATGGCGCGTGAATAGTGTCAAAAGAAAGAGGAGGTGTTGAGGAGTGTTGTGCTGGTGGCGGTGTGGTTGTGGGAGTGGCGGTGGTTGCGTTATGGCTGTGGCAGCCGGCGGGGGAGAGAGAGGAGGAAAGTTTGAGAAGATGGAAATTGAGGTTTAAGAGAGAGAGAGTTGTGTTTTATATGGGTATTTTGGTCTTTTAATACTCCTAACAAGAAGACAAGATATCAAATCAACTGGACACGTGTCACAAAATTGAGTGGGTCGCACAGTAGCACAAGTCGCACATGACCAAAATTGGAAGTTGTATAAAAGTTGACTCAATTGTGATTCTAAATTCGATTTTAGGCATAAAATTGGAATTTTCCCATCAAAAAATTAGTCATTGAATTAGTTCGTGAGATCTATTTTAATTTTTAGTTGAGAATAAAGTTGTATCGAGCGCATACTTGTTACACAACGTCATTTTTTGAGAACAACGAGGTTTTAGTAAATTAACCACCTTATGCTATACGAGGAGCTAGAAAGCAAAGGACGGAGCAGTACATATTTTGATCGTTTACAACCTAAAAGACTTAACTGTTTTATGAATCATTATTTTTCTTTTTAATTTGAACAACTTAGGCTATATTTAAGAACTTAATTTGATTAGCCACCGTAACAAAATAGCTGTAGGCATGTCGTAGTACCTCAGTTCTACCGGGTGGTCTGCCAGTCACCAAATTAAGATGGCTTAAGTGGGGTTTTTGTCGTACCCAGAAAGTTACCACTTTAGTAAAATCCTATGGCCACAAAGACTATTATGTTAGTTTTGATCAAGTTTATTAACAACAAGATATTGAGAGTAATTCTATTCTCCATCACTCGTACGTATTTGATATTGAAAGAAACTCTGGATTAGTAGAAACCCATGTAGGATCCTGGGCTAATGAAAGAAGCCCAAACCCAATGCAGTCAAAATATTAAATGATCCATTATCTCAATTTGCTTAACAGGTGTTTATCAGTTTGTTTGGTTTATTCAGTTTAGTTAGTTCGGTTATTTATGCTTTGGTAAAATCGGAATCCAAACCGAACCGAATTCAAATTGAATTAAACCAAACCGAAACTGGATTTGAATTCGATTCGGTTTTCGGGTTGATCCGAATAACTTGAATAACACAATTTCTATTTTTTTTTCATTTAATTATATAGATCTTTTGCAATTTTTTTTTTCAAGTTTCAAAAATGTTATATTTATTCTAGGAAAGAGTTTTAGTGGCTTTTTTTTTATATAAATATATAAAAAATATATATATTTATGTGAATTCGGTTTTCGGTTCGGTTCAGTTTTCATTATGTCAAAATCATATCCAAACAAAAAACCGAATATTTAATTCGGTTCGGTTTGATTTTGGCAAATTTGGTTCAGCTATAGATTCAGTTCAATTTTATTTAGTTCGGTTTGGTTTTGATTTTCGGTTCTTATGGGTATTACCCGATTTGTGAACACCCCTAATTTGCTGCTCATCAACTCTTACGTTTTCTTAATCTGGTTTTGTTAAAAGAGAGTGAGTGAATCAGAAAAAAAAAAAAAAGGAAAAAAAAAAAAAAAAAAAGAAAAAAAAAAAGAAAAAAAAAAAGTATACTCTATGAGTTAAAATCTGTAAATCTATTTGAACGATATGCAAAAAGAAATTTTTTCTTCAAAGTACTCTATCACTCAACAGTTCTAGAGTTTTATATCATCAGGAAAACGTAATTTGTACACCCCAAGTGTCGGCGACTCTTCTATCTTCTCAAAAGACCAAGCCAAAGCAATAAACCATACGTTTAAGTGAACTATAGACAAAAAATGTCAATGAAGCAAATCCATGACCTTTCTTTCTAAAGCTTTTTTTAATCAATTAACTAGACTTTTGGGTAGTTTTGTGAAAGTAATTGTCGCTGAAATTGAAAATATAGTTGTAAATAGAGATGGAACAGGAAATTAAAATTGTAATTATTTTTATAATCTATTTAAAGCAATATTTGATTTTAAGAGATTATAAAATATTACTTTTTAAAAAATTTATGATAACTTATGACTATCGAACAAATCTTATATTTTGAGCAGTTTTTTTTTTTTTTTTTTTTTTTTTTTTTTTTTTTCAGAAAATAAGCATAATCATCTCATAATCTTGTGTGACAAACATCCCCTTGTTCGCTAAATAGATGTTCGGTCTATAAAGAAGCTGTTTGAATAGAGTTTTTTTTAAGCTTTTTAGAGTTGTAAGCTTTTTGTTTATAAAAACAACCTCCTCTAAATTAAAAAAGATAACAAGTGAAAATTTCTAAAATTTTTAGAGTTTTTTAACTTGAAATTACTTAATCACCATTTGTTTAACTAACCTGTTACTACAAGTTCTTTTTTTCTCTTGTTGAACTAGAATCTTTTTATACCTTTCATTCCACCTTTTATAGTTAACATAATGACATGTTATATATATATATATATATATATATATATATATATATATATATATATATATATATATATATATATATATATATATATATATATATATATATATTTTTTTTTTTTTTAACAAATACACCTACTGGTTAAGCTTGCAACATCTTTTATTAAAAATAATTCCATCAAATATGAACTCATGATCTTCGTAACACTCCTCCGTCATCAATATGAAACACAAGTTATCCATATTTAATGAATTTTCTTTTTGTTCCAAACTATGCAAACATCTTTTAAGTCATTTAACACTTTACGAATACAACTACAACTTATCAAACAATAATATAAAACTAAATAGCAACAACTTGTAGCTATCTTCCTCATTTACGGGTATCAGCTTACATTTAACAGTTTTTAGCTTACAACTACTAATTTACAACTAGTTTTAACAAACATATTCAAAATCCTATACTTTTAATAAAAAAGAAAAACACTATTATAAGATTTCAACAAAAACTGCCCTGAAAACACGGCTTGCAAACATTTCGTATAAAGCAAAAGAAAAGGAAAAAGTAGTCGTCATTTATATATCTATAATCTTAGACAATGCAAAGGGAATTAGATTCTAACGCATTTAACGAAACTTCCAACCAATTACTATCTTAATTATTTAGTTGATTTAATTGTAATTTACATGAAAACAATAATATTGTCTAGTCTATAAAAAGTTTGATGATCGATTTGACATTCATAGAGCTATTAGGCTGAATGTAAAGAGTTATTGTAAAAACAGTACCTTAACCTAAAAAAAAAAAAAAAATAGGAGACATTGTAGATGCAACACATGGCGACTGGCGAGGCTGGTAAGGGCAATTTGGGTATCTCACTTTAATTCTGTTTTAAGGATAAAATTCCCTGTTAACTGATAATTTTAGATATTATATATGTTTTTTTTGGGTGCAAAGGTGAACTATATTATTAATTAACAAATGATACAACATACTTGAAAGAACTAATGTCTGACAAAGTGCCAAACATACTAACAGTGTACCTTATCCAACTGTTAGTGTAATACATTCACCTTTATGCACTTGATCATATCCTCTTGACTACATTTCCACCCTCAATTCAGAGCTCAACTCATTCAACCCGCATCCACAATAGATTGAAATGAAAATGAGGAGGCATCATCAAGTGGGATATAGCCCCCATTCACACCGTAAGAGGGGCTATACCTTCATAGCTACATTTCCTAGTCTTGGTCCCAAGAAATAGTCAAGTAGCTACACCCTCACTAGACTATCCTTAGTATAAAACTAGGCATCCCTATGAAGGGAACACATACCCTCAAATAGATCCAACCTTACCTCCTTTGACAGTGCATGGGATAGACCAAGAAGGTTCATCTTCCACTCATCTCTATTCCATCCAACATGCACCATCCACCTAGATCATTTACCTTTCACAATGGAAGACCCTACTTTATGGTACATTCATATTGAATTAGACCTCCTACTAATCCAAACATTTCTTTCCAATTCCCTCCAATGGATAAATTAGAGAAGCAATAAGGATTAAGTAGGTATAGTCACGCCAGTTAGAACTCCAAGATACAAGGTATATTCCATTGCAATGATCTGCAATCAAATAGGTAGCAACATTTGATGTTATTCTGTTGTAAACCACTGAACCAAACACCCATTTAAGACAGGGGAAAACTGTTAAAACATTCAACTTTCACACTCTCCCGAGAAGATCTCATTGATATTATATATGTTACATCAAATTTGTAAGCTAGATCGCATTGATCCTTGCATCTGTTTATAAGATTTCATAAATTATTGCATCTCATATATTGCATCTACTTTTAAGTGTTAACCTCCCTAGCATATTGTATCAATTATCGAATAGCATGGACTAGATTCCATCATTTTATGAAACTTTATAAAATTTCTTGCTTTTATATTGCATATCAATTAGCATCATTGAATGTAATGAATTTTTTTTTGGATTACATTGATCACAGATTGCATTATCTTAAAATTGGTTCTGCATCTACTTTATGCATCTTAACATTGGATAACGTTGCATTTTGAAATTGGATAATGTTGCGACATCTTGAACGCGATTTGTATTATCATCCTGCATCCAAAAATCTTCATGTTACAACTACATCGTGTTCTTTTTCAAACTACATCACCGTGCCGAAAGATAAAAGCAGTAAACGAAATTTATATATGAAAATGTAACATTGATGTTGACCAGAATGATGTTTTCAAACCCGAGAAAAAGGAGTTGACGAGCAAAACGTAAAGATTTACAGTATTTTGGATGGACTGTTTATTGTTAAAGATGAAGATCTTGTGTGATGATGATGTCAGATATTTTTAAAGAAAAATTAGAATTACACAGTTAAAAGATGAGACTGAAAAGACTTTAGTGCCCCTCATATTAATTTTATGTCATTCACGTAGCCACTTGAAAATCATGCAATTTACAAATATGCCATTGTGAATTACTACCATAGATTTAGATATCCGGTGGTCCAGAATTTGTCCTACTTTTTGTACTTTAACGTGATTGATGCGTGCGTTGTGTCATATGCAGTATAGGGGTAATTGCCTATTTCAAGTTTTACATTTATATTTAGCCGACTTATCTTATAACACACACACTAACGGACAGTGTATTCGATCAATATGTATATAGTGGTAAGTAGAGTGTCGATCACTAAGAGTGGGACGTAAAGCTTAATTTGTCTATTAGTATTTTAATATCCTAAGTTAGTTTTACAATCTAATCTAATGCAAGGGGGTTTAATCTGAGAGACTAACACAGTTTTGGTTTTATTAAACAGTAAATTAAACTAATGAGAACGAATTAGCAAATAGCAACACGTACACAGATAGATAATAGAAACTACAAGAAGACTTGTCCTGATAATTAAGTAGCTTGTCACTTGTTTTATTGCTAGTTTTATATGAAGTGTATCGTAATCTATTCTCTCTCGTTGGATCACAATATATCGGCGAGTAAACCCTTAATGATCACTTATGTCTATCCTACTTATCCAAAGACGTTAGATTAAATAGGCGAGGGGCAGATATGGCAGTCCACGGGCTCAGCTAGACACAGAGGTTATCAAAGTACTAATATAAGTCATCAAAGACATCAACATATAAACTTTAATTAATTTGAAAGCAATATTAAGGGGAGTGTACGATGTTCCGTAGTCACATATCACAAGCCCATCAACCCTGATGAATTAAAGCGTACTATTACAATAAAACAAAACTACTTAATGAATTAAATACATGCAGGATCTTCTTACAGCTCTAATATCTTTGTTTGGAATGTGTCTTGTGAAGCTTCTTCGACTGAATTCGTCTCCTTAGGGTTATGTTGCACACAAAATTCGTAACAGTCTTGGGGTATTTATAATTTCTGTCTGAGGGTTCGATGCGGCGCATTGAGTAACGAGATGCAGTGCATTAACGATGATCTATTTCATCAATCACAATTTAGAGGTGAATCAAAGTTACAAATAAGAACACCATGTTTAACCATTAAAGGCTCTGAAAATCATCAAGAGAAATAGGACCTTGCACCAATACCAAATCCTCTCAGCCTCTTGGGTTCAAAGCCAAACTCATCTGCATAGCAACAATTATTTAGTTCATTACAACTAAATAGTACTTCTGTGTAGCAACAATTAACTGGTTCACATCCCCAGCCCATCCAAATGCATCTATTTATGATATTATAAGTCACAAGTGTCCATTTAAAATAGTACTTTTGCATGTATTCCATGACAGCATTCATTTTTTTTATTTTTCTTTTATTTTTTTTTATATATTTTTTTTTATAATTTCCGGTTTTTCCATAGGAATCTAAAAGTATATTGAAGGTTTTGATGTTGGGTCGAATTCCTACACTAAGAAATTTCTCGTAGCATTTGTCCATTGTTTCTATTTACCCATTGCTACCAAATGCTCTTAATGTTGAATTCATGGTCCTTACATCAGGCTTACATTTTGGCGGAGCATTTCCACAAGTGTTGATTCCATGTCCACAAATCTATTGGCAAAGATAACAAAAATAAGAATCTTATTTAATTTCACCCTAGATGTTTGGATTTGCATTTTAGAACTCGTAATCTTATTATTGTGGCTTCAATTCAGAATAATTAATTATACTATTCAATTTCAAACAGCACAAGCGGATCTGACACTCTATTCTACACCTCATATCCAAACACCCCGCCAAAAAGGATTATTTATTTGTAAAAGTGTACCTAATCTCATCTTACCACCTCTAGGTATTCTAGAGTCATTAATAAAATTACATACTCTAGACAACATGTTTTAGCAGCCTTGCGAATGACTTAAAAAAACATTAAACGACAATTTTTAAGCAAATCCAAACACCCTTTAAAGCGACCAATCTACCCTTTTAAATTGTTGTTTGGAATCAGCCCAAACACCCCTTTAAGAGTTGCAAAAACTCTTTCGCTCTTACCAGTTTTAGACCACCATATAAATATTATGGAATATTATCTTGATAGATTTTGGATGATCTTTCTTATGTGCAACAGTTTTCAGTGAAACACCCTTTGTAACAAAGATATAAAAACTTAAAAAGTGCTATTAGGTGAATTCATAAAATGATCTAACTAAATATTATGGTAGGCAACGGTTTACCCTTTTTCAAATTAGTTTTATGGGATGTCATGAATGAACCTCATGACAAAGCTGACAATAGTTCAAAAAACATGCGTAAAGAAAGGACATACCATTACCTGAAGTACTAAATAATGGCCACTTGAAAAGAAGTGGGGCAATGAGGGAAATGGCAACTTATAGTATGATCGTAATTTTCACCAAACTGATCCAGCCGACTGCACTATCTTGTTAAGCGTAGGAAATTCCCATGATTTCTTTGCCTGTAAGGCAACATTTGCATTTGAGGACCAGAAACACAAAACTCAGAATAAAGGAAGTTACAAAGTATTACAACATCTAAAATTATATTGCAACTACTTAAATGAATTGTGTTAATACAAATATCGCCTAAAAACGTTATTTATATTTTACGATCTTTGCTAAGTTTTGTTAATGACAAAATATGAACTTTAGCTAATAGTAAATCATCACTTTAGTGTTTAAGTCTTGTTTAACTAAGATTTACATTTCCTTTTAAACAAAATATTGTTTTTATTTCTTAAATTATAAAGTGTCTTGTCACATCACATTTATTTCTTTAAATAGAAATATCACATCACATTTATGGTAAGTTTGTCATTATATATTTATGGAAAGAAAGTGTGTTTGACTAACCATAAGTTTTCTTGTGTAAGTTGTGTTTGACTAGTGTTTATGTGATGTGACCTTGTTTGGTTTGGAAAATTTATTGCAAAACCAACTGCAGCCCTGACGGACCCCTGGGGATACACGGGTGGAACCCTTCTGAGGGGTCCGCCGTATCCGCCAGACCTGTAGAATGTTTTGCTATAAATACCAAACCACTTGTTAGTTTTGAGTCATCACTTAGAGTCATATTTTACACATATTCTCTCATTATACTCAGTAGCTACTAACTTGTGTGATTCTCTTATGTAACAAAGGAGTTCACATATTCATCTAAGAAGTTACAAGTTTCAACTCTAAGTTGCAAGCCTTGTTAGCTTTGTTGTGTATAGACTTTGGTAGTTTATACTTCATGTGTATTTTATATAGAAGTGATCGGTTAGTATTTTAGGCCTCAAAATACGTAGTGTGTCGGGAGTTTTTGTACCCTTGTAAAAGAACTAACGGGAGTGGTTGTACCCTTGGTAAAGAACTCGACATCTAGCTTAGTGTCGGTAAAAGTGTAAGCGACGATGGGAGTGGTTGTACCCGTGTAAAAGAACTCGACATCTAGCTTAGTGTCGGTAAAAGTATAAGCGACGTTGTAAAGGTTTTCTCCGCTGGTGAAAGGAGCTTGTTGATTAGTGCTTATAACTCTCGAGTTGGAAACTCGGGGCGTGGATGTAGGGCAAGGAAAAAGAGTCCTTGTAGCCGAACCACGATAAACAATCGTGTTGTGGTTTGATCGTTTCTTTCTTTATCTTTGCTTATTACATGTTGTCTTTTAGTTAGAATTGCTAGTCACATATACAGCTTTTCAAAGAATTAAACAAGTAAAAATTGTGTTTATATCTTCAAAAAAAAGTAAAGCTTTTCAAAAAACTAAACAAGCAAAGTTAGGATCATCACAAGCAAAGCTTTTCAAAGTATGAAACAAGTAAAGTTAGAATTGTTATTCACATGAAAAGCTTTTCAAAGAATCAAACATATAACGTTGTGTTTATATCTTTAAGCAAACGTAAAGTTTTTAAAGGATATTCAAGTTAAAAATGATTTAAAAAGCGGTAAACTATTGAACCCCCCTTCTAGTTTCCCACAAATTGGATTACTAATTTAATAACATATTTTCTTAAATGTTCATAATACCAGAAAGAACAAAAGAAGTTACCAATTTTCATCTATTCTGCCAAAGGTACCAATTTTCAATAAATACCTACACAAATCTTAGGATTACTTATTTATCTAGATATTATTAAATAGAATGTATTTTAAAACTTGGATCGATCCACGGATTTTGAAAATCTCAAAGAAGAGCAACCTATTCAAAACCCACCGCTATTTGAAAAAGAAAACTTACTTGAATGGAAAAGTAATTTTAAAAACTATGTGAAATCAATTGATCAAGATCTTTGGCATATTATTTCTTTTGGTGATTTCAAACCAAAGAAAACATTTTTTTGAAAACCAAGATAACTATCTTAAACTTGATAAAAATGCTAAAGCTAAAACAATGATTTATAAAGCTTTAGTACCGAATATGAAAGAATGTATTTTTGTCAAACGGCTAATGACATTTGGAAAAATATGTTAAACTTTCATCAAGAAATATGTCAAGTCAAAGATGATCAATTTGATCTCACATATGAATTAGAAGTCTTAGAAATATTAATAGATAGACATTTAGTTGTGATGAATACATGTGCTACTAGTTTAAATGTTTTAAATGAAGGTGTAAGTGAAGGTGATTACGCGTGTTGAGCTCTTAGTGGACTTGCTTGCGATTCATGGAATAACACGGATGAAGATGAAGCCAACCATCTGGTTTGTGATTCTCAACTAGATAAAACATCAAGCAAGGTACATTTTGAAACCAAACACTTTTGCTTTGAAAAAGTTATCCTAGAGTTTTCTAAACTAGAAAATGAGTCTAAACGTTTATGCAACATGGACCTGAAAACTATCTTTAACAATGAGTCTTCAAAATCTTTTGAGAATATCTTTGAAAAGGAAATCTTGTTAGAAGATAAAATGTCTAGGATTGAGAGTAATATTGAAATTGATCTAGAATGTAAATTATGTCTAGATTACAAACATGAGATTAAAAAAACAAAATGAGAAAGGAAAAATATTAATTAAATTTGATGAAAGCTCAAAATCTCTTGAATGATTGTTGAGGAGTCAAAGGGTGTTTAAAGATAAAACCAGATTAGGATTTAACTCAAAAGCACCATCAACTAGTAAAACAAAACAAGTAAAATTTGTCTAACCTAGAAGAGAGATTTAGAGATAATTCAATCTCTAATAGAAACTCATGATAAAAAGTTTAAGATTATCATGCTCTATGCTTTTATATGATTATCTAACCTTCTTGGATACATGAGTAATTGAGTTTCAAAGCGTGTCATCAAACCAAGATTTTACGCGTAGTGTTTATCCTCTTGATAGCATCTCTATGCAATTTAAAAGGTACGCATTACTTCAACTTGACTTTGATTGTCTCTTGTTTCTAGCATTATGTGTTGGAATATGTTTTATTAGTAATACTCTAAAAGTGTTTACCTGCTATTAGTAATAACTAAGATTAGATTTTATGCAACAAGGAATTTCGTCATTAGTACTAGTAGGAGATATAAGGTGTTTTGGTTCTTTAACCATCAAGAGATAAACACGAGAAACTCTTGAGTGAGTCTCACTCAACTCTTGCTTACAAGTGAGCTAACTAAGAATTTCCTAAGTGTTAAAATGTCTAACACTTTTGTGATGCTTGCAAAACAAACCTTTGTTAAACAACATTCTCAAACACCATACTTTGAGTCTTAAATTGTGTTTTTCTTCGATCACTCCTTTATGATAATCTCACATAAAACACACAAGGTGAAATAAATCACATTAGCATACATTAGGATGTGTGGAAGAAAATGAGTTTTCAACATCTAAGATTTACACATCAAATGTGACACTTAGTCTTATGATGTTGTAAATCTTGGACTTTTTCAAAACAAGTAGAGTTCATAGTGTCTTAAGTAAGAAAACCCAAAGAGTCGAGGAGTCGTTGAATATAACATTTAACGAGTGATCTTCTCTTTCTAAGATATCATCTTTGGTAGATGATGACTTAGTCGAAAGTCTAATGATGGCAAGACAAGTATGTTATGTAAAACATTAAGAATAAAAGTACAAAATAACATCTTCTAACCTTGAGTCAAACATTAAATCAAGCAAAATTGACATAAGTTATAAAACTTGATTTATAGGTCATAGTTGTGTCTAAACAAATTCAACAAAAACAATTTTTGGAATTTAGAGTAAAACAACTAGTGAAACATAATAGATTTTTCAAAAGTAATAAAGTGATTATAGTGTCAATATTTGAAAGACTTTTTGATAATAAAAGCAAGCCCCAAAAGCAAGGGATTTTAACTTAAAGACATTCCTAGTTACTCTCTTGTTCTCAATGGTTAAGTTATTGATGACTTATCAAGAATGAGATTAGTAAATCCGTAGGTAAAACTAAACGTAGAGAAATGTTCGGAAGACTACTTGTTATCATAACAATTAGATCCAACATTATGTTTAGTGTTTGTCTATGTGCTCGTTTTTAGAGAAGATCCTAAAACAACTATTTCGAAAGAGCTTGTTCGGATTCATCATAAGGTACTACACAACTAGGATTATGGTATCCCAAAAGAACGGGAATAGAAACCATAGTGTATGCCAAATGGAATTATGTCGGTAATGAGTTGATAAGAAAAGCCCAAGTGGTACTTGCACTTTTATACTTACTTACCCAATGATTCTCCAAAACGCGTAAGGTTCCCAAATTAGTATCAGAAGGAGAAGCACATCAACAAGCTCCACTTGAACTAGCTAACTCACATCGACAACGGAATTCATCTCATCAACATTGTTATCCCTTCAACAAAGGAAGCATCAACTTCAGCGACAATTCAATCCATTATGTTCTTAATTGACATATTGCGATCCATCATCATCGTCTTGGTAAAAATGTTCATTGAGGAACGTCTTAACTAAGAAAGTCTTATACGTTAACCATTCTATCAACGTTTTCACAAAACCTCTTGAATGAGAAGCATTCATCAACCCTAGGCTTAGTCAAAGACTCATAAGACCTAAAACCTTAGTTTTGAACATTAGGATAAAAACCACAAAAATCAAGACAATCCCTTTTGAATTTCTCCCTGCAATTCCCACGGAACCCTCAGACCATACTGGCGGAACCCTCCCTTTGGTTCCGCCTGGTCCGCCAAATCTGCAGGATGTTTTATTTTGAATTTCTAAACCAAGCACCCTCTTAACTTAATCATTCACTTGCTCTTTCACCATCATCTCATCACATCCACCTTGTGATATATCTCAGCCCATAAGATTCACAAAATGAGCAAAACTTCAAGCATCTTCCTCATAACCTTTCATCAATCAAACTTTAAACAACCAATGTGAAGTGAGAAACCGAATTATCCTTTGTCTTATCAATATCGAGTCATCCACCATTTCCATGCCCTCAAAGAAACCAAGAGTCAATATCATCTTCACCAATAACTCCACCTAGTCATCTTCACAAGAAGATTCCACAATGTAACCAAACAAGTGTGTCATCCCTACTATAACCTAACCTATTAAGATTAAACCACCTTTCATGATACATAAACCTATGTTCACCCTTGTGTCGCTCTTTGAAACAAAGGGCAATTGTCATATCCATACTCTCATTAACATATTTGTCTATGTCGTTAAAAGTCAAGTGAATTTCATTATGAAATGCGTCTCTTCCACTTTCTAGCAAGTGAAGAACACAAAGAAGATATCCAAGCCTTAAGTGTTGTCAAGCAATCATCACCTCATTTCACATATCCACTCTCGGTCGTCAACCATACTTTACCACCGTTCACCACATTGTTAAAACAAATGAAAAACGTCATTGAAACATCACTTGCATTATAAAATGTTTTTAAGCATCAAAATGAGTCAAGTTAACCGTACCTCCACATTGTTTTCATATAGGCACACACTAGAACATACACATTACAATAGTCATTTTCTTAGACTAAAATGTGAAATTTTGATTTTCTAGGAATCATCATGCCTCTTCTAACTCACTACGACCACAAGGACACCATCAAGTACCTACCTAAACACCACAAAACCAAAGGTCTTACTCAAACTCAAATCATTGTCTTCAAAACCTTAGCAAAACGATATGTCCATAAGGGTAGAACCATTGATCCATCCTTCTTAGAAGGTAAAAACCTCTACACGGAATTTGCCACAATCAACCTTGAGTGTCTCTTAGAATGAGTATGGTCGCATGTCTATTAACTTTAGGGCTAGTAGTCATCAATACTCCTTCTCTCTCGAGGAGTTTGCTCAAATCCTAGGTGTCCCAAACCATGGTGCTTGCATCTACTCCGACTTACACTCCCTCTCAACTCTTTACACACTTTTTGACCGCATCTATTCCTATGATACCCCTCTTATGTCCAAAGATGAACTTCGTGACCACTTCTTCATTAGGACCACCAACACTAGGAGAACTAGAACCGGAAATGAGGTCATCAAGGACCCATATGGAATGGAATTCAATGAACTCAAGCCCCAATTCAAGGAATGGGAAGAACTCCTTAGAGCCTATGTAATTAGCACCATAGGAAACCGGGATCACATCAATGTTTGCCTTTGCTACATGCTCTACCCCTTATCCGTTAGGCGACCCTTCAACCTTGCCTACTACATGACCAAGAGAATGACCGACATTCCCGTGCAAGGCACAATGTCTATGCCGTATGGAATGCTCTTGACCCGTCTCTTTAGGTTCATCTCTCCCATTCCATAAACTCCTAGAGGTCTTAACCTAGACTACTCTCTTATTCCACACGCTTTTGTCCCACTAAGTGATAGGAGAATCTACAAAGCCCAAGGTAAACATTTTCCAACTCTAGGCTTTGCCCAACTCTAGGCTCCCACCTCTAGAATACATTTTCCAACTTTCGGATATACCAAATGAGTCGGCGGAGTTCAAGCAAACAAAGGGGATGTTCAAAAACATCGAGAGATTTCTTGAAAAGATCAAGAAGAAGATTGACCGTCTATGAGAGCGGGTGTGTAGGAGTGTTTGGCACTAGGTGCTATTTGAATGATTTGGTCATTTAAACATTATGTGTTATGTATTTGTGTGTTGGTAAGATATTTGGTACTATTTGGAACTTGTAGGAACTAACAATGATGTAGGAAGACAACATTTGTTATTCCGTAAATGTTATTTCGCAAACACTTGGGTACGATTCTTTTTGATTAACTTCTAATAAAGAATTAAACATTGGAAAATATTGTCTCTTATATTTACGTTACTTTATTGTTAATCATTTTACACATCTTTGTTAAATGTCATAGAACTTGGTTACTTTAGCTCTTTAGTTATAGTTAACCAAGTAAAAGGGACCAACAAGTGGTATCAGAGCCTCTGATTTGTAAAACTTAAACCTATTTTCAAAACTTAAGAGTGCTCAAGTTTTTAAAATCAAGATCCCACTATGACTGACATAGATGTTCCCCAACTTGTCGACAAAAAGGGTGGAAGTTATTCAGCAACTGCTCCTCGACTTGAAGTTGGCAAATTTAATAAGTGGAAAAAGCGAATGCTTTGCTACTTAACTGGGATGGAACCTTATTACATTAAGTTGATTAATGATGGTCCATATGTCCCAACAACTGCCCAAGGTTTAATTAAACCTGAAGCTCAGTGGACCCCAGATGAAAGGAGGGTGGTCAATCAAGACCAGCACCTGAAAAGCATCATTATATCATGCCTCCCTGATGATATAATGGAATCAGTGATCAATTGTCCCACTGCCCAGCAGACATGGACTGACCTGGTTCATAGCTATGAAGGGCCTTCTGATATCAAAGAGAATAGAATCATAGACCTGAAGCTTGAATTCAATACCTTCAGGGCCAAGGATTCTGAAAGTCTCTCTGAGACTTATACTCGGTATAAGACCCTCCTGAATGAGCTGACCAATGATGGTGTTATACTGTCAAAACATGAGATCAATGTTGGTTTTGTCAACAGTCTCCCTGAGAAGTGGTTAAACTTCTCTCAGGGATTGAGAAATACAAACCACATTCAGAACCTTGAACTCCCTGCCATCTATGGGAAGTTTGTCTATGAAGACAATCTTATCACCAGGAGATACCCTGGTAAAGCTCAGGAGACCAAAAAGGCCTTGACAATTTCACCCATATCAACTGCTTTCTATTCTAAAGGTGTTGTGCAGGATTTTCAGGATGGTTCTGATGATGAGGTTGACCAAAGAACCAGTGAGGAGTACCTGAATGATCTTCAAATTGAATTTCATGAAAGAGCATTCCTTGCTAATTCAAAAAGATTTTTTAAGAAAAACAAATTCCCTTCAAAAGCAAATGATAATACTGAATGTTTCAAATGTGGTAAAATGGGACATTTTGCTAAAGATTGTTTTTCAAAAACAACCTCAGAACCATCCTTCAAATTTTCAGGAAATAACTCTTTTTCAGGCCCCAACAAATTTCAACCAAAGATGCTTCAGTCTAGTCAGAGATTTGAAAAAGTCCCTCAAATTGACTTTGAAGCCAAGTATAGAAAGGAAAAAGCTAAACTTGCCCTTCTTTAATCATCCTCAACAGTCTCTCAGCCTCCTCAGGCTCCAAAGCCTTCTCAAGCCAAGAACAAAGGGCTTGTTGCTAAAACATATGACTGGGATGAGGTTGAAGTGTCCTCTGATGATGATGAAGTTCACATCAGTGCCTTGATGGCTCTGTCAGATGACAACAAACTTGTTGTGGGGAAGAGTCATGCAAGAAATGGTGAATGGGTTAACATCACTATGAGGAAGGTAAATCTTTTACTTTCTATGGATAATAATGATGATTGGAAATCTTACTTAGATTATATTAATATTGATCTTAAGTATGTTGAAGAGCAAAGACTTAATTTGTTTTCAAAATTTAACAAACTGAGTTTTGAATTAAATCATTGTAGAGGTGAATTACTTGCTTTAAAACAAGCCAAGCTTGAAAGTGTTACACTCCAAATTCAAAACTCTGAACTTGTAAAACAAAATCAAGCTCTTCAGGAAGAACTTAAGAAAGAAAAGGAAATTATTTGGAAATGGACTCAGAAAAACCCCAAACTTTATGAAACACTGAGTCTCACACCCAGCCCCAAAAAGGCAGGTCTGGGTGATGATCAACTCACTGAAGTTTCTGGGGAGAGTAGCCATTCTACAACTTTTCTATTAACCAACATACTCTCTAGCAAAGAACTTGCTCCCAAACCCAGTGATTGGATTGAAAGAAACAATCCTGATAGTAAAATGCCAAATTTTAATACTGGAAGAATTCTGGAGCCTGAAAGTCAGGCTATCAAGGAGCTGCTAGGAGTCACTGATAAACTTAGTCCTACTGAGTCCATCACTGAGTCTAAGTCTGATTCACCACTTCCTCCACTGAAAAAACTTCAGGGAGCGGAACCCAATTTTGGCCTTGCACCATTAGTCTATCAACCACATTCTCCCAAAGAGAAATCAGGGTTAGGAAAGACTATTCTGAAAAAACCTACTCCTGCACCCACTGAACACCTGAAACCTTCAGAAGTGAAGCATGAAAGCACTGATTCAAAGGTTGATCAGCTTACTGAACTTGTTAGGATGCTGAGTGAGAAAATCGAGTCTACTGAGAAAAACTCTGACTCAAAATCAACAAAGCCCTCAGTATCCTCAGGTTCCTCCAAACCAAAAACCACACCCAGACCCTCAGGGAGATGTGAATTGTGCAACTATCCAAATCACAGCACTGATAAATGCTACAGAGTCCTGTTTTTTATGATATGCAAACAAGAGGACCACAGAACTTGTGATCACATCCCCCACACTGCTTCTTTAAAAGTAAGGGGTCTATACAAAAACCAAGGCTATCAGTATGCCACACCTTCCAAACAAAGACTGAAGGCTAAGCCTTTCTCACCATGTCCTCACTGTGGTTTCAATGATAATCTTCTTGATGATTGTATGATGAAAGATTGTTGTGACATCTGTGGAGATCCCTCCCATGAAACTAGGGGACATGACAAAGTTATTCAATCCAGAAGGAAAAACCAGATCAACAATTCTCAGTCACCTGAGGCATCAACCTCCACAAAATGTAAAACATGTGGAAGCTCAGGTCACACAACTTCAGACCATGATTCACTAACTGAGTTCAAAAAGTCCCTGAGGACCAAGCCCACTAGAAAGTGGGTCAACAAGAAAAACTAACCCAGTTTACTGTTTGTGCAGAAACACATCAAGGATCCTACTTAGCATCTAGACAGTAGATGCTCCAGAAGCATGACTGGTGTGAAAAGTTTTCTGCACAAATATGTGGAAGAACCAGGACCCAAAGTAGTATTTGGTGATAACTCATCAGCTCCCACTGAAGGTTATGGTTCAGTAAACTGCAATGGTATAGTTTTTACAAGAATAGCTTATGTTAATGGTCTCAAGTACAACCTGATAAGTGTTTCCCAACTATGTGATGCTAAATACATAGTTCAGTTTGATGACAAGAGAGGGACCATCTTTAATGCCAATAAGGAAGTTGTGTTGATTGCCCCTAGGAGGGATGATGTATATGTCCTTGACATGTCATCCCTGACTCAGAATGGGACTTGTCTATTCTCAAAGGCAAGTGAGACAATCAACTGGATATGGCATAGGAGACTCTCTCATATGAACTTCAAGAGCATCAACAACCTGGCCAAACAGAACAAAGTTCTGGGCCTTCCATCCCTGGTGTATACCAAAGACAAGCCTTGTTCTGCTTGTGAAAAAGGAAAACACCACAGGGCATCATTCAAAACCAAACAAACCTTTTCCATCAAAAGCTGCCGACATCTTCTTCATATGGACCTTTTTGGACCTGTCAGTCCAATGTCCATTCACCATGAGAAGTATACTCTGGTCATTGTGGATGAATACTCAAGATACACTTGGGTTTACTTCCTAACCAAGAAGAGTCAGGCAGCTGATACCATCATGTCATTTGTCAGGAACATTGAAAATCAAAATGATGTCAAAGTTAAACAGATCAGGACTGACAATGGCACTGAATTCAAAAACCAAGACCTTGAGTGTTTTTGTGATGAGAAAGGAATTTCTCAAAATTTCACTTCTCCCTATACTCCTGAACAAAATGGAGTAGCTGAAAAGAGAAATAGAACACTCATTGAGGCAGCAAGAACAATGTTAAATGGCTCAGTCCTCTCAAAGCATTTTTGGACTGAGGCAGTTAAAACAGCCTGCTACACTCAAAATAGGTCAATCATTTTGAAAAGGCATAACAAGACTCCTTATGAAATATTAAAAGGAAGGATTCCTGACATCAGCTACTTTCATGTATTTGGGTGTCCTGTGTTTATACATAATCACAAGGATCACTTGGGTAAATTTGATGCCAAAGCTGATGATGGATACTTCCTGGGATATTCCCTGGTTTCTAAAGCCTTCAGGGTGTTCAACACAAGGAGACAACAAACTGAGGAAACTTATCACATTACTGTTGATGAGAGCACTGAATCCATCAGGTTCTCAAATTCCTCAGTAGAAGAAATTGGTATTGATGACTCATCAAGGTATCCTCCTGATGAGTATCATCCTGAGAACAATCCCTCAACCCAATACCAAGCTGATGCTGACATCTCCTATTACATCATCCCTCACAACCTTCCCCAACCACCTATCAGTGAGTTCATTGAAACTCAGCCTGTCTCAAATGAGACTGACACCACTGAACAAATTGTTCAGGAACCCTCAGAACAAATTGTTCCTACAGTTGTCACTGAAGCACATAATGATGAGTTACCTCATGTTCCTGAGTCTGAACCTAATCAGGCTCCTTCAAGCTCAAATACTTATCCCAAACCTCAGGATCGCTGGACTAGATCCAAAATCATTGAGCTTGTGAACATCATTGGTGAACCCACTGAAGGCATGCTCACAAGAAGCAAGGCTGCTAAACTCAAGGCTGCCACTGCCAATATATGTCTTTATGCTGACTATCTCTCAGAGATTGAGCCTAAAAATGTCAAAGAAGCCCTGACTTATGAAAGTTGGGTTCAGGCCATGAGAGATGAATTGGAACAATTTGACAGAAATGATGTCATGACCCTTGTTGAATGCCCCTAGGGTGTTTTAATCATTGGTATGAAATGGGTCTTTAAGAACAAGACTGATGAGAATGGCACAGTCATCAAAAACAAAGCAAGACTGGTTGCCAAAGGATATAATCAACAGGAAGGTATAGACTATGAGGAAACCTTTGCACCTGTTGCTAGAATGGAAGCCATCAGGATCTTCCTTGCCTATGCAACTTACATGAACTTCAAAGTTTACCAAATGGATGTTAAAAGTGCATTCCTGAATGGTAACATCAAAGAAGATGTTTATGTGCAACAGCCTCCTGGTTTCGAAAGTAGTGAATACCCCAATCATGTCTACAAGCTTAACAAAGCCCTTTATAGACTAAAACAAGCACCCAGGGCATGGTATGAAACTCTTTCAGCCTTCCTGATCCAAAACAAGTTTGTCAGAGGAAGAATTGACAACACACTGTTCATCTACAGAACAAAGGATGATGTCATTCTTGTTCAAGTATATGTTGATGACATCATCTTTGGCTCAACAAGTTACAAAATTTGCAAACAGTTTGAGAAACTGATGACCACAAAGTTTGAAATGAGCATCATGGGTGAACTCACATACTTTCTTGGACTCCAAATTAAACAAACTGAAAAAGGAATATCCATTTGCCAAGAAAAATACCTCAGGAACCTACTGAAGAAGTATGAGCTCACTGACTGCTCTTCAGTAAAAACTCCTATGGTTCCTCCAAACAACCTTGGCCCTGATCTCACTGGAAAATCAGTGAATCAAACCCAATACAGAGGAATGATTGGCTCCCTGATGTACTTACTTGCCTCAAGGCGTGATATCCAATTCTCAGTCTGCCTGTGTGCAAGATACCAGGCTGACCCTAAAGAATCACATCTCACTGCTGTCAAGAGAATCTTCAGGTACCTGAAGGGTACTCCAAACCTTGGTTTGTATTACCCAAAATGTTCAGGATTTGATCTCAAAGGGTACACTGACTCTGACTATACAGGATGTAATATGGATAGGAAAAGTACTTCAGGATCCTGCCAATTTCTTGGTGGTAAACTTGTGTGTTGGAGTACAAAGAAACAACAGTCAGTGGCCATGTCCTCAGCTGAAGCTGAATATATAGCTGCTGCAGGATGTTGTGCAAATGTACTATGGATGAAGAGCCAACTGAGTGACTATGGCATTCAGTATAAGATGGTACCTATCTTTTGTGATAATACAAGTGCCATAGCCATCTCAAACAATCCAGTACTTCATCAAAGAACTAAACACATTGACATCAGATACCACTTCATCAGGGACCACATCACTAATGGTGAAATTGAACTACACTTCATCCCCACTGAATATCAGCTAGCTGATATCTTCACAAAACCTTTGGATGAACCCACTTTCACAAGATTGAAAGCTGAATTGGGATGCTGGACATAGAATCAGGAAACTGATCAAAAGTGTTCCAACCTGATGTAAATTCTCTAGGTCCCTGATCACACCCTTCCTGAAAGTTTTTTTGAATGAAAATTCATTCAGGGGGCTCAGGATTAAAAATGGTATTGAATACCGTAACTAAATGCTCTAAGTACTTAGTTAGTTAATGTCCCAGGTAGGTAACTGAATCCTATTAAATATAGGAATATATGTCACTTACACAACTGGCATCCACTCCTTGGGCCCCCACATCTCTCACACCACTGAGCATTAAATGCTCCCTCACACACAAAAGTTGTGATGATTTTTACTCTGCAAAAGTGCATTATTTGCAAAGCCGCACAACTGTTCACCCACGATGTGAGAGAAAATAGGGTAATGGGAATCGTGATATTTAATGCGGATATCAAACCAACATTATTATGCCGTTTCGGTTAAATAAATTAAACCTTTGGTATCCGCAACATCACTACCCTAATTCCCACCCTATAAATACCCTCACAAAGAAGAACACACACACGCTTTAAAATCTTAACAAAACTCTTGCAAAATTATTTCAAGAACTTTTTGCTTTCAAAAATCTGTGTGTGCTTCTTCTTTAGTCAAAACCAGACCTTTTTTAAAAACAATAATGGCATCTTCTAAGGTCATAAAATAAGCACCAAATGTGGAATTCCAAATGGAAAGCGTAGACCTTACCAAAAACAATGTGGTGGGAAACTTTGCCTACCCTGAAGGGTTCCCTGCTTACAGGGATGTAGTGAAGTTTCTACAAAACTGTTTTCTCACCACCACATTCACAAAGACCCCCTCAGTCATCTATCATGACTACTTGAGGGAATTTTGGTGCTCAGCGGTGGTTGAAAACCCTGATGCACCAAAGGAGGCCAAAATTAAGTTCTCAGTGAAGAATGGGACAAAGTCCCTTGTTCTTGACTATAAAACCTTTGTCAAAGCCACTGGCCTTGACTACACTGAGACTTTTGTTGCCCCACCCACTGAAGAGGAGGTTAAACAACTCCTCTTAGAACTAGGGCCATATGATAAGAATCATCCTGATATTGCTCCAGGGGCCCTACTGAACAAAGCCCCCATTATCAAAACATGGTTCCCTGCCCCTTGGAGGATCCTGATGACATTCGTTATTCAGGTCCTTGGGGGGAATAAGTCCTCAACTGAGCAACTGAACACTACTCAATTAATGATAGTGTACTGTCTCATTGAGGGTAAAAAGATTGACCTTGGAGAAATTATCTTCACGGACCTCATAGGCAAATTGGGTGGGAAGTCTAGGCAAAAACACATGTCTTACCCTAGATTCATTTCCTGCGCCATGAATGACCTACTAGGGTCTGAGTACTTCAAGCCTGACAGTGTCGGCTTTGAACCTGATGTCTTGCATAAGGCAAACTACTCACGTGACCCTAATGAGGTTACACCTGTCGCCCTGACCACATATATGCTGACTGCTATCCAGGGTGACAACATTGTTTCACCAATTCCCTCTCCCACCAAAAAGGTGAAGAGGAAGAAGGGACAAGGGTCCAGGAAGGTGGCTCAACCCAAGCCACTCGCCACTGAGACCTCTGCCCCTAAGCCTGACAAAAGGGGGCAACAACAACAGACCCTGACTGCCGACACCTTCAGGATCATAAGCCAATCTTTGGCCCCAAAACAACGGCCAACGGAGGGCACTGAGACATCACACTCAGTGTCCTCGGGTGAACCCGTTCCCAAAGGCCCTGCTGGCATAAACAAGTCAGTAGGGTCGGAACCAACTAAACCTTCACATCCTGCTAAAGACTCTGGCAAATCACAACCAGGGTATCAGGGAGTAAGGAGTCCTATACCCTCGGTAGGGCAGCACTACTCCACTGAGAAGGGGACCACAAACACTCACATCCTGCCAAAGGCTCGGGTAAATCACAACCCAAGCAACAGGGAGTTCTCGCCCCTAAATCTTCGACAGGCCAGTACAAGCCTGTTGGAAAGGGGGGCATAACCACTCAGGTGCCTGATGAGGACATTCGCCAATCAAAGCTTCTGTCTGAGGGCACAACAACTCATCCCAAAGACTCAGAGGGAAACATACAACCCGCTGATAGGGACACAACAATCATGGCTCCTAGTGATGGTACTGAGAAACACCCATCAGTGCCTGAAGAGGTCACGAGGGACAAAGACTCAGAGGGAAACACACCACCCGCTGATATGGAACTCACAACCAACCCTAAAGGTGCGCATAACTCGGGAACTGACCCTGAAGACCAGGTAGATAAAACCCAACCTACCGGATTTGAGGGGTCAGGACCTGGCCAAAACAAAGGCGAGTCTTCTTATGAAGAGGAGCCGGTTAACCCTTTTTTGCAGATTCAGTCCCTAGCTGAAGCTCAGGCTGTTTTGTACTCTGATGATGAATTCAACAGTGATGAGGAAGTCTTCAAGGCCGGAGATGATATGGAGGTTGAGGAGACAGTCCCTGAACCAATACATCAGTCTCCTCAATCTTCTAACCATGACGATGCTGACACTCAGTCCGAGCCAGAGTCCTCAGGAGATGATCAGGCTCCTCTCACTGTGAAGACCTTCACCAAACTCATCAAAAAGATTACTAACATTTTGTACAGGGGGATCACTGATGAGGTCTTTGACATGCACACTGAACAGGCGGTTCACTTTCATAATCTCAAAGATGCTGTCGAAGACTTCGATGAAGATATCAGGGAACAAAATTCCTCAGTCAACCATTCCCTGACACAGATGATCATTCGCCTGAACCAGTTTTTGATAACCCTCAACTAGCTGAATGTAGGGGTTCAGTCGGTTCAAGAATCAGTCAAGGATGATCCTGAACTCACCAGGAAGCTACTTCAGGCATCCGAGACGTATCAGGTAAACTCAGTGGCTCTCACTGAATTACTTGACTTGCTGAAGGGTTCTAATCTTCAGGGTCTCACCACCGCTGTGGAGTCTCTCAAATATTTCTTCATCAAAATGGAGGAATCAGTGACAGCTCAGTCCAAAAGGTCTACTTCTCTGGCATGGACCTTGGGATCCAGGATGACAGCTCTTGAAAATGCACAGGCTGCACTTGACTCCAGGGTGTCCATCATTCAACAGGATACTCAGGAGAACAAGTCTATGATGACCAAAATTTTCAAGCCTTCAAGGGTGCATCTACTTCTACAGTACGACCAACACTTGCCATCACTGACATTCAGGCAAATGTTGAGGAGGAGAACACTACTGAAGCCCCTAACACTGTTGAACAAGAAGCTGGACAGCCCTCTCACACTGAGGGGGAGCATGTCACTGAAGCAACACCAATCACTGAAGTTCCACCACAAGAAGAACCAGTCTCCTCTTCTCTCGGACAGGACAGAGGCAAAAGTATTGCTACTACCTCTAGTCCTGAAAATGTTCTCAAGCCAGCCTCAACCATGGTCATATTTGACCCTGATGCACCTGTCAGGGTCCCGTTTGAAATCAATGGAGTAGTACAACTTCTCACTCATGACGAAATTCAAGCTCACATGGAAAGGACTGAGACACTACTCAAGGTGGCTGAGGAAGAGAGAATGAGCAAGCCTGCTATCATTAAGGTTGTTCATGAGGAAGCTGAAAAGATTGGTTTGAATACTGAGGCACTAGCAACTGTACAAGTTGGTGCTGTATTTAAAAAGGCTCAGGAAGAAGAGCTAAATGCTCTCAAAATGGAAAGGGAAAACAAGCTCAGGAAGGATGCTCAAATCAGAAAGCACAGGATCGAAAAGTATACTTGGGTGATGAAAGAAAGGTTAAGACCTGAAACCATCACTGACGTTCAAATCCACAGAAACACTGATCCTGCAATGGTCACCGTCTTCAGGGGACGTGATAAAAGAATAATGGACATCCATAAGCCTTTCAAGTTTGCAGACTTTGGCATCACTGAGCTTGATGAGCTTCGATCAATCATTGACAAAAAGAACAATGTTGAAGTACCTAAACTTCTCGAATCACTGAAGGATAGATACGACAGACTGAGAGCAATGCCTGAGGCTCTTAACATTCCCTCACTTTTTCCTGACTCAGTAGAAGAGACTGCTCTATCTAAGGCTTCCAAGAGGAAAAGGAAGCAAATAGAATTGGAGCCTGAAATCAAGGTACCAGTGTTAGAGTGTGACAGGTCGCTTCCTGAAGGGATCACGTTCATGAACAATGCGGTCCTCGAAGCTCCTGAAAGAGGCTTGTGCTTCACTGATGAATATGGAAGCTTGGCTTTCCAAAGGTGGTCTGATATGGATAAGGCAGGAATCAAAGCAATGCTCATGTACCTCATGTTGGCGTCCCCCATTCAGAGTGATGAGAACAAAAGATTCTGCCAGGACTTGGAAGCAATGATCAATGAACATCCTGAAAGACACCTACTCAGATATAAGAAAGCAAAGCTAGAAAACCTTGGATACCACCTGAACATCTGATCTGCAACAACTATCTTTTTATTTTTTTGTAATTTGTAGGGACTTGTAATAACTATGAATAAACTTTGATGTTTTGTTTAAAATTATGTGTCCTACTTATAATTACAACAACACTCAGTAAGAGATGAAGACCCCTACCAACTCACACTGAATCAAGAAACACTTAGGCTATTTGTATGTTTAAATAGGGGGAGATTGTTGGGTCACTGAATTCCCAAATCTTCTTCTAACAAGGATTTGAACGTAAAATAACCTAAGTATAAACAAGTCACTGAGTGAACAGTAACTCAGTGAGTCATCTTCAGGATGCTAAGACCGAGCCTAAGAAGAAAGGTTCTTCATTCAGTGAGGCGGAACTCAGTGAAGTGTGATCTAAGCCAATAAGAAGGTGATGGGTTCAGTGAGGATGACAATAACTCACTAAACCCCATGACTCCTCAACAACCTCATGGTACTGAAGACTGATGACTTGAAGACTGAAGTTTTGGCGGGACTGGGCGGGAAAGTTTGATCTGTTTCACTAAAGTGCTTTATCACTTTAAGGTCAAACTTTCCTCAAATGGCTAAAACCAGGCTGTCATCAGAAAGTGCCTTTTGGACTTAACCCAAAGAAGTTTCCCTTGCCAGAGAATAAAATCCATCAAGATTTTATTGAGGAACACTTAGGTCCATTGTATAATAGAGTTATTCACATTTGTGTATAAATAGGTAGCATAAGAGAGGAGTAAAAGTTGACAAGTTTGTGCAATTAATGCAAAGCATTCACAAACCACTTTTACTCCTCCAAATAACAACATAACCCTGAGATAGCTCAGTGGATCCTGAAAGTTGTTACTCAACATTGATTGAGTTTAGTGAGGAGTCTATACCATACTTGTCGTTTTCAATCCCAAGTGTTATTCCGCAAACACTTGGGTACGATTATTTTTGATTAATTTCTAATAAAGAATTAAACGTTGGAAAATATTGTCTCTTATATTTACGTTACTTTATTGTTAATCATTTTACACCTCTTTGTTAAATGTCATAGAACTTGGTTACTTTAGCTCTTTAGCTATAGTTAACCAAGTAAAAGGGACCAACACCAACGGACCAACCGGAACCCTCAGGAGGGTTCCGCCTGTGTTATCTCAGGGTTCCGCCAGTCACCTGCAGAAAATTTTTGTCATTTTTTCTTAAGTTCAAAACTTGTAAAGTGTCAAACCATTATCTTTAGTGAGAAACATCTTCCCTTAACTCCAATAACCATATTAGGACAACTCTCACTCACTAAAACAATTTGGAAGTTGCTTCCCGCTAAAAATTCAAATTCAAACATAACTAACCCAAGGAACCCTTTTAAAGGATCCTTCAACCCATTGGAACATTTTCAACCAAACTACATCCCATGATTACAAAGCATTGAGTGCATATGTTGGTCTTTCACTCCACCCTATTCCATTGGATTGACATCAAATCATTCGAAACCTCAATCTTTGTATGGAACACATCAAATCCAAACACTCCTTCCCATAATTCTTTTTAAGTTTGATCACTTTAGAATACCCCAAAACTCACACCAACACCATTACTTCTCTCAATCTCAAAACTCTTGGAAACCAAAGATTTGAGATGACTAAATCAAACACCTCATCCGAATCATCAAGCTAAAACCACTAGGATTAGTGTTAAACCTTGTTGCTTCAACAAAACCATTAAATCAAGCTCACCACTTGACATTTCTTCACCTATCCAACATCCTCTCCCAAACATGGAAATACAAACATACACACTTTTCAACCATCAATCACCAACACTTACACCAATGGAACTTTTCCATACACCACCAACATCTCCACATCCACTATTGGAAACTTTTGAAAACCTATCACCTAAACCATTAAGCCCTCCATCATTGTCACTCTTTGACACCATTGCCGAAATGGAAACCCAACAACAACCAATATTTCAACTAAATGAGTCATTGGATGATGCACCTCATCCACCATCATTGCTTGAGAGTTTGGCTTACCGTTATGCTAGACCCTAAATTTTTCCAAATGATCAAGGTTATACACACCTACAATCATTTGTGTTTCACCCCATTTACAAACACCTTCATGGTAATCCTTCCGGAGAACCAAGCTTACATCACTTTGTTCAACAACAACAACTACAACAACTACCACATGAACCTTCCCAACACTTTGAATCTATATTTTCTTCGTATAAGAAAATAGAAGCATCTCAATGATCGTCCACCAAGACCAACAAAACCGCCACCTTTCACAAATGAAAAACCAAGGTCATTGCTTGACCAAAATGAGTCTTTTGACCACAACCAACCACCACAACAAGAATATCACCACCCAAAACCATTGTTGTTTCACCTTATATACAAAGACATCCATGATCCTCTAAACAATGAAATGAGGTTTATCCTAAACCACATTGTGGAACGTCTCAAGTTTAGAGTCTTCAAAATGAAACAAAACCGTTTCTTTTGGAAAATGTTTCTCATCAAAACCAACAAACCAAGTTTGGAGCACCAACACCACCTCATGTTTAGAGTCTCCAAAATGAAACAAAACCGTTTCTTTTGGAAAATGTTTCACCATTTAAACCAACAAACCTAAAACGTGTCACCTCCACAACATTCAAAACAAAACCCGCTACACCCTCCAACACACATTTTCATCCTTAAACAACCTTAGCCTTGTTTTTGGAAAATGTTTCTCATTAAGGAAAATGATGATTTCCTTGTAGCATTTTATGTTCTTAGTTTATTTTTAGTTTTTCTTTATTTTTTAAGGAGTAGGATAATGTCGTCCTAATTTCTCGTCTTTGAATTTTTAAGAGTCAAAATTTTACATGAAATGAATTTCATTCTACTACAAGGTTTGCATTGTTTGTTGACCATTTAGGTATAATGAGTGAACTATACCTTGTTATGGTAGCATACATATATCTTGTGTTTTTTAAACTAACCTTTCTTTTTGTAGGATCATTATCCATGTTTTCCTTCCTTGATACTCCATTTAGGGGAGTAATACTCAAGGGGGAGCATAAGTGTTGCATTATTTCACTTCACAACTCTTAGTTGTGTTCTAGACATGAAATGCTTTCATGATTTATCTTGTGTGGCAACTAACATTTTGTTTTGTAGGGTCAAAATCCATGTCTCCTCTCTTGGCACTCCATTTAGGGGGAGTATCGTCCAAGGGGGAACAAGTGCATACTTCCGCTTCACTACTCTTCTTTTTGTTTCGACAAAAATGGGGAGAATTTATATAAAAACTTGTTTATTTATTTTTTTTTTTTCTTTCTAACTCTTGCATCACAAACAAGTTTTAATACTAACTTTATAAGACTTAACACTAAATCTAGTGGCTTACTTATAAATAAAGTTTATGTTTTGTCATCAACAAAAAGGGGGAGATTGTTAATACAAATATCGCCTAAAAATGTTATTTATATTTTACGATCTTTGCTAAATTTTGTTAATGACAAAATATGAACTTTAGCTAATAGTAAATCATCACTTTAGTGTTTAAGTCTTGTTTAACTAAGATTTACATTTCCTTTTAAACAAAACATTGTTTTTATTTCTTAAATTAGAAAGTGTCTTGTCACATCACATTTATTTCTTTAAATAGAAATATCACATCACATTTATGGTAAGTTTGTCATTATACATTTATGGAAAGAAAGTGTGTTTGACTAACCATAAGTTTTCTTGTGCAAGTTGTGTTTGACTAGTGTTTATGTGATGTGACCTTGTTTGGTTTGGAAGATTTATTGCAAAACCAACTGCAGCCCTGACAGACCCCTGGGGATACACGGGCAAAACCCTTCTGAGGGGTCCGCCGTATCCGCCAGACCTGCAGAATATTTTGCTATAAATACCAAACCACTTGTTATTTTTGAGTCATCACTTAGAGTCACATTTTACACATATTCTCTCATTATACTCAGTAGCTACTAACTTGTGTGATTCTCTTATGTAGCAAAGGAGTTCACATATTCATCTAAGAAGTTACAAGTTTCAACTCTAAGTTGCAAGACTTGTTAGCTTTGTTGTGTATAGACTTTGGTAGTTTATTCTTCATGTGTATCTTGTATAGAAGTGATCGGTTTGTATTTTAGGGCTCAAAATACGTAGTGTGTCGGGAGTTGTTGTACCCTTGTAAAAGAACTAACGGGAGTGGTTGTACCCTTGGTAAAGAACTCGACATCTAGCTTAGTGTCGGTAAAAGTGTAAGCGACGATGGGAGTGGTTGTACCCGTGTAAAAGAACTCGACATCTAGCTTAGTGTCGGTAAAAGTATAAGTGACGTTGTAAAGGTTTTCTCCGCCGGTGAAAGGAGCTTGTTGATTAGTGCTTATAACTCTCGAGTTGGAAACTCGGGACGTGGATGTAGGGCAAGGAAAATGAGTCCTTGTAGCCGAACCACGATAAACAATCGTGTTGTGGTTTGATCGTTTCTTTCTTTATCTTTGCTTATTACATGTTGTCTTTTAGTTAGAATTGCTAGTCACATATAAAGCTTTTCAAAGAATTAAACAAGTAAAAGTTGTGTTTATATCTTTTAACAAAAGTAAAGCTTTTCAAAGAACTAAACAAGCAAAGTTAGGATCATCACAAGCAAAGCTTTTCAAAATATGAAACAAGTAAAGTTAGAATTGTTATTCACATGAAAAGCTTTTCAAAGAATCAAACATATAACGTTGTGTTTATATCTTTAAGCAAACGTAAAGTTTTTAAAGGATATTCAATTTAAAAAGGATTTAAAAAGTGGTAAAATATTCAACCACCCTTCTAGTTTTCCACAAATTGGATTACTAATTTAATAACATATTTTCTTTTAAATGTTCATAATACCAGAAAGAACAAAAGAAGTTACCAATTTTCATCTATTCTGCCAAAGTTACCAATTTTCAATAAATACCTACACAAATCTTAGGATTACTTATTTATCTAGATATTATTAAAAAGAATACCCGTAAAGCCATCTTCTTGAACTTGTTCATTGCATAGAACTGCTTGAAATGTGATTATATTGCAGAATCAAGAGACTTATCGAGTGAAAATTTGTCGTCAACAATCCGTGGGTGGCCTGTTAAAGAAAGCAAGATCGAAATTAGTAATAAAAATAATGATGGAGCGTTGTGGCTATATGTCGTGTGTAGTTGCGGTTTAGCAGTATTAATGCCTACTCAAGTTTAAATTTATATTTAGCCGACTTAACAATAACACGCACACCTAACGAGCAGTGTACCCGATCAGTATGAATATAATGGTAAGTAGAGTGTTGATCACTAAGAGTGAAACGTATTATCTAGTTAACCTAATCAGAATTTTAATATCATAAGTTAGTTTTAAAGTCTAATCTAACGAAAAGGGTTCAGCCTGAGAGACTGGCACAGTTTGGTTTTATTAAATAGTAATTAAACTAATGAGCACGAATCAGCGAATTGCAACACGTACACAGGTAGATAATAGAAGAAGAAGAAGAAGAAGGCATGTCCTGATAGTTAAGTAGCTTGTCACTTGTTTTATTGCTAGTTTTATATGATGAGTATCGTAATCTAATCTGTCTCGTTGGATCCTAAATATCGGCGAGTAAACTCTTAATGATTACTTATGTTTATCCTGCCTTCTTACAGCTCTAATATCTTTATTTGGGGTGTGTCTTGTGATGTTTCTTCGACTGAATTCGTCTCCTTAGGGTTTTGTTGCACACAAAATTCGTATCTGTCTTGGGATATTTATAGTTTCTATCTGAGGGTACGATGCGGCGCATCGAGTAAGTAGATGCGGCGCATTGACTTAACTTCGCATGGGGTCCAAGATTAATATATTCTGGAATATTCGTACATCGTCTTCAGATGTGGCGTAACTTGATCTTGTATGCGGCGTATGTCCTTCAGTATCTTGGATTGTATCTGGTGAGGTCTGGATAGTGATACGCCGTATGTCAAAAGTAAAATGCAGCGTATCTGGAGTAGAACAAGCTTGATCTTCTTCGCTGACCAAAATTTCATATGCGGCGCATGATAGAATTACATGTGGCGCATTCTTCAAAGTCGGGCAATGGTCTTCGAATTCATCTAAGTATGATATTGCGGCATATTTGTTGATAGAGATACGACGCATCTTCTGGATTTCAGTAGACTTTTGACACTTTGCTAGTTTTGCTCCATAATTCGTCCAAAAATCGCCAAGTTTCACCAATTGCTTGTTTTATCCTGAGAATTACTAAAGTAAATATTAAAGCACCAATTCTCATATAAAATATAATAAAACATGTAAAATAAATAGGATAAATGATGATAATAATATGCACTTATTTGATGTCATCAAATAACATTATTTCAATTAGCCAGAACTTTTAGACAATGTTACTTACAAACAACTTAATGGGCGGTAATTCTTTAAAGCAAGATCGTACTGTATTCAAACAATTATTCAAACAAAATAGAAAACAATCATACTTGGTTCATACATGCATTTCATCAAATACTTTGTGGGCATACAAAACACACATAAATTAACATATAGCTTTTGTGCATTAAACATCCACAAACAAAACAACTAATATCTCATTCAAATTGTAAGGAATTTACCTTCATCAACAAGAATGTGAGATCTTCATAATCTTCCAGCTTTCTCTTTCAAACTTCTACATCACAAATTTGAACCAAAATACAAAAGAACTAATAAATACATATTTTCACTAATTTTGAAATTCAAAGAAGAAAAACTACCTTCTTAAATGTGTCTAGAAGGGAGAATGTAACCTTGTGACTAAAAAACATGAAATCCTGTGAACATAATATATTAAAACAATTGAATCAAATAATTAACTCAAACAAAATAAGCATAATCATTCAAACATAATATATTAAAACAACTGAATCAAATAAAAGGAATAATCATTCAAACATAATATATTAAAACAATTGAATCAAATTAAAAACATAATAAAAAAAACTTACAATCGATCCCAAAAATAGGTTTGCCGTGTGTGTTATGATTGTTTGACTGATTGACTTTTTTGATTTTGGTTTGAATTGGCCCAATGATTCGGTTACAATACTGTGAATTGATTTCATTGAATGGCGATTTGAACAACTTAATTAGTTACCAAAAATTGAATGGCGATTGATAAAAAGTGCTGCATCATTGGGCTTGTACGTAATAAATCTCCAGCCAATGGGAAGAGAGACACGTCAGAATATTAAATGAGTGGGATGCTTAGAGGGCTTGTAAATTATTGACGTTTATTAGATAGTATAAATAGATTACAAGATACCACAAGGTATATACATAACCTCGGTCCATGAAACTTAGACCATTTGTTCTTTGTCTTCCTTGGTCAAAAAACAAACTATAACATCAACTAATCAAAATCATTTCCACCATAACCAACAAGTTAAGCACGAATCTATCCCGTTCCATTTCATATCAATCGACACAACCGCAATACCCTCACAATCACTCAACTCTCATTTTCAACACATGCAAGACAAAATACATAAAAGAAAAGTCAAGATATCAGTTTATCTCTTTGAATAAACAAGGATTCGTTCTTAAAACAAAACTATAAGAGATTCCATTTCATATCGATCTTTGAGAAGCAAGGCTTCTATATATCCGAAAACTTTAAGATAGAAAAAAAAAAATGTTTCATTCTTTCTTTGTTTCGTAAGAACAAAAAAAAAAAAAAAAATACAGCCTTACCCGAGACCTATAAAGGATCTTGAAGACGCAAATTTCAGGTCTCTTGTTAGATTCAAATAACAAAAAGAGTTTTCGTTTGTATTCGGTTGATTAGTAGAAAGATAAGAGTGCGTTTGTTATTCGAATATCAATAGAAGAAGAGACAAACTATTTTAATATGAGAAGAAGTGTGTTTGGTGGTGATTGCAAGAGAGAATAATTTTGTGGCTACGAGTGGCAAGAAGAAATTAGAGTAAGGCGTGTGATAAAAATTAGGGTAAAATTTTGTTAGTGAGGTTATTAGGCTTTAGGGAATTTGGACAAATACCATAATTTTCAATTATTATTAGTTTAGTACTCTCATATGGAATTTTGATATACATTATGTCAACATATACACTATGTCAAGACATATTAAAAAATAATAAAATTATTTACACAGCTGCCCCCAAAGTATGCAACTACTTACAAAACAAACCCGTATTTCTTGTTACGAACCTCTTATATAACAAACATCATTCATATTATTCATCGAATATCTAACAAATACCTACTGAATGATAAAAAAAATATACATATGCAAAGATCTATCGATTACAAACAAAATGAGCCTAGTATTGATAGCTTTTGTACAGTTATTGTTAGAAAAAAACGTGTAACCGAATAACATTTGCTAGCCAAAAAATATAATCATAGAATGCCCGCCGCCGTATTACGCGGGTACCCTGCCACTTTATAGAGATGAGTGTATATAAATGTTTAAAGGAAATTTTTTAAATGCCGAACGGTCTCATCTTTTACCGTTGGGTTTTGTTTTTTGTGCAATACCACTCCCCATGACTCGGTCTTGGCATTGATAGAGTCTTCATTTTTGTTGGTTGAAAATGCGTGCTCAACCTAAGCCGTGATAAGAAAGATGCGTCTTGGATGGTTCAAGACTCGGTCTTAACACTCTTATTACGTCTGACATTAGATTTAACATTCAAGTTATAATCAGGATTAAGTTTCTTTACATACATAATTTTGAAAATGATCAAGTGTTATCCGATATACAATCAACGTTTCGTTTTTTTTAGCATAGCTATATCATAATAATAAATAAAATTTCTACATAAAATTAAAAAATAAAAATAAAATAAAACTACATTATTTCCAAAATGGATATAATTTGAATCTGATGATGTAATGCACTTAGAATAGATAAGTCAGTATGATAACGAAAGGATAACACATTGCTATTTAGAAAGCTCTCCTTTATTAATTTGTGGCTGAAGCTTATGATTATATATCGACGTAAAGCATAATCACCTTACAATACTAGTCGTAATAGATGTCATAGTCATTTTTTATATATAAAAGCAAGCCAAGTTCATCTTGAAAATGGCTTTGAAATGATTCGTCACTCATGATCTTTTGCCTCTTAAATGTGTGAATAAAAAGGCGGAGGAACAAACACGCATATGGAAATTTGCATGAAATAATATAGAGTTAATTGCATAAATTTTTTCTGAAGTTTTACCTTTCCAAATGTGCAACTACTATTATTGTTGGAAAACCGTTGGGGCACGTTTCGTCCATGGATTCAAACGAAGTTATGTTGCTTCCTTTAACATATACACATGACTTGTTTTTTTGGTTAAAAGATCAAAGACCCGGTAAATATATTACTAAAAAAATCGTTTAAGTATAACGGATATAAGTGAAATCTCATATCTCAGCCCATTACATAGGCTGAGAAGTTTACATAACAAGACACTTCCTATTCTCTAAACAAGAAAATAAACCACTACTGATAAGATAACATTAGACTCCTACGAAAACAAAAATTACTTCATAGCAAGAACTTGGAGCTTAATATCATACATGTCATAGAAAGCATCCAATTACCCTGAAAGATCGTGATCTGATCCGCATAGTCATTGTAATCATCTTCAACCTCGTAACCACCACCTGTCGATGAGGGGAATATAGCCATAGGATTATCAAACAAATTCACTGACTCATCAAAAGTGTCAACAACCTCCTCCTCATCACTGTCGGAATCAACTATTTCTCCTACCTTAGAGAATTGGTTAACCCTCTTACTAGAAGAAGTAGACGGAGAAAAAGAATAACTAGGCTTACTAGCCGCAACTTGCACCATCTCTTTCACAACACTCATAAGTGGTTCTTGTGATACATTACCAGTCTTTTGAGACCCATCAACCTTAGCTTTCTTTTTATTACTCGGATAATCAACCTTTTTAAGAGGATGGCCATCATCATCCACAAGAGTAGCTTTTCCATCAATAATTAGCTTTTCAAGCTTCTCAATTTTCTCAACAATAGGAGTAGGACCAACCTCCTTAGCTTTCATTATACAGCCAGAATCCAACTCAACCCCATCCTTAGCCACGACATCAGTAGGAATGTCACATTCATCAGTATCGATCATATTAAGGGCATCAAAAGGATTCGATATAGCAATCTTCATCCCACTTGTGCTAGTTACTTCAGTGGCTTTCTTCTTTGTAACATCCACCTTATTGGGCTCAGGAGGAGACACTTTAGGTTGATAAGAGATTCTTTTTTTTTTTTTTTTAAGTTTAGTATGAAGGAAGGTGTTGAAGATGTCATTGAAAATGGTCCATGGATGATTAGAAATATTCCTATTATTCAAAAACCTTGGACTTTGATCACTAACTTACTTAAAGAGGATTTGACTAATATTCCGGTATTGGTTAAATTCCATGATGTTCCCTTAGCCATGTTCTCTGATGATGGTCTCAGTCTTCTAGCTACATTGATTGGATGTTGAAAGTGTTAGATTCTTATACTAGTCAAATGTGTTTAGAATCATGGGGCTGAAGTAGTTTTGCTAGGTGCTTGATTGAAGTGAAGGCAGATGAGGTGCTTATGGAGAGTCTCACTGTTGAGATCCCATTACTTGATGGGTCGGGTTCTACTATTGAAAAGGTTCGGGTTGAATACGAGTGGAAGCCGCCTCACCGTGATACATGTAAGCTTTTTGGCCATACTTTGGATAGCTGTCCTAAGTTTCTTCCCCCTCCAACTCAGCCTACGCGTAAGGATTGTGATGGTTTCCAACCGGTCAATAATAAACAAAAGGGTAAGAATGGAAGCCCAAATGCACCGGGGTAAATGAGGATTTACTTCACACGACTTGCACACAAGGTTGTTTGGTCTTTTTACACCTTGGTCCCCATTTGATATCCCACCCACCCATATCCCACCAAATAACCCCCCCCCCCCCTCCCAGATTCGATCCTAAAGCACACCTCTTTTTATTAACTAAACCATGTCCTTAATTATTGTTATTTCCAAATTAAGTTGATATGGTCAATTGTTTGTGCGGTAAACAAACTCTAATTCGTATTTCATGGACTCACAAAAATCCATGTCATCAATTTATTTTTGCCTCCAAACTGTAAGCTTTAAAATTACTTCATCGTTATTGATTGTTTGATGACATTTTCATGTAACTGATGTTACTAATAATTGTTTGTAGGGTAGTGATTGTGGGGGTTTTTTTACATGGTTTGATCCACCTATGTCTACTAGTTCATTCTAGATCATCCCTGGTTTGCTAAGGTCAACGACTGTTCTTAAGAATCAAAGAATTCAATGGCAGCAACAAATGGAAGATTGAAGATTTGGTTAATTTGCAGTTGATTTATTTATTTATTTATTTTTGTTTTTGATGTATTAAGTTTAGCCTGGCTATTGATAAGTTGAACCTAAAAATTGACAAATATATATGTTATAGTCAATGAACCTTGTATGTAATTTTGGTAATGTTCAATGAAATTACCTTCTACTCGTTGTTAACAATTTTGTTATTTCTACAAGAGTTGCATTATGTAGTTTCAGACAGTGTGTTTATAGGAAAATTAAAGTTGACAAAAGATAAAAATGAATAACATATACAAGTTGTTAAATAGCATTCCCATACATTAAACAAGTTATTCATGTATTACATTAAAATTTTGCATGAAAAAACCATAAATAGTTCATGACTACCAAGTACCAAAATACCAACAGTTATAATATACCAGTAGTACTAATACGGATAAGAAGTTAGAAAAAGTGTGAACAAATTACATCTAAGAAAACATGAAGCAACAAATACTACTGAGTTGGTGCGAGTCTGTTTGTAGTTTTCTTTGTCCTTCTCACTTTGTTTGGAGGCTAACTTCTACTTGGTTAAGATCTTGGTTGACTTTCATTTGCAGCTACCTACTGACTTCCACCAGCTGCTTGTTGATGATTTGCGCCTACATGCTTATAAAACATGCATAATAGAAAATAAACACATAAGGTCTTGAAGACTGATATCTTGATAGAAAGATCTCCTAATCACTGATATAAGTATATAACCTAATATAACACGCATAAAAGTTTTTAGGGTTATTTTTACGGTGCAAAGGTGAAACTTTAAATTATCAACCAAAAATTTACATCATAAGAATACAAGCAGATATTGGACAACCCCAAATCTTAGCTAGAAACATAAGCTAATCCCAACTCAGAAACCAAACTAATACTACTTCACCCTATATCAGACATAACTACAGATGTCTGATAAAGATAATCTCAGATAGAACAAAAACAAAGAATACATTCCAACTCAGAAACAAGAACTTCAATTGCATATTGTATCTTTCGTTCCATGAATATTCATACTCTTAATCATTCACCTTTTTAGCACCAACCATCTAGCTACATTTCCACTTACTCCATTCTACTAAACCACTCAACCTGTCACCACAGTAGACAATGTAGAAATGGAGCGTGGCATCACTAGGCACCCATAACCCATCTATGATGGGGCTCTGCCAAACAACCTACATTTCCCTCTCAATGGAAGGCTTTAGTTGTTTGGGAACACACTCCCACCATGATGACCAACCATTACCTCATGTGATGATGTATTAAGTGGACCAAGAAGGTTCATCTTGCACACCTTTCTATTCCACTCAACATACACCATCCTCCAAGACCAAGAAAGTTCTCCTTGTTAGGGTTATTTATCTGATCGTGTAATAAAGTAAGCTCCTAGACCTTCTTGATTTGCACGTAATCGCCTTCTTTTTTTATCTTGATGCACCAATCGACCAGTTAGCATTTCTTGGGGAGAATCAACACCGAAGCTTCATCAGGTATCCACCGGTACTGCATAGGTAGAACTAGAGTACGAACCTATACAAGTTGGAGAGTTCCAAATCGAGTAACAAGTCGAAGAGCCATTTGTCTTTTTAGAATGCTATACAAACCCGAACAAAGATGTAAGCAACACTTGTGGTTTTCTATCGATGAAATTATCGGTATTATCCGAATTCACATATACATTTAGCGAGAGATTTAGGATACCAAAGGTCCGAATAATTAGATCCTTTAATATGTCCAAAATTTGCTTAACCAATATCAAGAGATTCATTTGGACACTCTTGGAATCTAGGACATAGACATGGAGATGTTTAATCACAAAGTTGGGTCTACTAGTGGTAAGGTGTTAGATTGATTTCAACCGAGAGAATGGAGATGTTTTGAATGATGAAACAATGTATGTGTATATACTAGAGAAAATATGGAAAAGAGTGAATGAAATGTGTGCAAGATGGTCTTTTTAAATAGGCAAAATTTCTGCTCAGTTTACAAGGTTTGGCGAATCCACGGACCCTTCAAAGGGACAGTGTTTTGAAACCCGGGTCGACCCGGCCGGGTTTTTAATAAAAACCCGGTTGACCCGGCGGTCGAACCGGTTGACCCGGCGGTCGAACTGGTTGACCCGGTAAAAAAATAATAATAATAAATTGAAAACCGGGTTGACCCGGCGGTCCAACCGGTCGAACCGATTGACCCGGTGCCCGATGACTTGACCGGGTTATCACTCGAATAGAAAGATTTGCTAAATTTGGTAAGATCATGTTAGATTTGTTTCTAAAAGTGGTAAATTACAAGTGACTAATTTTGTCTTATTATCTAAGATGATTAATTACTCCGTAGTTGTTAAGTGTAAAATCACTTGAAAAACATTTGTCAATCGGCTTTGATAAGAATAAGTTTGCAGACGAAATTTGATATTTTCTTGGGAACTCACAACACCAATGATAAGATTTGTAGTTTACCAAACAACGTTGGTGGAAGAAATCAGCATATCATATATTCTTTGTTTCTTACTCTGCCATAGGAAAAAGGTTTGTGTTGTATTCAAGAAAAGAAAGCTAAAAAGAAAAAGGGAAAGAGAGTGAGAGAGACCAGACTAGACGAGAGAGAGAATCTTGCTAATTACTCCCTAACATCTACTATTTTTTTTTCTCACTCTCCCAGCAGTCCAACACATTTAACACAACTAATAACAAGTGAATTTCAGTACATACTGCTTAACTCATAAGAAGAGCGAGCTTATAGAAGGAGAACCATAAAATCTACAGCAACAAAAACAAACAGCTGAAACAGCAATTTGTTGGTATAAAGTGTTGTTACTAGGGAGAAATCTTTTTTGAGTGTGTAGACTAAATCAGCTGCCGCATGTAAATAAATATTCTCACAAACTTGACAAATTAGCTTCGAACCTTATAATATCTGATCCCATGTGATGTCTGAAAAACGATATGAACCCTAGTTTTTGAACTTAATTAGAAACTTATCACACATTAAGATGAACACAAAGCTTGAACTTAACCACTTAATATAACATATATGAATGGAGGAAAAATGGACACTTTAAGAGGCAAGATTAGGACGGAGCATACACGTCGTGGGGAACTAGCAAGTTTTGGAGGTTTCTGAACTAACCAAGATGGCTCTTGACAGGATTTATATTGGTTATGTTAAGTTTGTCATCAACTGTTGATATTTTCTCATCGGTTCTATTTAAAACAGAAGCATTTTTCCTAAAAGATCTCCTTAGTTTTTATTGAACGGCAATTTATTATTTTAATATAGAGCTTTAGTAAGAAACTAGAGCATCAAAAAGAGTTACAATAACGGGTTACACGAGTGATTCAGATCACATCCGATCGGTCAACAATCCAAGGAGTGTGTAATATAGTAGTTTATAACTCTCAATTAATGTATTACTAATATAATATATTTCTTCTCAAGATTTTAAGTGTGTTAATACTTTATAAAATTGTGTTATATTTCCGCGTTAGACTGGATGTTAGGAAAAGCTTGGTGAAGAGTCTCCACTTTCCATAAAAGGGTTCTAACCCTAATTAAATAACCATATATTTTATATGAGACATTTACAAAACAAGACGGAATACTAGTTATGTTAAAGATCGATTCCACCATCCCACTATCACGGTGGATATCTTACACACAAAAGTTAGTATGCATATGCTGATTTGCATATATAAACAAATATATCACAATCATCACACACACTTTCATGCATGCATGCACATGTAGATACACATTATGTATGTTTATGCATGAATTGAAAGGGGTCACACTTTCCTTTTTTACCTGAGCACTAAGATGCAATTTGTCACACACTGTCTCTAAAGCTTCATGGCTAAGAAACTTCCACCACTCACTCCCAAGAACCCTAATTAATTATTATAATATATACAAAAAGAAAGGTGCAAAATTTTAAATTCTTTAAAGTTTAAAAGGAAATCAAGAATATTAAGCATATCAAAAGCCACATTCTACTCCTTCATCACCTTCTCCTTTATCTCCTCTCCTCTTTTGCTCTCTCTTTAGAATTTTCTTGTTTTTTGATTCCATGTATTTACAAAGAACCCTTGAAACTTTCTAAAAGAGAAAAAAGATATCGAATTCAAACCATGGTTTTTTCATCTGTTACACCCTTTCTAGATCAGCACAATTGGCATCAACAGGTATATATGATCTTTAAGCTTCTTAATTCTTCAACCAATCAAAATTAAAAGAGAAGAGCATATATGTAAAGAAGATTATACATATCTTCTCTTTTAAAAAAAAATTACACATATCTTCTTTAATTTTCTTCTTTCTTGACTATACCATGTTAATATAAGTTCCTTATAAAAGTTGTGTTATTGTGTCTTTATCTCAGTTGCAACAATCAAACCTTCAACAAGGAAATGGTGGTGGAGGTGAAAACCCTAGTTTCCAGTCACCACCAGTGCCTCCACAACATGGAAGCAACGGAGGTCCTGGTGGTAGTGGAGAAGGCTCAATTAGACCGGGATCTATGGTAGATCGAGCTAGAATAGCAAAACTACCCATGCCTGAGCCTGGATTAAATTGTCCACGTTGTGATTCAACCAACACAAAGTTTTGCTACTTCAATAACTATAGCCTCACACAACCTCGACACTTTTGCAAGACATGCAGGCGTTATTGGACACGAGGTGGTGCTCTAAGGAATGTTCCAGTTGGAGGTGGTTGTAGGAGGAACAAAAGAAGTAACAAAAACAGCACAAGATCAAAATCACCAAGCCAAAAGGCGTTAAGTGGAAGTCCATCAAGGTCTGATAACATAGCAACAAGTACTCAACTCCCGCATCCACCTTCTCTTCAATTGCCTTTCATGAGCTCATATGGTGGTATTGCTAGCAATATTACATCAAATCTTGCAGGATTTCATCCTCAAAATGAAATGGGTAACAACTTTCAATTAGGAAGTGGTAGCACAAATGGGAATAATTTCAGTAACATTTTGTCAATTGGAAGTGGTGAGAGTTGGAGATTGCCATTCTTGGCAGGATTTGAAGTACCTAACAATACCAACTTATTTCACTATCAAAGTGAAGGCACAGCTGAAGCACCAGCCTCTTCAATCATTGATAACTCTCAAACAGATCCTCCAGTGAAAGTCGAAGAAAATCGAGGCCTGAATATATCAAGACAAACTATAGGTATGTCAGAAAATATGAATCAACAACCCTGGCAAGCAGGAAATAATTGGGCCGAATTTTCTAGTGTCAATTCTACTTCTACTCCTACAACGAATTTCATATAACTGTCCTCTCTGGAGGAACCTTCTTTGAACTATTGATAAATTAGAAGCACTCGACTGAGTTAACTTTGACTCACCAAATCTAGATAGGTAGCAAGGATGTGATATGGTCTTTCTAAAGATCGATTATTGCTGAAGATTGGAGGAACAATGGTAGCTCATGTGATCATCAAACTGAATGTCATGGTAAGTGGTATATGCTGTTTGATTTATTAATGTGTTTGCAAGCTCAATTACTTGTACTTTATGTGGAATGTTTTGAAGTTTTATTAATTTGTGTGCAAAGTGTGTGCTACTTTGTATTGATTATGTTACGAGATGATGATGATGTAATGATAAGCATAATCTTTGAGATACGAATCTGCAGCATTTGAATTACTTGTTTATTAGGTCATAGCTGATCATGATCGACATATATATGGTTTCTTAGTCTTAATCTTACTTAGCACCCCATATAATCACTTATCAAAGAAGTTATAATATGCTAATCAATAATATAATCATTGATCGAGCCACTTTCGATCATGTATCTTCTTTGGATGGTGTTGGAAAATACCTCGACAACAATCCGAAGTTCGATCGTGGAACGCTAGATCGCGAGTTATATCAAGCACCCGTAGCAAACACGAGAGACTACAAAAGAACGATAAGAATATGCACACGTTATACCCTCAAACACCCCTTTATTAATCAACCAATAAATCTTACAATTTGAGGAAGAAGAATTAATAACTAGTATCCCCCCTCATCTCTATTTATAGAGATGAGGGGGTAAAAACCTTAGCTTGCAAGCCAAGTAACTAGTTTCCTAATCTAAGTATAATCCTAAACTTTATTTAAACTAAATACAATTAATCCCCTTATTATTGTTTAAGTCACATTTAACCCTCCTAAGTTTTGCTACTAACACATAACAATTTCCACCTTAGGAGTAATACTTGTTGGAAAATACCTTGACAACAAACCCGAAGCTCGATCGCGGAACGCTAGATCATGAGTTGTATCGAGCACAAGTAGCAACACGATAGACTACAAAAGAACCAAGAATATATGCACACGTTATACCCTCAAACACCCCTTTATTAATACCAATAAAGCTTACAATTTGAGGAAGAAGAATGAATAACTAGCATCCCCTCATCTCTATTTATATAGAGATGAGGAGGTTGAAACCTAGCTTGCCTTGCACTCCAAGCTACCTAATCCTAGTTTATGTCTAACACCTAATCTAATTACAAAGTACACTTAAACCCCTAAACTATGTTTAAGTTACTACTAATATTCTAACAGATGGTAATTAGTATTATCGATGCATTACATCCCTTATTGTTGAGCTTGCGTATATTTCAAAAATTCTTAGCAACCATCAATTAAACACAATCAACCTTTCTTGAAAAAAAAAATTCTGGTCTAATCTCATAATATTTGCACTTCTTCACTGAATAATTGTAGTTAATGAATAAATAAAAAGTGTACTGTAGTCTGTTGTTATAATATTTGCACTTCTTCTTTTGTGCATGTTTTGGCTAGCTTCTCGCTAGATATCTTTAATAAACACAAAGCTGATAAAAAAAATAAAAAATAAAATAAAAAAATTGCTGGACGACTTAACTTTCTTACCAGAATATTCGTATCATATATATTTTCATAGGTCGAAAACACTAAAGCAGGCATCGCTAGAATGGATTTCGGATCCTATTGTAATAACCCCATGTAAAGCTTGTTGTTTCTCTAGCATCTTGCTAGTTGCTAGTAATAAAATTATTCGTTCAAGAAAGAAAAGATCGAGAAGTACAAAAACTCAACGTTGTTTCTCTGGTAAAACAAACTAATGAGGTAATACACATTTTTGTTTGGTCTCCATCCATATAAACTTCATAATATGTGATTTTGTTAACAAACATATATTCTTAAGATTCTTACCAAAATCTGATAAAATAAAGCTTACATTTGTTTCTGCCACCACTAAATTAAGGATTCAGCCCATCTTCCTTCGGTTTTCATGTTCTTCCTGACAGTATATATATTCTCCGTCAGTAACAAGTTTTCTGCAAAGGGTTGCAGGTGCCCACTACTGTCGTCTATTTAATAAAGAGAAAAGATATTAGCATGCATGGGATGAAGCTCTGGATGATATCTTTTTTGTCACTAGTTAAACATAACTTACTTATAAGACTTTTAGCGTTCAAAACTCATTATTAACACATTTAGGGTGGCTAGGGAAAGGATCGGAAGGGTCACGTGAATACCCCAGTTAGGTCACATGGAGCATCTGAGTGAAAAACTTGCCTTCCTTAAAAATGTTACTAGGAGAAATCATCCATTTAACCGCTTTTAATTAATGTTAATTAGTTAGTAATCATTTGATCTATAACATACAAGTTACACACACATCTTACTACGGAGTATGGTTATAGCATTATATAAATTATGTGTAGCATAAACTTTGATGATCATGTTGTTGGTACGCATAGTAAAAAATACTTTTAGAAACACCAATTATTGCCACGCAAAGCCATGCAAATCTTACAACCTAAGTTATCTACGTACGTGTTTTCCTGTTGGACAGAGATGATTCTGGGCTAGAAAGTTGATGTAGGAGGTAATATTACATCATGTTTTATTATCTACAATTCTACTAGTTTTATTAATGAAACTTTTATGCCATTAAGAATAAAATATAGACACAACAAAGGAGATACCTACATATGTACGCACACAATCAGTAGCGGACTCAAAAACAAAAGATATCAGGTGCATTTCATTCAACTAAAAAAACTTGATACACAAATTTTTTGAACGTCGTGCGTTTTAAAAAATCAAGGATTTATGTTATATTTCACATTACGCAGGATAAATCCATATGGTTCATGGGAGCCACCTTAGGTTCGCCCATGCACACAATGTATATCGCTAGGCTAAAGATCCTCATGTAATAACATATTTCGTTAGATACTTAATTAGTAGTGGTTATAAATTGAAGTATTGTGACATCCTAGAAAAATTTACATATGTAATCAGTCGTCACTCTTTCTCTCACTTGAAAAAGTGAAGGAGTACATAGTTTGAGAGAAAATCTTGCAGGGTCATAATAATAATGAAAATAAAAAGTGAAGGATAATCTGTTGAAAATGCAGATGGCCAGATAGGAAAAGGGTTAAAAAAGAAGAAAAAAAGAGTGCGAGTGATTTTGGCAGTCTAAAAAGAAAGGAATCTGAGCTAAGGATAGAGATTTTCATGCTTTATTAAAAGCGCCAACATAATCACCCTCTCCCAATAAAGTGTTGTATACGTACCCAATCTAAAAAATATTAAAGTCCTTATATATCTAGTCATTTCAATATTCAAGTTGTTCGTAGATCTGTCTTAAAAATGTCATTTGGTCACCTTTTTTTTTGTACGCATTCTAGACTGTGAATATAAGTATATAACAAGTTTGAAAGAGGTAAATTAATGGGGGTTAACAAAGAGTTGAGTTTATTTATACAAAAGGATCAAGCCATTGTTTCTCATAAAACACGTACCAAATTTAACTAAGAGTTGGTTAAAGCTAGGTTGGTTAAAGGTCACGTCTAACTGTACGTCTTATAAGTTATTTTATGCACATAGGATACTAGTTTATATTTGACCATATAATTTGGTCTCTCCTCTCGATCTTGCGTTGCTACATTTGAGCCTTTCGCCTACTTTTTCAAAGACCATATATGGTTTACTTTTGTGAAATTTACGGATCATATATTTTATTCTTATTAATTAATTAGATTGATATCCTAGCCAATTAACAACCTTCTTCTATCTTTATGGTATATATCTTTATGGTATAGAGAGAGAAAAGAGTTAAGAAACAATGGAAAGAAGTTTGATGGCATATTAATGCATGTATATGAACTATCAGGACACTGGCAGTCATGATTCAGAAATTGTTATACCTCTGAAATTCACTAATAATATCATTTCACCTCATTCATACTTTTTTCATACCTCCTAACCCTATTTTAGTGGCAACCATGTCTTTTTCATACCTCCCAACTTTTTTTTTTATTAATTAAATTAAACAATTTAATTAAAACATAAATATTTCATTAATAACTAAAAGAAAATTACATAATACTTTTAAAAAAAAAAAAAAAAAAAAAAAAAAAACATAATTAAAAGAAAATTACATTATTCTTAAAAAAATGAAATAACTAATCATCGAGATATGTTAAGTTTTGAGCATCTACGTGGTCCGTAAGATCATGTAGGAGTCGGTAATGCATTTGTTCGTCGATTAACTCCGGTAATACACTATCGTCATAAACTGGCGCGACTGGCGGATCCATTATATGAACCAGTGATATTGTCATCCCATCGTCTTTTAAAATCATATTGTGAAATATGATACACGTATAAACGATTTGTCGAATCTTCTCAACCGACATTGCCCGGAGAGGACGAGCGAGAATCATCCATTTATTTTTAAGACGACCAAAAGCTCGCTCGATATATTTTCTTGCAGACTCTTGTAGCTTTTTAAATCTATTTTCATTCAATTCAACCGGATGCTTGTATGCTTTAACAAACGTTGACCATGTAGGATAGATTCCATCGGTAAGATAATAACCACGTTTGTAAAACCGTCCATTTACATGAAATGAACTGTTTGACGCCGTTCCGTTTCGCTCTGTAAGATACAATGGTGAGTGATTCAAAACATTGATATCGTTGTTTGCACCTGGAGGACCAAAAAATGAATGCCAAATCCACAAATCGTAAGAAGCGACGGCTTCAAGCATAATAATTGGGTATTGATGATCACCTCGCTTATATTGACCTTTCAAATGTCTAGGACAATTACTCCAATGGAAATGGGTACAATCAATGCTACCAAGCATTCCAGGAATGTGATGTTTATCTTCATGGAACTCGTATAAGCGTGCAATGTCATGGGATGTAGGCTTACGTAAGAACTCTCGAAACTTTTTTGTAATGCCGTGAAACTTTTTGTAATGCCTATCTTCATGGAACCCGTTGCGGATGGCACTAGTTCGGACAATTCGCCGGGGGGACTCACTAACGATTCGGACGAAGAAGAAGACATTGTAAAAAGAGGAATGCTAGACCCACAAAGAAACATCCACAAAAACATCCACAAAATGACATGTGAAAGTGTGATTGGTAGAGTTTGTAATAGTTTCTCTCTCTTCCTTTTGATTCCACCAATTACTCATTGACACGTTATTTTGTGGATGCTTTTGTGGATGTTTCTTTGTGGCTCTAGCATTCCTCTTGTAAAAATATGTGAATTTTATATATGTGAATTGTATTGTTTGTGTTAAAAATATATGTGTTTAGGTTGAATATATATAGGGGAAATTTTCTTTTTTTTTTTGGCCCAATGCACGCTCCAAGTCTCCAACGTCCATAAAATTAAATGTCAAACGGTCATATTTTGCATAGAAAATCCCATGCTTCGGAGGTAATATATGCCGTTCAATGGATGCCGCTGAGGATGCCGGTGGGGTGGCGGCGGTGTTCACTGCCGGCATCACCTTGCCGGTGGGTGATGCCGCCCCCACTGCTACCCTTCTCAGTGTCTATCACTACGGAAGTATGGATCATGGATGGGTGGCTTAAAAATTATGGGTCCCTTATTGTTTTTTTGGGATATATATTTTTTTTCGAACAACAATTTGATTAAAGAGCTAGCAAGAAGCTAGACAAACATAATTCCAAAGAAGAGAATAGAGAGTTACAAAGATTGCAAAACCACTCTATTCATTTAAAATATGCTAGAAATCCAAGTGTTAGAGTAGTGTTTGATGTCGTTGAGGACTAAATATTTATTTAGACGTTTGGATGTAAAGACCAATTCCTTTCTTGCACACCAAAGGAACCAAAGGGTTGTGTTAATCACTGCATTAAAACAACCTATCCGGTTGGGATCACCAAGGACGAACAATTCGTTAACGGTTGAGAAGTTAGCATCGGAGAGATTCCACCATGCATCTTAAGACATCCAACCAAACTTGTTTTGCAGTGCGGCGCTGATATGATGTACATATGTATATGCTTGTGATTCTTATATAATTTTTTAATTATAAAGATGAGCAATACTGGATTTGCAACTTTTAGCGACGATGAAAGTCGTCTCTAAAAGTCCAAAAAAGCCATCGCTAAAAGTTCAAAAACTTGTCGCCATAATTTATAGAGACGTACGTAGAAGCTACAAATCCCGGATCCATAAAACCGTCGATAAAGTTATAGCGACAAGACAACGGATTTGACTTATAGCAACTACGTATCTTGACTTTAGTTTTGGACTTTTTGATAAAACTCGATATTGTTGTGTAGCATGAAATACTAAAATGACATACATATGTCAGACCAACAACTGAACCTCTAAAGAACTACAAAACAAAGATGAACAATTAGAGTAACCCCGACTACACCTAATAAATTAAAACAACTCCAAACTCCACCATGTAGTACTTTCTCTTTTGCTTGAATTTTCATACACACAAAGCTTTAAATTATCTACTAGTATATTTTTACCGTGATTCCGAAAACCTTGCAAGATGTTGGTTATCAGTCCCTTTATTACCCGAATGCACACCCACCCTTGTTACCCACTGATACAAAACAAAAATCAAAAGACGACTCTCACTGGGGTTTCAATGGTATATTATTCAGAAAAGAGAAAACTGATTGCACTCTATAATGAAGCCTACACTAATCTGTTTATAAAATAATACATCAGTTGTTACTAAACAAGAAATAAAGGTACTTTAAACTAGAATTACTCATAATAAATATGAGCATAGGTAACAGTTCTTAACAAGTAACTGGTGACCCGTACTCGCTGAACCAAGACTAAACTGACCCGCTGATCCGCGACCTATAACCCATCAAGATTATGCAACACAAGATTCCAGGATTGAAATGGAGAAATTAATATGTGTTCAATTCTCCATAACATAGTTTCTTAAAAGTTGATTAAAATATACAAAGTTTTCATATCAAAATCGTATATCCTTTTCATTTGAAAAAAAATAAATAAATAAATTACAACAACGTATTACCAGCTCAAATAAAAACACCTATCGAATCTAACCAAATCTAAATTTTAAGCCTATACGTATAAACAATCAATGAGAGACATAGATATAAAAAAACAACTCCAAGTGTATCTTTACAAAACGGTTTGAAACACAACAACCACGAGTTTTATATCCACAAAAGATTGTCCAATAGGCATCAATATACATTGTCATGAGATGGGATAGTTTAAGTGTATATTGCTCAATGATAGAAAATGTTGTAGGTTATTAAACTTTATTAATCATGAAATATTTATTTAGTACATATAACAAAACCCTAACAGACCCAAAATCCAAAACCCTAACACCAACTAACCTAACTTATCTATTGTCTAATATTATCCCATTGTCTGAGCAGCAAGATCGCGAAAGCGGATCTTCAAACAACAACAACAAATATAAAAGCAAAAAACAATCACCAAAAACAAAAACATTAAAATAATAGTTAATTTGTTGTTGAAGATGCCGAGAGAAAGCGGAAACAAATCTTCAAACTACAATAGGAAATAAAACAAGCAAAGCAAACATTTAAGTTTGTTGGTCGACAACAGCGTCATCTTTAAAAAAAATTCCTTTTGTTGGCAATAGTCGGCTTCTGCAGGGCGTGACAACGTGTACAACTAATTTTAGAGAAATAGTAGTAAAGGGGGATAGATATATTTGACAGGATGATATAGAGGCATGACTCATGGTGGTAGATTATGTTTCGAGATGAGACGCGCTAAAAGCCTTAGGCTAAACTTTATTAATCATGAAATATTCATATAGCACATATAATAAAACCTTAACGGACCCAAACCTCAGAACCGGGCTTGTTCTGACTAACCTAACTTATCTTTCATCTTAGGTTAATTGGTCTAAGCCAACTTTCATCTTAGGTTAGTTGGCTCAAGCCATCTTGGTTGGCTTAGGCTATCTAAACTAAGATGAAAGATAAGTTAGGTTAGTCAGTACAGGATTGGTTGTGAGTTTTGAGTCCGTTAAGGTTTTATTATATGTGCTCTATGAATATATTATATTTGTACTCTATAGATACATCATAATTAATAAAGTTAGGTCTTCTACCATTGAATATATATTTCATATTTATGTATCTTGCTTTCTCTCCTTTAAATATCATAATTTACTGTAACAAAACATTCCCATAAGGAAATTATTTTCTTTATCCGGGACAAAGATTCCAATTCGCTTTACACTTTTTGCCTTACATGCACTCTAGCTACTTACAGAAAATATATTATTCAGGTCCAGCCACAATCATCTAGATCTAATGAATGGTGGGTTTCTGTTTAGTGTTAAATCACTAAAACTAAATGTTACATCTCTGGGAGATTTCTAGGATAGGACTAGGGTTTTATATCTTGATCGATTAACATGCATGTGAAATTAAAAGCTTAGCTTAACTATGATCGAACATCTGCTAAAAAATATAAGGCACCACAGAAAGCATCTAGTTGGATTATTTAAAAATGTACATATATACGGTTTAATAAACTTTGTTGATAACTCAATTATTCAATTATATGATTGATTATTTCATCATATTTCAGATGTCTGCGCAATTAAAGAGGCAAAACATATAGATGCTAGCTCTCTCGATCCATCTTATATTCTACTAGCTCCTAGTTCTGAAAATAGGGTTGGGCCGCGAGGTGTTAGGAATATGCTTAATTTTATATGCTCTGGAAGTCAGCACGTTCCAACATGTTAAGCATAACTGTTTATTCCTTCTCAAGCAAGCAAATAAAAGTTTTCAGTTAAGTGTTTTACTTATCTGCCTACTTTAAAAAGTTCTATAAGAAGATTTATTCCATTAGACTTAAAAGACTGAGAAAAAATGAGGAAAAAAAGTAGTACACATTGTGTACGAAAAGAGCGATACCGGAATAGAACAGAAAAAGGGATGATAGAATTGCCAATCGTCAACTACTCTAAAGAAAGATACGAAAAGGGAACCATCACAAATAAGAATACCTCACAGCCATTTGAATCTACGACTTTCTACACGCCCACATAAATGAGTGTTAACCCAAGATCTATACACTTTCGAATATGCTCAAAAGGAAGAAAAAAAAAAAAAAAAAAAAGGAGAATATGTATCATTTTATAGATGCAGGAATAAAAGAGGCAAATAATCTCAATCAAGAACCTGATTTTTGAAGTTGGATATTTTCTTTAGGACTTCTAGGGTTTAGAACTAAAGCGTTATACAACAGTTTATTTAGTAAATATAGCAGGGGACTAAATTTCAGGTTTAGAACTAAAAGAAAACAGCAGATACATATTGTCATATAGAAATCAATACCACGCATATAAACAAGTAAACAACCAAACTAAAGACTAAACAGAGATAAGGATTTCAATTTGTCTGGTGAATATCATGTGAAAATGGATAGAAGTATTTTTCCTGCAATTTTTTGTCATTTATTTTAGAGAAACATTTTGTATTAAATTAACAAGAAGTTAGCATAAGAAGATTTACATTTTACAATTTACAAATGAACGTTTGTTTCTTTCGTCTTCATAGCATATTGGACATCCTTGTAGAGTTGATCGATCATCAACCTAGAAATTCCAATAGTCCGGCTCACTTGGCCCAGCCCAAGGCCAACCCCTATAATATTGTGCCGTAAATTTCTCCATTATTAGTAAGACAGTAGATTTCCAGTGTCAATGTGATTGGATTTTGAGAATTTTTATTTTCACAAGTGATATTTTTCTTTTGTACACGGGAAAAACTGCATATACATTATTAGAGCATCCGCGATGTGGTGGTTGATCAAAAGCTTTTTACCGTTTTCAAAAGCTTTTACCATTGAGGATAATGACTTTTTAAAACATTAGAATGACTTGGTTGGTGCCAAGCGGTTGAAAGAATGACTTTTTACTCATGGATAGTGTTATTTTATTCATAAGTGGCTATTGATTCTTGTTTCTAAATTAGATTTTTTATGGAAAAGTTATGGCAAAAGCTTTTTGCATTAGAACAATTGGTTTTTGATGGGTTTGAGTTGATAGAAAAAATGACATGACAACTTTAACATTGATTACCTTAAATGCGTCAAGTCTTCTATGACTTGATGCATTGCTCGTATCAGAGAAAGACAACAAAACTGTCGAACCGCTGTGAATGAAAAATTAGGAATATGTTTTACCTTTTCGAGTCCTATGTAATCTGGAAGTGTAAATAATTAGGACTAGATATGAGCAAGTTCTTGTGAAATAGGGAGTAATTGAGTTTATTAAAGTGCCTTACTAAGGAGTACTCAATAAATGAAATCAAACGTTAAACCAAACCAAAGATGTTTTGTTTACAGTATAATCATATGATTCTAGTAATGATTCAAGGACCGAGCTATGTTAGAGGTTGGGTTGGCCAAGGCCCACCCAAACCATTTGCAAATAAAGTATATTTATAGGAGTATTTTGTCACAAGTTATATTATACAAAAGGGCTAATGGTTTTAAAAAAGATAATGATTTCTAAATATATCCAACTTGCCACATTTTACTAAGTTGTGTATGGAACTTTTAATTTTGCTAACTTGGAGTCTGAACTTATTAATCTTTACAAACTTAGAGTCTGAACTTATTAATCTTTGCAAATAAGTATATTTATAGGAGTATTTTGTCACAAGTTATATTATAGAAAAGGGCTAATGGTTTTAAAAAAGGATAATGATTTCTAAATGTATCCAACTTGCCACGTTTTACTAAGTTGTGTATGAAACTTTTAATTTTGCTAACTTGAAGTCTGAACTTATTAATCTTTGCAAACTTGTGTGCTAACGGGGTGATTAAGGTTTTCGGTTAGATTTATTTACATAAATCGTTCTTCTCGTTAGTACCAACTTGCAAAATAAGTCCTAACGAGCAGTTAGCATTATTTACATAAAACGTCCTTGTGGTTAGCCCTTACTACAGCAGTTAGTCCTTATGGGTCACCACGTGTCACTACATGAGTGGTGCCACGTGGCATCTGGGTCGGATAACGGGCCAAGCCGGGTCGGTAACCTTCTCATTTGACCCTTTAGTACTACTAAAATGGACTAGTTCACAAAGGGTGTTATATAATAAATATTGCATATAAATACTTGAAGGTATGCTTAGCCTAGTGGCTAGCAGCCTTCACACTCAACCACGCACCCCGGGTTCGATTCCCATCCAGTGCAATTTAGTGTAATATTATCCATGCCACGTAGCACCTTCTCATTGGTCCACGTGGCAACCCGACCCGATACCATATCGGACCCGACCCGACCCATCTACACGTGGCACTTCTCCTTTTATGACACGTGGCGCTGCCACGTGGAACTACCCATATAACGACCGTTAGGACTTATTTTGCAGGTTGGTACTAACGAGAAGGACGATTTATGTAAATAAATCTAACAAAAAACCTTAATCACCCCGTTAGTACACAAGTTTGCAAAGATTAGTAAGTTCAGACCCCAAGTTAGCAAAATTAAAAGTTCCATACACAACTTAGTAAAACGTGGCAAGTTAGATACATTTAAAAATCATTATCCCTTTAAAAAACATCTATCTTGCCACTTATTTTTTTGTAAGCACTCAACTTTTAATTCTTTTATTACATTCAAAAAGTCCTTTAATATTCCTATCATAGGCATTGTTACTGAAATTGTTTGACGTAGCACAATTAACCATGTAATGATCCGTTAAATTGGAGAAGACAGTGGCTCAGATTTTTTTTTTTTTTTTTTTTTTTTTTTTTTTTTGTGGCAAAAAGTTGATATATATAAATATAAAACTGGAAGCAATCTTCAACAAGAATTGAGGATTGCAAATGTTACAAATGATAACAAAAAAGGAAATTCAAATGAAGATCTACTTTACCTACTGAAACTTAAAAAACACAACACTAGCATGAAGCTTGAAAATCTTTTGGCGCATTGACTTGATTTGAGACCTTGAAACCTTCATGCTCAGAATGATACTCGTCAATGGAAGCTTTGAGGATAAATGGGTGGATCCTAAAACAATAAAGTAGTGCAAAGAGAAACTTGAACGTAGGATGAGGAAGAACGTTAATCTTGTTGATATGATAACGCTAAAGCTCATGCTATTCTAGATCCTGAATGAACTTTTCAAAAGTTAACCCATCTTTGGACTTTTGCAAATTACCCACAAAAGATATGCCAATGGACTTTCCTAAACTCTTAATATTATCCAACCTTGAGCCGACGTCTTCATTAGACATGTCATCTAAGTCAAAATCTTGGGCGAAAGTTTGCTTAGACTTTTTACAAGTTGATTTCTTCTTTGATATAGAAGGTTCGATACCAGCATGCTCCTTCTCCTTAAGTTTCTCTTTATCTTTCATTTTCCTTTCTTTTGCTTCTTGAACGTTTTTTCTTGCACGAATGCAAAACTCGTGTTCCTTCCCTTTACAACATTGGAATGTTTATGTATCTGAAGATAGCTCAACATAGACAGGAACACTAACTTGTGGAATTGAAGATGAAGAAAAATTGATGGAAGATGATAGGTGACTGGTTGAGGGAGAAAAACTTAGTGGCTCAGATACGACGTCCTGGTGGTAGTTCTAACCGCCAGAGATTTAGATCCGGCGTTTCGTTCTAGCTACGGTTCAGATCAAGATGAAGATGAATGTTTCGTTTAATTAGGTTTTAATAATTCTAGTTTGAGGGTTTGTGTGCTTGTTGAAGATGAAGAGAAATACTTGATAATGATTCAAAAAAATGATTTAGTTTGACTTAAAATATGTAATAACGGGTTTATTAAAATATAACGGGTTTTATACTTTTATGTAATTAAATAATGTCACATCAAACAATTTCTGGAACGATGCCTATAATAGGAAAATTAAAAGACTTTTTGAATTTAATAAGTAAATTAAATTTTAAATGCTTACAACTAGAGGTGAGTTATTTTAAGGAACATGTTTTTGTTGCATATTGAAGAACAAATCCTCACCATTCATTTAATTTGATCTAATAGTGTGGATTAATCTAAGATTAAATATGAAAACATAAGTTCATGTTTTTTTTTTCCTTTTCTCTTTGTATTTTTTATTATTCATTTTCTTTATTTATTTCTTTTTTTTTTTTTTTTGCCTTTTTTCCAATTAACGTTTTTTTTCCTTTTTTTTTTTTCCTTTTTTTTTCGTTTTTTCTAATTCACGTTTTTTTTTTTTATTATTATTTTTTTTGCTTTTTTTAAATCAAGTTTTTTTTAAAATAAAAGTCACGACTTTTTCACTTTACTACGTTTTTGTCTGTTTTCACACGTTTATATACGTTTTTATCCGTTTTCATACGTTTTTGTCTGTTTTCAGACGTTTTCGTCCGTTTTTATACGTTTTCGTTCGCTTTTTTACGTTTTCGTCCATTTTTATACGCTTTCGTCCGTTTTTATACGATTTTGACCATTTATATACGTTTCCATCTGTTTTTATACGTTTTCGTCCGTTTTCATACGTTTTCGTCTATTTTTTTTAAGTTTTCGTCTATTTTCATATGTTTTTGTCCGTTTTCATACGTTTTCGTCCATTTTTTTAACGTTTTCGTCTATTTTTTTACGTTTTCGTCCGTTTTCAGATGTTTTCATCCGTTTTTATACGTTTTCGTCCATTTTTATACGATTTTGTCCGTTTTTATACGTTTCCGTCCGTTTTTATACGTTTTTGTCCGTTTTCATATGTTTTCGCCCGTTTTCATACGTTTTTGTCCGTTTTCGTCCGTTTTTAGATGTTGTCGTCCATTTTTATACATCTTTGTCCGTTTTCAAACGTTTTCGTACATATTCATCCATTTCTTACGTTTTCGTCCATTTTCATACGTTTTCGTCCATAATGGCTGAAAAAATGGCTGAAAACGTCTAAAAATGGCTGAAAAATTTTTAAAACGGACGAAAACCTATGAAAATGGACGAAAACGTAAGAAAAAAGATGAATATGTAGGAAAAGGACGAAAACGTCTAAAAAATTGACGAAAACGTAAAAAATTAGAAGAAAACATATGAAAACAGACGAAAACAAATGTAAACATATGAAAACAGAAGAAAACGTATAAAAACGGACAAAATCGTGTAAAAACGGACGAAAACGTATATAAACGTATGAAAATGGACAAAAACAGACGAAAACGTCTGAAAACGAACAAAAATGAATAAAGCGGATGAAAATGGACAAAAATGTCTGAAAACGTATAAAAACTGCCGAAAACGGATAAAAATGTCTGAAAACAAACGTAAACGTAAAAAAACGGACGAAAATGTAATAAAGTGAAAAAAATCGTGAATTTATTTAAAAAAGAAAAGTTTGATTTAAAAAAAATGTGAATTAGAAAAAAAAGGAAAACATAACAAAAAAAATAAAAATAAAATAACTTTAATCGGAAAAAAAGAAAAAAAAAAAAAAAGAAAGAAAGAAAATGAGTTATAAAAAAGACAAAGAAAAAGGAGAAAAAAGACATGGAATTAGGTTTAGATATTTAATCTTAGGTTAATCCCTACCATTAAATCAAACTAAATTGATGGTGTGAATTTGTCCCTCAGTATGTAACAAAAACTTAGTCCCTAAATAAACTTTTCTCCTTACAACTAATATAACTAGTACACAAATACATGCATAACAAATTATAAATACATAAAGGGAGAATTGCATAGAGTTTTTACTCATTTAAACTCCAAAATACATTTAAGTGATTTGATCATTTTCACACCATACATTCATGTCAGAAAAGTTAGGACATATGCATCCCTCCGTCAATAAGTTAGACATTATACATTCATGAGGACAAACAATGCAAATATTTTCTAGTTATCTTCTAATGTGGATCTAACATGACGGAAAATATTTGTCTCGTTCGTCCTAAAGGGATATATAATGTCTATTGCTTATTAATATATATATATATATATATATATATATATATATATATATATATATATATATATATATATATATATATATATATATTTAAGTTTATTAACCTTTTATTATTATTATTATTATTATTATTATTATTATTATTATTATTATTATTATTATTATTATTATTATTATCACTTTATTAGAAACTCATATGATTTACAAGAAATTAATGGGAAGCCTAGATATTATCCGAAGCCCCACTTCTCTAGCTATAGCAAAGCTTCTTGTTGTTATTGTTGTTGTTATTGTTTTCTCTACAAAATTCAACCCAAATACCCATTTATCTTTATTTTTTTTTAAATAATAGAAAACTCAAATCCAAATATCTCCTCATCCCGTCTTCATATTCTTCAACCTCTTTCTATTATTAAGTACAACCACTTCGTTTTGAAAATGAAGTGGTTGACACTTGATTGATAAATGAGGTTGAAAAGTATTGAAGATTGAGTGAGAAGGTGTTTGAATTTGGGTTTTCTATTGTTTGAAGCAAGGTTGTTAAGATCAAGATCTTACTATAAATTGTATTTATCTATGCAAGATTGAAATTGTAAGATCGGATCAGATCGAAAAATCCTACTTAAATATTCAAATGTCTTATACATCTAGTAATTCGTATTTAAAAATGATAATATAACAAATTTATTAAGCAATAAGAGTTCAAAGAGTTATAACATAATTGAACTGAAATTCACATGGGTTCAAAATACTAATTTATCTAATCAGTAATTAAGGATGAAAAATATTTTAGTCTGAAAATCTATATATTTTAGGCTTATATGATACCAATTGTTGCTCATGCTCGTTTTCCCTTAGTAGAATTGTAAACTTATATGATTTTAAAAGCTAGCTCGTGATCTTAACAGCTATTGTTTGAAGAAAATAAAGATAGATAGGTGTTTGAGTGTAGAGAAAACAATAATAATAATAATAATAATAATAATAATAATAATAATAATAATAATAATAATAATAATAATAATAATAATAATAATAATAATAATAATAATAATAATAATAATAATAATAATAACATATAAAATTAAAAAATTTAAAAACAATATTAAAAAATAGATAAAAATAAATATAAATATAAATCATTATATAATAATAAACGTTAGACATTATACATCTATAAGGACAAATGGTGCAAATACAAAGATAACGGAAAACATTTGCATCGTTCGTCCTCAGGGTCCTTAAGATATATACTTTCATTGATACTCCGGGTCCTTAAGATGTTTACTTTCATTGATGGAGCCTCGAGGGATGTATATGTCCTAACTTTTCTGACAATAATATATATGTGTAAAACTGAGCAAACTACATGAATGTATTTCGGAGTTTACTTTTACCGAAATAAAACTACGTGGATGATGATAATCTTATGTTCATGAAGCACAAATATTCAGTAATGATCTTTTGAATCCGGATCCCTTGCAAAGGGGATTAATTTTAAAAAGTCTACAAAGTTTTCTGGTGATGCCACGTGTCCCCCGTCCCTTTTAGACTCAAGGGCATGATGGTAAATTTACTCCCTCCCGCTTTTTTCTCTCTTTCCCTCTTTCTTCTTTCTCTTATCTGATATGCTTTCCTTTTTCCGATCTCTATTCTTTGATTTTTTTCAATTTTCCGGCTATATATAAACGAATTTACACAATGATTTCGATTCAATTCATTCATTCATTCAATTTTATATTTTTTTTATTCTTTCATTTGTTCATATTTTGCAAAATTAGGGCTTTTTTGTTCTCAATTCATATTCCTTTATTTGAATCGTTAATATTTCTTCAAATCGTGTTAATTATTCATATCGGCTTCGAATTAGTCGTTGGATTGCTTAATTGCAATAGAATTAGGGTTTTAATCATTCAATTGGCTAATTGGAAGACAATTGGGGGTTTTGAGTATTCAATTGGTCTATTGGAAGAAAATTAGGGTTTTAACCGTTCAAATTTGGGGATTGTTGATTGTTAAATCAATTTCTGATGGCTGAGAGTGATACTCATGTGTTTAATCAAGGTAATTTCATTTTTTGTTATATATTTATCAGTCAGTTATTTTTTATTAGGTTCATCAATTAGTTGTTGAAGATATTATGCTTGCATTGTTTGCTTAGTATGATGTGGATTCATCAGAGCATATTAGAATGAGGTTCATTAGTTATTTCTCGTTATTCTGGATTAATTAGAGGTTCGGATTCATTAGAATAACTTGTTAGAATATATTAGAATGAGGTTCATCAATAATTGATATTTATTGTGGTTTAATTAGATGTTGCGGATTCATTAGAATAACTTGTTAGAACGGATTAAAATGATGTTCATCAGTGATTGCTTGTTATGATGGTTTAATTATAGGTTGCGGATTCATTAGAATAATTTTTTAGAATGGATTAAAATGAGGTTCATCAGTGATTCCTAGTTATTGTAGTTTAATTAGAGGTTGTGGATTCATTAGAATAACTTTTTAGAACGGATTAAAATGAGGTTTGTGGATTCATTAGAATAACTTTTTAGAACGGATTAAAATGAGGTTCATCAGTAATTGCTATTTATCGTGGTTTAATTAGAGGCCGCGGATTCATTAGATTAACTTTTAAGAACGGATTAAAATGAGGTTCATCAGTAATTCCTAGTCATTGTGGTTTAATTTGAGGTTGCGGATTCATTAGAATAACTTTTTAGAACGGATTAAAATGAGGTTCATCAGTAATTCCTAGTTATTGTGGTTTAATTAGAGGTTGCGGATTCATTAGAATAACTTTTTAGAACAGATTAAAATGAGGTTCATCAGTAATTGATATTTATCATGGTTTAATTAGAGGCTGCGGATTCATTAGATTAACTTTTTAGAATGGATTAAAATGAGGTTCATCAGTTATAAAATGTTATCAATTTTATTTGTCTTGGTTCATCAATTATTGATTGTAATAATATATAATAATGAGGTTCATCAGTGATAAAGTGTTTTTTGGTTCATCAGTCATTCATTGTATATATTTTTTTTCAGATGATGATTATGAAGTTGTTCCATATTCTGTTGGTATTGTTTCTGAGGAGGGGGGTGAGAAGTTATGGATTCCTGATATTCCTGATGGTGAGAAGCCGGCTTATGGTATGATGTATCATTCTCTGGAGCAGGCTTATGAGTATTACAAAGATTATGCAAAAAGAGTTGGTTTTGAGATTCGTTTAGGTCAACATTATAAATCTACGAAGAATAAGGACAATAATCCTGATCTGCAATATTTTGTTTGTAGTAAAGAAGGTATAAATCCAGCCCCAAAGAAAGTTGGATCAAAGAGGATATTGTTGTTATGAAAGAAGGTATAAGCGTACTGATTGTAAGGCTGTTTTACGTGTGAGGTATGTTGAAGGAAGAGGATATTGGTGTTATGAATTTGTTGAGGGTCATAACCATAGCCTAGTTAGTCAGGAAGATAGCGTTTTCTGGTTTCGTCTCGTGATGTTTCTTATACTCAGCAAGTTTTTCTATATCAAGCATCGCAAGTGAATCTTGGTCCAGTGAAGGGCTTTCATTTACTTAGGCAGATTTATGGGGACTACGATTTTATTGGGGTTAGTTCGGTTGATTGTAAAAACTATAGGAGAGATGTGCTTGATTTCATTGGTAAGAATGATGCTCAGATGTTAGTTGAGATGTTATTGAACAAGAAGGATTTTCATCCTAATTTTTCATTTGAGTATCAAACTGGTGAGAGTAACGCGTTGACGAATCTTTTTTGGGCCGATGAGTACGCAAAAAGGAATTATTATGCTTTTGGCGATGTTATGTCATTTGATGCTACATTCATGACTAATAAGTAAGTTCATTTTATATATGTTTTTTATTTTTCAACTGATGAACATATTTTAATTAATAAGTTCATCTGTATTTTAAGATAAGATATATATTTTTATTTGATTGTACCCCACGTATCTTATCTATTTATCAGAAAATCTACTTTTCTTATCTCTCTACCCCACATATCCTATCTCTTTATCAGAAAATCCTCCATCCCAACTATTCTATATTTTTTCCTCTACCCCACATATCCTATCTCTTTATCTCTTTCATATCTTTAAATACTGATGAAATGAGTGTAATAGGTCATGTTTCTAGCTTGAATTATTTCCCCGGAGTGGTCGTTGGGTGAGTGTGAGTAGCTTTTTGAAACTCATTGATAAACTCAAACACACAAAAACTTTGCTGCTACAAGATGATGGTCAACGGTATAAAAGTTAATTCGCGTTGCACATCATCTTGTTCTGGCAGTTTATGTGTGTTTGAGATTATCAATGAGTTTCAAAGCCTACGCAGAGTCACCAGCGACCATTTCTGGGGAAACATTTGAAGCTAGAAACATTTAATTTTTTTAAAGTTGCTGTATTTGATTGCTATAAGCTGATGTTGTTGAATTTAAATGGTTCATCAGTATTTTAAGATATGGTTCATCAGTATTTTTTAAACAAATTTTTTTTAAGTTTGTGTAAATAAGTTCATCAGTATTATAAAGTTGCTGTATTTGATTGTATAAACTGATGTTATTGAAAGGTATTGAATTTAAATGGTTCATCAATTATATTATAATGGTTCATCGGTTTTATAATAATGTTTATCATTTATTTTTGATAGGTACAAAATGGTTTTTGTACCATTTACTGGGATCGACAATCATAATAATTGTGTTACATTTGGAGCTACGTTGCTGTCGTCGGAGACTAAAGAATCTTACATTTGGTTGCTTGAATGTTTTCAAAGAGCCTTCGTGCGAGCACCAAAGGTTATTGTTACTGATCAAGACGCATCAATGAAAGTTGCTATAGAGACAGTTTTCCCGTTATCTCGTCATAGATTATGCATGTGGCATATCATGCAGAAGTTGACTTCAAAGGTATGTTCATCAATGTATTTTTTTTTTATTATTTTTTTTTTATTAGTTACTTATAATTTAAAGGTTCATCAGATAGTTTTACAGTATAATGTTCATCATTTTATGTGATATTGTTTTGGACTGATAGAATAATGTTCATCATTTATATAATAATGTTCATCAGTTAGTTTTTTTATATAATAATGTTCATCAGTTAGTTTTATAGAATAAGGTTCATCTTAATTTTTGTAGGTTGGTCCTGATCTAGCTAAAGATGAAACTTTTAAACGAAGAATATCAGATATTGTTTGGACTGATAGAATAGAGCCTGAAGAGTTTGAAGCTTTGTGGGAGAAATTATTAGTTGATTTCGATTTGAAGAGTCACAAATGGCTTTCTGATATGTATGATTTGAGGTATAAATGGATTCCAGCCTATTACAGGGACGAGTTGATGTCGGGTTTGATGCGTACTTCTTCTAGGTCTGAGAGTGAAAACTGAAAACAATGCGTACGGTCGCTTGACGAGTATTGATTTGACTTTATGGGAGTTTTATAATCATTTTGAGAGTGTGGTGGGTTGTCAAAGTTTTGCTCAACGTAAAAATGATCATGACAGTCGGTATACTATTCCAGATATGCACACAGAACTTCAATTAGAGAAGGAGGCATCAGAATTATACACTCGGTCCATTTTCTTTGATGTTCAAAATGAGATTTATGCTTCTGTGATTTCTTGTATGTCGGTTAGTGTTTCGGATGTTGATTCTGGCAAAAAATTTGTTATAAAAGATACTGGCGAAGATGAGCAGATTTCTAGGCGGCATCGTATAGTGAAAGGGAAACCACAGTATGATGTTTTTTATGAGGTAACATTTTTTTATACAGACAGTTTTGTTTCATTATTTTTTTTAATAAGATAAGAATGAGGTTCATCAGTCATTGTAGATCAGAATGAGGTTCATCAGTCACTGTAGATTAGAATTAGGTTCATCGTTGCTTTTTATCATGTTTTTTGTACTCAGATAATGTATGTAGATAATAATGAGGTTCATCAGTCATTGTATATCAGAATCAGGTTCATCAGTCATTGTATATTAGAATGAGGTTCATCAGTCATTGTAGATAAGAATGAGGTTCATCATTGCTTTTTATCATGTTTTTTGTACTCAGATAATGTATGTACTACCTTTTTTTCCAGGTTTTGTGTAAACCAGCTGAAGAGTTTTATCAATGTACGTGCAAACGTTTTGAGTCATATGGACTGTTATGTCGTCATATCTTTTATGTGATTCGGTTTTCAAATGTTAAAAACTTTCCCAAGAAGTACATGCTTAGGCGTTGGTCAAAAGATTCATTACCACCTCCATCAGTCATTCAAGCCACCGGTGACAGTCCTGATATGATCTTGCGTGAGATATTCAGATCAGTCGAGTATTGTGTGAATCGTTATGCTAATGATCCTGAGCTACTGCAAAAGTTTAGAGATCATCAGGTTCAGTTAATGGCGAAGGCAGATGCTGATGTTCCTATACCTCCAAAGACTACTAAACGGGATAGGATTGCTTCTATTCTTGGTGTGTCGCAACCGGATGAGATTATTGTGAATGTTCCAAAGCAGGTTAGACTATTTATTCTCTTTTTTGTTATCTAGGTTAGTTGATGAACATGTTAAATTTTTGCAGTTTAGGTATATTTATAGTTATTATAGGTTCATCAGTTGTTATAGGTTCATCAGTTATTATAGGTTCATCAGTTATCATAGGTTCATCAGATGTTCAACATATTTTTTTACCATTTTTTATTCCTTTATTATGTGTTTTTAGCTGCTATGTTAACATTGGTTCATCAGATTTATGTTATCATAATTTAATATAGGTTCATCAGTTATCATAGGTTCATCAGTTATTATAGGTTCATCAGTTATCATAGGTTTATCAAATATAGGTTCATCATTTAATATAGGTTCATCATTTAATATAGGTTCATCAGTTTTTTGTTCTGTGTTATTGTAGGCCCATCAGTTATCATAGTTTTATCAGTTTTTATAGGTTCATCAGTTTTTATAGGTTAGACTATTTAACATGTTAAATTTTTGCAATTTAGTTATTTTTCTAGTTATTATAGGTTCATCAGTTATTATAGGTTCATCAGTTATCATAGGTTAAACAAATGTTCAACATATTTTTTCATCAACATAGGTTCATCAGTTATTATATGTTCATCAGTTAATATAGGTTCATCAGTTATTATATGTGTCATCCTAGGCCCATCAGTTATCATAGTTTTTCAGTTTTTATAGGTTCATCAGTTGTTCATCAATTGTTCAACATATTTTTTGATCATTTTTGTTTTTTGGTCCAAAACAGGTTAGTACTAAGGGTTCGCGAAAGAGGATTAAGAGCAGTGTTGAACGTTCACTTATTGATAGTGGGAAGCGTAGAAAGAAGAACTGTACAACCTGCAAATCTAGTATGAACGATCATAACCAGGCGAAATGCAATGCCATAAAAGCTCAAATTGCTGCTAAGAAAGCTAGTGATAAGGCTGCTGCGAAGGAGATGAAGCAGAAGGCGAGATTGGCTGCCAAGAATGCGAAGTTGGCTGAGAAAACTTCTGCTAGGAAGGCGAATTTGGCTGAGAAGACTGCTGCTAGGAACGCGAAGTTGGCTGAAAAGACTGCTTGTGTAGTTACTTAATAAATGTGGTGTTAGTTTGATAAGAGTGATCAAAGTAACTTTGATTTTTCTATTATACAAATAAATGTGATGTTTTGTTTAAGTTCATCAGTTTTACTTATAAAGTTGAGATAAAAGTTCTTCAAATTTTAGAGGTTCATCAATTTTAAATTATAATAGTGTCATTATAATTATCAAAGTTTCTAAAAAAAAGTTCTTCTTTCTACAAATTTTAGAGGTTTACCATTTTTTTACATATTAAAGTTCATCAAAATTTACATATTAAAGTTCATCAAAAGTTAATCAAATTTAACAATTTTTTTCAGGTTCATCAATAAATTCAGGTTCATCAACTGTTCTTTCTTTTAAAAGATTTTCATCAAATTTTAGAGGTTTATCATTTTTTACATATTAAAGTTCATCAAAAGTTAATCAAATTTAACAATTTTTTTCAGGTTCATCAATAAATTAAGGTTCATCAACAAACAAGAAGTAAATTCAGGTTCATCAATTTTATTTAACATAACAAAATGATAGTTCTATTAAACTAAAATAACTTGTCCATAACAACCAACCAAAAAGTAGTATTTATACTAGAACATTCCCTAATTAGATTAGGTTACTACTGCCAAAATTTTAACCATAACAAACTATTAGATCAAATTGTTTTTAGGTCTGTCGAAGAAGAGCACTAGCTTCCCGTTCGAAATATTCGCTGGCACGTTCTGCAATATTCTTTTTTGACATCTGCTAGAGCGTTCGCTTTTCCTTCAGAGGTAAACGATGATATTCTTCTACCTCGCTCTCCACTACATGTCTGTTTTCATTGTAGTCGGACAACAGAATCTTTGACATGTACTTCTTTCTCAAGTCTTCAAGCTGTTTGTCTTGTTCAGCACCTTCTTTTACAAACCCAGCATCAAAGTCTTTTTTTCCTGAATAAGTTTCCATGTGTCTCATGGCAAAAATTCCACAATCAATGAAATTGTTTTTGGTTTCCCATGGCAATTTGATATGATCCACTTTGTAGTTGTTCAGTGCTTGATAATTTGGATGCCCATTGTCTTTCAAGAACTTTATAAATTGAAATCTCTGTAATAATAAATTAAAAACAATGAGATTCAATTTAACTATGTTGATGAACATACATTTAATATACCTAACATTCTTACCAAATTAACCAGCTTTTTCTGATATCTATCATTGACTAATTGATTGTGATGCATGTTGTCAAGAATATGGATTTGAGGTTCTTTCAAGTTGAAACAGACGACGTAGTAGTGATCGTCACCGAGCATCATCGGGAAAAGCGCCTGTTAAAGATAGAGGTTCATCAATTATTTACAATTAACTATAGGTTCATCAGTTTTTTTAAGGTTCATCAGTTTTTTTAAGGTTCATCAGTTATTTATCTTAAAACAAATTAGTAAATAGAAGTGCTTACCAGGTCAATGTCTCTGATAGATTCATAAACAGGAGACAAAAACAAAATATTCTTCATGTTTTCATTAAACCTTTGTGTGAGTGCTTTCGAGTTGTGAGACATATTCGCCATTTCTTTTGTCTGAGGTTCATCAATATAAGTCAAGATTTTTGTATATGTACATGATTTCAAATATTGAATCATAATTGATAAAGATTTTTGTAACTTACAATCATTGATGTGTGGGCATATAGCTTCTTCAATGATCCTACATTCCTTTTCACTTCTGCCATGTTATGTATATACGCCCACATATCAATCACTCCTGAACTTATTTCATTCCCTTCTTTGAAGCTCTCAAAGTGGATTCTTTGACCGTCAACAAAGTATGAATGAAATAACACATCACTGCAATTTCATTTTAAGGTAATATTTTAGAAAAATAAAGAAGCTACTTATTATAGAAATATTATTTTTAAATTGATGAACCTAATATATATTAATTACTCGAGTTCTCCTCTTGCAGCGAATATTGTTTCAGCCACCTTTCTTTCATTGTCTTGTACTTTGTTCTTCATCACAACGACTCTTTGTAAATACGGAGATTTTAGAGATTCAGCAGGCTTTGTTTTTCTTTTTTCTCTTATATTTTCCAAGTCTTCTTGACCTTCTTCACCTTCTTTGATATTCTTTTCCGTTTGAGGAACTTTAAGCTTTCAAGCAATTGTGTTGAAAGAATTAAGTGGCGTGGCTTTTAGAGGCGTGGAAAAACCTTCATCTACTACTTCACATTTTAATTTTTCTTCTGCTGATGGGGGAGCATATGATATCGGTGTTATCATCTTTGGCGATTCTTTATATTGTGGGGAAGAGTTCTTATGTTTTTGTGATGTTTTTTTCAATGCTAAAGCTTCTGCTTGAATTCTTCTCCAAAGATTGTCATCACTAGTCTTGCTCAACATTTCTGAGGATGTGTGCAAGAACGGTGTCTTTTTGAGCAACTCATCCAATAACTGCTCCAAGTCTTTCTTTTCTTCATACAAAACCAAAGGCAAAGACTTATTCTCAAATTGCTCCATATTGAATATCGGGAATTCTGGCCTATGCAACTGTTTTATAAGTTCATCAGTAAGTTAATCAATAAGTTCATCAATAAATTATAAGTTCATCAATAAGTTCATAAAACAAATCAGTTATAAGTTCATCAATAAGGTTATTACCTGACGTTCAATCTTTTCATATTCTTTCAAAAAGGCAGGATCCATGAACATTTGAGTTAACGTTAACTCAGCTTGTTTGTCCGTCTGAGGTTCATCTGTTAACTCGGAGCCATGATTCATTTGAGGTTCATCAGTTTGCTTAGATGCAACCTTAGCGTCGGAGCCATCCTTTGTTTGAGGTTCATCAGTTTGTTTAGATGCTTCCTTTGCCTCGGAGGCATCCTTATCATCACCCATCGTTATCATCAGCATTGAGCTCTCATCTTCACTTTGTGAGCTCTCAAAAGTTGTCCTGTTTACCAAACTGTTCATCCAGTCTCGGACTTCCAACAACGATTCATTTCCGGGGTACATCTCCAATCCAGCCCTTAGCATGTCATCAATATTAATTTTCATCTCTTGAAATAAGCATAACATGTTCCTTAGTGAGTGACTGAATTCCTGTCATTAATATAATCAATTAAGTCTTTGAACCTATATTAACTTAAAACTGATGAACCTATATTAACTGATGAACCTATATTTGAAGAACCTATAATCAAATAACAATTTAAAGTCTATATATTTTTTACCTCAGCTGATTTGAATTGGGAATACTCCCCTTGAAACTCTAAAATCATTGCGGATAACTGTTGTTGGGTGAGCTTAATACTTGAGGATGAAGGTTCATCATTTCCATTTTCAGGTGTTTGATCGGTTCCGGTAATTGGTTCAGCAACTTCAGTGTTTTCATCAGTTCCGGTCGTTTGAATATCCTCATTTGTTCCGGTCATTTGAATATCATCATCTGCTAATTGATGAACCAATTATAAGAAATTCAAATATATACAAAATTTTTGCAGATAATATGTAAGTTATGAAACATAATAGATTTTTACCCTGTTGATCAACCCATTGATGCTCCTCAATATCATCTATATGAACATCAGGCACTTGCTCACCAACGTCATCTGTCTTTGGAGATTTTGATGTTCTTTTCCTTTTGTATCCAACAATGTTTTTGCACATGTTCATCGAATAGCGGTTTTTAGGAGATAGTGAACTCCTTTTTGCTTTCTGTTTTCTTCCTATATGTTTTACACCATTTTTCATAAGTTATAACAGGTTCATCAGATTATAAAAGTTATTTTTTTTCAAGTTCATCAAATGTTCAAGTTCATTAGATTTTACATATTCTAGTTCATCAAGATTTTCAACAAATTTTTGAGGTTCATCAATTTTTACTTATAACAAAAATTTACTTATAAAACAATAATATAATATAAATAATGTCTATATACATACCTTCTTGATCATCCCCCCCCCCTGCTTCTTGTGATTTGTCTTCCAGCATTAGAAGGATTGGTCCATCAGCCACTAATTTTAGATACAACTTATTTTAGGTAAATGTTTAAAATAAGAATATAATATAAGGTTCATCAGATTATAATTTGTGTACCTTCTATAGGCATCGAACCTTCCCTTTCTGAATTGTCCCCTTGAATGACTTCTGAAAAAAAAAAAAAAAAAAAAAAAATGTCATTTTTTTTAAGATGACACATACAAAAAGTACTGATGAACATATAGTAAAATGTATACATATATTAGAAGGTTCATCAGCGTTTGTTTTTTGTTTCTTTCTTCTAATCCTCTTTTTTTTACTGGCTCATCGCTATCTTTTATCGGCACAATGTTAGCATCTGAATTTAGACACAATGTGTAAAGATTCAATCATCCGTAAAAAAACACATTATACGGGACAGTAAGTGATGAACCAAATAAAATAATAGATCATACCTTGAATCATGAGTACTCCATTCTTTACAGGAGAGTGATCCTTCAAATGAGCTCTACTCCAATTTGGTCCAGCTTTATATGAGAATTCAATCTTGTCTTCATCATCACCCCTCGGTTCTTCCTGCAATTGAATTTCTGCTCCAGCATTCTCTATCTACTGTTCATCATCGTTCTCTGAATCATCATCATTATTATTTTCAGCAGCTTCAACATCATTATTATCTTCATCATCATCTTCCTCTGCATCATCATCCTCTTGATCTTCTTCCGGTTCTTCTTTTTTCTTCACCTTTTCAGCTTTAGGAGCTCTTCCTTTCTTGATTTTGCCAAACATCATCTCTTCCAATTCTTCCAAATTTTCTGTTTTCCAGTAATTAAATGCTAGGTATTTTGGTTTCTTCAGCAGCGAATTGGCAAATATCACCTGCAATTTTAAGTGTAAATCTTAAATTAAGAAAAATGTAACTGATGAACCTGATAACCTAACTGATGAACCTATAATCTAACAGATGAACCTATAACCTAATTGATGAACCTATAAATTAACTGATGAACATAAAGTATATAGTAATTACCTCCAATAGCAAGATTGGACCATAGAATCTTGTTCCCGGTCTCTAATTTTTCCTTTCGTCCTTCAAATTATGTAGCACATACTCGCACCAGTCCAATTGTTTCACAACATCCATATCAGTAAGAGAAAGGATGACTCCAACATTCAAAGTCCCCATCGTTCCCACATAAGACAAAATAGTACAAAACAATGATATTATGTTCTTCAAAAATATGTCTCCACTATCATTTTTCCTAATTTGATTCTTAATTACCGGCATCAAATCTTTGTTTGCATAAACTCTAGGAACACCTTTGAATTGTTTTTTCCATTCCATGTATGCTTCATTTGATCTTTCCTTAACAACATCACGCACATCAACTGCATACTGACCCATTAGGAATCCGAAGGTATGGTGGATTAACTCAGCTGTTATGTGTATAGTATCACCAAAGACGGTTAGATTTCCAGATTCAGCATCAAACCTCTCAAGCAACCAATACCCTAAACGACTTAGCATGCCATTAATTTGAAAGTCTAACAATGATTTAAAACCCATACTTGATATTGCCTCTTTTTGGTCCGTTGTTATTTTCTGAATTGTATCATATAATGGACCAGGAAAATTTTTTATTAGAACCGTTGGAAAAAATTTTAGGTTAGGTGGGAGAATTTGTCGAAGACTTAATCCAGGCTTAAGGTCTTCAGAGAGAACAGGTTTATTAGTTTTTGATGAACCTGATGGTTTTGAAGGTTTTGAAGGTTTGGAAGGCTTGGAAGGTTTGGAAGGTTTAGCAGCGATTTCAGGATTTGATGAACCCCGTGTTCTTTTAGGAAGTGGTTGATCAGCTTTCAATGAACCCCGAGTTCTTTTATTAGTAAACGCGTGTTCAACAAAGTCGTCATCACTTGGAGAATAGGTTGTTAACGTCATAGGCTTCTTTCCTATACAATAAAAAAAACAACTGATGAACAATCTTTCAATGAAAAATAACTATAAATTTTTTTTTCATATAATTTTTAACTGCTGAACCTTATTCTAAATAACAACTGATGAACCTCTTTTCAATCTATTCTAACAAGTTAGTACTAATTATACAATAATAACAAGTAATCACTGATGAACCTCTTTTTAATCTATTCTAACAAGTAATGGTGATGTATCCACAACTTCTAATCTAACCATGATAACTATTCTAACCACTGATGAACCTTTTTTTAATCTATTTTTAACAAGTTATTCTACTGATGAACCATATTCTTAATATATTTTTAACAAATTATAAACGGTTTTTTCATTTATTTTAACTGCTGAACCTTATTCTTAATCTATTTCTAACAAAATTTATCCACAACTTCTAATCTAACCAGATAACCTATTCTAATCACTGATGAACCTCATTGTAATCTATTTTAACAAATATTCTACTGATGAACCATATTTCTAACAAGTTATAAACACTTTTTTCATCTATTTTAACTGCTGAACCTTATTTTTAATCTATTTTTAACAAAATTTATCCACAACTTCTAATCTAACCAGATAACTATTCTAATCACTGATGAACTTCATTGTAACCTATTTTAACAATTATTCTACTGATGAACCATATTTCTAACAAGTTATAAACACTTTTTTCATCTATTTTAACTGCTGAACCTTATTCTTAATCTATTTTTAACAAAATTTATCCACAACTTCTAATCTAACCAGATAACTATTCCAATCACTGATGAACTTCATTGTAATCTATTTTAACAATTATTCTACTGATAAACCATATTTCTAACAAGTTATAAACACTTTTTTCATCTATTTTAACTGCTAAACCTTATTTTTATATACAGAAACTGCTGGACCTCATTCTTGTTTATTATACACTTTTAACTAATCGGCAATCGATAATCTGCAAAATAATTGATGAACCAAAAACTTTTAAAAACCTGTAAAAGCTGGCCGGTCTTGGAATCGTTTCGATCTCTTTTCTAACAATGTTGGGCTCTTTTCTCTTCCAGATTCTAAATAAAAATAATAATAAATCAAAATCATATTATCAAAATAAATAAATAAATAAATAAACTGATAAAATAATCCTAATTCTTTATGCATGCATTTTATATTCTAAAAAATCTAAATGAAACCCTAATTTTTTCAAAATCTAAAATTAAAAATAATAATGAAATGCATATTTTTTAAAAGCAAATACATTTGTTCATTTTTTTTTAAAAATTACGCATGCAGTTGGATTAATTTAAAAAAAATAATTAAAACATGAATGAAACCCTAATTTTTTCAATTTAATCTATTCCTTACCAGTTGGATTCATCATTTTGAACGGAAAATGATCGGAAAATGAAACCCTAATTTTTTCCCCAAATTTAGATCGCGATTTTTGAGAGATTTTGTGACTGCGTGAAATTGTGAGTGAGTGAGAGCGGTTTGGAGGGAAGAGAGAAGTGGGGTAAATTACCGTTTTAACATTTTTTAGGAAAGTAGCGTTTTTTTTTTTTTTTTTTTTTTTTTTTTTTTTTTTTTTTTTTGAATGAGAGCGGTTGGATTGATTTTGGTCAAATATTTGACTAATTGGATGGACAAGATTCCTTTTTAGACTTTGTAAATTTACACCCCTTTGTAGGGGATCGCAACTCATGATCTTTTAACAAGAGAGAACAGAACATGCTTCCAATTACTGTAAACCTCAAGTATGACAAATGTTACATGTTACAGTTACACTCACCCATAAATCATATATTTCATCTTCTCTCTTATGCACTTTTGTTAATTTCAGTCATTTGTTTCTACTCCTCAAACAGGACAGAAAACAAAATATAAATATTTAAACAAAAATAAAACTATAAACTGAACATAGGGGTGGAGGTTGATGGTGATCATTAGTCATCTTCCACCTTTCCCCTTCTACAATGGAGGAATAAAAAGCACTCCCAGAAAAGATGAAAGAAATTTCAAAATAAGAAAGGAAAGACTCGTCAGCTATTATTAGGTAAACCCGCCTGAACTTCGGTGGGTTCGTTTTCCACTGACTGAGCCAACTCTTTTTGTTGCTCCGCCCACCGGTTCATCTTTTCCAGCAACTGTCCAGCTTTTCTCTTCCCCCTATCAGTACCGTTATGTAGCAAATCCACAAGTACACCCATCACTCCAAGTTCTTGAGCCTCAACCAGATGCTTCTGATCTCCAGAACAAAGATGCACCAAAACCGCAGCTGCGTTCTCTTTATTTCTTGGGGACCCACTTCCGATAAATTCCACCAGAACAGGCACTGCCTCAGCTTTACCTATAGCCACCTTCCCTTCTGGGTGGCTCGAGAGTATGGCCAGAATGGCTAATGCTTCATCCTTCATCCCACTTTGTGGTTCTGTTAGAAGCTCCATTAATGTCGGGATTATACCTGACCTCACCGCCCGACCTTTATTACCTTGATATATGCATAAATTAAACAAAGCTGTTGCAGCATCTTTCTTCCCTCTTTGAGTACCTTCACTTAATAGTAATACAAGTGGCGGGATTGCTCCTAAAGAACCGATTGTTACCTTGTTTTCATCAATGACAGAAAGGCTGAAAAGGGTAGCTGCTGCATTTTCCCGTGCTTCCATACTACCTCTCCTAAGAACTTGAACTATTCCCGGGACAGCACCAGATGAGACTATGCTGCCTTTGTTTTCTTCACAAATTGAGAGGTTAAGAAGAGCGGTCACTGCGTGTTCTTGTGTTCGGGAGTCGGGTGCGGTCAGGAGGTGTGTGAGGAGAGGAATAGCCCCAGCTTCGGCAACTGCAACACGGTTATCAGCATTTCTTTTTGCAAGGAGACGAATTTCACCAGCAGCAGTTCGTTGATCATCGGGACTGACAGAACTAAGCTTACGAAGAAGACTTTCAATCATGGAACGTTCTGCCGGTGTGCAGGCAGAAGCCGACCGAGTGACTCGTTTTGGTGGCTCCATTCCATTTGTTTCGCACCATTGGGCTATAAGGCTGCGTAATACATAGTTGGGTATGAGTGCGGTGCTAGTCAGGCTTTGTTGCGTCTTGGGACACGTGCGGTGCCCTGCTTCTAACCATTTTACAATGCATGAACGCTCGTATGTCTATGAAAAAGAAAATTTTTTCAGTAAACCTGATGTTTGCAATATGATCAGAATAACACAACATGCTACAAGCTATAAATACCTGCCCTGTTGAGACGATAACAGGATCCTTCATCAACTCAAGTGATATAGGACAACGGAAATCATCAGGTATGGCACCATTTTTCAGACTTTTGACTGATGTTACTTGACCAGTGCAACTGGGAAGAGCAGAGCTTTCTCCTGGCGGTGAGCCTGCGAATGGACTCTCAGTTTGCACGAAGTCCTTAATTCGTTTTAATAGCATTGACATCTTTTCTATGCTCTCCCCGGGATCCTCAGAACTGGTGGTAACCATTTCATGCAATGCTATTGACTCGTGAGTAAGGTCAGTTATTTCAGTTAAATGAAGTTTTTCAACCAATCTCTTCATGACAGCTGGATCTTCTACCGCACCAACATCCTTGTTGTACAGAGATGTAAGATCTTCATAGAGCTCAACATCTGTTGCATCAGTTCTTCCGTTGGCTCTTCTGAATTGAGAAAGAACAAGCTCAACCTATATATGAATCAAGTATCAAAGGTATGAGATGAGGTAGGAAATAAGACGAATGTAACTATCTAAGTATCTTTTATTGCATCTTTACGATAATCAGATACCTAACAAGATGCCACATGACACCATTTATAATCTCACCTGTTCTTTAACTTCATCTGATATCTCAAGTTTATCAAAAGAAACACTGCTTAAATCCTGTTCCAAACGAGTTGTGACTTCCTGGTACTTTTTCATGATTTGATCCATCTGCAAGACCTGTGGGGCAGAGCATGTTGTGTCAAAGAAATAATATATGCTACTGAAAAAAAAAATAATAATAATAATAATAAAATAAATAAATAAATAAAAAATAAAAAATAAAAAACGTTTAACTTGATGAGGTCATATTCAGCTATAAATTCACCATATAATCATAGGGAGTTATCTTGGCTTAACCTCAGGGACACACTAAATTTAACCAGTGACCCAGTGCATCATGACAGAAACACCAGATTTTAAGTGCAAATATCATTTGACTTTAGTTGAACAATTGTACAAGTATTTGTAGCTCAAGCTTTTTAGGATTTTATACATCTATTACATGTATGATAGGAAAGTTTATTTAGATTATATACTTGGATTTAGAATTTTTCAAATATTTCTTCTAAACTTGAAGTGCAAGATTAAACTGGCAAATCAGCAGTTCTTAAGATTCTAATGCAGATAAGGGGGTTCACATTACATAACGTAGCTGTTAAGATTTTCAACTGCAAAATCGCCGACAGTCACAGATGTAAATTTGACTTATTAGGCAATTTATCATATTCTACATATCTACGATAACAGGTACGCACCAAAAAATATCTGCAACCGCAGAACTCGGTAATGCATTAAAACAATATCTAGCTAATATGTCCTGTTAAGTGAGAACTCCAATGTGATAATATAAGGATTCCTTTTAGCCAATCGTACGGAGTTTAAAGTTTTCTTAAAACTTAGTATATCAATAATGCTATTCTTATCTTTTTACTAAACTCTCATAAAGTTGTCTTAAGTTCTCAACCAACATAGTTTTTGTCTTTTCAACAAATTCACGAAACCTTCATGTTGTTTTGAGACATTGTCAGCTGTACTATAGTACAATTTACCAAAAGTCAAGCAACCCAGCCTTATTTAGAAACACATAATCCATTTTTGAATTTCAGATGTAATTATCGCACAAGAAAAAACAGAAATACCAAACAATGGGTAAGGCAAGATGGTATTTTTAAACATGAAAGTTGATCCAAAAATACCAGAAAACCAACATTACGCCTTTTCTCGTACCCTCTTACTAAACCTTTAAATAGCAAAAAGGTAAATCAAGTAACCACAATAAATAAATCAAAAGTTATGTATGTTCAAAGATGGAGGCAACAAGCACTTTCAGTATAACGACACATTTATACCATCATCCATAAAGCATCAACATATAGAATCAATATAAAACAGCTGGAGTTTGGACAACAGCACCCACCAATACCAATTTCCAAAAGCAGAATACTTCTTATTCAGATGCTAATTGTATTACAAAGAAGCACATTATCCAACCAAAAAAGCAGACACACTATTATATAAAGAACCTAACCCCTAAAAGTATCCCACTACCTTAACCTTACTCATAACATATTCGCAAGTTATTTCAATCCACAATTTCTCATATGCATAAAAGTCAAAAAGAGTTTAAGTAGCAAATAATATCTGCAAATTAAAGGGGTGTTTGGTATTGCATTTTTCCCCTACTTAAGCTTATAAATAAGTACTTATAAGCTGCTTAAAATTAAGTGCTTCTGGAAATAGTGTTTGCATTTTCTTGAAAAAATGTAGTAACACTAAAAAACAGTTGTTATAATTTGAGTCAAATTTATTTATAAAAAGTAATGCATGTTTTGATATTTAAATTGGGTATATATGGAATTATCCCAATAATGAATACGTCCCCCTTCACTTCTCAAAGACAACATACAAACAAATTCCAGACAGTAATTACAAATATATAATACTGCAACAAATTACCTCCTAATCAATATCTTAAACAACATCATAGAGTCACAACAGCAAATTAATTAAACTTTCTCTAAAACTTAATTAAGATCTAACTTTTTTCTATTTTTATGATTTAATCTAAACATTCACTAAAAACAAGTGTTTCTTATCGCTACCGCTGACTTAAACTTACCTTATTAAACAAAATCACAAAACTAATTACTCCTATAACAAACTTTCATCTAAACTGTCAAAAACATCCACCGCTAATGCAACAAACAGATTCACCAAAGTTACCATATTTAGCAAAATCAAAATTAAACCAAATCTTAAATTATCACATATTTAACAAAAGTTACCATATTTAACAAAATCAAATGACATACCAAATAAATCTTACTCCCTTCACTACCAAGTCTCAGCAACTCCTTAGCAGACTCCATATGTTCCAATAACTTAACCAACAACTCATTCAGCTCATCATCCAAACAAAACGCTTCCTTAACATCACGTATCTCCTCAAATAACGGATTCAACAGCTTTAACCGTCGAGCTAAATTAGCAAATACTTTTTTAACACTGCAACGGTAATCTGTTATTGAAGATATTTCGTTAACTGTGTCTATTAGCTTCTGTATTAGTCCTACTCCTTTGTCTTCTGCCATTGGATCTGGGGTTAACGGGTTGTGTTAGTTCATGTGTGTGTGTGTGTGTGTGTGTGTGTGAAGGTGTGGGTTTTTTATGTGGAGTGGAGTGGAGTTGAGGTTAGAAAGTTGACCAGGGTTAAGTGTTATTAGCTGGAAATGTGATAAAAGGGTGTTTGTCTGTTTGGCAACAAGGATTCACATCATTTGGGTTTTGAATAAATACCGTACGAGTATCTGTGCATAGCAACGAGATTTTATAGCGGCATTTAATTATAATGATATTTTGGTTAAAGGGTTTGTGTAATGTTTTGTGTAATCAAAATATCACTATAACTATATGCCTTGTTTTTATATACGTATGTATATGTGTGTATTCATTCTTAAGTTGACAAAACAATTTTACATACGTGTGTATTCATTCTTAAGTTGACAAAACGATTTTACATTTCCATGTTTTCATTTATTAATTATTCATTTAACTTTTCATGTTTTTAAGTTGACACAAAAATGGTAAGTTTTCATGTTTTCATTTAAGTTTTAAAATAGATGTATTAAGGAGTGGTAAATGCATTAATTAAGGGTAATTTAGGCAAAACATTAATTCAAGTTTTCACTTTTCACTTCTTGACTTTTTGACCATTTTCTCGTTATATATAGTATAGATAAGAGCCCGTTTGGTTTATAAGTGGGTTTAGATAAAGATTTGGATTTGGTTTAGGATTTGGATTTGGTGTAGATTTAGGATAGAGAAATTATATTTATTTTATTAATTTAATAATAATTTTGATTTAAAAAGTATTATTTAAAAATAAAAGAATGTGTATATGTGTAAGAAAGAGAGAGTGATATAATGTAAAACAAATTTGTGAGAGAGAAAATTTAAGTTTGTCTTCTACTTTTACTTTTAGTGAGCCCTTTTTCGCTATTCAAATACCAATCCCGCATACCAAACAACAAATTACCTCATTAATCCCAAATCCAAATCCAAAACCCACCAACCAAACAGGCCCTAAGTAAACGAATATTTGCGTAAAGTGACGGTTTATAGCAGTAAAGCGTGTTTTTTTTTTAACATATGTTGTTAAAATTAATACGGTATGTGTTTTTGAAAAGTTGTCTAGTTTAGAATTAATCAAGTTTAAGGAGTATTAAAAAGTATTTAGGGGTAATTTAGTCAAACTACTTTAAGTTTAGAGATTACAAAATTTCAAGAAAACACATTCACTCTTATAAGTAGCAAAATAGAAAGAAAAAAAATGGGTCTCGTTATTCTATTTGTGTAAAAATATGATCGGTCATATTTATACAAACTTTTAAAAAAATTCTCAATCCTAGCAATAAATTTATAATATTTTATATCAACTTGAACTCTTAAAATAAGTTAAATTATAATATAAAATTAGTTTTTCTTGTTATATAAGTACATGAATTGTTATAAGCTCAAGCTAACTTATATACATTTGTAGAAACCAATAATAGTCAAATAACTTGAATATCTTTGAAAGTATAATGGATGAACACGTGAAATGTTGAAATATATGTGAATTTTGATTTTGATGTCATTTATAACAATAAGTTTCAACTACAACAAAATTGTCAAACATCTTTATAAAAAATATAAACTTCAAGTTTCATGTTAATAACATATAAGCTAGAGCTACACCACCAGCTTATGTCTTGCTAAATTCCACAAAAATGTGTAGATTGACGGGAACACCCTGATCTCGGATGTCTTTTGGCACCAGCCATTGTTCACACCATAAGGAATAGCTCCGGCAACTCTCCTGATCTAGCGGGGCATCAACTGGAGTGAACACGAGCCAAAACTCGGACCCCTAAGCTCTTATTCCACAAAGTCTCTCCAGTGTGCCTATAGATTTTGCGAAGGTAGGTATCTATATGAAGCAAATGCCAAGTATAAGACTTAAACATAGGTCTATTGACTCAAGCACAAGTGCTCTAACCATTATATTAATGCTCCATTGGTTATGTCCTGCTAAATTAGTAGTAGCGGTAATTAACAACATTAGTCAGTAGCAATTAGTAGTAGTTATAAGTGTTAGATTTAATAATAAATTTTTATTTTATAAGGTTATTTCATAAAATAATTGTTTTTTATAAAGATCTGCTAAAATCACATAAAAATTAAAATAAAAATAAATAAAAAATAAATAAATAAAAAATCTTTTATTCAATAATGTGACATAATATTTAGATCAATTATAACTTTTTCTATTATAACAAATCATTTACTATACGTTATTGCCTGATTTCTTATTTTTTATTCTTTTTCTTGTTAATTTTATGATATTTTTCGTTCAAGATTTTTTTTTTTTTAATGATATTCTAATATTTCTCTTTCTTATGATAATTATACTCCGTATTTGTTAACTGGTGTTAGGTGTTGGGTTATTAGTTGGAGATCGGGTTAACTGTTTGCTTGGCTCGGCTTGGCTTGAGATGGGTGAGTGGCCACGTGGGATGTGTTATTGTGGTTAACTGACAGTCGGTGACTTTGGTCTCTCTGGAAGTATGGTTAAGATGTTAGTTGGTACTTGGTGGTCTGGTACTAGTGTACTACTATGTGTAGCAGTAGTTTTTTCACCCTACAGTAAACAAGGATGATGATTGTTGAGATTTGAGAAAGACGTACGTTAGGATTTTTGGTTTTTTATCATTTAAATGTTACTGTACTATCTTCTTACTCATTTTAGTTCATTTGTTTTTTTATTTATTCATTTATACACTTATAAAAAACTCACTTCCTCATTTATGTTAAACAAGTGCAATCCTCATGTATCGCCTTTTTCTTATGATGTTTGCATAGGAAACTGTTAATACAAATATCGCCTAAAAACGTTATTTATATTTTACGATCTTCGCTAAGTTTTGTTAATGACAAATGTAAACTTTAGTTTCTAAGTAAAACATAATCTTAGTTTTAAAGACTTGCATAAACTAGACTTTTGCTACATTTTACATTTCATAAAACACAACATCTTTTATTTTCTAAAAATAGAATTGTCACATCACATTTATGGCAAGTTTTGTCATTATACATTTATGAAAAGAAATGTGTTTGACTTACTTTGATATTGCTTGCAAGTTTAGTGTTTGACTTGATATTATGTGATGTGACATTGTTTGGTTCGCAAGAGTAATGAGATGTGACCTTGTTTGGTTTGCAAGATTTATTGCAAAACCAACTGCAAGCCCGGCGGTACCCTGGAGGTACACGGGCGAAACCCTTCTCAGGGGTCCGCCTGATCCGCCAGACCTGCAGAAGGTTTTGGCTATAAATATTGAGCCACAAGTTGAATTTTGGCTCATCACTTGACATTACATTTTACACACACTTTCATTCTTTCATCTAACATCTTAACATTTCATATGTGAAGTTTCTTTTTGTAGCAAAGAGATTCACGAGATTACTAAAAGTAACAAGTATTCAACACAACGTTGCAAGACTTGTTAGCTTAGCATTGTGTAGACTTGTGTAGTTTACACTTCATTTGATTGTGTATTTTCAGTAGTGATCGGTTAGTATTTTAGTCCTCAAAATACAAAGAGTGTTGGGAGTTGTTGTACCCTAGTAAAAGAACTAACGGGAGTGGTTGTGCCCTTGTAAAAGAACTCGACATTTAGCTTTGTGTCGGTAAAAGTATAAGCGACGTGTAAGGTTTTCTCCGCCGATGAAAGGAGCTTGTTGACTAGTGAAAGAAACTCTCGAGTTGGATACTCGGGGCGTGGACGTAGGGCAAGGAAAAAGAGTCCTTGTAGCCGAACCACGATAAATACTCGTGTTGTGGTTTGATCGTTTCTTTCATTTACTTGCATGTTATATATTGTGTTTGTGCATATATCTTTGATCAAACGGAAAGTTTCAAAGCTAACTTAACAAGTTAAAAAGATTTTAATCGGTAAACTATTCAACCCCCCTTCTAGTTTTCCACAATTGGCATCAAGAGCTACGTTACTCAAGCTTTTAAAATATATTGTGTTTTAAAACTTGAAACGATCCATGGATTTTGAAAATTACAAAGAAGGGCAATCTATGCAAAGACCACCACTCTTTGAAGCAAATGGTTTTATATATTGGAAAAACCGTTTTGAAACTTACGTGAAATCTAAAGATATAGATTTGTGGTATATAATTATTGATGGTGATAACGTAGTTACTAACATCAAAGATGATGATCAAAAGAAATTAATAGGTAAAAATAATGAAGCTAAAATGATGTTTTACAATGCTTTGCCTAAGAAAGAATATGAAAGAGTCTTTTTGTGTAAAACCGCCAAAGATATATAGCAATCTCTAATTGTCATTCATCAAGGAAACTCACAAGTTAAAGATAACAAAATTGATCTTCTTGTTCAACAATATGAACAATTTGTTATTTCCGATGATGAGATTATTGATAATGCTTTTGCTAGGTTTAATATTATTATTACTTCACTTAAAGCACTTGACGAATCTTTTTGTAGTAAGAACTTTGTCAGGAAATTTCTTAGAGCACTCTATCCGAAGTGGAGAGCAAAAGTGACGGCAATTAAAGAATCCAAAGATTTTTCAAGCATGTCACTTGATGAGCTAATTGGAAACCTCAAAGTTCACAAAATGGTAATGGAAAAAGATTCGGAACTGGTTAGAAGCAAGAAAGAAAAAGTTAAGTTCATTGCCTTGAAAGCTAGAGTCCAATCAAGTGATGATGAAAAATCTACTTCGGATAGTGATGATGAAGAATATGCTATGGCCGTTAGAGACTTCAAGAAGTTCTTTCGTAGAAGAGGAAAATTTGTAAGGCAACCTGATTCGCCTCAAACAGTCAACTAAGTTTACCAGGTGATGGTCAACCAAGTCAAATGTCTAAAACAAATGCTTCCGAGGAATACAGTGTTTTCCCGGGTCGTAAGTCCCAACGAGGTGTGCGATGTGATATTATAAACTAATCTGTGATTAGTGAATGTGAACAGGAAAGGTATAAGTGTGTGTGTGTGATTTAAACTAGGGTTTTAAAACTTAAAATAACTATTAGAGTGATTACGTAAAAAGCTAGGTATTAAAAACGTACACCAAATTAAAATCAGACGCGACTGCGTACTGAGAAAAAGGTGAGTTTTAAGAAAAATAAACTACAGGGGTTAAAATTAACAATCCTATAAACTTAAACTTAAAATAAAGTTAAATTAAAAAGAAAACTATTTTTAATATTATTTTATTAATTATTATTAATTATTTAATTAAAAACTATTTAACTATTTAATTAAAATTAACTTAAATAAAAACTAAAAATGATTAACACTACAAATTAAACTAAAAACTTACAAAAATAATTTCTAAACTTAAATTAGAACTTGAAGAAAGTATAAAAAATAAAAATAAATCTTTTTGTCTTTTTATAAACTTTTTATTAATTAAAAACTATTTATATTATTTAAACTATTTAAACTATTCTAAATTACAAATAATATTAAATCAACTTAGAAAATTATGAAAATTTTTATAAATCTAATTAACCATAATAGGAATCCTAACAAATTATAAAAACTTTATTTTATATATTTTTAAACTAGTTAACTAATTATTATGCTATTTATTAATTATTATCTAATTAAACTATTTAAATTAGGAAAACTATTAAATGAACAGTAAAAATTCTAGAAAAATTACTAAAATTATATTATGACTTATATAAGCTAGGAAAAATATAAAAACTAGATGTTATTATATAAAAACTAATTATGCTAATTATAACTTATTTATTAGTTAATTATTAATAAAACTATTTTTAAATCTAATAAATATCAAATGACAATATAAAAATCTAAGAAAATTATTTAAATTACTTTAATATATAAGGAAATTAATAAAAATATAAAAATACAGATTACTTAATAAAAATATAAAAATGAAAATTAAAATTAAATTGTATTAAATAGAAACTATCACTTATTTTCATATTGTTTTTTTCTTGAATTTTCTTTTTCCAACCTATATTATACCTAAATATAACTAACTTTTACAAAAACAATAATTTTAGAACTTAAAAATAAGCTAGTTATAAGCTATAATCCTAGACAGTTGACTTTAGTTGACTTAAATGGGAAATAAGCTCAAATGAGCTTATGTGGGACCCACTAAGGCTAATTCTGGTTCTAATAAGTTGTTTGGACTTGTCAAAGCTTAACTTAACTAAATAAGCTCAGTAGATAAGCTAAAAAATCAAAATAAGCTAATCCAAAACCTGTTTTGAACTCAGAATGGGGACAAACTTGAAAGCTATTTCTAGGTGGGGTCCACTGAGGTACAGGTCAAACAAGTGATCAACCTAGGTAGCCTACTAGGAGGGGGGTTGAAAGGTGCAAGGTTTGTGGTCTGGGGCCCACTATGGTGGTCACAAAACACCACCAAAGTGGGTGGTGTGGGTGAGCTGCTGGTGTGCAGGGGAGGTTATCCTCCCTGCAGTTCACTTTGAGGGTGAGTGGGGCCCACCTAAAAAATCCTAAAAATATAGAAATGATGGGATACTAAAGCTGAGATGGTAGACTTGAAATCCTAAAAAGCTCAAACCCTAATTCAAACTACAAAATTCTAGTAAATTCTTGCCATTTTGGGTAAAATCTGAGAAGTAGGAATTTTGACTTTTGTAAAAACTTGGAAAGTTGACTTTTCTGAATTTAAAATGAATCTAGTGAGCTTGTTGAGTTATGTTAAGATGTAATACAGCTATTCTAAGCTAAATTCCTAAGTTGTAAACTAATGGGGTGGGATTTGGACTCAACTGACCCAACAGTTAACTGTTGGGTTGGATTGGGGGAGTTTTGACTTTTTATTGCTAAGTGGTTATCTATATTATGACTTACAAGAACATATCAGACCTAATGTGATTAGCTTAAACAGAAATCAACAACTGCATCACACAAGGGCACCTCAGAACCTTCTGAGCCAAACACTCCTTTATGGTAAACTGTTTTGAGATTTTTAATGCATAAGGATTCTTTGAGCCATGAAATTGGTTTTTAAGCATCTGTGAGGATAAAATAAACTTAAATGAGCAATTAAACTTCCAAACTAACAACTCTAACATGAACTTATTAAGGCACTAATTGTAACAGTGAATATGAGACATTGAGTGAACTTGAATTTCTAATGAACAACTAAGCTGAACTAGGTGACTAAGGGACTAGCATACACCAACTAAACATATAAAATCAAATGAAAGCAGTAAATAAGCTCAGGAACAATAAAATGCCAAAATGTGAAAATGAGCTTACAATGTTGCCAAGGCTGAAAAACAAGAACCAATGACCTTAAAACCCCTCCAATAGCTTGTCACTGCACCACTAGAGTTATTTTAGTCCAAATGAATACCCTGTTCATCTCCTTCCTTCTTCACCATTGATTTTTTGAATTATTTTCTATTTTTCTTGATTTCTTTTTGTATTTTCCTTTTTAATATCTATAACTGTTTTAATGATTTTAAAAGCTTATTTAAGCTTTGTCAAAGCTTTAGTTAGCTTACTAAACCCAGAAAAACAACTATAAACAATAAATAAACGATTTGTGATTTTTGAAATATAATGAAAATTGCATAATCTTAGATAGCAAACAAAACATGAAATTGAGATGTAAGAAAGTTCAAATTACATTAATTAAACATGATACAAGCTTTTAGAATCAAAATTACAATTGAAAATGTAATCTACACTACCTACGGCTAATTTTACTCTAAGCTATTCTAATACTCTTTCATCTCTGCTTCATTCTTCCTTTTGTAGAGACTTGTGAGGTTCGTGGGACCCACTTTGTCATTTCCCACCACTATTCAGAGCCTTTGGATCACTGGTACACATCCTAGCCGTTTAAATATCTTTTCGCGCCAAAAAGTCTTGGGACAGAGGAAGGTAACGTGTGATGAATTTAAGGGTTTAATGGGTTGTTGGAGTGTTGTGGAGGTGGAGGAGAGTGGTTAGGACAGCTGGGGGACAGGTTGAGGGTGAGGTGGATGGTGGTTTCTGGTTTCAGTGGTGGTATGGAGAAGGAGAGAAAAGAGAGGGTGAGTGGTTTTGTGGCTTGGGGTGTTGACCAGGGTTTGACCAAGTGGGTGGGCTGGTATATTTTTGGGCTTAGGGCAAGGGATAGTGGGTGGGCTTTGGTGTTGGGTTTAGTTTTTTGTTTTGGTAAAATAATACTAAGGTCCGTTTGGTTTATTAAGTACACAAGGACCAAAGTTGTAAATTGGCAAAAGTTGAGGGTCTGATTTTGTATTTTCCCAAAGTTTATAATAAGGGTTAAAATTGTCATATGTGAATAGTACAAGGGTATTTATGATAATTTTCATTTTTTTATGCCCAGGGACTAAAACTGACAAATGTGAAACTTCAGGGACCAATTCTGCCATTTCTCCAAACTTTATACCCAAGGACCATTCCTGCAAAAGATGATTAGTACAAGGACTAAAATTGAATTTCTCAAAGTTTTTACATCCCAGGGACCATTTCTGTCAATTTCCAAAGTTGAGGGACTAAACTTGTAATTTTATGAAACTTTGCACCAAAGGACTAAATATGTAACTTTATGATTAAAAAGGACCTTTGGTGACATTTTCATGTTTTTAGAATAACCAGGGACTAGTTTTGACAATTTATGAAACTTGAGGGACTGAAACTGCCAATTATGCAAACTTTGTACGTTTTTCATTTGTTTTTGCATATTTTGCATTTGAAACATATAAAACACACCTCTAAGATATTTTAAGTATTTTGATACATATTTAAGTGTTTTTGTATGTTTTGGCAGTTCAGATTAGTATAAAATGATGAGTATTTAGACACTCATCAATCCCCCACACTAAACTATTGCTAGTCCCTAGCAATCTATTGAGAAAAACTTAATGGTTTTGAAAAACTCTTTACCAAAAGCCATCACTTCTGGAGTAGCCAGGTGTAAGAACTGTGGTACACCTGATAACCGTGTGATTTTGAGCAAATCACCAGCTGTCAACGGATTTGATTAGTCTTTACCAAAAGCCGTTTGCTTCTGGACTAGCCAACTCTTGATGGAATAGTCAACATCTTGGTGAGCTGATTACCAATTATGGTTTTTCCACGGCCTTTACCACAAGCCATAATCTTGCGGGCTAGCCAACTCATTAGCTTTTGAGGATAATGGGGAGTTGAGGAACCATACAATTTTTGGCAAATTGCAAGCCATAAACGGGTTTGAGTTATCTTTACCAAGAACCGTTTGCTCCTGGATTAGCCAATCCTGTTGTGGGTTAGACATGGAGGATTGATACCATTTATTGCGTTCTAAGTGAGAAAAAATTTTAAAATTTTGGCTAAAATGAGGGTTCTTGATGAAACATGTGTTTTAAATTCGTTAGAATAACGAATCTCCCCCCACACTTAGAACTGAATATTGTCCTCAATATTCAAAGCACCGGGTGTTAAACCGAACTTAGAACGTAAGAAGGAAATATTACATAGCCTTTATTTAAGATGTATATACATACAATTTATTTTTTTAGATAAAACTTCTTAAATAGAAGCTATCACTATATGTACATTTTTTTTTTTTTTTTTTTGAGATATATACAACATGTGGGGCAGCTCCCCCACACTAGGGTGTTACACATGGGTGAAAACCCATGTTTTTGCTAATATTTTTGATTCCCGAGTCACTAACTTGACTCGACCCCGAATTAATTAGTCCATGGGGGAGCAAGTGGAAGAGACAATCTCAATCGGACTTTCATTCAAGATGTTTGGATAAACATTTGAAGCACGTGAAAGTTCCACACCGATGAGATAAGTAACCGGCTCATAATTTATAAATGATAATGCCGGGATCAAAGATAATGTCTTCACTCCCGAAAGAGTGAAGAACAGGATAAGGAACAGAATATATGAAGAAAAGAAAGAAAGTCATGATGAAAATCATGATTAACTCTTCTTCCTCAATAGGAGAATTCATTGGTTCATGAATCTCCTCGTTTAAGCTCGTTTGATCAAGACATATTATGGGTATATCTAGATCAAAATAGAAAGTATCATACTCCGGTGGAGATATGATATGAGTGAGTTCAAAGGAGAACTCCTCGTAAAGAGAATCATTCACAAGATGTAAATCTGTGAACTCATGTTCCGTTGTGGACTCATCACAATCCTTAATCTGAGTACCAAATAATGGGTTATCAGAAATCAAAGTGAATTTAGATTCGAATTCAAATAGAGGATTGGTGATAGTAGTTTTAAATGCTTCAGGAACAATGTGATTAACATTCTCTACTGGACTGTTGGGATAAGCACTGAGTGAAGGATCATTATGTAAGAGACTTTCTATCTCTTCCTGATCGGCTTCAAAGTCAAAGAGATCATCATTACTTACAGATAGAAGTGGAATGATGTGAGTGAGTTCCTCTGTGACATCCTCAAGAGGATGATCAACATCAGAATGAGGCAGTGATGCCTCAACATACTCAATGTCTCCATAAGATATACAATCATCACTGGAATTAGAGACATTCTCAATTTGATAATTTGGATTATCGGGAGGGGTAGGGATATCACACATATGATCAAGAATTCCCTGTGACTCACTTGGGATTGAGACAAGGTTCTCAACACTAGACTTTATGAATTCGTCCGATTCCTTTGCAGGAATAGTGTCAAGATGCTCGTCCCCCATGCTCAGAGAGTGAGTGGGAACCTCGGGTATGATAACAGTAGACTCAGGGAGTTGAGAAGGACTAGCATACATGGATTTTATAATTTCCGTTTGTTCAGCTGCTAGTAATTCTCCCATACTCTTTTCTCCCTGAATATCCATGGAAGGAGTCTCAACTGATGAACTTGATGAGGTATCATCACTTTCATCATCCTCATCGAGAAAAGCAGCATTTTGAAATTTGGTACGTGTTATAGCTGCTTTTTCTAAGACTAGTAATTCTTCCATGCTTCTTTCGTCTCTAGCAGCATGTTCTTCAGCAAGTAATTCCGCGATAGATTTATCACGAGAATATTGAGTGAGTGGAGACTGTGGGGGTGTGAATGTGTCAAAACCGGATATATCAGAACTAGAACAATGTTCAAGTTTATAATACGGTTGACATTTGAAATCATCATGAGGACCCCCACAATGTACACAAGAAAAACTTGGTGCATTGTGAAACGACATATTAGCTAACTCCTCCTTAATGTTTTTAAGTTTTTCAAGAACCTCTAGACAAGGGTCTTGCTGGATATGAGGAGTTGCTTGGTTCATTTGGTACTGTGGAGGTGGTTCTTGAAACGAATAGTCGTAATTGTTACAAGGAAATGGATTCCTTGTTTGACAATCAGAACTAAAATGTGGACCTCCACAGTACTCACAACAGTTGAACTGATGTGACTGTGAGTCGTATGTGTTTGAGTCATAATTGTTATCAGGAACCTGTTCATAGACAAACTGATTCCTAATTTGACAATCAGAACTGTAGTGTGAACCACCACAGTACTCACAACAGTAAAATTGCTGAGTCTCATGGTGTGGAAGCTGGTGGAATGAATCAGTCATGTCAGGGTAGGAATAGGGATTCTGGTTATAGACAGACCCGTTTCCTGACTCTACCATGCCACAACTGGGGCAATTACCACCATTATAAGGACTACCACACCCTTGACAGACAAGAAGGTGAGAATAAGACATAGAAAGAATCAAAGGGTTTAGGGGTGAGAAATGAAGAATCAAATAGGTAGGAATGTAAAGGTGAATATTTTTGTGTTTTGTTTTATAAAAATATGGATAAAAGATGGTAAATATACAATGGATGTATATCCAAACTCACAAATACGCAAAATCGTTTAGAATAAGCGCACAACCTCCCCGGCAGCGGCGCCAAATTTTGATTCGCCTCAAACAGTCAACTAAGTTTACCAGGTGATGGTCAACCAAGTCAAATGTCTAAAACAAATGCTTCCGAGGAATACAGTGTTTTCCCGGGTCGTAAGTCCCAACGAGGTGTGCGATGTGATATTATAAACTAATCTGTGATTAGTGAATGTGAACAGGAAAGGTATAAGTGTGTGTGTGTGATTTAAACTAGGGTTTTAAAACTTAAAATAACTATTAGAGTGATTACGTAAAAAGCTAGGTATTAAAAACGTACACCAAATTAAAATCAGACGCGACTGCGTACTGAGAAAAAGGTGAGTTTTAAGAAAAATAAACTACAGGGGTTAAAATTAACAATCCTATAAACTTAAACTTAAAATAAAGTTAAATTAAAAAGAAAACTATTTTTAATATTATTTTATTAATTATTATTAATTATTTAATTAAAAACTATTTAACTATTTAATTAAAATTAACTTAAATAAAAATTAAAAATGATTAACACTACAAATTAAACTAAAAACTTACAAAAATAATTTCTAAACTTAAATTAGAACTTGAAGAAAGTATAAAAAATAAAAATAAATCTTTTTGTCTTTTTATAAACTTTTTATTAATTAAAAACTATTTATATTATTTAAACTATTTAAACTATTCTAAATTACAAATAATATTAAATCAACTTAGAAAATTATGAAAATTTTTATAAATCTAATTAACCATAATAGGAATCCTAACAAATTATAAAAACTTTATTTTATATATTTTTAAACTAGTTAACTAATTATTATGCTATTTATTAATTATTATCTAATTAAACTATTTAAATTAGGAAAACTATTAAATGAACAGTAAAAATTCTAGAAAAATTACTAAAATTATATTATGACTTATATAAGCTAGGAAAAATATAAAAACTAGATGTTATTATATAAAAACTAATTATGCTAATTATAACTTATTTATTAGTTAATTATTAATAAAACTATTTTTAAATCTAATAAATATCAAATGACAATATAAAAATCTAAGAAAATTATTTAAATTACTTTAATATATAAGGAAATTAATAAAAATATAAAAATACAGATTACTTAATAAAAATATAAAAATGAAAATTAAAATTAAATTGTATTAAATAGAAACTATCACTTATTTTCATATTGTTTTTTTCTTGAATTTTCTTTTTCCAACCTATATTATACCTAAATATAACTAACTTTTACAAAAACAATAATTTTAGAACTTAAAAATAAGCTAGTTATAAGCTATAATCCTAGACAGTTGACTTTAGTTGACTTAAATGGGAAATAAGCTCAAATGAGCTTATGTGGGACCCACTAAGGCTAATTCTGGTTCTAATAAGTTGTTTGGACTTGTCAAAGCTTAACTTAACTAAATAAGCTCATTAGATAAGCTAAAAAATCAAAATAAGCTAATCCAAAACCTGTTTTGAACTCAGAATGGGGACAAACTTGAAAGCTATTTCTAGGTGGGGTCCACTGAGGTACAGGTCAAACAAGTGATCAACCTAGGTAGCCTACTAGGAGGGGGGTTGAAAGGTGCAAGGTTTGTGGTCTGGGGCCCACTATGGTGGTCACAAAACACCACCAAAGTGGGTGGTGTGGGTGAGCTGCTGGTGTGCAGGGGAGGTTATCCTCCCTGCAGTTCACTTTGAGGGTGAGTGGGGCCCACCTAAAAAATCCTAAAAATATAGAAATGATGGGATACTAAAGCTGAGATGGTAGACTTGAAATCCTAAAAAGCTCAAACCCTAATTCAAACTACAAAATTCTAGTAAATTCTTGCCATTTTGGGTAAAATCTGAGAAGTAGGAATTTTGACTTTTGTAAAAACTTGGAAAGTTGACTTTTCTGAATTTAAAATGAATCTAGTGAGCTTGTTGAGTTATGTTAAGATGTAATACAGCTATTCTAAGCTAAATTCCTAAGTTGTAAACTAATGGGGTGGGATTTGGACTCAACTGACCCAACAGTTAACTGTTGGGTTGGATTGGGGGAGTTTTGACTTTTTATTGCTAAGTGGTTATCTATATTATGACTTACAAGAACATATCAGACCTAATGTGATTAGCTTAAACAGAAATCAACAACTGCATCACACAAGGGCACCTCAGAACCTTCTGAGCCAAACACTCCTTTATGGTAAACTGTTTTGAGATTTTTAATGCATAAGGATTCTTTGAGCCATGAAATTGGTTTTTAAGCATCTGTGAGGATAAAATAAACTTAAATGAGCAATTAAACTTCCAAACTAACAACTCTAACATGAACTTATTAAGGCACTAATTGTAACAGTGAATATGAGACATTGAGTGAACTTGAATTTCTAATGAACAACTAAGCTGAACTAGGTGACTAAGGGACTAGCATACACCAACTAAACATATAAAATCAAATGAAAGCAGTAAATAAGCTCAGGAACAATAAAATGCCAAAATGTGAAAATGAGCTTACAATGTTGCCAAGGCTGAAAAACAAGAACCAATGACCTTAAAACCCCTCCAATAGCTTGTCACTGCACCACTAGAGTTATTTTAGTCCAAATGAATACCCTGTTCATCTCCTTCCTTCTTCACCATTGATTTTTTGAATTATTTTCTATTTTTCTTGATTTCTTTTTGTATTTTCCTTTTTAATATCTATAACTGTTTTAATGATTTTAAAAGCTTATTTAAGCTTTGTCAAAGCTTTAGTTAGCTTACTAAACCCAGAAAAACAACTATAAACAATAAATAAACGATTTGTGATTTTTGAAATATAATGAAAATTGCATAATCTTAGATAGCAAACAAAACATGAAATTGAGATGTAAGAAAGTTCAAATTACATTAATTAAACATGATACAAGCTTTTAGAATCAAAATTACAATTGAAAATGTAATCTACACTACCTACGGCTAATTTTACTCTAAGCTATTCTAATACTCTTTCATCTCTGCTTCATTCTTCCTTTTGTAGAGACTTGTGAGGTTCGTGGGACCCACTTTGTCATTTCCCACCACTATTCAGAGCCTTTGGATCACTGGTACACATCCTAGCCGTTTAAATATCTTTTCGCGCCAAAAAGTCTTGGGACAGAGGAAGGTAACGTGTGATGAATTTAAGGGTTTAATGGGTTGTTGGAGTGTTGTGGAGGTGGAGGAGAGTGGTTAGGACAGCTGGGGGACAGGTTGAGGGTGAGGTGGATGGTGGTTTCTGGTTTCAGTGGTGGTATGGAGAAGGAGAGAAAAGAGAGGGTGAGTGGTTTTGTGGCTTGGGGTGTTGACCAGGGTTTGACCAAGTGGGTGGGCTGGTATATTTTTGGGCTTAGGGCAAGGGATAGTGGGTGGGCTTTGGTGTTGGGTTTAGTTTTTTGTTTTGGTAAAATAATACTAAGGTCCGTTTGGTTTATTAAGTACACAAGGACCAAAGTTGTAAATTGGCAAAAGTTGAGGGTCTGATTTTGTATTTTCCCAAAGTTTATAATAAGGGTTAAAATTGTCATATGTGAATAGTACAAGGGTATTTATGATAATTTTCATTTTTTTATGCCCAGGGACTAAAACTGACAAATGTGAAACTTCAGGGACCAATTCTGCCATTTCTCCAAACTTTATACCCAAGGACCATTCCTGCAAAAGATGATTAGTACAAGGACTAAAATTGAATTTCTCAAAGTTTTTACATCCCAGGGACCATTTCTGTCAATTTCCAAAGTTGAGGGACTAAACTTGTAATTTTATGAAACTTTGCACCAAAGGACTAAATATGTAACTTTATGATTAAAAAGGACCTTTGGTGACATTTTCATGTTTTTAGAATAACCAGGGACTAGTTTTGACAATTTATGAAACTTGAGGGACTGAAACTGCCAATTATGCAAACTTTGTACGTTTTTCATTTGTTTTTGCATATTTTGCATTTGAAACATATAAAACACACCTCTAAGATATTTTAAGTATTTTGATACATATTTAAGTGTTTTTGTATGTTTTGGCAGTTCAGATTAGTATAAAATGATGAGTATTTAGACACTCATCACAACCTAAAGATGACAAGAAAACTTTCCGAAAAGATCGTGATGATAGGAAAGGAAAGGTTGAAAGAAAATGCTATAGGTGTGGAGACACAAGTCATCTTGTAGGAGAATGTTCAAAACCACCCAAGAGCAAACCTCAACAAGCTTTCGTGGGTAGTGCTTGGAGTGACTATGAAGGAGATGACGATGAGCCAAAGAATGACGATATTGCTCTCATGGCTCACCACTCAAATGAGGTATTATCTGACTCATCTTACTCCTCTATTGATGATGACACTTTACAAAAAGAATATAACAAACTTTGTGAATTAAGCTTAAAAATCATAAACAAAAATAAATTTTTGAAAACTAAAAAGGAGTTTTTAGAAAATGAAGTTTATGAGTTAAAAGAAAAAGCTAAGAGATTAGAAAAGAGTAAAGGTATTGACACACCTTGCAAATCATATGAAGAGCTTAAACTAGAAGTTGAGAAACTCAAAATTACTCAAAATGATCTAATAAAACAAACCACAAAGTTTAAGAAGTTCGATAAGAGCATTTCTTGTGCAGATGAAATTATGAAACTTCAAAAGTCACCCTTTGATAAAACAGGACTAGGATTTACGAAAATAGAAACTTCAACGGGTCAAATGAAATAAGAAAAGATTGCACAAGAAACAAATAAAATTGCTGCAGCAGCCTGCGGATCAGGCGGAACCCAATTTAGGGTTCCGCCCGTTGGTCCCGAAGGTTCCGCCAGGCCTGCTGCAGCAGTAACCTCATCCACTTCGGATCGTTCAAAATTTGTTAAAGTTACATACAAAAGTGGAACAAAACCTGTGTTTAAAACTGGAGTAGGATTTAGTAAAAATGAATTTAGAGCTAAAACTACTCAACCAAGACCTAAGACTCCAATTCCCAAACGCCCCTTTCCAAAGAGCAACTTCAACGCTCGACCAAACTACCAACATGTTTGGAACCAAAACACTCCTAGACATTACCAAACTCTAAACCACATGCCATGGAACCCTTATGCTCTATTTTCATACTTGGAACAAATTAATGGCATGTTTAACCAAAATGGACCCATGAGAAATTGGGGACCAAATGTTTGAGTGTTTTTCATAAAATAGGTGTGCCTCAAAGTTTGTTTGGAACCGAATGAATGGATTAAAGATAGCGGTTGTTCAAGGCACATGACGGGTAACAAAAGCCTCTTCACTTCTTATCACAAATGTGACAGAGGTAATGTTACGTTTGGTAGTAATGCTAAGAGCAAAATCATCGGAAAAGATACAATCTCTCATGACTCCCTCTTTATAGATGATGTAGCTCATGTTGATAACTTATGTTTTAATCTCCTTAATATTAGTCAACTTTGTCGTAATAAGTATAATGTTCTTTTTAGTGAAAACGAAAGTAAAATACTTAAATATGGTATAACCATAGCCAAAGGTGTCCTTAAGAACAACGTTTATGTCATGAAGATGGATCCAACATCTAGAGACAAACTTTGTCTTACCTCATTAGATGAATCTTCAACTTTATGGCATAGACGTTTAGGACACGCTAACATGAGACTAATACAAAACCTCTCCTCCAAAGACTTAGTTCGAAACCTACCCAGGTTGAAATATGACCAACACTTTTGTGATGCTTGCAAAGTCGGTAAACAAGTCCATAATAGCCATAAGGCTAAAAACTTGGTTTCTACATCTAGATGTCTAGAACTTTTACATATGGATTTATTTGGTCCATCCGCTATACAAAGTTATGGAGGTAACTTCTACACTTTGGTCATAGTTGATGATTACTCAAGATATACTTGGACAAAATTTTTGAAAAGTAAAAATGAAGCTTTTGATAAATTTGAAATTCTAAGAAAATTCAAAATCAAGTAGGGTCTAATATTGTGTCTGTTAGAACGGATCACGGTCGTGACTTTGATAATGAATTTCAATTTGGTAACTTTTGTGATAATAATGGAATAACTCATAACTTTTCGGCTCCACGTACTCCTCAATCTAATGGTGTAGTAGAACGTAAAAACCGGACATTGCAAGAGATGAGTAGAACAATGCTTAACGAACAAAACATTCCACAAAAGTTTTGGTGTAATGCCGTCGACACTTCAACGTACATTTTAAATCGAGTCCTAATTAGACCATTTTTGAATAAAACCCCTTATGAACTATATAAAGGTAAAAAGCCTACATTAGAATACTTTAGAGTGTTTGGGAATAAATGTTTCATTCTTAACACCAAGGATTATCTCACCAAATTTGACCCAAAGTCTTATGAAGGTGTATTTCTTGGATATTCACAAAATAGTAAAGCATACATTGTTTTGAACAAAGAAACCTTAAGAGTCGAGGAATCGTTGAACGTAACATTTGACGAGAGTCCACCTCCCTCTAAGACATCACCTTTGGTAGATGATGACTTAGTTGAAAGCCAAGCAATAGAAAATCAAGAAATTTTAAGTGATGACAAAGAAGATGAATTATTTAACAAAGAAATTGTCAATGTCAAAGAATCTAAAAGTCATCCATTAGATAGTGTCATTGGCAACATTAACGAAAGAACACTAAGGTCAAAAGTTCAAAATGAAAGCAACTACTTTTGTTTCGTGTCAACCATTGAACCTAAAAATATTAATGAAGCAATTAAAGATGAGTCTTGGGTAATTGCAATGCAAGAAGAGTTAAACTAATTTGTTAGGAATGATGTATGGACATTAGTTCCTCAACCAAAGAGTCAAACTATAATTGGAACAAAATGGGTATTTCGAAATAAAATGGATGAAAATGGAATTGTGTCTAGAAACAAAGCTAGGCTAGTTGCACAATGATATAACCAACAAGAAGGCATTAACTACGATGAAACTTTTGCTCCGGTGGCTAGGCTCGAGTCAATTAGAATCTTACTTGCATATGCATGTGCACACAATTTTAAACTCTTTCAAATGGATATCAAAAGTGCATTTCTAAACGGAGTCATTAATGAAGAAGTGTATGTTGCTCAACCACCGGGCTTCATCGATTTTGAAAAACCAAATCATGTTTACAAACTTAAAAAGGCTCTTTACGGACTTAAGCAAGCTCCAAAAGCATGGTATGATCGACTTAAAACATTCCTACTTTACCATAAGTATACCATGGGCTTAGTTGATAATACTTTCTTCACTAAGAAGAAAGACTCACATATTATCATAGTCCAAATCTATGTTGATGACATTATATTCGGATCAACTTGTCAAGAATTATGTGTGAATTTCTCAAAAATCATGCATGACGAGTTTGAAATGAGTATGATGGGAGAACTCAACTTTTTCCTAGGACTCCAAATCAAACAACTAGAAGATGGTATCTTCTTTAACCAATCTAAATATATTAAGGAAATGCTTAAGAAATTTGGACTAGAAGATTCGAAACCTATCAAAACTCCCATGTCCACAGAAACTAAACTCACCAAGGATGAAGAAAGTGAATCCGTAGATAGTACTAAATATAGAGGTATGATTGGTAGTCTACTTTACCTAACGGCTAGTAGACCCGACATTATGTTTAGTGTTTGTCTATGTGCTCATTTTCAAGAAGATCCTAAAACTACCCATCTCGAAGCCGTTAAAAGTATTTTTAGGTATATTAAGGGCACTACACATTTAGGTTTATGGTATCCTAAAGGAACGGGAATAGACACCATAGTGTATGCCGACTCGGATCATGCCGGTGACTATGTCGATAGAAAAAGGACAAGTGGTATTTGTACTTTTGTTGGACATTGTCTCACCTCATGGTTCTCTAAGAAGCAAACGGCTCTTGCTATCTCAACAACGGAAGCCGAGTACGTTTCGGCCGGAAAGGCATGTCAACAAGCTCTTTGGATGAAGCAAGCTCTTGTCGACTACGGAATTCAACTCAACGACATCACAATTCTTTGTGACAACAAATGTGCCATTGATCTTAGCAAAAACCCGGTTCAACATGCTCATACCAAACATATTGAAATCCGTCATCATTTCCTTCGTGACAACGTTCAAAAAGGAAATATCTCAATTGAGAAAGTTTCTTCCGAAGACAACATAGCCGACATTCTCACAAAACCTCTTAAACGTGAACCTTTTAATCTTCTTAGGCTAGGCTTAGGACTCATGGAACCTACATTGTAGTTCTGGACATTAGACAAAAATCACAAAAATCGAAACAAATCCAAAACCATTTTTCTCAGCAGGGTCGGCGGAACCCTTAGCCATAACGGACGGAACCCAACTCAGGGTTCCGCCGTATCCGTCGACCTGCAGAATCATTTTCTTTGTTTATATTAAACCAAACACCCATTATCTCATACCACCACTTCCAAACTGCTACTATTCACTTTACCATCCATCCATACCTACGAATTCTTGGTCTTTCATTCTTTACATTGCAACTAAATCATCATCGTAAGTATTCTAAACATGATTACAATCCTGATCTGAGTCTAGGAATTCTATTTCTTGCACAAAAACAAAAAACTTGGGGTTATGCATTAACTTGAAAAACTCATGCATTAGATTAGGTGTTTAATAAAACTAATCATGTTTCCCATAGTTAGGAATTGCATCTTTAATTAGTATAAACATGTTTGCTAAAACACCCCATGTCAAATCCTTCCAAAAATTTCTCACAGTAGTAGGACAAATATTTTTTTCGTCTCACATTGAGAATACAAAATCAAAACGTTATGTTTAAAACATCACTTGCATAATGTCTCTTGAATGCTAAAGGGAATACATAACCAATATGTATTTTCGGGTACATTCAAACGAAGCAACATTGAACTAGGAGCGTTTGGGCTATCTTTTGTTTTATAACAAAACTTACATAAAACGATTTTGAAGCATCAAAATGAGTCAAGATAACCGCACATCCACATTGTTTTCATATATGCACACACTAGAACATCCATATTATAATAAGTAGTTTACGTAAACTAAAATGTGAAATTTTGTAGTTCTAGGAATCATCATGTCTCCTCTAACCCACTACGACCACAAGGACACCATTAAGTACCTACCAAAACACCACAAAACCAAAGGCCTTACCGCAAATCAAGTAAACGTTTTCAAAGCCCTAGAAAAACACTATGTCCATAAGGGTAGAACCATTGACCCATCTTTCCTAGAAGGCACAAACCTTTACGCCGATTTTGCCACAATCAACTTTGAGTGTCTTTTGAATATCGACGAGCCTATTTGTCCTAGGTTCATTCTAGAGTTCTATGCATCATGCGTCCTCTCCACGGATGATTATGGTCATATGTCTATCAACTTTAGGGTTAGCGGTCATCAATACTCCTTCACTCTTGAGGAGTTTGCTCAAATCCTAGGTGTTCTAAACCGTGGTACTTGCCTATATTCCGACTTGCACTCCCTCTCAACTCTTGACAACCTTCAAGACTGTATCCACCCTTATGACACACCTCTTGTCTCAAAAGACGTTCTCCGTGACCACCTCTTTGTTAGGACCACCACCACTAGGAGAACCCGTTCGGGGAATGAGGTCGATAAGGACCCATATGGAATGGAAATGAACGAACTCAAACCCCAATTCAAGAAATGGGAGGAAGTCCTTAGAGCCAATGTCATTAGCACAATAGGGAACCGTGACCATATGAACCTTTGCCTTTGCTACATGCTCTACTCCTTGTCCGTTAGGAAACCCTTCAACCTTGCCTACTACATGGCAAAGAGAATGGCCGACATTCCCGTGCATGGCACAACGGCTATGTCGTATGGAATGCTCTTGACCCGTCTCTTTAGGTTCATCTCACCCATTCCACCAACTCCAAACGGTCTTCGCCTTAACTACTCTCTCATCCCACACACCTTTGTCCCACTAAGTGATAAGAGAGTGTACAAAGCCCAAGGAAAACGACCACATCCTCCTACCTCATCTTCGTCTTCCTCAATGAGTGAAGATGACAATTTGCCAAACTCTAGGCTCCCTCCTCTCGAATACCTTTTTCAACTTCCAGATATTCCTAATGAGTCGGATGAGTTCAAGCAAACAAAGGGGATGTTTAAGAATCTTGGAAGGTTCCTTGGAAAGCTCAGGAACAAGATCAACCGTCAATGAGTGCGGGTGTGTAGGAGTGTTTGGCACTAGGTGCTATTTGAACAAATTTGGTCGTTTAAACAATATTTGTGATGAATTTGTGTGTTAGTACAATGTTTGATACAATTTGGAACATGTAATATCTAACTTTGATGCAGGTAGACAACTCTTGGCAAGTTGTCAAATTTTCAAGTTTATGATATTTTCACTAAGTATAGTGAAATTCTCGACCTCAAGGTCAAAGTCCTATGAAATGCATGTTTACGTGTCTATTTTTTGCATTGCCCAACCAGAAATGCCTTATCTCTTTGATTTTAGGAGTTTTCGAAAATTTTGAAAATCGTCTCGCGGGTCAAAAACGCGGACTGCCAATTTTTTTGGGTCTGGCGGTACCCAATATTGGGTTCCGCCAGTGTAAATTCTGGGAATTCCAGAATTGGCCCAACGGACCAGGCGGCACCCTCAAATGGGTTCCCCCTGTGTATTCTGAGGGTGCCGCCAGCAACCTGCAGAATTTTTTGTTTTCATTTTCACCAATTCAACATCCAAACACCAAAATCCAATCCTTTTAGGTAGAAACCCATTACTTGCAATGTGTTTAGCATAATAGGATACTCCTTCTTCCATAAACTTAACCAAAACCAATTCCCGCCAAAATTCAAATTTTGCCATAACAACCTCAAGGACCCCTCAAACATAAAGGAAGGAACCCTTTTAAGGGATCCTTGAAATCCCTGAGATTTATACTACCACAAATCCACCAAAACCACTAAGCATTTAGTGCAAAACTTGTCTTCTCACTTCACCATTTTCATTGGATTGACTTTCATGATATGACAACCCACAATTAGTTTTCCAAATTATTAGAAACCTCAATTTTTGTATGGACTAACATCAAATCCAAACACTCCTTTCCATAATTCATCAACACTATAAATTAAGCCATCCTCAACACCATCAAATCACACATTCCTCAACACAATTTCTGAAACTTATAAACTATTTTTCACCATGACTAAGTCAACAATCACCTCTCAACCATCAAGACCCATCCGGAAAACTGTCCGGATTAGTGTTAAACCACTATGGTCTAATCAACCCATCAACCTAAGCTCCTCATCCTCGGATGAATTCATATCACCCATAAAAAATGAACACTTTTTGAACCTTGCATCTCCATCACCATCACCCAATGAACCAACTGAGCTCACTCCACCACCAACTAAATCACCTATTGACCCAACTCCACCAAGTGCTCCAACTCAACCATCCAAAACTTCATCACCATCACCATTACCCAAAATTGAGCCAATGAAACTATTTGGGTCTCCTCCCACATCACCACACCCATTTGTCCAAGATCTTAATGATCTTCCACCAAGACCTACACAACCACCACCTTTTGCAAATGAATCACCAAGGTCAATTCTTGACCAAGATAACCTTTTTAACCACATTCAACCTCCACAACAAGTGTACTATCAACCTAAACCATTATTGTTTCACCCCATCTATCATGACATCCATGGTCCTCTATATGGAGAACCAAACTTTGAAAACAATGATCACCCAAATTCACCACATTCTCAAGCTCAAACCTTTGAGACTTTCTTCCCCTCATATAAGGAAATCCAAAGCATGGTTGAGAACCACCTTCATCAAGCAATGGAATTTCAAACCACCTTTCTTGACTCAATACCAAATCCATCCTCCACCCAAGAACCAAAAACCAACCAACCCTCAAACCAAGAAATCAAAACCAACCCATTTCAACCCACTCATCCCCATGCTTGCTCAAATTGTGAGCAAATGGGTGAAACCATCAAAACATTGCTTAACCAATTCCAAAATGAAACCCGTTTTGCATTCCAACACGTCATAGAACGTTTGGATGCTCTTTCCCACCCCAACAAATCCTAGACAATCCTTAGAGGCCGTTTGCCCCAATTTAGGAAAGTAGGATTTTATTTTTCTTTCGTGGTTATTTTTTAAGTTTTTGTTTAGAAGTAGAAGAATAGTTCTCATTTCTTGTCTTTTGACTTTTAAAAGTCAAAATTTTACTTGGAATGGTATTTCTTTCTACTTACTTTAGTACATTGTTGGTTGATCATGTTTGTGTTGTCATTGTGGTTGCAATGTGTGTGGTAACTACATTCTTGACTATATATATCACCAACTAACAAATTTTTTTTGTAGGGTCCAAAATCCATGTTTCTCATCTTGGCACTCCATTTAAGGGGAGTATCGACCAAGGGGGAGCATTGGTATTATTCCGCTTCGCCACTCTTCTTTTTGTTTCGACAAAAAGGGGGAGAAATATATTAAACTTTCAAAACTTAATATGATTTTCATAACTTAAGTAAAACAAGTTTAATATTAATTTTTTTTAAGTCTTAAAAACCAATATTTTGTGAGTTACTTAAAAACAATGTTTATGTTTTGTCATCAACAAAAAGAGGGAGATTGTTAATACAAATATCGTCTAAAAACGTTATTTATATTTTACGATCTTCGCTAAGTTTTGTTAATGACAAATGTAAACTTTAGTTTCTAAGTAAAACATAATCTTAGTTTTAAAGACTTGCATAAACTAGACTTTTGCTACATTTTACATTTCATAAAACACAACATCGTTTATTTTCTAAAAATAGAATTGTCACATCACATTTATGGCAAGTTTTGTCATTATACATTTATGGAAAGAAATGTGTTTGACTTACTTTGATATTGCTTGCAAGTTTAGTGTTTGACTTGATATTATGTGATGTGACATTGCTTGGTTCGCAAGAGTAATGAGATGTGACCTTGTTTGGTTTGCAAGATTTATTGCAAAACCAACTGCAAGCCCGGCGGTACCCTGGAGGTACACGGGCGGAACCCTTCTCAGGGGTCCGCCTGATCCGCCAGACCTGCAGAAGGTTTTGGCTATAAATATTGAGTCACAAGTTGAATTTTGGCTCATCACTTGACATTACATTTTACACACACTTTCATTCTTTCATCTAACCTCTTAACATTTCATATGTGAAGTTTCTTTTTGTAGCAAAGAGATTCACGAGATTACTAAAAGTAACAAGTATTCAACACAACGTTGCAAGACTTGTTAGCTTAGCATTGTGTAGACTTGTGTAGTTTACACTTCATTTGATTGTGTATTTTCAGTAGTGATCGGTTAGTATTTTAGTCCTCAAAATACAAAGAGTGTTGGGAGTTGTTGTACCCTAGTAAAAGAACTAACGGGAGTGGTTGTGCCCTTGTAAAAGCACTCGACATTTAGCTTTGTGTCGGTAAAAGTATAAGCGACGTGTAAGGTTTTCTCCGCCGATGAAAGGAGCTTGTTGACTAGTGAAAGAAACTCTCGAGTTGGATACTCGAGGCGTGGACGTAGGGCAAGGAAAAAGAGTCCTTGTAGCCGAACCACGATAAATACTCGTGTTGTGGTTTGATCGTTTCTTTCATTTACTTGCATGTTATATATTATGTTTGTGCATATATCTTTGATCAAACGGAAAGTTTCAAAGCTAACTTAACAAGTTAAAAAGATTTTAATCGGTAAACTATTCAACCCCCTTCTAGTTTTCCACAGAAACATCTAAATATATAGAGGGAAAAAGGTAAATGGTATGACAAATCAATGTCATACCGTAAACAACATATATCAAACATCAACACATACATAATAGCATCACAAAATAACGAATAAAATTTGAACAAATTTTATGTAAGAACTACTATTTATAATGACAAATTATATAAAAACCCCTATTGTTCTAATGATTATGAAGATTTTCTCTTGTGATTATCTTTCTACAAATATTTATTATTTTATCCGTTCCAAAATATAAGTCTATTTTGACTTTTTAAAAATCTTTTTATTATAACTTTGACTTTAATTATTTTTTTCGTATTATATAATACTTGATGCAAAATATATAAATGGATTTGTGTTTTAAATACATTTTCAATGGTATAACTTTTTTCAAGTATTATATAACACGGAAAAAAAATTAAAATCAAAGTCTAAAAAAAGAGACTTTTGAAAAATAAAAAATGAATTTATATTTTGGGACGGAGGGAGTATTACTAATAGTATTGCTTTTGAAACTTTTACTTGATGTATTGTAAATTGTGTTTCTTGGTGTAGCATGTAAAGCTTTTATTATTATGAGGGTTGTATATTCTCCCTCAGATAAATTTTACAATGTTCCATAATTCTATATAACATAATGCAAGCCAAGTGAGGTGTACATATATGGTTCAGGGCCGGAACCAGGGTTCCTGCAGGTGCCCGGTACCTTTATGGATTTTTCTGATGTAGTGTTAATTTTTGAAAGAAACATTAATTTTTTCAAAATATATCTTAAATTCACCCGTTCCATTGAAATGTGTTTCTATATTATGGTTCCAAAAAATTTGTGCACCTGATTATATTTGATCCTGGTTCCGTCTGGTTCATGCACTTTACGTCATTCACTGCATAAACAACTTGTAAGTTGTATTTTTTTCTCCATGTGTTTTTCATGTGCAAGACATTCAGATATCTTCTCTTAAAATGTTCTTGATAAATATGAAGCTAATTTAGACGATCGAGATTGAATTTTACTGGATCTAACGGTTTAGAAAGTGTGTCATGTCATCATTGTTTTTCTTAGCTTCATCGGCAATAAATAGTATAATATACGAGTTTCTTTGTTTATAAACTATGTTAGATCGCAGAACTTCTGCTTTCTTATATTACATATAATTTATAATTTATTTATAAGTTACTCTAAAAAGATTTAAGTTTTAGGAAGGAAAAAAAAAATGTTCTTACTAGTTTTTAAATTAAATTAACATAGATAATACACAACATATACGAACCTTTTGTGTGCACGGGTCAACTCAATCTAGGTATGCATGCGTCGCATAGGCACGAGGTGAGGCGTCAAGAAGGCTCTGAGAGTTGGGACTTGGACAATAGTTGTACACGAGAGGCTTCAAATCATTAACTCCCCGCGTGGTGTGCCTCGTAAGTAGGCATGCTAGAGTTAATTGTTTGCTTCTATTTAATGCTAATATAACCATATATAAACGGGCCTTCTAGTCATTGTAATGAGCATGTATCATTTAAAGATGTGAATAATATTTTTTACTTTCAAAGTGCCGTATCACAGTTACCTCAACGTGCGAGCCATTCTAATTCTCGTTTCATGTTTTTGTGATCACATTCATCATTTGTTTCTACTTTCTTGTTTCTCGTATTGGATGCAATAGCGTTGTGTGATGTAATTCTTAATTGTCCGATTGTCTTGTTTAGGCCCCGACCAGGGAGTTTTACTCTTTCAAATACCCACAAATACTCCCTTCCCTCAACAAAATGTCCTTGCCGGAAAAAAATTTAGCGAGTTATGAACCAAAATCAAAGTAATTATTATCTGTAGACAAAAAGTATACTATGAAAGTATGAACGAAATTGATTAACATATTTTATAATAATTTTTATGAAAACACAACTTAGGATATATTAGGTGGCAATATTTTTGGATAAAAAAAGTGTAATAGACTATTATATGTGGGTCATTCACTCATTTAGCTGAATACAGCTCTATTTTCCACACAAAATATTCCGTGGCACCAAATGCCACCAATCATGCTGCATGAATTCCTTGATAACTACTTGTAAAAAATGATACTATTATATCACATTTTAAAAAAACTGAAATTTCAATTACTTCCAAATGTTTACTAGAGGAATTTCAAACGTTTACAAGTATTTTACTATTTCCAAACTCCTCCACCATTATTATTTTTTTTTTTTTAAGAATACTATTTTCAAACTGTTTACTAGAGGAACTTTCACAAAGAGTTATGAAAATAAGTGTGCATTACTCGCTTGAATATTTATAGGTAACTATTAAAAGACTGATTAATAACATGTTGACGGACACAGAACTCTAACTCATTATGTGCATAATATAATTTTTTTTTCATACATACAAAAGAAATAAAAATAAACTAAAATGTAGGATTTCATAACTAGGAAACAAATTGAAAAGACGTGTATTTCTTTTTACATATTAGTTGACTAATTAAACAAGACATCTATTTGTGGGACACAAAATCTCAGAACCAGATTAATTTAGTAGAAATTGAGATTTTTAACAAAAAATTACACTAGAAGGCAAACATTTATAAAGGTCTTGTAAACCCCCCTAGATCCGCCCCTAAAGTAATTCGTTATAAAATTGACAAATCACAAGTTGGCTAGTTTGACTATCTTAGTAATCTCGTGTGTTTTGACTTCAACAATTATCAACGTAGGTGAGCTAAAACATATATGCAACCACATTGGATTTGCATGTATACAAAACATGGGATGATGCTCAGAAACGGATATAGCTCAACTCACTACCAAAAGTCAAGATGCACGAGTTGTGCTTTTTGAGTCAAAACGACAAAGGGAAAGAAACAAAGATGAATTAGGCGATAGCAATGAAGAAGCATGGGTTGAAAAGGAAATCTAGCTAGCTAGACGAATGATGATGCACACATGCATATAGATTAGCTTCATGTCCCAATCACATGGGTCAACAAAGTTGTGGGTCTCATGACAAATTAAGACCATGATCATTTCATATATATGCACCCTGTATCACCATGCCACCTTAGGCCGCATGCAATAATGACAAAGAATAAGGGTCAATCCTTCTTATTTTTTATGCCACGTCACCTTTCTCTCTTCAGCGATCTGCAGACGATTCAGTGCCACAGTAAGGGCGATCAAGTTCAATTTTTTTTAAACATTTTTAACACAAACTAAAATTTCAATAATAATTAAAATGTTACATATTAATTCAAATAACATTAAAAAACATTACGATAAAACGGCTAAACTAGTTTGGATTATTTATCAATTTCTGTTTCATTTTTCTTTTTTTTTTTTTTTTTTTTTTTTACAAATAATATCTAAAAAAAATACAAGACAACTAAAAAAAAAAATTAATTTAACTTCACATGCTCATAAGCCCAAATACAGACACAATATCTTTTGTTGAATAAACTGTACACACACACTACCAATTAAAAAAAAAAAAAAAAAAAAAAAAAAAAAAAAAAAAAAAAAAAAACTATATCATCTTCTCCAAACACACACAATCCAAACACACACACTAAATACATACACTAGATACACACACAATATCTTCTATCCTAAACATTTAAAAATGGAAAAAAGAAAAAAAAAATATACACACGCGACCGTCGATCGTGACCACGACCCATTTGGGTTTTTTGTCGACCGGCGACCGACTAGCCACAACAAGGCCGACCGAATCGACCTTGTCCGACCGAGTCGGTCTCGGTCATTATTGCATATGGCCTTAATTCATTCACAAATACAAGACACAACAAATAAAAGAGCTTCAAGTCTTTTTAATTTCATGGATGCTTGACCTCATTTAGGCTATGTTTGGCACACAAGATTGTTGGAAGATTGTGCTTATTTTTTCAAAAAATAAGCTACTTAAAAAATAATATTTGTTTGACAGAAATAGCTTATAAGTGATTCTAAAAAAAATAATCTTTCATAATCTCTTAAAACCAAAGGTTACTTCATGTAGCTTATAAAAATAATCTCTTTTTATAATCTCCAGCACCAGCACCATCTCCAGCACCAGCACCAGTTCCAGCAACAGTTACTTTCGCCAAACATACCCTTATATTCTTAGCTAGTATTATGAAATATAGTGAAGTGTCTTTGTCTCTATTATAGTGTGATATACGTTTCTTTTTGTACTTACGCCATGCATAATAAACTTTATGAGTAAAGATCATTTGAGGATCAAATCTTTTTTACATATCAATGGACTAATCTTCACCCTCCATCTTTCCTCCATCTTTATTTGATCTAATGGATGAGATTAATCCCAACAATTTAAAAAACCCAATTTCATCCTTTTTTTGCAAATATTAATATATTTCAAACCGTTAATCGTTAAGCGAAAAAAAATATACCGTTACGACGAGCATTTAATTATCTTTCTATAGATAGGCTAATTGATATATTTTCGACAATTTTTTTTTCTCATTTTTTTCACGTTTTTTTTCGTGACAAAAAAAGTCATATATGATATTACATATTATATCATATATGATATGTAATATCATATATGATATTATATGTAAAATCATATATGATATTGCATATCATATATGATATGCAATATCATATATGATTTTACATATAATATCATATATGATATTATATGTAATATCATATATGATTTTTTTTCCGGCCACAAAAAAAAAAAAAAAAAAAAAAAAAAACGTGAAAAAAAATGATTTTTTTTTCCGAAAATATATCAAAGTGCCCGTCTATAGAAAGATAATTAAATGCCCGTCGCGATGGTGTAATTATTTTCGCTTAACGATTAACGGTTTAAGAGATATTTAAATTTTAAAAAATGGGTGAAATAATAAAATGCTTTTAATCTCAACCATTGATTTCCTTTTTAGATGGATGGTGAGGATGAGTCCCTTGGTATGTGAGGAATGTTTGGTTTGTAGAATAACTCGACTCAAACTTTATAACTTCAAATATAATCTTTTTGAGCTAGGACATATAGCAAAACTAGTTTCACGTTGATCGCGAGGAGACGTGGTCTCGTCAAAAAACTGTCGCAAGCTTAGCGTAATTCTTAAACCATGTTGATGTCTATCTTTCACATAGAATGGCGCTCTCAAACACCATTAGAATAGTGGCAGTCATGTTTTCGAAATCATCCATACCTCTCAAATCCACCAATAATATCATTCCACCTCATTCATACTTTTTTCATACCTCTCAACCCCTTTTTAGTGGCAACCATGCCTTTTTCATACCTCCTAACTTTTTTTTTAATAAATTAAATTAAACAATTTAATTAAAACATAAATATTTCATTAATAATTAAAATAACATTACATAATACTTGGAAAAAAAAATACATAATTAAATTTAAAAATCGGTAGGCCATTCATATGTCTCCGCGTACTCACGTTTTTTGGTAATAATGAAATCTCGCATAACCTGATTGGTTATGTGTTCGTGCGGCTCGTTGTAGAATTTCAGTGCCCGAATCATAGTCTTTTCTTTAGTATTTTCGATTTGTGTCTTCAGCAATTGTTGGGACAATTGATCATTTGCACGTTTTTCTGCCATCGTCTCATCCAACACTAGTGCTTTCTTTGACGTATAGTTCCCAATAAACTCAGCAGCACTATTCTTTGTCGGCGCCTCACTAGCAGTCTTTTTCCCTTTTCTTTTTGAAACAGGAGTTGTGTCGTCATTTAGATCCGGAATAACAGGATCAACATTGTCATTGCTTCCAGACCCATAGTAGCTAGATTCCGACGACTTTCTTCGTTTGTCGGAATGAGATGTCAAAGATAATTTTTCAAAACATGGTTGCTCCAACCATTTCGGTTCATCCTTAACAACCCTCCACACTTCAATATGATTAAACGAAGTGCCCTTATTCCTCTTATTATAATCAGACATGGCATTTTCCAGGACGTTGACATCGTCACACCCACTCTCACGAATGCGATTCTACAATAACACAAATATATAAATTAACACAAGTATATAAATTAACACAAGTATGGTTTAAAAATTACTTGTTGGATGTAAAACCCGTTAAAGACACCCATTACGTGATTTAAATGTTTCCACTTTGTGTTCAACGAATGATGAGTTCGATTACTATATTTAATTGTGGCCTTGAAATGCTCCAAAATTCTTTCCCAAAACTTATCTCTACCTTGTTCATTCCCGACTTTTTTACATGTCGAGATATGAATCCATGCTTTAGCCAAAGCAACCTCTTCAATCGACGTCCAAGTCCTTTTATCCGCTTTAGTTTTCCCTTTACCCACTTGAACATCTTCATCTAAAAAAAAATAACATATAAAAAATATAACGTATAAAAAATAACGTAAAAAAATAACATATTAAAAAAATAACGTATAAAAAAATAACGTTTAAAAAAATAACATATAAAAAAAAGAATGTATATAAAAAAAACGTGTATAAAAAATATATATATATACCAATTTGAGTTTGTTGTTGCGTTTCGGGAACAAACTCAACATCATCATCATCGTCTTCACCATATATAGGTAGTTCGCGTTCCACACTTGGTTCACGACGCGAAGGACCTTCACGGTAGTCACCAAACGGGTTGAAGTCACTCGTCATTGATATGTTATATTGGCTTGGATTCATTGGTGGTGGAGCTTAGGGATAGTTAAAAGATTGAGGGTATTGTTGATGCATCGGTGGTGGAGGTTGGGGATAATAGCCCGATTGAGGGTATTGTGGATACATCGGTGGTGGAGTTTGCGGACGAACACGAGGACGGTAGCCACGTCCACGACCTTTTTGTGATGAACCACCTCTTGATTTGCCAATATCCATGCTTCACAATGTATGTGTGTAAATACAGTTTGTGTTTATGTTTGTGTTTGGAAATGAAATTGAAATGTGGAACTAGGAAATGAAATTGGAATGTGTAATATATATATAGGATTTTTTTTTTTTTTTTTCTTTTTTTGCCCCATCCGCTCCTCCAATGGTACACACATTAATTAGAAACGGTAATATTTTGCTTTGAAAACATCATACCTCCCAGGCAATATATGCCGTTGGAGGCTTGCCGTTTGCCTTGCCGGCGAGGTGGCGGCGGTGTTCACCGCCGGCAATGGCATGCCGATGGTGATACCGCCCACCACTGCCACCGTTCTTACAGATGTTAAAATAAAAAAAAGTAAAGTAAAGTAACTCCCAATACCGTCTTCCACGGGTTATGGGTCCCAATACCGTCTTCCACGGTGTATGGGGGAGGTTGAGATGTAGACAACCATACCCCTACCTAAGGTAGAGAGGCTGTTTCCAGTTCTACCTAAGGTAGAAAGGACCTCCGGCCTTTTGTAGGGAGTGAGGATCGAACCCTTGACCTCTAGGTTAAGAGGCAAGGGGTTTTCCAACTGATCCAACCCTACTTGTTTCTTACAAAATAAAAGCACATATTTGTTTGCCTAGTATTTATAAATTAATTATGATCGATCATCTTTTAAAATTTGGTGATATTGACTATGAAAGAAGAGGCTTGAACTACATACAGTCAACAAAGATGATTTGCATCATTAAAATTAATTCGTTTTACAATTTTACCTTCATATCATTTTTTTTTTACCTCCTTTGTTCCCACAAATGTATCATAGGATATTGGTTAATGGATGCTCTTCACTTGTGGGCATCAAGCCTAATGATTACAAAGAATAATGCTTTTTTTCATTTTTCTTGGCATCTTTATATAAAGTTTTTCCTTGACATTGGTCGTTTGTTAATTTCTTGTAATTATTTCTAGATATAAAGTTGCAGTAGTGTACGACAGGTTCATCACATAATTAAATCGGGATAATGTAGCTTATTCCATCAAGTTAAATATCATGGAAAATTGTTCTTTTTGGGCAGCTATTTATGGATTATGATGTTTATATTTTGCTCTCAATAAATTCAAGCCATTTGACTGAAACGATTAAAAAAATGTTATATTGGCGTGATGAAGGATATGTAACTTTGACTGAACAAGCCGATGTGTTTTGGTTGTTTAATGATCTTGTTTTATTCTTATTTCTTTTGTGTCATTTCAAGAACACGTACTAAATAAATCCATTTTATTTCAATTTCCTTTTCTTCAAAAGTTTCTTTTCCTCTCTTTAAAACTCAAAAACTCAATAAAATAACATAACTCACACTTCACTAGCTACTATTACATAAGCTTTGTTTTACTTATATCAAACATCAAAAGGCTACATATAGAGTGCACACAATATGGTATATTGTAAAGTGTATACTTTTTGCAATATTCATATTAATATTTAAATTCTCATAACTCAATTCGTGTGATCTTGTCTGGTACAACTTGTGTTGCTAAAATTAGGTTCACAGTATCAAATCCTAATTTTAGGTTCTTGAGTGTGCTTTGTCGTTCTTTGTTTAGGTATGTGTTCTATAGTTGATTCTAGGAAGCTTTAAGTGACACCCCTAATTTAAAAAAAAAAAAAGAAAAAGAAAAATTGGACAAAATGTTTACCTGGTAAATTTATTACTTCACAAAAACTATTAAGTACAATAAATGTGGATGAATCGCACATTTCAACCCAAAACTAGGTGAAAAAAAATACACCAACTGTGTTTCAAACTTAAATTATCGTAAGAATGACATGCCATACTTAGAAGACATACTACAAATACTATCTAAGTTGACCGACCACCAAGACTAATATCAAAGACATTAGCAAACTGCATTTGAGCATCAGTTAAACTAGTATCAACACAATCATCATCATCATACGGGTCTTCATCATAAGTTTTCTTCTATTGTTCATACAAGCTTTTATTTCTCACTCCACTGCCACTTTTAGAATCTTTAGTAACTTGGAGCTCGTAGAAGCCATACAACTGGCAGTTTCGTTGTATAAGCAACACCAAAGTCATATACTTTTATACTTTGTTACTTTTTAGACAATTTATAGTCTTAACTATGGTAGTGTTTTATCCTTCACTCACTTCCGCTTTGATCATCCTTTTCTCCTCTCATTACAAATCCAAAACTTTTATTTATTACTCATCATTTACCTATACGCTACTTAAACATACACATAAACACATAATACTCTCTCACGATGGTAAGCAACGGTTAATCATAACCTCATTACGTGTGTGTTTGACAAAATTAACGACAATGAGAAACAACAATTTTTATATTCTAATGCTTTTTTGATTAGTATTTGTAAAACTTTAATTTAAAGCACTACGCATTACGCATTACGCATTACGCACTACGCGTCAAATATGCTTCATATTAAAACATTAAACTTGCTAAAAAGCGTTACAAAATCCTCAAGATGCTCTTTATTTCACTTCTCGTCCTTAGCAAGCTTGTATAAACCTTTTACTTATGCCCTTCATCACAAAGAAACTTTCATTTTAACCTTATTTTAAACGTCTTATTCAAGGGGTGTTTGTCTAAACTTATATTTTGGGCTTAGGCTTATATTTTATAAGCAGCTTATAGCTTATAAATAGTAAGCTCATAAGCCTATCCAAAGTAGAGGTGGGCATTGAGTCAAACCAGGACCGGACCGAGACTGATTTAGACCAAAACCACGAACCGAGGATCGAACATAATGTGTTCGGTCCGGTCCGAGAAAACAAAATGGTCAGTTTAAGACCGGATCGGATCGAGGATCGAACCGAAATAGGTTCAGTCCGGTCCGGGCGATTCGGTTCGGGCCAGTTTTGCGGTTCGGTACGGTCCGCGGTTCGTTATGCTTACCCCTAATCCAAAGTGTTTGGTTTAGCTTATTATACTTAATAAGGTAAAAATGACAAAAACTATAGAAGCATAAGACTTTTGATCAAATGAGAATAAATCTTAAAATGATAAGGATGGAAAATAACTATAAACATACATTTAAGATGCATTCTTAATGTTTTAGATGCACCCTAATATATTTTTAGCTAAATATTAGGTGCATTTCATCAAGCTAGGCGAATCATATGTATTTTTCATTATCTGTGAGTTAAATTTGCTGATTGTACTACTTTGCATCATTTAAACTTCAAAATCACTTTCAAAACTAATTAAAACGCATATAAATAAATTGAGATACATATAATTCGAATCTATACAACTCAAATATATGACTATAGTTTTTTCGTATCCTTCTCATTTTAAATTTCTTTCTAACCATATCCCCACCATGAACACAAAAAGATATACTATGTGGGTATAAAAATCATTTTATATAACTTCTCTTAGTTAGGGCGGAAACGAGCCGAGTCGAGTCTGGGCCTGCCAGCGCTCGAGCTCGGCTCGTTTAAGTTTTAAAAGGCTCGAGCTCGGCTTGTTTCGAGCCTTAAATTTTAAGCTCAAGCTATGCTCAAACTCGGCTCATTTATACAATTTGGCCATGAAAATTTAAATAGGCTCGGTTATATAGGCTTGGCTCGTTTAAATAGGCTCGTGGTATGTTATATAGGCTTGACTCGTTTAAGCTCGAGCTCGACTCGTTTATACTTGAGCTCGTTAATAAGCTCGAGCTCAGCTTGTATATATGTTTAATACTTAAAATATCATATGTCGTTTGGGCTCGCGAGCCCAAACGAGCTTCGTATATAAAGCTCAGGAAACGAGCTTCAACTTAAGCTTTTACCGATCCGATCCCGAGCTTTTCACGAGCGGCTCGGCTCTTTCGACCGCTATTCTTAATATAAGCCCACACCTCTTAAAACCCGTGTAAAAGCTCATAATACCAACCATATAAGCTTTAGCTAAACATAAATTAAGCTTCCTTATATTGGCTATGTTTGGAGAGGGCTTTTATAGGGCTTATGGGGGCTTGAGCTTTTAAAATAAGCCGGCTAATTAAATAAGTCTCATTTATCATGAGGCTTATGAAAGGGCTTATAAATTAAGCCAGCTAAAAACTTTAGCCCCATAAAAGAGGCTAAAAACTTAAGCCCGAGGCTTTTAAAGAATAAATTACTTATTTAACCACAAAAATATCTAACATATATAAAAACTTATTTAATTATGTATTTTTTAGTAATTTTGCAATAATAAGCCTCAACCCCAGCCCATTTGACAAACAAATTTATAAAACTATAAATTTTAATTTCGGCTTATAATATAAGCCCCCCAGCTCCAACTCTAGCCCCAGCTCCTGCCCTTTCCGCCAAACATACCCGATTATCTAATAAGCTCCCGCAATTCAACTCGACTTTTTTTTTTTTCCTTCAACAAAATTCAACTCGACTCATTTCAACCTTTTCACTCCGATTCGTAATGGATGATTTAACAGGTCGTCGGAGTGATCCACGGCGGTTAATTCACCGGAGCACCGTCTCCTTCTTATGCGTTTGTATCTCTCAGTACGCACTATACTTACTCTCTTCATTTTTCGCATCCTACAACATCATTACACTCACATTACTCTCAGGTTACCTACAATCATGCATTTTATAAAATCTATATGTTCATTATTAGTACTGCTTTTGACTATGATTGTGATATCTGTGTTTTCGTGTGTGTGTGTTCAGTGATGGTGTTGATAGGTATGGCGGTTATAGGAAGAAGATGTAAGAAGTTATTTGGCTTACGTGGCTCAGCTCCCGCGTTCGTCTTTGCGAATTTGTTATTTATTTGGTCTGTTTATCTCCTTGTTATTCATAAAGGTAATTAAATTGATAAGGTATTTGGTTACGAGTTACGAGTTAATAGGTGGTCACTGATAAGTAGTACATTATAGCCGTAAATGTTAGTTGTTAGGTGTAGCTGCAATTCTTTTGGTTTTGTAAACGCATTTTAGGGGGTGTTTGTTTAAGCTTATATGTGGCTTATGAGCTTTTTTGTTTTTCGGCTTATATTTCATAAGCCCCAATTTTCCAGCTTATTTTGAGACTTGTGGGCTTATATATGATAAACTTATATAAGCCCATAAGTTTCAAAATAAGCAAGAAAATTGGGGCTTATGAAATGTAAGTCGGAATCAAATAAGCTCATAAGCCCACATCTAAGTCTAAAATAAACATACAATCCTAAACTGAACGCTTCTCCTATAAGAGTTTCATTAGGAATATTGCCAAACAAGCTTTCAATTCTAAGCGCTTCAAAATGCTCCTAAAAACTCCTTACCATACACAGCTTGTTATTTATGATTTGGAAAGAAGTTAAGTTAAACTTTACAATATCAACTTGTGGACTCTTGGTGGATGAATAATCTTATGTGTGTGATAAACTTCTCTTTTGTTAGATGATGAGAACAATGAAAAGGGCATAAAGAAAAGCTAACGTCATTTAAGTTCAGAGAAGTTTCTGGTTTTTTAGGGAGTGTTTAGCTGTTTTGACTTTTAATTAAGCTTATCAGGTTTGTGTCTCGATGCCTGTCTCCTTCTGAGCGGTGTTTCCATGTTTTGATAGTTACTTACATGCTTTGACTGTAACATATGTGGTAATGTGATTCTGTCATCGTAAATGTGGATGACCCTCCTACTACTCTTAAAGAGTTTGCAAGCATGTAACTACTTTAGACTAATGTTTGAACTGCTGCACTTTTGTTATATTATCTGAAACTAAATATCGACCACATCACGTTACATGTTTAACAACTTGTGATGATGAAGATGTTCTGTATAAAGCGCGACCATTTTTTGTTATGTGACTTGTGATCTCAAACAACACAATGCTTTAAGAGGGTTAAATCATCAAATTTGAAACTAGTACAACAAAACTTTAAAGAGCTGTAACATTCTAGTTTATTGGAAGGTGGTCTCTCTATTATTGGCTGTAACCAGATGGTGTAATGTGATGGATTCCTCTCACTGAAATCATGGAATGTGATCAGAATGTAATACTACATTTTGGTTGCTTTTCTACACACTGCAAGTTGTCACTCTTTGGCTGTCTCTAATATCAGTGTATTGTTTTCTTCAATTAAACTGTTGCGCTAAATTTTAATGTAATATTTGAAACTTTTTCAAATTCTTTGACACAGTGATATGGAAGAAATTAGAAATGACTAACCCTTAACAAGATCTGGACAAGCAGGTTTATAAAAGTGACAAGAAAAGACCATAACTACCGTATGATCAGTAACTTATTAGAAATTAGAAATGCCTTTTGACACCGTGTGTTGTTTAAGTTGAATACAAGAGTAAGGAATTAATATGGCATCTTCCATGAACTCTTTATCTGCAAACTAATACTAAATCTATTGTGATTAGTTTTTGTGTTTTTCCTGCCTTGAATTCAAACAAAACAAAGTAAGAGACTAGTATATTTTGTTTTACAGCTGTCTCATTCTTATTGGACATCGTCTTCCATGCAGAGCTTATAATGCTACATTTCGGTCTATACAGGTCTGCTCCTGTGTTAAAACTTGGTTACTATCTGTTCTTATAAAGCAATGTTGGGTGATACATGGAATTTATATCCTCAATATTCCTAATGAGAGTATTCTTAATGTCAGGATCCTGTCAGGTGATCCTGGTTTTGTTAAATGTGGACCTCACACCAACAATGAAGCTAATCTGGAGGTTACTATCACTAAAAAATGTTCATACTATTCTGCTTAACTACAGAACATGCATGACGATCTTGTTTACTCTTGCAGGGATCGGAGCTCCCCTCTTCTGACATTTGTGAGGGATCCCCATCTGCTGAGGTCACCATCATACTTCTCTATTCCTTTTGTCACATAAACTGCGTTCATAATGTTTTTCGCTAGTCTTAAATTGAGGACATATACTAAAATATTTTATCTTTATGCTATGACAGAGTTCCCTTTTACTCTGACGAGTAAGATATTGTAAGCACTGTGATGCACACGTAAAGGGTTTTGATCATCATTGTCCCGCTTTTGGGAATTGTATAGGTAAACTAACAACTATACACTCTAGTTCAGTTGTCTCAATTGCAATTTTATGATCAGCTTCAAATAATCGGATGCTACTGCTGTATTTTGCATGCAGCAACATAACTAACTGGCTTCTAGTGCAGGTCAAAACAATCATTTACTTTTCATGATTCTCCTAACGGGATTCATAATAGCTGAGGCTTGTTATATTGTGGGTGCATCTGAGAGTAAGGTTACCATGTCTTTCTTCTCTATTTTCCTTGGCTTATGTTGAAAGGTCATGGTTCTCAAATATGCTCGTATATTTTCATCTTTAAATTTCAGTCGCAACTTCACGAACACTGGATACCAGTGGTTGGACTCAAACATTAGCTACTAGCACAATGATATTCTCTCTTCTACAAGTGTTATGGCAGGTGTACCTCCTTACAATATCATATTTTATTTTGAAAATTTCTCATGTAATTTTAGATTTTGTTATTATCTAACATTTTGTGTGTTGATTTGTTAGGCTGTATTTCTGGGGTGGCATATCTACTGTGTGTGTTTCAATATCAAAACAGATGAGTGGGTACGTTTATAATCTTTTTGGATTTGTCTATGTTAGAAACATCGTTCGTCAATCATGAGGACACACAATAGTAAATTTAGTTAATTGCAAAAGCAATTGGAGTCACAAAATTCCATGTTTGACAATTATTTTACATTGACGGTCATCATAAGGAGTTTTAAACAGTTGTGCATATCAGTGGTAATACAGGATCCTATTATAATTTATAGGACGGTAAGCTGTCATCCTATCTGTTGTAGGTGGCATTTTGGACCAAATTGTTTATAATGGGCTTATTTGGGTAAGCTTATTCTCTAACGGCTGTATAGTCATAAACTTAATTTATTATGAATTTTGACACACAAAGTTTTCATAAACTTTTGGAAAAAATTGTAAATAGCCGATACAACCCACCCATACAGCTGTACCACCACTATACCAGAATTTAACATCTTTACACAAACCTATTACGAACCGTTACCCAGCCCCTCCTGTTTTTCCAACTCTGCTAATTGTTCATGCAGCATACAAACTAAAATTCAAGCTCCAGATCTCAAGATATTGTCATTCTTAGATGACTTTAACATCCTTTACTGTTCTTTATAGCTGGTTTTCCTGTTGTGTACACTGTAAGTCTCTAATTGTTTTTTTCATTTTTGGTTTTCATGATGCTGTAACTATTATCTTGAAGTTGTTAAGATTTAAGATCATATGCATCTGATTGCCATCTAGGTTGTAGTTCCATCTTAATATCATACAGAAACTACAATGCTTCATGGATTTGTGTTTTTTTTCCAGATACACTGGAAGCAATATCCAGAATTCCAGTATATTGCAGATCCTCAACCAGGTATATGTTGACCACGTGTGTCAATGTATCTTAATGAAAGAAATTTGACACTTTCACTTTTAAGTCACTTATTTTTAATGTTCAGTTTCAAGAGTTATAAGTTCCTTAGTTCTTAGGGGGAATTTGATGACTATTTCAACTTCATGGGTGATTAATACAAATTGATATATGCTGCTAGTATGTGGGATATTTTCTATGGTTTTAAACTTTTAATTTTCGATGCAATAGATTTGTTCTCAACACCTAAATGTATTTCCTTTTCTTGCCACAAATGAAAATTTTTACTGAATAATCTTTTTGACTATTCAGGGGAAACAGTAACATCAATGAGGTTTAAAAACCCGTTTGACAAAGGGATTTGGCTGAATTTGAAAGAGTTTATTGAAGCCAAAGGATAATGATGCGGCAAATTTTGCATTTTTTATGGAACACATTAATCTTATGGGAAGCGATTGATTCCACCCACATCATCTTGCTACAGCCCTCAAGTGACTATAAATTGCCAAAATGGATATTCATGTGGCCACCACGGCACCACCTATAGAAGACTAAGGCATACAAGGATACAGGATTTACCAAAGTCGCTCTTAAAGAACATTGTACTGTAATTCTGTAAATGAATCGGTACCTAGTGTTATTATCTTCTAGCTTGTTAGTTCAGTAAAAAAGAGAACTTATCTCTTTAAAACCAATTTTAGCGATATTCATTGTGTTCTTTGTTACCTTAGTATAGAAAAAAAAAGTAAGTAACTCCCAATACCGTCTTCCACGGGTTATGGGTCCCAATACCGTCTTCCACGGTGTATGGGGGAGGTTGATATGTAGACAGCCTTACCCCTACCTAAGGTAGAGAGGCTGCTTCCGGTTCTACCTAAGGTAGAAAAGGACCTCAGCCTTTTGTAGGGAGTGAGGATCGAACCCTTGACCTCTTGGTTGAGAGACAAGGGGTTTTCCAACTGATCCAACCCTACTTGTTTTTGTTACCTTAGTATATCTATGTAATTTTTCGGATCTTTGTTATTAATATAATTTTGATTCAGCCACTGAACTTCCAGCACTTTTGCGTAGTTTTTGTGAGCCAATACCTTTGGCTATGGCGTGTCTAAGGCAATTATATTGTTGCATTGCTAAAAATCTTTTATGCTATTAATCTTTTCTCGTTCTAAATTATTCTGTAATATATGAACTGAAGGTCATTGGTGGATTCATAATATAGTGTGGTCCAATGGTAGTATAAGATTTGCGGACTTCTAAAGAAGCATGTGTGATGATGGCATACTCAACTTGGGAACCAAGTCTTAAGGTAATTCTTTATCTAGCATCACTATTATTTTGTACTATCACTATCCTGAATATATATGGTGTTATGTAGGGGTGAGCAAACGGACCGGATGGACCGGACCGACCGACAAAACCGACCGGACCGGACCGACCACATTCAGTCCTGTCTCGGTCTAGGGTTTTTCATGATTTCGGTCTCGGTCCGGTTCGGTCTGGTCCGGTCCGGCTTAAAAACCGGACATTTAGCCTATTTGGACCGAGACCGGACCGAACCGGACCGACCACATTCGGTCCGGTCTCGGTCTAGGTTTTTTGCCGGATTCGGTCTCGGTCCGGTCCGGTTTTGGACCGATGAGCAGCCTTAGTGTTATGTGTAGCTTGATATAATATTTGAAAGTAAATCATGAATAAACACACGATTTTTATTGCTTGACAAACAAGCTACAAAGATGGTATCTTAATACATTTGCATATAGTTGCACTTGCACACACTAACACGCATTCCTTGTTATTCTAAGTAGGATAAGATCAGTAGTTTGAGATATTAATTGCCTTCACCTCATGCTTCTTGACCTCTTTCTTAGGTACTGTCACAGTCAGTACCCCGTTCTCCATCTTTGCTTTAACTTGGTCAACCTTGGCATTATCTGGCAACCTGAACTGCCTGAGAAACTTTCCAGAGCTCCTCTCCACACGGCGCCACTTGTCATTCTTTTCCTCTTTCTCCCTGCTACGCTCACCACTAATCTGTAAAAGCCTACCCTCTTGCAACTCCACCTTCACCTCTTCTTTCTTCAATCCTGGAAGATCAGCCTTGAATACATGCGCTTCTGGGGTCTCCTTCCAGTCAATCTGGGCATTCGCGAAAGCTGATGTTTCGCGGGCTCCACCTGGAATATTGGAGATGGAGTTGCTGAAATCATGGAAGGGGTCCCATATGTCCAAGGAGAAAGGATCAAAGACATTGGTTCGACGTCCACCGAAGAAGCTTGGAATGATAGACATTTTGTATAGAATGAAGCTTTCTTAACTCTGAAAGTAGCTTTAAGATGAGAGTGAAGAATTAGATGCAATTGTGAGATTCTAGGCTGATCATGCTATTTATAGGCAAGTGAAGATGGTTCAGGAAAAGTGAACATTCATTCGAGGATATATTCTGGGACTTTGTGGGCTCCTATGTTTAAGATATATGCCTGTCTACTCTTCACTGGAATCGTCTCTAACTTGATCAAGTCACATCTAGCTTTTATTTGTTTAACGCAACAGGCTAATTGGACTTTGTCCCAGTTATGAAATATTCAGACTTCCCATTAAAGTGTTCGACATGTTATACAAAAACATGGTAGATTTCTGGTCTAATTATTGTTTATTATCTTAAAACCGATTAATGGAATTACGGAAATGAAATTTTGAACGTATGAATTTTAAATTGTACAGTGGCATCCGAATCAATATTATAGGTTTTCCATCTCTGCTTTTGTTCAGCACGGTTTTATTTCTCTTTTAGTAATATTTGTTTTCAGTCTAGGCAAGTTGACGTTAGGTCCATTTTGGCTGCTTTGGCTCCAATCTAAATCAACCATATTTGACAGCTTTGTAGCTTCTCTTTCTGATCTTAATGATATCTTGTTTCTTATGTTTAGATGCATTTTCGTGCTCTTTAACATAGTCTTTATCAACTGTATTGTTATGCATTTGTTGGTGTCAATACCTACCCATTACTTTCCTACTGAGCTATAAACGACGTTGAATTCACAAACAACTATCTATCGTTTGCCATATCAATCATAGTCTACGTGTCTCCGTAAATATTCCAGATACTATTATTTGACATGAATGTTGAATCGGCATGTCTGCTATGCAACCATCACATACTCAATTACTTATCATGTAGCTATTAGTACTATGGCACTATGGGTAAGATAACTTTTAGGGGCCGTTTGGTTTGTAGATGAGTTTGGATTAGGATTCAGATTTGGTTTTTGATTAGGATTTGGTTTTGGGTTAAAGGAAAAAATTAAAGAGAGAATATATAATAATGTAAAATTTTATTTTTTATATGATAGCGCATGGGAGCTTTAGCCCAACTGGCTAAAGCCCATGCGCTCGGAACAGGCCCGAAATAAGCCCACCAAGTCTAGGTCTTACCAAAACCTGGAAGCACCTTCCCTGGCCATGCACAATCAAGGTCAGGCATGATAAGCATGATTCAGGCTACGACTCGCATGGTAACCAAGGTCAGGGACGTTGCAACAACTACGTTTCATTACCTCATTCGAGTAGAGGTAGTGCTGCGAATATCTCGCAGATGCGTGATAGTACATGGGACACCACATGAACCCGTCCTAGCCAAGGATGACACGACATGTGTCATCCTTGTCCTCTCATCTACATGGACATCCTGCAAACCATTGGATTGCATCCACGGGTTGCACACAACCCTAAATGCATCCACATAAATATCGGGTCATTTCCTTGAAATGGACCAACTCATTCTCGACTAACACTTAACACACATGATACGAACCATATTAGTATTCATGTATTTTGGTATAGCTATATTTATTGGTAGCTTCTTAATTAGTAACTAGTTTCCTTTATAGTATTTTCTTAAAGACCAAGTTAAGTCTAGGGTATCGTTTCGGGTATTATGGTTGTAATTCTCATTATGCAAATTATTATGAATGAAATCAATGAATTAGTCATATAATATCATTATTGGGAGAGAGATCGGTCTCTCGAAAGTTGATCACCTATCTTTATTTATCGTTATTGTTCTTTTTATCTCTTAATCGAATCCGGTTCGTATCAATTAGTATGAGAGTTGTCGATTCTAAGATTCACCAGAAAAAAATGTTCACCGCCGGAAAATACTGCACGCCGGATTTTACTATTCATCGCCAGAAGTTACTGTTCTTGGGCCGGGCCGAATTACTGTTCATAAAAGGGAATGGAAACAAAGAGCATTGAAGAAGGGTTGATTGAGGTAGCAGAGATAGTGCAACGGTTACAATCCAAGTTAATGTTGTTCCAATCTACACGGGAGAAACTTTTTACATAGGCGCATCAAGATTTATCATTGGTGTTTGAAAAGTTTCACGCATCAATAAAAGCAGCACTAAAGGAAGAGAATAATCAGGAGGAACATGTCCATTCATTGGGCGTCCAGCTAAATCAACGGAGTCCTAACAGGAAGGTTAAGGCAAGGCTGTTTTGGAATAAATTTGTGGTTTCATGTGTCCGAACTAGAAAACCTAGAAAGCTAGGTACTGAATTTGAAAGATTTTTGGTTCTCATGAACAACTACAAGTCTAAATAAACGAAAACAATGGCAATCAGCAAACAACTTGTAATCCAACAGTTTTGATACTTCTGACCCTGCATATAATAGTCAACAATCATTCTTCTGTCTTTTGTGCCAATTCATACTAACATTCCAAACACCAGCAACTTGTGTAATATCAGCTGTAGCGCAACCCTTATTGTTTGGCGTGAACCACATTTTTTTCTGTAGCTGGTAATTTGATTGTAATACCTTCTCATGTAGCTGAGAAAATGCTAGTTATTTTCTTCTGTAATGGGAAGATGCTATCTGTTTTTTTTTTTTTTTTTTTTTTTTTTTTTTTTTTTTAAGTTTTCTTATGCTTAGTACTAGTCACATTTAGAGAGAATGAACTGTTTGGGCGGGAAATGGATAGTGTGATAATATTGAGTTGTCGCTCATCAAATAAAATTATAAACCAACCGAATATATTTGTTTTGTTATTTATAGATGACCGGACTTATTGTTTCTACAACTCTGCATTACAAGAAAATAGAAGACCAAAGATATTAGCTAAATACTTAAACTTACAAAAGTTGAAAAGGATAATGTTAATGTTGGTGGTTATCGGCCCAGAATAGGGTGAAGATAATCAATGACCTAACTACGTACCAATGAATGGTTACCAGATATCACTTGGAATCGTGTTATCACTTTCCAAAGTAAACTATTCGACCCTAATGCCTGGGTACCACGAATATCTACTTGGGATAAGACCAAATATTTGTTATTGAATTAGGCACAAATCAATAACCCTTCGCGTTTAAGTGTTATGTATTTTCTGTATCTCTCCTCATGCAGCAATGATTTCCTATATATAGGAAAATACTCATGGCTAATCAAAATGAAATTATGAGAATTAATCGGCCCATTAATCTCAACATAATTATCCCATTATAGTTAAAAATAGTGGTTACATGACCAATAAACGTGGCCATGAGTGTTGACGTAACTGTTATTTGAATAGGTCAAATCAGTTACATACTCAACCAGTACTTTAGCAGCAGAATCAACTTAGCACCAGCAGCAGAAACTCTGCTCATCAGCAGAATCATACTACTAGCAGTGCTCATCAGCAGAATCATACTACTAGCAGTAGTATCACTGCTTAACCACTATTTCAGTCAGGGTAATCAGGGACTTAATGGGTGTACACTCCGTACCTCCAAACCCATTTCCAAGTATGATTTAATCCCTCATGTGCACTAAATTTTTCCAACAATCCTCCCCAAATTTAGTTCACTTCCTTTGCAAGAAAATCAAACATTAAACAAAACATATGCATAAACGAAAATATCCTGAGGATTGAATTTCCATCTTAGTACATTACACGTTCAAATATTCGAGAATCAGGGTGTTCTAAGAATTGAACCCTTCAACCCATTTGAATGTCTGAAGATAAAATACACATACATTTTCAAACACTTCAACGCTCCTGACACTATACAAGCCATGTGTCCATATCCAATTCATAAATGTTGTAAGAGCCAAAAGTCCAAAGCTCCCTGAAGCGGCAAAACTTCAACATTTACATAGGTGGTTCCTCTTTATTCATGCTCCTGCTTAGCACTTTTTCAAAGAAATTAACCATTGAGAAGTAAAGACTTCATCCTCCTTTTCAGCAGGTTCCAAGCACAAACCTTGGGATGTTTGTAAAACATGCGCTCCAGTACACTGAATGTTCAGCTTTCCACATTGAACTCAGCTCCCAAGTTTCCTCAAGAGGGAGTTGGGTGTCTTAGCATTCAGTGACTAAGTTGGACTTTAAACCCATCCCTTTAGCAGACTTTATAACCAAGTCTCTAGCCAACCCCTTCGTCAAGTGATCAGCTAAGTTTTGTTGAGATCTAACAAACTCTATAGATACCACCTTATTCATGATAAGCTCATGAATCATGCTATGCCTGACACCTAAGTGTCTAGACTTCCCATTGTACATCTGGCTATAACTTTTTGCCAATGTAACAGCACTATCACAACGGATAGAAATAGGTGCTATAGGTTTAGGCCACAATGGAATCTCAAGAAGCAAGTTTCTCAACCATTCAGCTTCTTTACCAGCAGGCAGCAGCTGCTAAAGCCACAAATTTAGATTCCATTGTTGACCTGGTGATACAAGTTTGCTTCTTGGATGCCCAAGAAATTGCACCTCCACCAAGTAGGAATACCCAGCCACTGGTAGACGAATTGTCTTCAGTGTTACTGATCCAACTTGCATCAGTGTATCCTTCCAACACTGAAGGATAACCAGTATATGAGAGACTATAATCCATAGTTCTCTTCAAATACTTCAGTACCCTCTGAATTGCTTGTCAGTGCTGAGCACTAGGATTACTAGTATATCTGCTCAGTTTACCCACAACAAAAGCAATATCAGGCCTTGTACAAGTCATGGCATACATCAGGCAGCCAATCACCCTAGAATACTCAAGTTGAGATACAGCTTTGCCAGTATTAGGCATGAGCTTCTCAGTGGTATCCATGGGAGTACTCACTGGAGTACAATCAAAGTAATTAAATTTCTTCAGTACCTTCTCAATATAATGAGATTGAGAAATTGATATACCATTATTTTCATGTTTGATCCTTATACCAAGGATAACATCAGCCTCCCCCATGTCCTTCATGGAGAACCTTGATGACAAAAATTCCTTTGTCAGGTGAACCTAATTTTGGTCAGTGCCAAAGATCAGCATATCATCAACATATAGACAAATGATGACTCCTTTACCAGATTCATCAAATTTGCTATAAACACATTTGTCAGCCTGATTAAGAACATAACCATTAGACAAGATCACTTCATCAAATTTTTGATGCCATTGCTTAGGTGCCTGTTTCAGTCCATATAAAGACTTAATCAGTTTACACACCTTGTTTTCATTGCCGGGCAAGATGAAGCCCTGAGGTTGGTTCATATAAACCTCCTCATCCAATTCACCATTCAAGAAAGTTGTCTTCACATCCATCTGATGAATAATTAGATTGTGAATTGATGCCAAAGCAATCAACAATCTTATGGTACTGATACGTGCCACAGGGGCATAAGTATCAAAGTAGTCTACCGCTGACTTTTGGCTAAAGCCCTGAATGACTAGTCTAGCCTTGAACTTTTCAATAGTTCCATCTACCTTCATTTTCCTTTTGAAAATCCATTTGCAACCAAGAGGTTTGCAACCTGGTGGTAGATCAACCAACACCCAAGTATTGTTGCCCATGATGGAGTCAATCTCATCATTTATTGCATCTTTCCAGAAAGCAACATCCTGGGACTTCATTGCTTCTTCAAATGTTTTGGGATCATCCTCAACAATGAAGCAATAGGAGTATTGGTCAGAGACCTCATTCCTTGTACCTTCAATTAAATATAATTGAAACTCAGGTCCAAATGACTTTGGATTCCTGATCCTTTTGCTCTTTCTGAGCTCAGGTTGTTGAACCACAACTTCATCAAGGGCCTGAGATGATAATTCATCAGGGACCTATGATACACCAATGTCATGAGTTCCATTTGGAATCCTTTGACCTGGTCTAAGGACTTTGGTTTCTTTTTAGTCCAGAGTTCATAAGGGGTGACTTTGTTCCTTTTTGTTGGGAACCCTATTTAATAAATAGCAAGCTGTTAACATAGCTTCACCCTAAAACCTTTGACTCAGTCCTGAGTAGGACAACATGGAATTAACCATCTCCTTCAGTACCCTGTTTTTTCCTTTCAGAGATACCATTTTGTTGAGGAGTATAGGGAGCAGTCGTTTCATGGATTATACCAACAGACTGAAAATACAGAGTATCCATGTATTCACCTCCCCTATCAGTCCTGAATCTTTTGACCAGAGACCCAAGTTGCAATTCAACTTCAGTTTTAAATACTTTGAATTTATCTAATGCTTCATCTTTGGTATGTAATATGTAGTATACTCTAATGTGTAAACATGTATGGTTTAGTGTTTAAGTGGATTAAATGTTAAGTATTCTAGAGAGAGATTAGAGAGAGAAAGTGATGGGAGCCTTGAGAGAAACTAGAGAGTTGATGTATTGCAAATGAAGGTCCAACCCTCTCCACTAGTGGAGAGGGGTATTTATACATAGAAAGAAAACACCCCATAAAACGGGCTGTGGATCGAGCTGACAGTGGGTAAAGACCCGACCCGACTCCACAAATACTAACTAGTATTAAACTACGTACTAACTAATACGATAAATACTACGAGCTACATATGCTAAGCTATATTCGGGGTGACCGAGTCTTTAATATGAATAATCGTATTCATAACAATCTCCCTCTAAGGGAGGTCACCCCGAAAATTAAACATTGAATTCTAGCATTCTACTCCATGAAGAGAACTTTGTAGCTCGTAGCCTTTGATTCTTCATTGTCATGAACTTTGTGCTTTCAGCAGCGGACTCTAGATGACTTGTTCAATGTGTTGGATGATCTTTGGCATTACTTCGAGTTCATCATCCAAATGAGTATCTTCAAGTCATTCTTTGAGTAATAAAATCTCTATGTGAGGTAGACATCTTTGTATCGGCATGCTCACACTTTTCAGGATCATGATCTTCAGCATCAGAGTTGTGGAAGCATAGATGAAGCCCATTCAATGATCATGATTTCTTGATTACGATGTCAAAGTGTGAGCATGGGGGATGGATCCGCATCTTTTCAGCAATCTACCATAATCATCAGAAGTTCCTGCAAGTAAACAGTTAGCAACAAATTATCCGGTACTTACAGGTTTGAAATTAGAGATCATCTACAGCATAGTGTGAAGACTCCTTCTAACCCTTACCAAGACCGTTCGCAATCGGCAACCCCCGAGAGGATTTACAAAATCTACCTAAGTAGATCAACGACTGGGTGAGTCACTGGAGTTCACTCCACGACTGTAGACCATTGGTAACCGCTGCGACCACTAAGCGTAATCCACAAGGAATTACCGAAGTGACCTGCTTTCAGGGCTGTTTTATGTTGACCCTGGCAGGAATTTCCATTCAATTACTGAAATTCACATTATTAATTTCTCATGAATGTTCTGGTAGATTGCTAAGATCAACGTAGGACTCTCAAATGTGCAACTGGTGTCCTTGATAATGAACCACCAGTGCAAAAGTATCTAGTGTTCCTATTGAGATCTTTTGATGCATCTCGAGGCCCTAGACACGATAAGTGCAAGATTTGGTTTTCCTATGCGGAGACTAGGGAGAGGTCTCCTGCTTCAATATCAACCATCTCTAAGAGAGAATATGATAGTTTACACCGGTTCTCCGTGAGAATGAAACAAGTCCTTTTAAGAGAACTTGAGTGGCTAGAAGGTTTAGTGTAGTGCGTCACTGGGTCCATGACGTCTTGTCTTCAATACCGGTGTTACCTTAGTAACCCCCAGTAGCATATAAATTGAACCCGGTTTCTGCCCTAAGGTTGAATAATTGGAGGGTTATTTCTTTTCACCCTTTCTCATTTTATTTCTTTTTAATTCTTCAACCCATTCTTTCTCCATTCTCACATTTCTCCTTTTTTTCATAATCATACCTACGGACTTTCTAATACTATCAATTGGGTATTGTCTATGGGTAGATCCCTCCAGTTCTGGCGGATCATAGGACGGTTTTCCTAACCTTAGCCACCTTATAACTTCATGACTATCCTATGTTGCCTTTTACCAAATCATTGAAAATTTCTCTTAACGTGTTTATGATTAAGAAACACATTTTGTTAACACGTTGAGAGTTTTATATTTTTCCAATGCTCCCCCTTAACATGTGCTCAGATGTTTTAATTATAAATTTGCACATGTCGGGAAGAGTTGCACTTTTGAATTGATCCACCTTTAGAGAACATGAGCAGGCATTCGAGACACGCTTACATCACTAGATGAACTAGCTTGAAGTTATTACCCGGCCTGGTAAAGTCTACAAAAGGTTTCTCGAAACGGTACACTCTACTCAGACAAGTCCTCTTCGAGACACGCTTACATCACTGGTTAGACCAGCTTGAAGTTATTACCCGTCCGGGACTAGTCCTTTCGATTGATGACGTTTTTTTGTTTCGTCAATTCATTGGTTAAGTCTGAGTCTCGCTCATGCTACGATCCTTTTTCACCACAAATCATTTACTCCCCCTCAATATGTGGATTGATATACAAAAGAGTTTAGCACATATGGGAGAGCTTTCAATTAAGTCCAAAACATCACATTTTTTAATCAGATTTCATATTTAAATCATATTTTCTCCCAAGATCAAAAATTTCAAACCATTTGAGATTTGTGATCCCAAGTGATTTAAATAGGTTCAAAGATTTTGGGAGAAAAATGTGGTCAGATTTAAGAATGACTGATTATGAGACATTACATTTGCTCCCCCTTAATCCTTGAGGGAGCGCGTTATGTGTTAGAAATGATGAGTTTATAAATGATTTAGAGTTTAACGAGAAACTCATGAAAAATTCATATTCTCACACATAACAATTCCATTCACTGCTTTTAATGTACAAAGATCATGTTTTGATGATATATAATTTTTGAAATCATTCTCCCCCTCAATCGATGACCATCTATAATTTATCATTTTATATCAATAGATTAATCATTTAGCATCGATTGAGTGACAACTTTTATACAAAATTTCAAGTTTGATTGTTTTTCAAAAATCATGGTACCACCAAGTTTAGAACATATACTTTCCCGAAGAATCATTGAAGGAAAAGTGTAAAACCCAAACATCTTAAACATGCAAAATTACCAAAATGCCCCTTATAACTTAAAGTTTCAATAAAACACTTAAATAAACATCAAATAAATCTTATAAACTATAAAATGAGCAACATCAGATCACTAATATTTTCTTATGAATATTTGCATCATTTAACATGTCCTAAAAATGTTTGTCACACCAAAATATATATATTGGCCAAAATACATTTAAATTGTGCATACACATTTATTTAAATTTGTTTAAAATGCAAGATAGGCTCTAAATTATTTTGGAAACTCTAAAAATCATGAAAATTGATCCCCTATCATCATTAGGCCGATTTCCCCCTCCCTAATCTTTCTATTTATTTTTAGTTAGTATTTTCCTCATTATTTTCACTAAAACAAACCCTAAAACACTCAAAAAGCATACTGGTGTCTAGGAATATTTAGAGGCTGCTTGATAATTTTATTAGACACATTTGGGAGCAAGGAGACTGGGAAAAATAGTCTTGCAGGTTGTGGGTTCGTTGGTTGCTTGTTGGGAATTTCTTTGTGTCGAATTTGCCTAGCCGAGAACAAGAAATTTTTTTCTGCTCATCCATTCGTTCAAAACTCTATCTGGTACATATCTCATATAATCTATAGAAAATGATAAAATTGATCCATGCATGTTATATGGCTCGTACTAATTAAAATGAATTAGAAACCCTAAAAACTTGTAAAAATGGTAATCGGCTATATATAATTTTGGGGACCTCATATATATTTTTATAATTCATAAAAAGATATATATGTTCTGTAAAAATTGTTATCGAAATTATTTGGAGCCTAGAGGCATGGTTTGCAATTTATTATTGTTTTTGGTCATATCGGCTAATTAAAAATAAAAGAAATAATTAAAATAAAAATTAAACCAAGGCATGAACGATTAGGGTTAGGGTTTTAATAATTGTTTTTGATGAAATTAATGATTTTTATGGTTTGTGTAATGATTGCGTAATTATTGGGAATTAGGGTTTTAACTTGTTTATTTTAATCTAAAATCGAATTGTTTATTAAAATTTGAGGGGGTGTTTGTAAAATTTTAAACTGAAGGGTTATAATTGGAACATCATTTGGAACTGGTTAAATTGATAGAAATTTGGTATATGGGTTAAAGGTGTTAATTTTGTAATTAAAAGGATTAAAAATGGAATTATATATAATTATTAAATAGAATTGTATTTTATTTAAATAGAGGGACCATTTTTGTAAATTATGAAAACTCAGTGTCTATTCTGTAAATAATTATATTGATGAGGCTAAGGGTGCAAATTTGATAATTTAATGGGCTTGTATGTAATTTTGAAAATTAAAAGGATATAAATTGTATTTATTTTACTTAAAGGACTAATCTTGTAAATTTGGAAAGTTAAGGTCTGTTTTACATAAATATATTATTGAAGGGGCTGAATGTGTAATTTTGGAATAAATAGTGGCCTAATGTGTTATCATGGATTGAATATGGAAATGTTGTAATTTAATTAATTAAAAGGACTAAAATTATAATTACTAAAATTAAAGGGGATTAAATTGTAAAATTGATAAACTTGAAGGATCTAGATATTAAATATGGTTAACTTGTGGTTAATTTGTATAAAATGTGGAAATAGTGATAATTACACTTTGAACCCTTAATTTTGGAATAACTACATTTAAAACCCTAAATTTTGGAAAATCAACATATTAAACCCTAATCTTGCAAATTAACATTTTAAGTCACTAATCTATTCGAAATAATTATTCTAACCTTGAATTATGAATATTTCTAATTATGGAAACTTTCTAAATATAGAAGCCTGCCAAATATGGAAACCTGCTATTTAAGGAAACTTTCTAGAATTGGAAACTTAATAATTCGGAAAACCTGCCAAAAATAGAAAGTACTTAAGAATGTATAAAATACTTAAAGAGGAAAGTTACTATTTTTGGAAAGTTGCTATTTTTGGAAAGCTGGTATAAAAGGAAAGTTACAATAAACGAAAGCCTTCTAAAATAAGTAACCTGATTCGTATGAACATAAAATAATACTTGATTATCATATTCGTGTAGATCTGGTGAAGCGGGAGTAGTCGTCATCCCTTTTGTGATCATTTTGGTGTTTGTTTGCTTTCGTCAAGGTACAGATATTCTGGCCCTTTTCAGTAAAAGTTTCTCATGACTATCTCTTTCCTTTTTGATCTTTCCTTTGTTTAGGATTCCCTATGCCATTGCTATGCTTCCCTTATCATTTGAACCTTTGATATCTGAACCACTTGCTATTTGAACTCTTATTAATTGAACCTTTGCTATGAACTCCATTGCTATGATCCTTTGATCTGAACCTTTGCCATTTGATATGATACATTTGATTTGATACATTTGATATGACACATTTGATATGATACAATTGAAATGGAATTTGATATGAATTATTTGATTTGAACCTTCGATATGATATGCTATTTGGTCCACCAATTTGATACTACGAGCCAATTTGTTATACTAGTCATGGGGGTTCCATGTCCTTGTTATTGATGCACCAATGGCTTGACTCTAGGGTAGGAGAGTGATGACCTATCCCGTCCCATTATTTGATTTGTTTCGAAGATGAAGTATTTGGCCATTGGGGCGCATGGATGCATCCTAGATTTGTATTTGTTTCGAGGGATATGTCATTGATTATATATTTGTATTTGGTGACTGATGGTGTGTGCGATACACGTCTTTCACATATTTGGGAGCTAGCTACTCCACCCATTTGAGGACTCCCCTCCTACTTTGGCATCCCGAAGTCTCCCCTCCGGATACATGGGCTACTTGATATTTGATTTGGTTTGATTTGGGCTCGTGGTGGATTACTATTCCTTTACCTTATGCTCTTATCCTTTATTCCCTAACTCGTATATTACTTTGCATTGTTTCCATACACCATTAATTCATGATTGCTATTTGTTATCTTTATATCTGTTCACTGGGCTTTTTAAGCTCAACCGCATTTTTCCTTTCCCCGCGGCAGGTATCTAAGCTAGGAGTTAGGTTTGGCATTTAAGTTGAGAGTAGAGCTTAGAGATGACTAGAAAAGATTTACCTTTCAGATTTTGTATTTAGTACTTAGTATTTGTTCTCATTTGTAACCTTGTATTTCAGATTTCTCATTGTAACCTTTGGAATACTTTTGTATTACTTATGTTGTATGTCTGCATATGCTTTGATATGTCACCATAATGTGGCACTTCTACCCTTGGCGGGTTGGGGTGTTACAATTATGGTATCAGAGCCTAGGCTGCGACTTGTAGTACATTAAATCTTGACCTGTGAGTTTTGGACCATTAAGTTTTCACTGTAGGTGCTCATAAGACAACCTTGAGAATTTTCTTTAAGATCTCTCCAAAGGAACATAAGTTATAACCTGTGAGGAATGGGTAGACTAGGGCACCTAAGTAAGTAGCATTGCTTCCGCATCACTCTGATTCGTGCCTTTGCCTCTAGTCAAGCCTTATAAGAAATTTTGTTCGGAGGTTAGAAAGTTTTGCAACCCGAGTTCAGTAACAAAGTAAGTTTGGAATACTTTGAGAACTACATTGATACCTTGCACCATTCAAGCTTCACTTTATTTCCGATCCTCACTTTCCGTTTTACTTGGCAAACAGCTTGATACCTTTCCGACCATTCTGAAGGTCATTCAACCATAATGTGTTTGACACATTCTTTGAATTCATTACCTATGTTGTATATGAAATGTATTGTCAGATACTATTTGAATCAACAAATCATTTGATACTCCTATGAGAAACTTGGTAATTATTAACCACGAATATAGGAAGATATGTTCCCTCCCTTCGAATGATGAACCTTGTTTGATAATCAATCCCTTTGGAAGGATATGATGTAATTACTCTCTCGGTATGGATTTGTTAACCAAGCATAATGATGCTGACGAATGATGTCCCACACATCTCGCTTGTGTCAGCCATACGATGTTCGTATTATTGAAGATACATACTTTACCTATCACTTGTGTTAAGAAGCCAAACAAGATTCCAACACCTTGAACTATTCGCTTATCTATCTGAACACTTTTGATGAACCCTATATTTGACTCTGATATATGAACTATTCATCCGGTTTGACGACTGCATTCGTTATATGAATCAGTTTACTTTTGATATGTCTGATTTTACGGTATTTTGGTTATGGATTGGCTGGCTCTTCCTAAAGTTACCATAGACTACCGTATCTGACATGTACCCTCGAGCAATCTACTTCATTCTAATTTTATTATGATGGCTCTTTACCACTTGAATCTGTTGAGGTTAATTCTGCTGTGGAAGTACAAGACTCCGATCTCATTTGATTGACAAGTTTTCTCCTGACACTCATTATTATCCACACTTAGATAGTACTGGCATTGGAAGTATTTTGTGGTACAAAATTTTTTTGATGTTCTCTGATGAACCTCTTGTTATACCCTCCGGCTTGGGGAGTAAAGTTTGGCATTGAACTAATCTCAGTTGAAGAAGCCATGGTGCCATAGAAGTTGAGAGATTGCAGTAGTTGACGGAATATGATTTTTGTTCACTCTAGTGTTCTCCTTAAGATGTTCCTGTTGGTTTATGAAGGAGGAAGAGAGAAGTATACGACGGTGTATCGACTATCGTAAACTTAACCGTATCCCTATCCGAAATCATTACTCATTTCTGTGTATCGATGATTGATTTGATCTACTTTTGAAACTCCGTATCTGATGACCCCATTAAATTTGAAACACTTATTAACACTTTTGGCCACTGTTTGCTTAATGGTATGTGACTAAATACCCAAAACAAACTTGCTTTGTATGACTAAATATTACAAAAGGCCACACAAACATAAAATTCATGTGGCCGTTGGATGATCAATAGTCACACAAAATACACATTTCTTCACTTTAAACAGCATATGGTCACACTTATTAACACTTTTGGCCATTGTTTGCTTAATGGTATGTGACTAAATACCCAAAACAAACATGCTTTGAGTGACTAAATATTACAAAAGGCCACGCAAACGTAAACTTCATGTGACCATTGGATGATCAATAGTCACACAAAATACACATTTCTTCACTTTAAACAGCATATGGTCACATTTATTAACAGTTTTGGCCACTTTGTGTTAAATTGTATGTGACTAACTCTAAAAAAACAACACCCATTGTATGACCAAATCATCACAAACGTCACATTTATTGTATATTCATGTGGCCACAGGACGGGAAATAGTCACAAAAAATACACATTTACTTGAATATATCATCTCAAATGTGACATATATTATATATTCATGTGGCCAAAGGTTGAAAAATAGTTACTCTAAAAAAACATTCGCGTGACTATAAAGTGTTTACGGTCACTGATAATGACTAATCCAACAAAACTTGTGCCTAATTTGTCCCACATATTCGGGGTTTTGGTCACTCTTTTTCGATGGAAAAGGCCACGAACTCAACAATGTGAGCATATGCCACCTACGGTGGCGGGACCTATGGTGACACAAAAACGAAAAAAACGTGTGTGACTATAGGCATATCGTCACACATTTTTGGCGTGACCAATACAACTTTTTGTACCAGTGCCTTTAAGAGTACCGGGATGTGTGAACGAAGTTGTAGAAAACATTATATGCATCTTACATTTGCATCTTGAAGCACTTGTTGTGGCTGTTGCACTTCTCTTTCTTGTGAATTCGAGCACAAAGAATCCCAATTGGCACTCACATAATCAATCACGTTTACATGTTGTCCATTGTTGGGAATCTTATGTTTAATCATTTCGTACAATCTGCGTACCTCAGATATGGCAGAGTCTGAAGTAGTAGACATGATATGAGCGTGCATGGGATTTTACAATTCTATAATTTAAACCGAGAAATAGATTCTTTCGCGGGATTTTACAAAATTAAGAAGAAACCGTAATTGTTGCGATGTAAACGGAAGAATCAAGCAATAATGTGTGAAGTCGATACAATACACTCAAAGTCGATAATATTATGTGTGAAATGATGAAGATGTATTGACGACTGAGTCTTTGTACAACGTTCACGTATTAGCCCACAAGTTAACTCCACACGAGCTCGAATAACCTCAACTTAAAATAATAACCAAGCACAGATTCCTGACACTCAATCAAAATTGTGATCCCGAATTGTACAAAATAAACACTAACCTCACTCGTTTATGAAACCTGACGAAACCCGTGATAAAAGAATTATACCCAAAATTTACAAAATGTATTAGTCCAACAAAAAATGATACCACAAAGAAATCTGGGCAATAACCAAATTCGTCCCTTTTGTCTCAGCAGCTGATAAAATAATTATTTCTAACGTAAAACCATCATCACAAATTTCGGATACCCAAATTTATGATATAACTAGTTTTGACAGGTCTCTTAAATTATTTAAATTAACAACAAAAAAACATTGTAAAAAATGTCATATTTTATATGTTCGCTTTAGGCCATAAATAACATTGAGATGACTCTGATACAATCATAATCATGAATTTACTTTGGGTCAAGCTCGGTTCAATAATTCCTGTGTTTTCACGACACATTCAGATTTGAACATTCTTTCCTACAACTTGAAAAGAAGTCTTAGTCACTTTCTTAGAATATAATTTATATATATATATATATATATATATATATATATATATATATATATATATATATATATATATATATATATATATATATATGGGATATTATGAGAAGGGTTTTTAGAATGAGAAGGGTAGGAAGGATTGTGGGAGTGACATGCGTCACTTTGCCACATCATCATGCCATGGGTCACCCCAACCCCCCCCCCCCCCCCCCCCCCCCACCCCCCGCGAAAAAAAAATTTATTTTTGGGCAAAAAAAAATTTTTCCCTCCAAAATTACTGCATCACGGTTATAAAGTTACTGCATCACATTTATAACTGTGATGCAGTAACTTTTTATACTGCATCACATTTATGATGCAGTAACCGTGATGCAGTAAAATCATAATTGTGATGCAGTAACAGTGAGGTAGGAAACGTGGTGCAGTAACCGAGATGCAGTAAAATCATAAGTGTGAGGCAGTAAAATCATAATTGTGATGCAGTAACCGTGATGCAGTAACAGTGAGGTAGGAAACATGATGTAGTAACCGAGATGCAGTAAAATCATAAGTGTGATGCAGTAAATTTTGGCGGGAAAAAAAAAATTTCGGGGGGGGGGGGGGGGTGGGGTGGGGTGGGGTGACACATGTCATATGATATGGCATGGGGATGACACATGTCACTCCCACAATCCTTCCTACCCTTCTCATTTTAAGCCCCTTCTTATTCTATCCCTACTATATATATATATATATATATATATATATATATATATATATATATATATATATATATATATATATATATATATATATATATATATATATATATATATATATATGGTAAAGTTAAAATAAAAAGACAAATATCCGTAAAAGAATAAAAAGATTTTTTTTAAAAAGTTCGCGAAAAATTATAAAAAAATTCCAAAAGATCGGGTATGTTGGTGCATAAAACTTTTGTGAAAGAAGTTTTTCTAATTTTGAGTTTTTATACGTTTTCTAATGCAAAAAAAACGAATTTTAATGCGCAAAAAAAATTTTAATGCACAAAAAAAAAATTTAATGCACAAAATTTTTAATTTGTTATAGTTAGATGCGCAATGTTATTTTGATGAAAAAAGTCAAAAGAAGTTGGGTCCAAAAATAAATTTTTGATGCACAAAAAAGCGATTTAATGCACAAACGTATTTTTTTATAATTGTTTTTCGGATAAAATATCCACTTTTAGATAAAGTTCCTTTAGAACTTTTTCATGTACTAACATACCCGATCTTGTGGAATTCTTTCGGAATTTTTTGATAACTTTTTTTTTTTTAAATTTTCTTTTCATTCTTTTTACGGAAATTTGTCTTTTTATTTGATCTTTACCCTATATATATATATATATATATATATATATCTTGAAGCCTTTGTTAGCTGTTGCACTAATAAATTAAATATATTTCATAACTCGTCTAGAAGAATGCAAGTTCCTTAGAAAGCCATGCCATGGGTGGGGTTGTGAATTGTTGGGGCATCTTTAGCTTGCACTCTTGCAATGGCAGTCGATGCCTTCCTAGGAATTCGACAATGGAAACTCCGGTTTCCAAACAAATTTTTTGCTCTGAATACTGTATCTATCTCACTTATCGCAATAGCATTGAAGCTACCAGTGGATTTATCCATAGACACGGATAACCAAAGTGTTGCAGAGTTTGGTAGCATCCATTTCTTGGTCGTTAGGTTAGCCAATTTTCTCCCTTCTTTAGGGCTTATGGATGACAAAGAACTTCTTGTAAACATGATAGCATGGGGTATTCTCTTGATATTACCGTAAATATATTGATCCAAAGTTTAGTTGGAAATTTTTATCCACTGACTTTTTTTATTGCTTTACCCTCTTCTATTGGTGTTGTCAATAGCTTTGACAGTTCCAGCTTCAAGAAGAATTTTAGAGCACAAATACAAGGAGTTGCACAAATTGGCTTCATATCCTTAAGATATAAAGTTCTCCTCGGAATAACTCGAGCACAATGTCAAGTAGTATTGGATGATGGTAGAAACTGGTAACCCCCAATTTTCGATTGCTTGTTCAAAGGTTTCTTCTGCATTTGGGATTTTATGCTCAGTATGTGTTTTTTTATTCATTTATTGATTCAAAATTACATTATCCCCATGAAGACGACAAAGATTATAAGTGGTCACTAAAAGTAATTATCATCGTGCAGTTTTGTGGGGTTGCAGTAGGTGGGTTATGGGTGTTCAAAAAATATCCATATTCGGATATCCGAAAAGTTGATAATAATTTATTTAAAAGTTAGGTGTTATGAATAGACAGTTTTGGAACTCATATAAAAGTTTTTCAAAAATTATTGATATGGATATTCGGATATATCAGACTGTTATCCGAATTTCGGATATCTGAGTTATAACAAATTAGATAAAATAATTATTCTAACATAAAACCATCATCACGAATTTCGGATACCCAAATTTACGATATAACTAGTTTTGACAGGTCTCTTAAATTATTTAAATTAACAACAAAAAAACATTGTAAAAAATGTCACATTTTATATGTTCGCTTTAGGCCATAAATAACATTAAGATGACTCTGATACAATCATAATCATGCGTTTACTTTGGGTCAAGCTTGGTTCAATAATTCATGTGTTTTCATAGAGAACGACACATTCAAATTTGAACGCTCTTTCTTACAACTTGGAAATAAGTCTTAGTCACTTTCTTAGAATATGTTTTTCATATATATATATATATATATATATATATATATATATATAAATTTTTAACATCTCTTTTCTAAAGTAAATATATTAATATTTGTCTATATAGATAACCTAATTCGTGCTAACAATTCTTCAATTATTTTTAATTTTTTATTTGTTTTTATTTTCTGAGATATAATGAATGAATCGGGTAGTATTCAGATTAAATATTTTCTATAGTTATCAAGTACATAATTGGTTTCTTATTATATATAGAAATTTGGCTAGAGGATATACCTAAAACAATAAGGTGGTTCAGTGGGTAACATACATCCTAATATACAACAGGTCTTGAGTTCGAATCCATGCAAGGGTCTTTTTTTAAAGAAAATTTATGCAGCCGAATTTTAATAAATATTGTGATGATGCAAATAAAATAAATTTAAAAATTTGCTTACATGGCAACATGTGATGACATGGCTGATAATGAATTACTGGGCAGTGACTGGGCAATGAGGTGACATATTCTTCAAATGCCTCCTGTTATATATAATGTATAGATATATCATAAAGCCTTTGTTAGCTGTTGTACTACTAAATTAAATATGGTTCATATCTCGTCTAGAAGAATGCAAGATCCTGAGGAAGCCATGCCATGGGTGGGGTTGTGTGTTGCCGGGGCAACTTTAGCTTGCACTCTTGCAATGGCGGTCGATGCCTTCCTAGGAATTCGACAATGGAAACTCTAGTTTCCAAACAAATTTTTTGCTCTGTATCTATCTCACTTATCGCAATAGCATTGAAGCTACCAGTGGATTTATCAACAGATACGGATAACCAAAGTGTTGCAGAGTTTGGTAGCATCCTTTTATTGGCCGTTATGTTAGCCAATTTTCTCCCTTCTTTAGCGCTTATGGATGACAAAGAACATCTAGTAAACATGATAGCATGGGCTATTCTCTTGATCACTATTACCGTAAATATATTGATCCAAAGTTTAACTGGAAATTTTTATCCACTGACTTTTTTTATTTCTTTACCCTCTTCTATTGGTGTTGTCGATAGCTTTGACAGTTCCAGTTTCAAGAAGAATTTTATAGCACAAATACAAGGAGTTGCACAAATTGGCTTCATATCCTTAAGATATAAAGTTCTCCTTGGAATAACTCGAGCACAATGTCAAGAAGTATTGGATGATGGAATAAACTGGTAACCCCCAATTTTCGATTTCTTGTTTTACACTCTGTTCCTGAGTTTTGATATGAAAGAAAAGAAGAGAAGAGGTTAAAATGGACAGAAAAGAAGAGAAGAGAAAGAGATATTAAATTTTTAATTCGTGTTCCTGAGTTAGAGAGGAAAGAAACGAAGAGTAAGAATAAAAATATTGATTTTACAATAATGCCCTATGTTGTAGATAAATTTTATGTTATATGTTATGGCATTTAAGACATTTTTATTATTATTGGTTTCCATAATTACTTTCCTTCCAAATCATCCCACATTTGGGAAGAAAGTTTAGGAGAGAATATTAGGCAATTTTTCACTCCTCTTCTTTTCTCTTCTCTCTTAAAAAACTCAGGAACACAATTTTTTTTTTTAATTTACCATCCACTTCTCTTCTTTTCTATCGAAAATAAAACTCGGGAACACATCGTTAAGGTTTCTTCTGCATTTGGGATTTTATGTTCAGTCTGTGTTTTTTTATTCATTTATCGATTTAAAATTACATTATCCCCATGAAGACGACATAGATTATAAGGGGTCACTAAAAGTAATTATCAGCGTGCAGTTTTATGGGGTTGCTGTAGGTGGATTATGGGTGTTTAAAAAATATCCATATTCGGATATCCGAAAAGTTGATAATAATTTATTTAAATATTAGGTTTTATGAAAGGACAGTTTTGGAACTCATATAAATTTTTTTCAAAAATTATAGATATGGATATTCGGGTATATAAGACTATACCGAATTTCGGATATCCGAATTAAAAAAAATTAGATAAAATAGTTATTTCTAACATAAAACCATCATCACAAATTTCGGATACCCAAATTTACGATATAACTAGTTTTGACAGGTCTCTTAAATTATTTAACTTAACAAAAAAAAAAAAAAAATTGTAAAAAATATCACATTTTATATGTTCGCTTTAGGCCATAAATAACATTGAGATGACTCAGATACAATCATAATCATGCATTTACTTTGGGTCAAGCTTGGTTCAATAATTCCTGTGTTTTCACAGAGAACGACGCTTTCAAATTTGAACGCTCTTTCTTATAACTTGGAAATAAGTCTTAGTCACTTTCTTAGAATATGTTTTTTCATATATATATATATATATATATATATATATATATATATATATATATATATATATATATATATATATATTAAAGCCTTTGTTAGTTGTTGCACTTCTAAATTAAATATGTTTCATATCTCGTCTAGAAGAATGCAAGATCCTGAGGAAGCCATGCCATGGGTGGGGTTGTTTATTGCTGGGGCATCTTTAGCTTGCACTCTTGTAATGGTAGTCGATGCCTTCCTAGGAATTCGACAATGGAAACTTTGGTTTCCAAACAAATTTTTTGCTTTGAATACTGTATCTATTTCACTTATTGCAATAGCATTGAAGCTACCAGTGGATTTATCCATAGACACGGATAACCAAAGTGTTGCAGAGTTTGGTAGCATCCTTTTCTTGGTCGTTATGTTAGCCAATTTTCTCCCTTCTTTAGGGCTTATAGATGACAAAGAACTTGTTGTAAACATGATAGCATGGGGTATTCTCTTGATCACTATTACCGTAAATATATTGTTCCAAAGTTTAGCTAGAAATTTTTATCCACTGTCTTTTTTAATTGCTTTACCCTCTTCTATTGGTGTTGTTGATAGCTTTGACAGTTCCAGCTTCAAGAAGAATTTTAGAGCACAAATACAAGGAATTGCACAAATTGGCTTCATATCCTTAAAATATAAAGTTCTCCTCGGAACAATAAAAAAGTATTGGATGATGGCAGAAATTGGTAACCCCCAATTTTCGATTGCTTGTTCTAAGGTTTCTTCTGCATTTGGGATTTTATGCTCAGTTTGTATTTTTTATTCATTTATCGATTTAAAATTAAATTATCCCCAAGAAGACGACACTGATTATAAGGGATACTAAATGTAATTATCATCGTGCAGTTTTGTGGGGTTGTAGTAGGTGGGTCATGGGTGTTCAAAAAATATCCATATTCGGATATCCGAAAACTTGATAATAATTTATTTAAATGTTAGGTTTTATGAAAGGACAGTATTGGAATTATATAAAAGTTTTTCAAAAATTATAGATATGGATATTCGGATATAAAAAACTGTTATCCAAAATTCGGATATACGATTTAAAAAAACTTAAATAAAATATTATTTCTACCATAAAACCATCATCACAAATTTTGGATACCCAAATTTACGATATAAATAGTTTTGACAAGTCTCTTAAATTATTTAAGTTAACAACAAAAAAACATTGTAAAAAATCTCACATTTTATATTTTCATTTTAGGCCTCGAATATCCTTGAGACGACTTTGATACCATCATTATCATATTTATCTCATTGACAAATCTTTATCTTTAGTTTATACAGATAAACCATCGTAGAAAACTTATGAATGTATTACTGGACCTCGTTTTTTCTAACATATTTAGTACATAAAAAGTTTAGTAAACTCAAAATAGATAAGTTCTTTATCTATTTTGATGCTTCCAAATATATAACTAGGGGAGAGCAACAAAGCTGAAACTTTCTACGATTTCTTGATTTAGGCTATAGGTGTTCAAGAAATATCCGTATTCGGATATCCGAAAACTTGATAATAATTTATTAAAAAGTGAGATTTTGTAAAAGGACAGTTTTAAAACTCATATAAAAGTTTTTCAAAAATTATAGATATGGATATTTGGATATATAAAACTGTTATCCGAATGAAAAAAACTTAGATAAAATATTATTTCTAACATAGAACCATCATCTCAAATTTCGGATTCCCAAATTTACAATATAACTAGTTTTGACAAGTCTCTTAAATTATTTAAATTAACAACAAAAAAACATTGTAAAAAATGTCTTATTTTATATTTTCGCTTTAGGCCTTAAATAACATTGAGATGACTCTGATACCATCATAATCATATTTATCTCATTGAAAAATCTTTATCTTTAGTTTATATAGATAAACCATCACAAAAAACTTACGAATGTGTTACTGAACCTAATTTTTTCTAACATATTTAGTACATAAAAAGCATAGTAAACTCATAATAAGATAAGTTCTTTATCTATTTTTATGCTTCCAAATATATAACTAGCGGAGAGCAACAAAGCCGAAACTTTCTACGATTTCTTGATTTAGGCTATAGGTGTTCAAAAATATCCGTATTCGGATATCTGAAAACTTAATAATAATTTATTAAAAAGTTAGGTTTTATGAAAGGACAGTTTTGAAACTCATATAAAAGCTTTTCATAAACTATAGATATGGATATTCGGATATATAAAACTGTTATCCAAATTAAAAAAACTTAGATAAAATATTATTTCTAACATAAAACCATCATCACAAATTTCGGATACCCAAATTTAATATATAACTAGTTTTGACAAGTCTCTTAGATTAATTAAATTAACAACAAAAAAAAACATTGTAAAAAATGTCTCATTTCATATTTTCACTTTAGGCCTTAAATAGCATTGAGACGACTCTGATACCATCATAATCATATTTGTCTAATTGACAAATCTTTATCTTTAGTTTATACAGACAAACCATCACAAAAAAATTATAAATTTATTACTGAACCTAAATTTTTCTAACATATTTAGTGCATAAAAAAATAGTAAACTCAAAATAAGATAAGTTCTTTATTTATTTTGATGCTTCCAAAGATATAACTAGGGGAGAGCAACAAAGCCGGAACTTTCTACGATTTATTGATTTGGGCTATAGGTGTTCAAAAAATATCTGTATTCAGATATCCAAAAACTTAATAATAATTTATTAAAAAGTTAGGTTTTATGAAAGGACAGTTTTGAAACTCATATAAAAGTTTTCCAAAAATTATAGATATGGATATTTGGATATAGAAAATTGTTATCCAAATTTTGGAAATCCGAATTAAAAAAACTTAGATAAAATATTATTTCTAACATAAAACCATCATCACAAATTTCGGATACCCAAATTTACGATAAAATTATTTAAATTAACAATAAAAAAACATTGTAAAAAATGTCTCATTTTATATTTTCGCGTTAAGGCTTAAATAACATTGAGATGACTCTGATACAATCATAATCATGCATTTACTTTGGGTCAAGCTTGGTTCAATCATTCTTGTGTTTACACTGAGAATGACACGTTCAAATTTGAATGCTCTTTCCTACAACTTCAAAATAAGTCTTATTCACTTTCTTTATATATATATATATATATATATATATATATATATATATATATATATATATATATATATATATATATATATATATATATTAAAGCCTTTGTTAGCTGTTGCACTACTAAATTAAATATGTTTCATCTCTCGTCTAGAAGAATGCAAGATCCTGAGGAAGCCATGCAATGGGTGGGGTTGTATATTGCTAGGGCATCTTTAGCTTGCACTCTTGCAATGGCAGCCGACGCCTTCTTAGGAATTCGACAATGGAAACACTGGTTTCCAAACAAATTTTTTGCTTTGAATACTGTATCTATCTCACTTATCGCAATAACAATGAAGCTACCAGTGGATTTATCCATAGACACGGATAACCAAAGTGTTGCATAGTTTGGTAGCATATTTTTCTTGGTCGTTATGTTAGCCAATTTTCTCCTTTCTTTAGGGCATATGGATGACAAAGAACTTCTTGTAAACATGATAGCATGGGGTACTCTCTTGATGACCATTACCGTAAATATATTGATCCAAAGTTTTGCTGGAAATTTTTATCCGCTAGACTTTTTTTTATTGCTTTATCCTCATCTATTGGTGTTATCGATAGCTTTGAAAGTTCCAGCTTCAAGAAGAATTTTAGAGCACAAATACAAGGAGTTTCACAAAGTGGCTTCATATCTTCAAGATATAAAGTTCTCCTCAGAAGAACTCGAGCATAATGTCAAAAAGTATTGGATGATGGCAGAAACTGGTAACCCCCAATTTTTGATTGCTTGTTCTGATATCCGAAAACTTGATACCCGAAAACTTGATAATAATTTATTAAAAAGTTAGGTTATATGAAAGGAAAGTTTTGGAACTTATATAAAAGTTTTTCAAAAGTTATAGATATGGATATTCAGATATATAAAACTCTTATCCGAACTTCGGATATCCGAATTAAAAAAACTTAGATAATATATTATTTCAAACATAAAACCATCATCACAAATTTCGGATACCCAAATTTACGATATAACTAGTTTTGACAAAAGTCTTAAATTATTTAAATTAACAACAAAAAAACATTGTAAAAAATGTCTCATTTTATATTTTCTCTTTAAGGCTTAAATAACATTGAGATGACTATGATACAATCATAATCATGCATTTACTTTGGGTCAAGCGTGTTCAATAATTCTTGTGTTTACACTGAGAACGACATGTTCAAGTTTGAACGCTCTTTCCAACAACTTGAAAATAAGTCTTAGTCACTTTCTTTATATATATATATATATATATATATATATATATATATATATATATATATATATATATATATATATATATATATATATATATATATATATATATATTGATACGTGGGAATCGCACCAGGCTTTACCTCTCAAGGGATCTTGAGAAGCTTACAACCCTCACCAGACAGTGTACCTGATCGTTGTAGTATAGTATAGTGACAAGTACCGGGGGATTGATCGTTCAGCTAGGAATAGTGTCGCTAGGATTAGAAAACCTAAATTCTAGTTCTAAAGGTGAGGGATGATTATTTTTGTATTTTTATATTTTTTAGAAAGCAAGTAAAAATCTCGGGTTTGAAGGATTTGGGCGGAATTAGTTGCTAGTCAACTATCCAATACTAAAGATGCAATCAAAATAAAATACTAAAAAATGAAAATAAACTAAATTAACTAAGGTTGTGAGCAATAAGTGGAGAAAATGTGTTTACTTAGATTTCACTACTCCCTAGATATCTTTTACACATTAATTACTTGTTATAGTTGCGTGGATGACAGATTGTATTCCTTAATACCATTCATGGGGTGGCGCACTTAATTCCCCAATCCTATGAGTGCCTACTTCACTCCTATGTCGAGCCGGCTAAGAAGCTCCTAACATGGGATCATTAGAATTTACTCATGCATTAAATACAATCAATAAAACCTAGTGCACGTCAGTTCATGTTTCCTAAGACGTTCAAGCATGTTACCATTTGGAGATCTGCCAGTTTTCTTAAGCCTAACATCGAATTTATTCATCCAATACAACTATAAACAAGTAATCAACACATAATTAACATCTAGGTTTCATTAGATCCAAGCAAACACAAGATAGATCTAGCCTAGCATGATGGAATTAAGACAAGAACAAGATATAGACAACCAACACATAGACATATTGATTGAATTAAAAGAATACTTATCTCAATTACACATGAAAGGTATCAAGGGCTTAGAACCCTTGAAAAACCTGTAAAATTCGTACCAAGTTCGTACTTAGGGTTTCTCCAAAACTTCCCTCTTTTTAATGTGAAAATTAGAAAACTATATATAGGAAATAGGGTCTGACGGCGTCAAGACAAAATTTGTGACGCCGTCATCTCGCCGCCAAAATAAATCTCGGACTGCCTTGATCCAGATCTGACGCCGTCAAGTGTTATGTGTTTCCAGGCCGTCATGCATTTTCCTCTTGACGCCCTACTTCGTGACGCCTTCAAATCTGTACTGGATCGTCATGGAAATTACTCTTGACGCCGTCACCTACTGTTCCCAGCAAGGAAAATTAAGACTTTGGCGTTTTCTTCACTTTTATGCTCCAAAAACGTCCGAATTGCTTTCTTTTCCAGATTTCTCTCCCAAAGTACCTAAAATCACAAAAGGAACGATTTAGGGCAATATTTGATCAAATAAATTCAATTCCGGGCTTAAATGACCCCCTAAAAGTAGTTCATTTTTCGCCTCATCATATACATACATATATATATATATATATATATATATATATATATATATATATATATATATATATATATATATATATATATATATACACATATATATGTGTGTGTGTGTGTGTGTATATATATATCTTAAAGCCTTTGTTAGCTGTTGCACTACTAAATTAAATATGTTTCATCTCTCGTCTAGAAGAATGGCGCAAGATCCTGGGGAAGCCATGCAATGGGTGGGGTTGTATATTGTTGGGGCATCTTTAGCTTGCACTCTTGCAATGGCAGCCGACGCCTTCTTAGGAATTCGACAATGGAAACACTGGTTTCCAAACAAAATTTTTGCTCTGAATACTGTATTTATCTCACTTATCGCAATAGCAATGAAGCTACCAGTGGATTTATCCATAGACACGGATAACCAAAGAGTTGCAGAGTTTGGTAGCATCCTTTTCTTGGTCGTTATGTTAGCCAATTTTCTCCTTTTTAGGGCATATGGATGACAAAGAACTTTTTGTAAACATGATAACATGGGGTACTCTCTTGATCACCATTACCGTAAATATATTGATCCAAAGTTTTGCTGGAAATTTTTATCCGCTGGACTTTTTTTTATTGCTTTATCCTCGTCTATTGGTGTTGTCGATAGCTTTGACAGTTCCAGCTTCAAGAAGAATTTTAGAGCACAAATACAAGGAGTTGCACAAATTGGCTTCATATCCTCAAGATATAAAGTTCTCTTCGGAAGAACTCGAGTATAATGTCAAAAAGTATTGGATGATGGCAGAAACTGGTAAACCCCAATTTTTGATTGCTTGCTCTGAGGTTTCTTCTGCATTTGGTATTTATGCTCAGTCTGTGTTTATTATTTATTTATCGATTTAAAATTACATTAACCCTATGAAGACGACACATATTATAAGGGGTCACTAAAAGTAATTATCATCGTTCCCTTTTGTGGGGTTGTAGTAGGTGGGTTATGGGTGTTCAAAAAATATTCGTATTCGGATATCCGAAAACTTGATAATAATTTATTAAAAAGTTAGGTTTTATGAAAGGAAAGTTTTGGAACTCATAAAAGTTTTTCAAAAATTATAGATATGGATATTCGGATATATAAAACTGTTATCCGAATTTCGGATATCTGAAATAAAAAAACTTAGATAATATATTATTCTAACATAAAACCATCATCACAAATTTCAGATACCCAAATTTACGATATAACTAGTTTTGACAAGTCACTTAAATTATTTAAATTAACAACAAAAAACATTGTAAAAAATGTCTCATTTTATATTTTCCCTTTAGGCCTTAAATATCATTGAGATGACTCTGATACAATCTTAATTATAATTTCCTCATTGACAAATATTTATCTTTTATATAACTTTATCTAAATTCATGTGCTAACTGTTTGTGAAAGTGTTTTAAATTCCAAAAACCTAGAAAACCAAATCAAATTTTTGGTGCGGGGTTTGGTTTAAAAACTAACTTAAAACTGAACTTTTGTTCAGTGTTTGTTTTTAGCCGAAAACCATCTTAAACCGGCTCATGCTCACCCCTATGTATAACTTGAACTCTTTAGTCTCATATAGTTTTGATAATTGTACACAAAACCAAAATAAGAAACATGAAAAAAAAAATATATACAAAAGTTAATGCACAATTCATATTTGTCAAGAGTAAAGCAACAAACAACTAACACACGACAGAAGATATGCGATAAAAAATATCGAAGTCAATAGTAATTTTCAAGGATAAAGAAGAAGTATAAAAACCATTTAAGGTAGAAAATGGCTACCTCCAAATTTTAGATATAATTTTTCTTTAGTGGCCTCTTAGAAAGGAGATATTTCATGTCGGTTGTATTTTTTTCCTTTCATTATAGAAAAGTCGCTAGTTGGGAGAGGCTCGTGGTGTATAAAAAGTTAAATTATTGGCTAAACAATGGTATCTTAATACAATAATTGGTCTTATTGGAAGGGGCCTAGCACCCGCTAGCCACCCCCGTATCTCTGCCCCTGCACTCATCGCAATAGCAATGAAGCTACCAGTGGATTTATCCACAGACAAGTATTACGAAAATTTTACAAAGTTTGGTAACATCCTTTTCTTGGTCGTTATGTTAGCTATCTTTCTCCCTTCTTTAGGGCTTTTGGAGGACAAAGAACTTCTAGTAAACATGATAGCATGGGGTATTCTCTTGATCACCATTACTATAAATGTATTGATCCAAATATTAGCTGGGATGTTTTATCCACTGGACTATTTTATATTGCTTTTTCCTCTGCTATTGGCGTTCTTAATTGCTGGTGTAAAAGAGCCTGAAAAACAAACATTAAACAATTCATTTAGGAGTAAAACTAAAGGAACTAGTGTATTTTCAAGAATGAAGCCAAGAGTCGAAGTATCTGCTGAAGAACTATCAAAGAGAAGGGCATGTGGGGTATGTGGAGAGAAGGAAGGACACAATTCCAGGACTTGTCAACAGTCGTGACCATCGAAGAAACCAAAGCAATTAGATACAATAAAAAGAGCTTGTTTGAGAGAATCCCACACGCAAAAAATGAATATTCTTTGCTATATTTTTTCTTTTTTTTACGAATAAAAAAATGATTCGGTTGTAAATATTCTATATTTTTCCTTTTTTTACAAATAAAAAACTTATTCAATTGTAAAGAAAGAAAGGTGTATCATACAGTTTTAATGGAAGATTGTCTTAGTTTTCTCAACATGGTATTATTGTTTTAGTGCATGAGTATGAATGATCTATTTGATGTAGTAACAGATAAATATTGATGCAGTAATTATAATGAACTGTGATGCAGTAACAAGTATATATTGATGGAGTAATTATCAAACAAAAACCATAAATAAAAGTAATAACCAACACTGATCATTAAGTTCTTAGTTTTCTTCAACCATTAACCAAATGTAACCATAGAAACATTATCTAAATTCCAAAGTATCTGCTGAAGAACTATCAAAGAGAAGGGCATGTGGGGTATGTGGAGAGAAGGAAAGACACAATTCTAGGATTTGTCAACAGTTGCGACCATCGAAGAAACCAAAGCAATTAGATACAACAAAAAGAGCTGGTTTGAGAGAATCTACACGCGAAAAATGAATATTCTTTTCTATATTTTTTCTTTTTTTACGAATAAAAAAATGATTCAGTTGTAAATATTCTATATTTTTCCTTTTTTTTACAAATAAAAAACTTATTCAATTGTAAAGAAAGAAAGGAGTATCATACAATTTTAATGGAAGATTGTTTTAGTTTTCTCAACATGCTATTATTGTTTTAGATCATCAGTATGAATGATCTATTTGATGTAGTAACAGATAAATATTGATGCAATAATTATAATGAACTGTGATGCAGTAACAAGTATATATTGATGGAGTAATTATCAAACAAAAACCATAAATAAAAGTAATAACCAACACTGATCATTAAGTTCTTAGTTTTCTTCAACCATTAACCAAATGTAACCATAGAAACATTATCTAAATTCCAAAGTATCTGCTGAAGAACTATCAAAGAGAAGGGCATGTGGGGTATGTGGAGATAAGGAAAGACACAATTCCAGGACTTGTCAACAGTTGCGACCATCGAAGAAACTAAAGCAATTAGATACAACAAAAAGAGCTGGTTTGAGAGAATCTACACGCGAAAAATGAATATTCTTTTCTATATTTTTTCTTTTTTTACGAATAAAAAAATGATTCAGTTGTAAATATTCTATATTTTTCCTTTTTATTACAAATAAAAAACTTATTCAATTGTAAAGAAAGAAAGGTGTATCATACAGTTTTAATGGAAGATTGTCTTAGTTTTCTCAACATGCTATTATTGTTTTAGATCATCAGTATGAATGATCTATTTGATGTAGTAACAAATAAATATTGATGAAATAATTATAATGAACTGTGATGCAGTAACAAGTATATATGTATGCAGTAATTATGAAACAAAAACCATAAATAAAAGTAATAACCAACACTGATTATTAAGTTCTTAGTTTTCTTCAACCATTAACCAAATGTAACCATAGAAACATTATCTAAATTCCAAAGTACCATTCATACACTGATCATTCAGTAAAACCTATCCAAAACATTTATCAGTTTTTAAGTAATTGCAATGCAAATTTCCCATCAGCCTAATGTATGGACTAGAGTTTTGTTGAACCTCTTTATCAAATTTTCATTGACTTTGACATCAATATGAGTTAAAATCTTGGAGCTCTTTGCTTGCTTCTTCCCAAATGCTTATGCTGCTTTCATTAATTCCCTCTTTTTGAGATTGAAATCTTTGAGTAATATCTTTGCCAAGTACTTTGCTCGAAGCATTTTTAGTTGTGCTTTTTGATGTACACCTTCCATTTGAAAAATATGGCAAAAATCTTCGTGGCCAAGATATGTTTCCATGTGGCTCATGACAAAGATACCACAGTCAACTCCGTTGTATTTTGTCATCCATTTTATCTTTACTAGTCTTGGGTTCGCCAATGAAATATCTCTGATGTTTTGGTGCTTTTTCCTTTCTAGGTAATTGATAAATGAATCAATCTATGAAAATAATAAGATTCTGTTAAATTTATTTTAGTTCTTATATGCACTATATATAACACTTTGATGTAGTAAAAAAATAAATGTTTTTAGTTATATCACTATGATGCAGTAATAAAAATCTTAGTATTTTTTAGTTATACTTACTAGAGCCATTGCATAATCTCCATATCTATCTTTGATATTTTCAATTCCTTTGTAGATGTTGTCCAGGATGTCTATTTCCCCTTTCTTCAAATTAAAGCAGATGACATAGTAATGATTTGATCCATTTTCAGTCATCTTTATACAAGGAAAGAAAACCTGTAAACATTTTCATGCATTCTCAATATTGAAATTCATAATAAAAATTAAATCTCTGAAACTCATAATAATAAATCTATTTTTTACTTAACATAGTAAAATCATTGAAATCCTTCAAGTCTGCATTTTGTAAAACACTTTTAACATTCTCATCAAACACTTTTCTTCTTTTGCTCATATCTTTTCTAGCTTCCACCATAGCATGAGGTTGTTTACATTAGCATGAAATGTTTTATAAGCATTAAAAAGTTACATCTTAAAAATAGGTATATTATATAGATGGATACTCACCAGCATTGATGTACTGCAGTAAACATATCTGAGTCCTGAAAGTTTGTTTCTGTATTTCTCTTCAATGTTAAGTATACTGTTCCATGCATCAATTATACTTGAAGCAACATCAATTTCAGGATAAAGGGTAAAGAAAAGCACACATTCTAATTCTAGGCCTTTTCCATTGAAAATAATATCACTGCACATTTTTAATATTCAGTAACAAGTAAGGCATTGATGCAGTATAATATTAATTGTGATGCAGTAACATATAAATCTTGATGCTGTAACAGATAAGCATTGATGCAGTAGAATATTTAATTGTTATGCAGTAACAGATAAATATTGATGCAGTAATTGTAATTTGTAATAAAATTTACCCTTTAGGACAACTGTCACTCCATATATATTCAACTAGCTTCATTTCTGCTTCAAGCCATCTTTTGTAAATCATTAATTTTTTGTTATAGTATGGCAACACCATAGCATTAGAGGGCTTTATTGTACGTTTTTCCTTTTCTTTATCAGCCTCTTTAGTCTCTTCCATAACATTTGCGCCTCTCTTTTTGCCTCTTTTAACTTTTTGTGTATCCTCTTTATCTGCTTTAGGCTCAGGATTTTTCGTGGGAGCTTTTTTAGCTTTTGTCATTTCAGGTTTTGTTACTCCCTTTTTACCCACAGCCGTTTTTGCTTGTTCCACATTGGTTGCTGCCTTTTTTTCGGGTTCTTTATTTGTTGCTGCCTTTCTACCCTCTCCCTTTGATTTTGTTGCACCAATACTTTTCTCCTTTTGTTCTTTCTGTATTGGAATGTAATTTTCTGGCGCAACAGAACTCACAGGGACCGCATCAAGCACATTAACAGTTGGCTCCTTACCACATCTAATTTATCAATAGAACTCACAAGAATCGCATCATAGTTTTGAGAACTATTGCATTTTAGCTTTAACTTCAAACTATGGTAGGGTGGAGTTGCAATTTCACTTTTTGATTTTAGAGCATCATCAGTTAACTCTTTTGTTGCAGTAGACATCATTGGCTGTTTCATGAAGTTGTCAAGCATATCAGTTTCATTCATTCTTGGTACGCCTGCTATTGCCCAATTTAGCTATGATAGTGTAACATCTTCTTCAGTATTTAATCTTCTTTTTTTGTTATTACTTGAAATGATATTTTTAGGTTCCTGAGATAACGACAAAGGTACAATATCTTCAAGATCGTCATACTGCATCTATTGTCTTTCTTTCTCATTATCATCTGATGATTGAGTTCCATTTTGGGTTGACAATAAATCCATATCGAATGGAACAATAGCGTTATCTTAGTCCCAACTAATCCTTTCCCTAGCAGCTCATAGTTATTTTTCTCATTAATTACCTTTTCCAGAATGTTTTTCAAATCAATTAAATCATGCTTCTCTTTCGATTCATCTTTCCTTCCCTATTCTTTTCTGCCTTCGCCCCCAGTGATACTATCATTTCCCAGATATTCATTATTCTGCTCACCCATTTGATCATTTCCACAATTGTTTCCATCATCACCATTGTCCTCACCATTGTTTCCATCATCACCATCCTTTCTACCATTTTCACCATCATTTCCATCATTGTTTCCATCATCTCCATCCTTGTCACCATCTTTATCCCCATCATTATCATCATTATCATCCTCACCACCATTGTTATTATTTTCATTGTCCCCATCATTATCATCCTCACCACCATTTTTATCTATCTCATCTTCTGCCTCATCATCTTTATCCCTATATTTCTTATTTTTTTACCACCTTCATCATCTTTCCCATCTCAAAGTCATCTTCTTTATATGATTGAGCAAACATATCCTTTCTTATTTCAACCAATTCCTTCAACTCTTCATCCTCAACGTTTTCTCTTAAAGCTATCAACATCTTGTAATCAGTATCTATGATCAACTGATTACATATCACGAGATTGTCTTTTATAATTGCCTTCATTTCCTAAATAAATATTTAAAATAAACAAAATTAGATATCTTCATTACAGTTTTTTTAGTGCATCACTGCTCAAACTATATTGCATCACAGTTCAAGTTTTAGTACATCACAGTTCTAAATTACTGCAACATTCTTTTAAAAGTTTAAAATTATTTCATCACAGTTCAATCTATAGTGCATCACAGTTCAAACTCTATTACATCATAGAAACCATCAAACATATAATATCTATTGCATCACAGTTCAATCTATAGTGCATCACAGTTCAACTTCTAGTACATCATAGAATCCATCAAGCAAACACAGTGTATAATGCCTTTTAATACATAATACCTCAAAAGATTTGGAATTGAACTCTTTATTTTCTTCATCCATATCAATTGTCCCATATAGACCATGTTGAAGATCAATTGTTGGAGTCTGTAGTTGACTTACAACGTTTTCTTCTTCGTATCCTGTTAGTACATCAACATTGAATTCAATTAGAAATAAATAAGTTTTACAAAATGTTATACATTTTTATATATTATACCTTTTATACTCTTTTGTTTTTTATTCAATTTCTTCTTTTTATTCACTGGTTCAATCATTTTCTTCGGTGGTCCAATCATTTTCATTGGTGGTTCAATCACATCCACACCTTCTGCAATTGGAAGGTAACCCAAACCTATTTGAAGTTCTTCTTTTTGTCTTTCAAACAAAAGTTTTGAACTCCATGCTTTGAGCCCTGGAACAGATTTTTCCACCTTGACAGTCTCAGATGTCGTTGAATTAACATATATGAGCTGCATCAAATAAAATTCATTGTATGAGAGTGTGAAAACATAGTAATCATAAACAGTCAATCATAGTTTTTTTTATCTAGTGCATTCCTATTTCAAACTTATTGAATCACAATTTTAAATTTACTGCATCTTAGTATCATAATCAGTACATCATACTTTTATTATTAGTGCATCACTGAGTTTCTAAATATGGAAAACTTATAGCCAATAAGAGTAATGGTCCACTGAATTTGGAAGTTGGTTTAAATCCGGTACACTCCTTCAGCATACACTCCAGAACATATGATCACCAATATATTTGAGAGACGTTATCAGTATTTGAGAGAATTGGTATAATTCTCTCATTTACCTAACCATCTTTGTTTCCTTGGCCAAATATGGAGAAAAATAGGACAAGGAAACAAACTCTAAATTCCCAATCAACTTCGGTCAGACTGCACAAATGTTCCTCCAACCTTCCTATATAAATTTTCTTTTTCTACAACAATACTTTCCAAAAGTTCTCTCCATTTGACAGCAGTCTCTTCATATAGATTTTTCTCTTCAAGTGCTTCAACTTTGATATCCCCCATTGGGATTCCCAGCATATCCCGAACCAATTCTCTAGTAATTTAAATCTTTCTTCCATTGGTCATTTTTATAGAGCAAGTTTTTGAATCAAAATTTCTAACTACCCACATACCTAATACTGTTGGTGTAGAATGATGGTTGAAATTATTATAAAAATCACCAAATCCCATCCTTTCTGATTCCTCCACCTGGGTAGTTCTCAATTTCGCAAGAACCTTTTGCAAGCTTCTAGGTGACATTCTACAAGTGATAGCTTTGGGTCCATTCTTTTGAACTTCTTTTTTTATACCTTTCTTCTTTGATACAACTGCCAGTTCTGAATCCGTACTTTCATCGTCATTTTGTATTTTCACTTTTCTTTTCTTTTTGACTGGTGTTGTATCAGGTTTTGAATAAATCTCTATTGCACCTCTTTTACCCTTATTCTTCTTTTTACTTGTGTTGCATTCATCAACAGAAATGGGGTTCTTCTTCTTAACAGTTTTCACTTTAGCACGATTTCCTGCTTCTTTTTTTTTGCCACATGTTCACTAATAAGACTTTCCAACAATTCATTCAATTTTGCTTTAGCTGCCTCTTGAATAGCAGCTCTATCAATTGTATCTTCTTCGTCTGATTCTTCCTCATCTGTTTCATTATCAACAATTGAAAATCAGTTCAAGATCTATACAATCTTATGTTCATACATCGCAAATTAAATGCTACTGCAACTCAGTTAAACCGCTAGTACATCATATAAACCATCAACCACACAAACTCTCTTTCGTACGTCACATAATCTACATTTTCCCTGACTTATCCACACAGGCCGCAAATTAAATACCACTGCATCTCAGTTAAACCTCTAATACATCATATAAGACATCAAACTTTTAAAATCTCTTTCGTACATCACATAAGTTACGTCTACCCTATCTTATCCACAAACGTCGCAAATCAAATACTAGTGCATCTCAGTTAATCCTCTAATACATCATATAAGACATCAAACTTTTAAAATCACTTTCGTACATCACATAATCTTCGTTTACCCTAACTTATCCACACACGTCGCAAATCAAATACCATTGCATCTAAGTTAATCCTCTAATACATCATATAAGACATCAAACTTTTAAAATCACTTTCGTACATCACATAATCTTCGTTTACCCTATCTTATCACACACGTCGCAAATCAAATACCACTGCATCTAAGTTAATCCTCTAATACATCATATAAGACATCAAACTTTTAAAATCTCTTTCGTACATCACATAAGCTATGTTTACCCTATCTTATCCACACATGTCGCAAATCAAATACCAGTGCATCTCAGTTAATCCTCTAATACATCATATAAGACATCAAACTTTTAAAATCACTGTCGCACATCACATAATCTACGTTTTCCCCTATCTTATCCACACACGGCGCAAATCAAATAACAGTGCATCTCAGTTAAACCTCTAATACATCATATAAGCCATCAAACTTTTAAAATCACTTTCGTACATCACATAAGCTACATTTTCCCTAACTTATCCACACACGCCGCAAATCAAATAGCAGTGCATCTTAGTTAAACCTCTAATACATCATATAAGCCATCAAACTTTTAAAATCACTTTCGTACATCACATAAGCTACGTTTTCCCTAACTTATCCACACACGCCGCAAATTAAATACCACTCCATCTCAGTTAAGCCTCTAATACATCATATAAGCCATCAAACTTTTAAAATCACTTTAGTACATCACATAAGCTATGTTTACCCTATCTTATCCACATACGTCGCAAATTAAATACTAGTGCATCTCAGTTAAACCTCTAGTACATCATATAAGATAACAAACTTTTAAAATCTCTTTCGCACATCACATGAGCTACATTTACCCTATCTTATCCACACACGCCGCAAATCAAATAGCAGTGCATCTCAGTTAAACCTCTAATACATCATATAAGCCATCAAACTTTTAAAATCACTTTCGTACATCACATAAGTTACGTTTTCCCTAACTTATCCACACATGCCGCAAATTAAATACCACTGCATCTAAGTTAAGCCTCTAATACATCACATAAGACATCAAACTTTTAAAATCACTTTCGTACATCACATAAGCTGCGTTTACCCTATCTTATCCACACACGTCGCAAATCAAATACCAGTGCATCTCAGTTAATCCTCTAATAAAGCATATAAGACATCAAACTTTTAAAATCTCTTTCGCACATCACATAAGCTACATTTACCTTATCTTATCCACACACGCCGCAAATCTAATAGCAGTGCATCTTAGTTAAACCTCTAATACATCATATAAGTCATCAAACTTTTAAAATCAATTTCGTACATCACATAAGCTACGTTTTCCCTATCTTATCACACACGCCGCAAATCAAATAGCAGTGCATCTCAGTTAAGACTCTAATACATCATATAAGCCATCAAACTTTTAAAATCACTTTCGTACATCACATAAGCTATGTTTTCCCTAACTTATCCACGCACGCCACAAATCAAATACCACTGCATCTCGGTTAAGCCTCTAATACATCATATAAGCCATCAAACTTTTAAAATTACTTTCGCACATCACATAATCGATATATACCCTGACTTAGCCTAAATCATTCCTGTCAACATACATCCTATTACATTAAACTTCATTTTCTAGTACATCACGAGTACAATCAAGCTTAGACAATCATTAAAACGTACTGCAATATAATATTAAATATGAATCTTACTTGATGTTTCCGTAATCGATTTTTCCGCTACAGTCATCTTTTTTCTCTTTTTATCTTCTAAATTTATAAAAAAATAAACTATTTTAGTAACTTAAATAACTAATCGATGAAGTGGAACATTGAAAATGCAGTAATTATTAATAATTTACTTACTAATTGGTGTTTTCGCCATTGAAAATGCAGTAATTATTAAGATTGAATTAGGGTTTTGATTTTTTTAGAAAGAGAAATGAGACGAGATGGAAGAGAGAGAAAAATATGATCGAGATTTTTTGGGGAATGGTAATTGTTGAATGATTTAAGCGTTTTTTTGAATTATATGTAACTGCATCTTTGCCCCTAAAGTTTCTATGATTTACAAAAAGGCCACTCCATTTTTCTAATCTTGTAAGTTAAATCCAATGATTGAGATTGCTTCCTACACTTTTTATTATAACACCCTTTTTATAATAACACCACCCTATATATATATATATATATATATATATATATATATATATATATATATATATATATATATATATATATATATATATATATATATATATATATATATATATATATATATATATATATATGTGCGTGTGTGTGTGTGTGTGTGTATGGAAGGGATCCAATAAGAAGAATAAGAAGGATTTATAGCCACACATTTCAAATAGGACGGAGAATTTTAAAGGGAGATGCATCTATTTTTGTATATGCATCTGAAATGGGTAGTTGTGATTTCTTCTTATCATTTTTATTTTAATTTTTCTTTTTATTTGATCCTAACTCTCTCTCTCTCTCTCTCTCTCTCTCTATATATATATATATATATATATATATATATATATATATATATATATATATATATATATATGTGTGTGTGTGTGTGTGTGTGTGTGTGTGTGTGTGTGTATGGAAGGGATCCGATAAGAAGAATAAGAAGGATTTATAGCCACACATTTCAAATAGGACGGAGAATTTTAAAGGGAGATGCATCTATTTTTGTATATGCATCTGAAATGGGTAGTTGTGATTTCTTCTTATCATTTTTATTTTAATTTTTCTTTTTATTTGATCCTAACTCTCTCTCTCTCTCTCTCTCTCTCTCTCTCTCTATATATATATATATATATATATATATATATATATATATATATATATATATATATATATATATATTTATTAATTTATCTTTTACCCAAAATTTTATTTATAAATTAATGAATTTTGGGTAAAATAAATAAAATTGCTTTAAATATTTTACTCCATAAGTTTCATAGCTACCCTTAAACTTGGTTTGTTTTGAAAATTAAGACAAATTATTTATTCTTACCCACAGGCCTCAACTATCTAATACAAAACAATTTAATACATAATTATTAATCTGGGTATCAAAATAATTCTCTCTCGATAGACTACACGCAATAAGAAAAACATAATTGTTATTACATTCTCTTTGTTATTTTATGCATAATAACAATTTTACACTTAAACAATTAACTAATATTTTCTCTAAAATTTATAATAATAATAATTTCAAGTAAGAATAATATCATAAACTCGATCAGACTTACTTTCCTATTTTAGTAGTGCATAACTAAATTTGGATATCCAAAAATAAATGTGGACTATTAGTTTAAGGATCCCTTTTTTTCCCTTTAAATCTAATGTGCATTAATAAATCAGAAAGTACAAGATATTTAATTTTTTAATAGATATATTGTCTTCGTTTCAAGAGAACATATAGTAAGATGACAAGGTTTACGTTGTTTAATCCTGCCTAACAAGGTTCAAATATCATATAAATCATTTTGTACATATTTAGGTACACAGTTTTATTGTCATTCAATTAAATCATTAACAAAAATGCTTATAACTATGTGTCTTCATTTTTTTTAATTAGTAATAGTTCATTCTTAGTTTCTCTATTTATTAAACCCCAAATTTAACTATCCTAATGACTTTTATTCTATAAAGTGATTAAAATAATATCTAATTACTGATGAAGCAACCAAAATATATTATAAGAAGTGAGTTAACTAACCTAGAGTAACCTCCGTGAATTATTTCAGTTGTATTCATGAAGAAGAAGGAAGGTGACACGAAGTGTATGTGAAGTTTTCCCTAAGATGATTTCTTTTGAAGCAGCTTTTGTACTCGTTATAATCTTTATGATCTTGAATGATGCCAATTGTATTGGCTAATATGTCAACTATTCTTATGCGTCTGATGGAATTTATGTTTTCGCGAATGCTTGGACAAATTGTCATAGTATGACATTATGTATGTTCAGTGACGAACGAGAAACATAAAGACCATGCTCATATTAAGGTAGAATGAGCCTTTACTCTGGAAGAGAAAATTTTGATTGACGTTCAGAGATCGTAACAGATGACACTACCATAAATCATGGGAAGATAGAGTTTCCCACAGAAAAAAACTAATATTGAAGACCGTTACTGGAAATTAGGAACTTTGAAAAAGAGTGGCAGAAGATGTTCACGATAGGCGTTACCGTGGGAGAAGCATATAAAAAGAAGAGAAAAACTGAGATAGGACTCATTTATACCTCATACGGCATGTGGAGATTACAGTTTGAGCATCAAGACAACCAGACCGGAGGAGACGAGCTTCAAACCCATTGTCGACAACGGCGGCGTTTACCTTACAACATGGAAGACGTTGCTTGCAAGACTAACAATGGTGGGGAACATAGAAGGATAATGAAATCGAGTTGGCAAATTTTTGGCTGTGCTAAAAGACCTGTCGAAGATACGCAGTCCTGCTTCGCTATTCATTTTAGTTGTACTAAGATGAATTGATGGCAGAAGCAGAATTGCGAATGAAAGGATGCACAATGATCATGTCAGAAATTCATGTTACTGCCCCATAATTCCAAGGAGAGGTGTCGAAGGATTGAGGGACCAGACTCAAGTTATAATTCTCTTTCACCATATGATCAGATGGACGAAGTATAGACATACTACTCAGACTTGGGAGAGATTTGAGTTCATGTATTTGAATGAACGGATTTTGAAGTAAACGTTTATGTTTGGATGAGTTGATTCTGTAAAGGATGAAGTTAATTCATTTCTGCTTAACTCACTTAAGCCTCCGTTACATGACGATAAGATCCTTTGAATGATTTGGGTTCTTTGTTAGTAATTCTATTCTGTGCTCGTCCTGCGAATGTGAATGATGGCTTTGTTATGAGAACTTTGACGAATTTTGAAAGACCTGATGCCTGGACGACTTGTTTCATTTGATGCTGTCTGATTTCCGTTACATTATTTGTACATTCCATTTCTCTGATTTTGTTTTGTGCATGATGTTTTGATTCAAATGTAACCTAGGATGTAGAAGGACTGTTAGGTGGTTAAGATAAGATGTTTAGTTCACGACTTGAGATAAAGTATGACCATCCTGAAGGTATACTCATATGATGCTGGTATTATGACGGTTCGCGAACGTGATAATACTTACGTCATATGACTTACCATCATTGTGATCATAGGATATTTCGAGGAGTGCCTTTGAAACCTTAGAAATTCAGACATTTGATTGAGATCATCTGTGTTTAGTAAGACGTTAAGTTTGTTCTACCTATGCGTTTAATCTGCCTTCATCGTTATACGATTTCATATGTTCGGACACTCGACATACGCTTGTTGACCTTTGTGCTTCTAATGAGAATCTTAGGTTCTGTTGTAGAGCTTTCTGCCATTTGAAGTTATCAAACAATCTGTTTTTGCCGGTATGGATTCGATCAATTACTATGGAAGAGTACATCTATGTTTTGATATGAGTCCGTTTCATATTCGTTGAATCTGTTTCATTATGATCTGCTATGAGATAAGATCTGAGATTTTGGAGTTTGGGGAACAAGATCTGTTTGTTTATGTATATACCATTGAAAGATTATATTGAAGAAGAGAGTATTTGAGAATCTAAAGAATTAATAATGTTTATCATCCTCATGTATTCTGCAATCCAATATGTTCTCATCCAATTTGTCTATTTAAATTCCAGGGACAATATCCGTCAAATCCTACGATTTCCTTGCATCTTTTCTGAGGGGTTATGATTATCATCTGTTACTTTGGCATATTACTCTTTGATTTGGAATTTGTACGTTATACCTTTTCTGAAAGAAACCGAAGCTACATTTGATTGACAAAATCGAGTCATGAGAAACTAGTCGTTACGTTTTCGTTCACTATCCGTTGTGTTTCCGTTTCGTTTACCATTCAAATTTCGAGGACGAAAATTTTCTTTTAGAGGGGAAGAGTTGTAAAACCCAGAAATCTTAAACATGCAAAATTACCAAAATGCCCCTTATAACTTAAAGTTTTAATAAAACACTTAAATAAACATCAAATAAATCTTATAAACTATAAAATGAGCAACATCTGATCACTAATATTTTTTTATGAATATTTTTATCATTTAACATGTCCTAAAAATGTTTGTCACACCAAAATATATACATTGGCTAGAATACATTTAAATTGTGCATACACATTTATTTAAATTTGTTTAAAATATAAGATAGGCTCTAAATTATTTTGGAAACTCTAAAAATCATGAAAATTGATCCCCTATCATTATTAGGCCGATTTCCCCCTCCCCAATCCTTCTGTTTATTTTTAGTTAGTATTTTCCTCATTATTTTCACTAAAACAAACCCTAAAACACTCAAAAAGCATACTGGAGGCTAGGAATATTTGGAGGCTGCTTGATAATTTTATTAGACACATTTGGGAGCAAGGAGGTTGGGAAAAAAATTCTTGCAGGTTGTGGGTTCGTTGGTTGCTTGTTGGGAATTTCTTTGTGTCGAATTTGCCTAGCCGAGAACAAGAAATTATTTTCTGCTCATCAATTCCTTCAAAACACTATCTGGTATTTGTTTATCATCCTAAATATCTCATATAATCTATAGAAAATGATAAAATTGATCCATGCATGTTATATGGCTCGTACTAATTAAAATGAATTAAAAACCCTAAAAACTTATAAAAATGGTAATCGGCTATATATAATTTTGGGGACCTCATATATATTTTTATAATTCGTAACAAGATATATATGTTCTTTAAAAATTGTGTTCAAAATTATTTGGAGCCTAGAGGCATGGTTTGCAATTTATTATTGTTTTTGGTCATATCGGCTAATTAAAAATAAAAGAAATAATAAAAATAAAAATTAAACCAAGGCATGAACGATTAGGGTTAGGGTTTTAATAAATGTTTTTGATGAAATTAATGATGTTTAAGGTTTGTGTAATGATTGTGTAATTATTGGGAATTAGGGTTTTAATTTGTTTATTTTATTCTAAAACCGAATTGTTTATTAAAATTTGAGGGGGTGTTTGTAAATTTGTAAACTGAAGGGTTATAATTGGAACATCATTTGGAACTGGTTAAATTCATAGAAATTTGGTATATGGGTTAAAGGTGTTAATTTTGTAATTAAAAGGATTAAAAATGGAATTATATATAATTATTAAATAGAATTGTATTTTATTTAAATAGAGGGACCATTTTCGTAAATTATGAAAACTTAGTGTCTATTCTATAAATAATTATATTGATGAGGCTAAGGGTGCAAATTTAATAATTTAATGGGCTTGTATGTAATTTTGAAAATTAAAAGGATATAAATTGTATTTATTTTACTTAAAGGACTAATCTTGTAAATTTGGAAGGTTAAGGTCTATTTTATATAAATATATTATTGAAGGGGCTGAATGTGTAATTTTGGAATAAATAGTGGCCTAATGTGTTATCATGGATTGAATATGGAAATGTTGTAATTTAATTAATTAAAAGGACTAAAATTATAATTACTAAAATTAAAGGGGATTAAATTGTAAAATTGTTAAACTTGAAGGATCTAGATATTAAATATGGTTAACTTGTGGGTAATTTGTATAAAATGTGGAAATAGTGATAATTACACTTTGAACCCTTAATTTTGGAATAACTACATTTAAAACCCTAAATTTTGGAAAATTAACATATTAAACCCTAATCTATCAAATTCACATTTTAAGTCATTAATCTATTGCATATAATAATTCTAACCTTGAATTCTGAATATTTCTAATTATGGAAACTTTCTAAATATAGAAACCTTCCAAATATGGAAACCTGCTATTTAAGGAAACTTTCTAGAATTGGAAACTTAATAATTCGGAAAACCTGCCAAAAATAGAAAGTACTTAAGAATGTATAAAATACTTAAAGAGGAAAGTTACTATTTTTGGAAAGTTGCTATTTTTGGAAAGCTGGTATAAAAGGAAAGTTACTAAAAACGGAAGCCTTCTAAAATAAGTAACCTGATTCGTATGAAGATAAAATAATACTTGATTATCATATTCGTGTAGATCTGGTGAAGCGGGAGTAGTCGTCATCCCTTTTGTGATCATTTTGGTGTTTGTTTGCTTTCGTCAAGGTACAGATATTCTGGCCTTTTTAGTAAAAGTTTCTCATGACTATCTCTTTCCTTTTGTGATATTTCCTTTGTTTAGGATTCCCTATGCCATTGCTATGCTTCCCTTATCATTTGTACCTTTGATATCTGAACCACTTGCTATTTGAACTCTTATTAATTGAACCTTTGCTATGAACTCCATTGCTATGATCCTTTGATCTGAACCTTTGCCATTTGATATGATACATTTGATTTGATACATTTGATATGACACATTTGATATGATACAATTGAAATGGAATTTGATATGAACTATTTGATTTGAACCTTTGATATGATATGCTATTCGATCCACCAGTTTGATACTACGAGCCAATTTGTTATACTAGTCATGGGGGTTCCATGTCCTTGTCATTGATGCACCAATGGCTTGACTCTAGGGTAGGAGAGTGATGACCTATCCCGTCCCATTATTTGATTTGTTTCGGAGATGAAGTATTTGGCCATTGGGGCGCATGGATGCATCCTAGATTTGTATTTGTTTCTAGGGATATATCATTGATTATATATTTATATTTGGTGACTGATGGTGTGTGCGATACACGTCTTTCACATATTTGGGAGCTAGCTACTCCACCCATTTGAGGACTCCCCTCCTACTTTGGCATCCCGAGGTCTCCCTTCCGGATACATGGGCTACTTGATATTTGATTTGGTTTGATTTGGGCTCGTGGTGGATTACTGTTCCTTTACCTTATGCTCTTATCCTTTATTCCCTAACTCTTATATTACTTTGCATTGTTTCCATACACCATTAATTCATGATTGCTATTTGTTACCTTTATATCTGTTCACTGGGCTTTTTAAGCTTAGCCGCATTTTTCCTTTCCCACGGCAGGTATCTAAGCTAGGAGTTGGGTTTGGCATTTGAGTTGAGAGTAGAGCTTGGAGATGACTAGAAGAGATTTACCTTTCAGATTTTGTATTTAGTACTTAGTATTTGTTCTCATTTGTAACCTTGTATTTCAGATTTCTCATTGTAACATTTGGAATACTTTTGTATTACTTATGTTGTATGTCTGCATATGCTTTGATATGTCACCATAATGTGGCACTTCTACCCTTGTCGGGTTGGGGTGTTACAAAAAGTATTCATGATGTAAAGAAGACTTCTTTTCTTGTATGAGAAATGATGCACTGAAACATACATCATTTCGAAGAAACATGGATATAAAGTAATCCATGCCCGGGGGAACATCACCAGTAAGAGGAACTACCGTCTTTTTGGTGACATGTATTCCTCAATTTGAAGAATGGTTTGCTATCTGAAGTAATAGCAAACCGTTTTGAAAGAACGTTTTGGGAGACGATATGTTTTAAAAAAAACTTTATTTGACGTAAAGGAAAAAACTCTTGCTCAAGCATATGTATGATTCCGTGCCATTATTGAATGGAATTTCTAGAATCGTACATAATATTGATTACACAAGAGACATGTCAAGAGAAAATTATTTTTGGATTTTATGTTTTTATGATTTTTATGGGTTTTGAAGGTTTTATAATTTTCTATTTTTCTTTTTGTGTTAAAACTATGCACAAGGATATGTGAAGCATCTCCTTTACTCCTCCTGTTCTTCCTGAAGACTTTTGAGAGCTTCAGGCGTGAAACTCTTCATTCCAAGACGAGGGAGAATGAATTGAAATCGTTCTCTAGGAAGTGCTTTGGTGAAGATATCAGCTAGCTGGAACTCAGTCCTTACGAAGTGAAGTTCCACAATTCCCTTCTCAACTTGTTCCCTGATGAAATAATGTCGAATATCAATGTGCTTTGATCTGGAATGCTGGACGTTGTTGCAGCAAAGAGCTATGGCACTTTTGTTGTCGCAGTACATGGGAACCTTGTTATAAACAAAGCCATAGTCCGAAAGTTGAGATCTCATCCATAGGATCTGAGCACAACATGAGGACATAACAATGTATTTAGCCTCTGTGAAGGAGATCGATGTACACATTTGCCTCTTTGAGGACCAACTAACCAGCTTATCACCCAGAAATTGAGCACCACCTGACGTGCTTCGACGTGTATCTTGACATCCTGCATGGACTGCGTTGGAGTAAGCCGTGAGTGCCATCGCAGTGTCCTTGGGATACCAGAGACCCATGTGGATTGTTCCTTTAAGATACCGAAAGACCCTCTTGACCGCTTCCAAGGGCTTCTTGGTTGGCTCGGATTGATACCGAGCACACATGCACACAACAAAAAGAAGATCCGGTCTACTAGCAGTGAGATACATTAGGGAACCAATCATACTTCGATACTTGGTTTGGTCGACCAGGATCCCAACTGATGAGGCGAAAAATGAACCACTTTTAGGGGGTCATTTATGCCCGGAATTGAATTTATTTGATCAAATATTACCCTAAATCGTTCCTTTTGTGATTTTAGGTACTTTGGGAATTTTATGTGTAATTGAGATAAGTGTTCTTTTAATTCAATCAATATGTCTATGTGTTGGTTGTCTATATCTTGTTCTTGTCTTAATTCCATCATGCTAGGCTAGATCTATCTTGTGTGTTTGCTTAGATCTAATGAAACCTAGATGTTAATTATATGTTGATTACTTGTTTATGGTTGTATTGGATGAATGATTTCGATGTTAGGCTTAAGAAAACTGGCAGATCTCCAAATGGTAACATGCTTGAACGTCTTAGGAAACATGAACTGATGTGCACTAGGTTTTATTGGTTGTATTTAATGCATGAGTAAATTCTAATGATCCCATGTTAGGAGCTTCTTAGCCGACTCGACATAGGAGTGAAGTAGGCACTCATAGGATTGGGGAATTAAGTGCGCCACCCCATGAATGGTATTAAGGAATACAATCCGTCATCCACGCACCTATAACAAGTAATTAACGTGTAAAAGATATCTAGGGAGTAGTGAAATCTAAGTAAACACAACTTTTCCATTTATTGTTCACAACCTTAGTTTAATTTACTTTATTTTCATTTCTAGTATTTTATTTTGATTGCATCTTTAGTATTGGGTTAGTTGACTAGCAACTAATTCCGCCCAAATCCTTCACACCCGAGATATTTACTTGCTTTTCATAAAATATAAAAATACAAAAATAATCATCCCTCATCTTTAGAACTAGTATTTAGGTTTTCTAATCCTAGCGACACTATTCCTAGCTGAACGATCAATCCCCCGGTACTTGTCACTATACTATACTACAACGATCAGGTACATTACCTGGTGGGGGTTGTAAGCTTCTCAAGATCCCTTGAGAGGTAAAGCCTGGTGTGATTCCCACATATCAAGTTTTTGGCGCCGCAGCCCGGGGAATAGTTATTGTCTAGGTTAGAATCTCCTTTTATTAGGTCTACTTGCTAGATTCCTTTCTAGTAAGATTTGATTTTTATTTTTAGGTTTGCTTTAGTCTATCTTATTTCTTTGTGTTTTTGTTCGTAACTCTTCACCACCCGACATCATGGACGATGGGAACATCTTTGAACCCGTCATCCCACCGCAACAAAACCCACCACTAGAACCTCTTAGGCCCCGAACCTTAGGAGAGTACTCCCGACCTAGCCACCAAGGCTACCGAAACACCATTGAGCTCACCGGAGCCAATGTGACCCCCTTGCGATCCGACACCATCCGGTTGGTGCAAAGCGGATGTGCATTCCATGGACTTCGATCGAAGATCCAAACCAACATCTTAAGGACTTCCTTAAAATCGTAGACTCCATAGACCTAGATGTTGAAACTAGAGAGACAACCCGATTACGCCTATTCCAATTCTCTCTACGGGATCAAGCTAGACAATGGCTTGAGCGTTTACCCGCGGGATCCATCACCACATGGGATAATCTCACCAATCGCTTCTTTACTCAATTCTTCCCACCGGGGAATACTGCAATGCTTATAAATGACATTTTGATGTTTGAACAACATCAGGGTGAAACTTTCTACGAAGCATGTACCCGTTTTAAGGATCTCCTCCATAAGGTCCCTCATCATGGTATAAACCTTTGGTTATTAGTCCAGATTTTCTACGACCATGTTGACTATCACACTAAGCGCACAATTGATAGGGCCGCGGGAGGTAAACTGCGTGATAAGAACGCCGAGGAGTCCTGGGCAATTATTGAGGAGCTCACCACCGATAATCAAGAGATGTGGGAGTTTAATCATACAATAAAAGCAGCCATCAATGCAGTCTCAACATCTGGAGGAACCACCGAAATCCCCGATGAACTCCTATGCAAACTTGAGGCAAAAGTTGACTATTTTGAGGAAAGGCAAAGGAGACCTTTAAGTCCTAGATGGGCTACTGTCAATTCTGTCTCGAAACCGACTTCAACACCATTATCAGAGTCACCCTCTAGAGAAAATATCAAGACTTTTCAAAAATATGCCCCACCTTATTCCCCTCCCGAGGAGCTTAGCTCGGAGTTTGAAGCTAGGATGAGAGAATATATGGCACTCAGATCGGCTTGCTAGATTCGATGAAGCAGTTTATAAGCAAAAAGAGGAGATGCAGGAGAAAATGAATGAGATGATGAGTCTACTAGAGGAGTATGCCAACCAGAGAACCCCCGAAAGAATGCTACTAAGGAAAGAAAGCGCCACTCCCACTACCCAATTTGTTAATTCCATCACAATTGTCCACAAGGATAACGAGGAGGTTGAAACCCCTACCAAACAGACCTTAGAGAAACCACCAAAATCCCAACCCTTGAGTCACTACCTGAAACATGATATAAATGAAAACACCATAACAAATTGGATTAAGGGTGACGGGCGTAACCAACCTTCCAAACAGGGTTCTGAGAAAGAGGAAAAGGTAAAAGATGAGTATGATACGTTACCTGGGGGATCAGTATTCGAGAGGCTATTGGTACAAAAAGTGGCTACTAAGCAGATAGCGTGTGGGAACTTTGAGATACCAACTAGCATCAGGGATTTGAAATATCTTAGTGCTTTCGCCGACCAAGGATCAGAAGTAAATCTTATGCCCCTAACTATTTACATCTAACTAACGTCAAAAATGCCAGCCCCTACTCATGTTAGGTTGTCCCTCGCTGGACACTCGTACGTATACCCCCTAGGAATCGCAGAAGATGTATTAGTTAATGTCGCAGGGTTCATGTACCCCGTTGATTTTATGATCATCGATGATAAAGGAGATGGATGCATGCCAATAATCATTGGGGCACCATTCCTCGCCACCGCTAGGGCTGTCATTAAGTATGAAGGTAGGAAAATTGAGCTTAAGTCTGGAAAAAGAAAGATTAGCTTCCCCATGACTCCGCGAAGTGGGTGATGAGGCGAAAAATGATCCGTTTTTAGGGGGTCATTTAAGCCTGAATCCGACTTTATTTGATCAAATATTGCCCTAAATCGTTCCTTTTGTGATTTTAGGTACTTGGAGAGTGAATTCTGGAAAAGAAGCCATTTTGGACGTTTTTGGAGCATAAAAGTGAAGAAAACGGCAAAGTCTCAATTGTCCATGCTGGGAACAGTACATGAAGGCGTCAAGAGTTCTTCCTGACGGCGTCAAAATCCCAAGAATAAAAATCCGTAGTTGATGACGGCGTCACACAGGGCGTCAGAAGTAGATCAAGGCCGTCCGAGGAAGTATTTGGCGGCGAGATGACGGCGTCACACCTTTGTTCTTGACGCCGTCATCCCTATTTTCCTATATATATAGTTTTCTAGTTTTTCACATTTAAAGAGAGAAGTTTTGGAGAAACCCTAAAGACGATTTTGGTGTAACCTTTACAGGTTTTTCAAGGGTTCCAAACCCTTGATACCTTGCATTGTAATTGAGATAAGTGTTCTTCTAATTCAATCAATATGTCTATGTGTTGGTTGTCTATATCTTGTTCTTGTCTCAATTCCATTATGCTAGGCTAGATCTCTTTTGTGTTTGCTTAGATCTAATGAAACCTAGATATTGATTATGTGTTGATTACTTGTTTATTCTTGTCTTGGATGAATGATTTATATGTTAGGCTTAAGAAAACTGGCAGATCTCCAAATGGTAACATGCTTGAACGTCTTAAGAAACATGAACCGAGGTGTACTAGGTCTTTATTGGTTGTATTTAATGCATGAGCCACTGTTTACAATCCCTATAGTTGTGCTGGGCATGGTGTAGGAGGAGATAAGAGCTCATAGAATTAGGGAGTTATGTATGCCACCCCATGAATGGTATTAAGGAATACAATCCGTCATCCATATAATTATAACAAGTAATTAACGTGTAAAAGATATCTAGGGAGTAGTGAAGTCTAAGTAAACACATTTTCTCCAATTACTGCTCACAACCTTAGTATAATTAGTTTATTTTCATTTTCAGTATTTTATTTTGATTGCATCTTAGTTTTGGGTTAGTTGAATAGCAACTAATTCCGCCCACTCTTCCAAAACCCGAGATTTTTACTTGCTTTCTAAAAAATATAAAAACACAAAAATAATCATCCCTCACCTTTAGAACTAGTATTTAGGCTTTCTAATCCTAGCGACACTATTCCTAAGCTGAACGATCAATCCCCCGGTACTTGTCACTATACTATACTACAATGATCAGGTACACTGCCTGGTGGGGGTTGTAAGCTTCTCGAGATCCCTCGAGAGGTAAAGCCTGTTGCGATTCCCACGCATCAAGTTTTTGGCGCCGCAGCCCGGGGAATAGTTATTGTCTAGGCTAGGATTTCTTTTTATTAGGTCTACTTGTTAGATTCCTTTCTAGTAAGATTTTATTTTTATTTTTAGGTTTTCTTTAGTCTATCTTATTTCTTTGTGCCCTTTGTTTGTAAAACCATTTTCATTTGTCTTCATGGCGGATGAGATTCCATTTAGATCATTAACAATAGAGGAACAATTAGTTTACTCGGATAGATTTGCTTCCTGTTGTTCCAACGATTTTTAAGTGATCTTAGATATATACAAGAAGAGATGAGTGTAAAGTTTCATAGGTTTGATGAGTTATGCGCATGTAAAGCCTATATTAAACAATCATTGTTAGGATCAATTCCTTTTAGTAAGACCCTTTGGAAAATTTTTGAGGAAAGCCTCCTAACCGTGAACCATGAGTTCAATGAATTGATGGGTTTGTATGCATCACAACTTGAGGAAACAATTAAGGAGGATTTAGCCGAACATGATCATATTGAGCAAAAAGATGAATCCTTTAGGCAAATTGAACATTGTAATCAAGTTATTGAGGAAGGTTCTTATGAATCAGACTTAGAACTTGAAATGGCTAGAGAAGGATTTGAGATACTTAGCAACATGTTTAGGTTAGATTCTACTAAAACATGTGATGAGCATGTAGGTGATGTTGAGAAAAGGAAGGATGAGGTAAATAACACAAACCTACAAAGTACCCCACAACTCCCACCATCACTTGAGGAATACACACCACCCGTGACTTACGCGGAAGAAGTAGAAGAGACTATAGGAGCCCCAATAGAGGTAGAACCCTTGTACCAAACACCACTAGAGGATATAGGTTTGAATACTTGTAGTGATAACCTTACTCTTAGTTCTAGGGAATTACCTAGTGTTGATGAACCGGGACCTCAATCTTCACACAACTCTCCATCCTTAGATATACATCTAGGAGACAAAAGAGGAGCCGACCCACCCATCAACCCATGTAGTCCGGGTAGTCTTAGGATAAAGGTAATGGACTCTAAGCCTTGTAGAGAGGAAGCCAATATAGGAGTGGAAAATGGCCTTACATGCTTACATCACCCATTTATGATTGATCACAAGAAACATTATGGGTTTAAACCGGGTTTATTAGGTCAAGATGGATCCCCAACTAGTAGTCTCTTGAAGATGATGGAAAATGATCCCTTTCTAGGAGAAAATCTTAATTCACCCATTAACCCGATTGAATTAGGTAAGGTTATGATGATAGGAGTACACCCCTTTGAGCATATAATTCATCCACCACACTTTCCTCACGAGGCATATTTCCACCCTAAGGGTGTGTATCGCTACTTTCACCCACACTTAATCCTAAGTGTAGGGAGAACCTCCCCTATTTCCGTTAAATAAGGGTAGAGTCAGGCTCGTGACTCGAACAAAAACAAGCGCTTCTTGGGAGGCAACCCATGTTCTGTGTTTTTATTTGTATGATTTTTATTTTGTTTGATTTTTATTTGTTTCCGTATGCATGCTTTATTTTTATTGTTGGTAGATCATGTTTCAAAACTAAAATGTTGAAAATACTTTATTTTGTTGTTTAGTTTAGTTTTAACTTCATCCAAAGGTATTTCGCAAAAGATAAGTGTAAGGGGAAACCCCAAATATGTTTTCAAGAAACAAACCGATCATGATTCTCCACAATATTAAGTGAACATGTATATTCGTATTTGTTAGAGTCAAATGCTTGTATTGAGTCATAATGAAGTTTTGCAGGATTTTCCAGGAAGTAGGACCAAGTTTTTCCAGAAATTTTCCGGAAACTTAACATAAGAATTTCTGCAGGTCAATTCTGAAGGCGTCAGGAGTAAAAATCTGGAAATTTTACCGGTTTTGTTTTTCTAACGGAGTCTTATGGTTTTTGTGAATTATTAAGTTTTATAATCTCCAGGAGATCTGCAAACTTCATTCCACAAGCATTATATCTTACTTTGTTTTCTAGGACTTAGAAACTTATATAGGATGCCGCCGATTTTACGTGAGGTTGTCTTATCTATTTTGTCAGGTTTTACAGGTTATGTATGACAAGGAGATGATTTATATTCTGGAAGGGAAGCTTGGATTGTTCATTTTCTTGGAGAAAGATTTAACCTGGCCATCCTATTATCCATACCGAGCGAATCAGGGGAGTATGTGATTTCATTCTATTTACTTTTTCACTTTTACATTCTTTACTTGAACATTGGGGACAATGTTCATCTTAAGTGTAAGGGGAGGGTAAAAAGATGATACCTTACATATGCACTTTCGCTTGAGTTTGTTTTGTTTGATAGTAGATGTGTAATAAAACTATGAGAAATACTTGTTAGTGCAATTTTAGCGCCAAATTTAAATTTTTTTACAACATTTAGGAGTGAAGCTTTAGCCATAGCAAGCGTCTCATGGATAGGAGATTGTATGACTAGCACATAACCGTATATTCAGAAAAATTTTCCACCAAAAAATGTGAGGTTCGCCTTTAGATTTGATAGGAAAAGCATTTACTATTAGTGCTTATGAATGTACCGGTAGCATTTAAATTCTAGAACTTGCGTTAGTGATGCATCCCGAGACCACTAGTGAGACTACATTCGTGTAGTAGGATTTACTACATGATAAGAGGCATTAGGATTACCCTTGTGTTAAACCCGTATTATAATTACTTGACCATTTAAGTCATACTACTTGGCTAGTTAAGTCAACTAATTTTTCCCACACCCTTAGCGTTGTACTTATTTTTAGTACACGAAACCCCTAGTACACCCCTCCGAGCTTATCTTTTCGTTTCTAACTTTAAGCATTTTACTTAAAGGAAGAATTTGTTACACCCCACTTAAATGTACATCCAAATCGCCTTAGCCTTCCGTGTATGCGCTCATTTTTAGTGCATTATTGTTATTTGTTAAACCCTAAGTTAACTTTCTAATTGATTACATGGTTGCTAAGTCGAGTCATATCCTTATACATATTGTTTTGGGACGATTGGGACTCATGGGTAAGTACTTATTTTATGGAGTAATGGGGAAGAACATCATATATTACCCCCATATGTGCGTTAATCTTAAAAGTGCTCCAAGTGTTTTGATTTTCTTAATTCGAGTCATTAGAATAGTTGAATGTAAAGTATGTAAAGATTCAAGTGTAAGGGGAATTTTCATTCCCTATGATGTATTATTTTGGATGGTAGGGTAAGAGTGTATGAGAAAAAAAAAATCGAAAAAATCAAAAAAAAAAAAAAAAAAAAAAAAAAAAAAAAAAAAAGAGAGAGAGAAAAAACATACGGACTACCATCCCGTTTCATTCCATGTTCATTTTATGTTTTTAGTTATTTTTCATTTATTAGCTTAAGTCGAGTCTAGTCTTGGCTTAGCAACGCCATATTGTACATGTAATTAATCAAGATTGTTAACTCGCCACCAGTAAAACTTCCTTTATCCAACAAAACCGTGTAATTCATATCCCTATAGCTAACGTTACAACCCTTTAAAAGACGTCTTTGATAGTTTATCCTAGGTGCTTACGCCATGTGGTGGAGGTTTGATCCTTTCCTAAGCCTATGGTAATCTATTTTGCTATGACAGGTAGTGAGAGATATCTTCCATTTCCATAATGTTATATTACTTTATTACACCCAAGAGATGTGAGTATCTAAACACTATTTGTGAGGTGCTAGTGTATGACCTCCGTGCTTGTCTATTGGTCTTTAGTGGAACAATTATTTGTTGTAATTACTTTTATATTAGTGTTAAATGACCCCTAACTTGTCTTTTGAGTAGAATAAAAGCGCATTTGCTTGAGGACAAGCAAATCTCAAGTGTAAGGGTATATGATGAGGCAAAAAATGATCCGTTTTTAGGGGGTCATTTAAGCCCGAATCCGACTTTATTTGATCAAATATTGCCCTAAATCGTTCCTTTTGTGATTTTAGGTACTTGGAGAGTGAATTCTGGAAAAGAAGCCATTTTGGACGTTTTTGGAGCATAAAAGTGAAGAAAACGGCAAAGTCTCAATTTTCCATGCTGGGAACAGTACATGAAGGCGTCAAGAGTTCTTCTTGACGGCGTCAAAATCCCAAGAATAAAAATCCGTAGTTGATGACGGCGTCACACAGGGCGTCAGAAGTAGATCAAGGCCGTCCGAGGAAGTATTTGGCGGCGAGATGACGGCGTCACACCTTTGTTCTTGACGCCGTCATCCCTATTTTCCTATATATATAGTTTTCTAGTTTTTCACATTTAAAGAGAGAAGTTTTGGAGAAACCCTAAAGACGATTTTGGTGTAACCTTTACAGGTTTTTCAAGGGTTCCAAACCCTTGATACCTTGCATTGTAATTGAGATAAGTGTTCTTCTAATTCAATCAATATGTCTATGTGTTGGTTGTCTATATCATGTTCTTGTCTCAATTCCGTTATGCTAGGCTAGATCTCTTTTGTGTTTGCTTAGATCTAATGAAACCTGGATATTGATTATGTGTTGATTACTTGTTTATTCTTGTCTTGGATGAATGATTTATATGTTAGGCTTAAGAAAACTGGCAGATCTCCAAATGGTAACATGCTTGAACGTCTTAAGAAACATGAACCGAGGCGTACTAGGTCTTTATTGGTTGTATTTAATGCATGAGCCACTGTTTACAATCCCTATAGTTGTGCTGGGCATGGTGTAGGAGGAGATAAGAGCTCATAGAATTGGGGAGTTATGTATGCCACCCCATGAATGGTATTAAGGAATACAATTCGTCATCCATACAATTATAACAAGTAATTAACGTGTAAAAGATATCTAGGGAGTAGTGAAGTCTAAGTAAACACATTTTCTCCAATTACTGCTCACAACCTTAGTATAATTAGTTTATTTTCATTTTCAGTATTTTATTTTGATTGCATCTTAGTTTTGGGTTAGTTGAATAGCAACTAATTCCGCCCACTCTTCCAAAACCCGAGATTTTTACTTGCTTTCTAAAAAATATAAAAAAACAAAAATAATCATCCCTCACCTTTAGAACTAGTATTTAGGCTTTCTAATCCTAGCGACACTATTCCTAAGCTGAACGATCAATCCCCCGGTACTTGTCACTATACTATACTACAACGATCAGGTACACTGCCTGGTGGGGGTTGTAAGCTTCTCGAGATCCCTCGAGAGGTAAAGCCTGTTACGATTCCCACGCATTAGTGGGCATGAGAATTTGAGTTGGAGAAAGATCAAAAACAATATTGACACGACACCCATTCGTGTTCAGAATAAAATTCTTGCATGGGAGGCAAGAATCAAAAGCTATAAGGAGGCTAAATATGAAAAAAGCAAAAGCAATAAGGTTCAGGTCGAATTCGAACATACTCAACCCGCAGAAAATCATGTACCATTTTAGGAAGGGAACTTGGTACTCTTGAGACACTTGGAAACAACAATACCACCCGATAAACCAAGTCCTTGGTGGTATGGGCCTTTCACACTTGAGAGCATGAAGCAAGATGGGATAGCTAACCTGAGAAGTGAAGTAGGTGGAATGGTGATTGCAAGTATCGATAGGTTAAGGCACTACCACCATAACAGTAATGATCGCAACTACATGGGGTATATCATTTCAAGGGATGAGGTCACGTAGTAACCCATGACCTTGAGTCTAGCTACAAGACTCGTAAATAAAGAAAAGCGCTTCTTGGGAGGCAACCCATGTTTTGTGTGATTTAATTTTGTTTGTTTGTTATTTGCTTCCGTATGCATGCTTTATTTTTATTGTTGGTAGATCATGTTTCTCAAGTAAATAGTGGAAATACTTTACTTAGTTGTTTTGGCCTAGTCTTAACTCCACCTAAAAGTATTTTTGCAAAAGATAAGTGTAAGGGGAAACCCCAAATATGTTTTTAAGAACCAAACCGATCATGATTCTCCACAATACTAAATGAACATGTATATTCGTATTTGTTAGAGTCAGATGCTTGTATCGAGCCATAATGAAGTTTTGCAGGATTTTCCAGGAAGTAGGACCAAGTTATTCCAGAAATTTTCCGGAAACTTAACATAAGAATTTCTGCAGGTCACTTCTGACGGCGTCACGTGTAAAAATCTGGAAATTTTACCGGTTTTGTTTTTCTAACGGAGTCTTATGGTTTTTGTGAATTATTAAGTTTTATAATCTCCAGGAAATCTGCAAACTTCATTCCACAAGCATTATATCTTATTTTGTTTTCTAGGATTTAGTAACTTATATAGGTTGCCGCCGATTTTATGCGAGGTTGTCTTGTCTATTTTCTCAGGATTCACAGGTTATGTATGACAAGAAGATGATTTGTATTCTGGAAGGGAAGCTTTGATTGTTCATTTTCTTGGAGGAAGATTTAACCTGGCCACCTTATTATCCATACCGAGCGAATCAGGGGAGTATTTGATTTCATTCTTTATACTTTTTCACTTTTACATTCTTTACTTGAACGTTGGGGACAATGTTCATCTTAAGTGTAAGGGGAGGGTAAAATGATGATACCTTACATGTACACTTTCGCTTGAGTTTGTTTTGTTTGATGGTAGATGTGTAATAAAACTATGAGAAATACTTGTTAGTGCAATTCTAGAGCCAAATTAAAATTTTTTTTTACAACATTTAGGAGTGAAACTTTAGCCATAGCAAGCGTCTCATGGATAGGAGATTGTATGACTAGCACATAACCGTATTTTCAGAAAATTTTCCACCCAAATATGTGAGGTTCGCCTTTAGATTTGATAGGAAAAGCATTTACTATTAGTGCTTATGAGTGTACCGGTAGCATTTAGATTCTAGAACTTGCGTTAGTGATACATCCCGAGACCGCTAGTGAAACTACATTCGTGTAGTAGGATTTACTACATGATAAGAGGCATTAGGATCACCCTTGTGTTAAACCCGTATCATGATTACTTGACCATTTAAGTCATATTACTTGGCTAGTTAAGTCAACTAATTTTTCCCACACCCTTAGCGTTGTACTCATTTTTAGTACACGAAACCCTAGTACACCCCTCCGAGCCTATCTTTTCGTTTCTAACTTTAAGCATCTTACTTAAAGGAAGAATTTGTTACACCCACTTAAATGTACACCCAAATCGCCTTAGCCTTCCGTGTATGTGATCATTTTTAGTGCATTATTGTTATTTGTTAAACCCTAAGTTAACTATCTAATTGATTACATGGTTGCTAAGTCGAGTCATATCCTTGTACATATTGTTTTGGGACGATTGGGACACATGGGTAAGTACTTATTTTATGGAGTAATGGGGAAGAACATAATATATTACCCCCGTATGTGCATTAATCTTAAAAGTGCTCCAAGTGTTCTAATTTTCTTAATTCGAGTCATTAGATTAGTTTATTGTAAAGTATGTAAAAATTCAAGTGTAAGGGGAATGTTCATCCCCTATGATGTATTATTTTGGATGGTAGGGTAAGAATGTATGCAAAAAAAAAAAAAAAAAAAAAAAAAAATAGAAAAAGAGAAAAAGAGAAAAAACATACGGACTACCATCCCTTTTTATTCTATGTTCATTTTATGTTTTTGTTATTTTTCATTTATTAGCTTAAGTCAAGTCTAGTCTTGGCTTAGCAACGCCATATTGTACATGTAATTAACCAAGATTGTTAACTCGCCACCAGTAAAAACTTCCTTTATCCAACAAAACCGTGTATTTCATATCCCTACACCTAACGTTACAACCCTTTAAAAGACCTCTTTGATAGTTTATCCTAGGTGCTTACGCCATGTGGTGGAGGTTTGATCCTTTCCCAAGCCTATGGTAATCTATTTTGCTATGACAGGTAGTGAGAGATATCTTCCGTTTCTATATTGTAATTTATACTTTATTACACCCGAGAGATGTGAGTATCTAAACACTATTTGTGAGGTGCTAGTATATGACCTCCGTGCTTGTCTATTGGTCTTTAGTGGAACGATTATTTGTTGTAATTACTTTTATATTAGTGTTAAATGACCCCTAACTTGTATTTTGAGTAGAATAAAAGCGCATTTGCTTGAGGACAAGCAAATCTCAAGTGTAAGGGTATATGATGAGGCGAAAAATGAACCACTTTTAGGGGGTCATTTAAGCCCGGAATTGAATTTATTTGATCAAATATTACCCTAAATCGTTCCTTTTGTGATTTTAGGTACTTTGGGAGAGAAATCTGGAAAAGGAAGCAATTCGGACGTTTTTGGAGCATAAAAGTGAAGAAAACGCCAAAGTCTTAATTTCCTTGCTGGGAACAGTAGGTGACGGCGTTAAGAAAGAAATCCTGACGGCGTCAAGAGTAATTTTCATGATGACCCAGTACAGAATTGAAGGCGTCACGAGGTAGAGCGTCAGGAGTAAAATACGTGACGGCCTGGAAAATGTTATAACGTGACGGCGTCAAAAGTATATCAAGGCAGTCCGAGAATTATTTTGGCGGAGAGATGACGGCGTCACCAATTTGGTCTTGACGCCGTCAGCCTCAATTTCCTATTTATAGTTTTCTAATTTTCATTCATAAAAAAAAGAGAAGTTTTGGAGAAACCCTAAGGCCAAACTTAGTACGAATTTTACAGGTTTTTCAAGGGTTCTCAGCCCTTGAACCCTTTCATGTGTAATTGAGATAAGTGTTCTTTTAATTCAATCAATATGTCTATGTGTTGGTTGTCTATATCTTGTTCTTGTCTTAATTCCATCATGCTAGGCTAGATCTATCTTGTGTTTGCTTAGATCTAATGAAACCTAGATGTTAATTATGTGTTGATTACTTGTTTATGGTTGTATTGGATGAATGATTTCGATGTTAGGCTTAAGAAAACTGGCAGATCTCCAAATGGTAACATGCTTGAACGTCTTAGGAAACATGAACTGACGTGCACTAGGTTTTATTGGTTGTATTTAATACATGAGTAAATTTTAATGATCCCATGTTAGGAGCTTCTTAGCCGGCTCGACATAGGAGTGAAGTAGGCACTCATAGGATTGGGGAATTAAGTGCGCCACCCCGTGAAAGGTATTAAGGAATACAGTGCGCCACCCCATGAATGGTATTAAGGAATACAATCCGTCATCCATGATGAGGCGAAAAATGAACCACTTTTAGGGGGTCATTTAAGCCCGGAATTGAATTTATTTGATCAAATATTGCCCTAAATCGTTCCTGTTGTGATTTTAGGTACTTTGGGAGAGAAATCTGGAAAAGGAAGCAATTCAGACGTTTTTGGAGCATAAAAGTGAAGAAAACGCCAAAGTCTTAATTTTCCTTGCTGGGAACAATAGGTGACGGCGTCAAGAGTAATTTCCATGACAATCCAGTACAGATTTGAAGGCGTTACGAAGTAGGGCGTCAAGAGGAAAATGCATGACGGCCTAGAAACATATAACACTTGACGGCTTCAGATCTGGATCAAGGCAGTCCGAGATTTATTTTGGCGGCGAGATGACGGCGTCACAAAATTTGTCTTGACGCCGTCAGACCCTATTTCCTATATATAGTTTTCTAATTTTCACATTAAAAAGAGAGAAGTTTTGGAGAAACCCTATGTACGAACTTGGTACAAACTTTACAGGTTTTTCAAGGGTTCTAAGCCCTTGATACCTTTCATGTGTAATTGAGATAAGTATTCTTTTAATTCAATCAATATGTCTATGTGTTGGTTGTCTATATCTTGTTCTTGTCTTAATTGCATCATGCTAGGCTAGATCTATCTTGTGTTTGCTTGGATCTAATGAAACCTAGATGTTAATTATGTGTTGATTACTTGTTTATAGTTGTATTGGATGAATGAATTCGATGTTAGGCTTAAGAAAACTGGCAGATCTCCAAATGGTAACATGCTTGAACGTTTTAGGAAACATGAACTGACGTGCACTAGGTTTTATTGGTTGTATTTAATGCATGAGTAAATTCTAATGATCCCATGTTAGGAGCTTCTTAGCCGGCTCGACATAGGAGTGAAGTAGGCACTCATAGGATTGGGTAATTAAGTGCGCCACCCCATGAATGGTATTAAGGAATACAATCCGTCATCCACGCAACTATAACAAGTAATTAACGTGTAAAGATATCTAGGGAGTAGTGAAATCTAAGTAAACACATTTTCTCCACTTATTGCTCACAACCTTAGTTAATTTAGTTTATTTTCATTTCTTGTATTTTATTTTGATTGCATCTTTAGTATTGGGTTAGTTGACTAGCAACTAATTCCGCACAAATCCTTCAAACGCGAGATTTTTACTTGCTTTCTAAAAAAAAATATAAAACTACAAAAATAATCATCCCTCACCTTTAGAACTAGTATTTAGGTTTTCTAATCCTAGCGACACTATTCCTAGCTGAACAGTCAATCCCCCGGTACTTGTCACTATACTATACTACAACGATCAGGTATACTGCTTGGTGGGGGTTGTAAGCTTCTCGAGATCCCTTGAGAGGTAAAGCCTGGTGCGATTCCCACGTATCAAGTTTTTGGCGCTGTTGCCGGGGAATAGTTATTGTCTAGGTTAGAATTTCTTTTTATTAGGTCTATTTACTAGATTCCTTTCTAGTAAGATTTTATTTTTATTTTTAGTATTTCTTTAGTCTATCTTTTTCTTTGTGTGTTTGTTCGTAATTTCCATTGACTCTTCCGTTCACCATTATGGAGTACGCGAATCCACCATACCACCAACCACAAAGGCCATTTTACCCTATTGACATCTCGAATTTCAAACAATATCGAGATGAACCCATATATGATGCATGGACTCGTTTTAGAAATTTACTCCGAAAATTCCCTCATCATAGTTTTGCTTTAGCATCCCTAACCCGAACCTTTTACTATCGTGTTGGCAAATATGACCAAATGCGCATTGAGGATTTTGCTAATGGGGACTTTAGGGAATTAAGTGCTGAAGAAGAATGGGATGCCATAGAAGATTGTGCCCAATATTATTACAGGGCAGACAACCCAACAAACGTTAGTACAAGTCAATTGAATATAAATTTCCAGGATCATGAAAAAAGTTTGTTTGGGGATGAATATATTAGTGTTGAGATACCTAAGTGGTTGTCATGTAATGCCATAGTACAAAACGAACCCATAGGTGACCTTGATGTGATGGAGGATGTAGCCGAACATGATCACATTGATCAAAAAGACCTAGGTTTTATGATCGATGATGATGAATCTCAAGAAACACATGATGAATCTTTTGGGCAATTTGTATATAGCAGTCAGAATATTGAAGATGATCCATATGATTCGGACATAGAAGTTGAGATGCCTAAAGAAGTACGTGAGATACTTGGGAAAATGTTAGGGCTGGATTATGATAAAACACATGTTGAGGATATAGGTGATCTTGACACAAGGAATGATGAAGTAAATAACATAAGCTCACCAAGTACCCCACAAGTCCTACCATCATTTGTGGTACACACACCGCCCGTGACTTACCCGGAAAAAGTAGAGGAGATAATAGGAACCCCAATAGAGATAGAACCTTTGAACCAAACACAACTAGAGGATATATGTTTGAATACTTATAATGATAACCTTACTCTTAGTTCTAGGGAAGTTCCTAGTTTTGATGAACCGGAGCCTCAACCAAAACCGTTACCTAATTTTCCATCTTTAGATGAGAATTTAGGGATTGAAAAAGGTTCCGATCCACCCATCAAACCATATAGTCCGGGTAGTCTTAGGATAAAGGTAGTGGACTCTAAGCCTTGTAGAGAGGAAACCAATATAGGAGTGGAAAATGACCTTACATGCTTACATCACCCATTTATAATTGATCACAAGAAACATTATGGGTTTAAACCGGGTTTATTGGGTCAAGATGGATTCCCAACTAGGAGTCTCTCGAAGTTGTTAGAAAATGATCCCTTTCATGGAGAAAACCTCAATTCGGCCACTAACCCAATTAAACTAGGTAAGTTTATGATGATAGGAGCACATCCCTTTGAGCATATAATTTATCCACCATTCTTTTCTCACGTGGCATATTCACACCCTAAGGGTGTGTATCACTACTTTCACCCACACTTAATCCTAAGTGTAGGGAAAACCTCCCCTATTTTTGTTAAATAAGGGTAGTGTCAGGCTCGTGACTCGAACAAAAACAAGCGCTTATTGGGAGGCAACCCATGTTTTGTGTGATTTTATTTTGATTGTTTGTTATTTGCTTCCGTATGCATGCTTTATTTTTATTGTTGGTAGATCATGTTTCTCAATTAAATAGTGTAAATACTTTACTTTGTTGTTTTGGCCTAGTCTTAACTCCACCTAAAAGTATTTTTGCAAAAGATAAGTGTAAGGGGAAACCCCAAATATGTTTTTAAGAAACAAACCGATCATGATTCTCCACAATATTAAATGAACATGTGTATTCGTATTTGTTAGAGTCAAATGCTTGTATTGAGTCATAATGAAGTTTTGCAGGATTTTCCAGGAAGTAGGACCAAGTTTTTCCAGAAATTTTCCGGAAACTTAACATAAGAATTTCTGCAGGTCACTTCTGACGGTGTCAGGAATTAATTCTTGATGGCGTCACGTGTAAAAATCTGGAAATTTTACCGGTTTTGTTTTTCTAACGGAGTCTTATGGTTTTTGTGAATTATTAAGTTTTATAATCTCCAGGAAATCTGCAAACTTCATTCCACAAGCGTTATATCTTATTTTGTTTTCTAGGATTTAGTAACTTATATAGGATGCCGCCGATTTTTCGCGAGGTTGTTTTTGTCTATTTTCTCAGGATTTACAGGTTATGTATGACAAGAAGATGATTTATATTCTGGAAGGGAAGCTTTGATTGTTCATTTTCTTGGAGGAAGATTTAACCTGGTCACCTTATTATCCATACCGAGCGAATCAGGGGAGTATTTGATTTCATTCTTTTTACTTTTTAACTTTTACATTCTTTACTAGAACATTGGGGACAATGTTCATCTTTAGTGTAAGGGGAGGGTAAAAAGATGATACCTTACATATGCACTTTCGCTTGAGTTTGTTCTGTTTAATGGTAGATGTGTAATAAAACTATGAGAAATACTTGTTAGTGTAATTTTAGCGCCAAATTTAAATTTTTTTACAACATTTAGGAGTGAAACTTTAGCCATAGAAAGCGTCTCATGGATAGGAGATTGTGTGACTAGCACATAACCGTACCATTCAGAAAAATTTTCCACCCAAATATGTGAGGTTTGTCTTTAGATTTGATAGGAAAAGCATTTATTATTAGTGCTTATGAGTGTACCGGTAGTATTTAGATTCTAGAA